>LR738709.1:176069020-176276452 GCA_902687465.1 Secale cereale | reverse complement strand
ATGTGCATTCATAGCTTACGATTCCCTTCGTGCCGACACGAGGGAGGGATGGCTGCTAACTACTTTGCACTTTGCTAGGGTGAACCTCAGTTGGGGGGAGGGCATGCATTCATAGCTTAGCTAGGATTCCCTTCGTGCCTACACGAGGGAGGGGGCTGCTAGCTACTTCGCACTTTGCTAGGTGAACCTCGGTTGGGGGGCATGCATTCATAGCTTAGGAATCCCTTCATGCCGACACGAGGGAGGGGGTGTAACACCCAAGATGCGAATATATCTCCTACATGTCGAGGCACGACTTAGAGGCATAATCGCATTTTGGTGTGATCGCAAGAAGGTTATCTTCACACATTCCCATGTACAAGAACAAAAGGAAAAAAATACATAGTTGGCTTACAATCACCACTTCACACAATGCATAAATAAGCCATACATTCATCCAAGTACAATCATGGTCCAACTACGGACAAATCCAAATGAAAAGAAGATAACCACCCACTATGCCCGATCGGCCCTAGTAGGAACCACTACTGATCATCGAAAAACGTCACGTACATAGGCCCACGTCCTTATCAAACTCCCACTTGAGTTCCTGGCCATCAACTGAATCATACTCGGTTGTACCTGCACCTGTGTTAGTAGTAAACTGTGAGTCACGAGGACTCAGCAATCCCCTTCCTGGGTATCAAAACTATCAAGCCTTTGGGTATGGAGAAAGTGTATAAGTGGCTGCGGCAAGCACTAAGCGTAGATGAGGTGGCTAGCTTACATATCATCAGAGCGAGAAGAGAAGTGAAAGCCATCGTTCGTGAACTAAATCATGATCACTGGATGATCCTGTCTACCTACGAGTCATCCATAACCCAGCCGTGTTGTCTTCCATAACTCCCTCGAAAAGAGACCATCACGACTACTCACACGGTAGTGTATTATGTTTGAGGTTTTTGTGTCAAGTTCTCTACAACCGGATATTAAAAACTGCCCATCCGCCACATAACCACGGGCATGACTTTCGAAAGGCCATAACCCTGCAGGGGTGTTCCTACTTAGCCCATCACAAGCTCTTGCGATCAACAGAGGTAACAAACCCCTATCTTGGGGACTACCCGATCAGACTCGGAATCCCGGTGTACAAGATATTTCGACAATAGTAAAACAAGTCCAGCAAGACCTCCCGACGTGCCGACACCCCAATAGGAGCCGCATGTATCTCGTCTCAGGCCACATCGGATAAGCTAAACATATAGGTGCCAAAATACCCCAAGTTGCCAAAGGGCGGCCCCGCACGATGCTCTAGTTTGGACCAACACTCATGACAAGCACTGGCCCGGGTTGTAGATTAAGAATCCATGGGGTAGCTAGTCCCTATGCAAATTTTAGTTGTTATTAGGCAAATGGTAAAACCAAGGTTGGGCCTTGCTGGAGGAGTTTTATTCAAAGTGAATTGTCAAGGGGTCCCCATATACCCAACCGCGTTAGGAACGCAAAATCAAGGAACATAACACCGATTTATCGGTTCTTAAGGCGGCGTGAGTAGAATAAAACACCGAGAAAAAGGCCAAGCCTTCCACCCATTTCCATGTATATAGGTGCATTAATGTAAATAATAGATATTATGTTATACCCCAAAAAGCCAATCCACATGGAGCAAACTTCATCTTCACCTGCAACTAGCAACGCTATAAGAGGGGGGCTTGAGCAAAAGCGTAACTTAGCCAAACAATGGTTTGCTAGGTGGGTAGTTAGAGGTTTCATGGAAAAGTGGGGGATTACATGCAAAAGGATAGGTATCGCGATAGGCAATAGAGTGAGTCATCTAGCACAACAACAATAGAGGTGATATCAAAGAATGGTCATCTTCCCTGGTAAGTCGTCGGTGTACTCGGGACCTTGCTCTTCGTACTCGTACTCAACGGCTGTCTCGACCTCGGACTCGAACTCGTCTCCCGGTGCTACCCATCATAACAAGCATCCAATAAACACACTTGACAAGAAACGAACACATGCTATGCAAGAGAGATGCAATTATAATGCTACGGAGCTAGAGGTATGAAAAGAGATGAAGCCGGGACGGACATGAGAAGACATGATGAATGTGGGCAAGATCTTGGCAAACCAAGCATGCCACTGGATAGATTGAAAGATTTCGGTCGAAATCGATATAAAGATCATTGGAATCGGATGCACGGTTTGCAAATGGCAAGCAAAACAAGATGCAATGCAAAACTGAAGTTAACAGCAACATGGCATATTTGGAGCAAGGTTTAAATATGCTACAACACCCAAACATGAAGGCAAAAGGCATGTATGTGAAGTAGACATGATACTCAACAAGTATGAACTCAGAGCACACCCAAAAACTTATTGGAACACAATTAAACAAGCATGGCAAGATTCAATAAGTTAACAGATTTTCAGACTTCTTGAAAATTACTAGGCATGCAACCAGCAACAATATGTTATTGCCTTTGGAGGCACACAACCACAAGCAAAACAATTATAACAAGCATGAAAATTACATGAGCATGAAGAAGACATAACATAATTCCAATTCATCCAAAGAAACAATTCATTCCATGCAAGGGTTACTTAACATGAGCTTTGCCAAAGTGAATGTTCTGTTAGCAGGTAGATTTCAAGCATTTTGAGAGCAAGATAACAACAAGCTACAGCAGGGAATATATGCAAACAAAGCGATGGATTGATAAACAATAACATGGACATCAAGACATGCTCACTAGTTATTCCAAAACATGCATGGAAAAGATTGTGGCATCAAGTTTATATGGCAACATGTTATTACAGATTTCAGTCTTAGCAGTTTTTCACTAAGTATAAAACAACAACATTGTCATGGCATGTTTACAAGCTTGTTCAAGTCACCATAGAGCATATCATGGAAAACCAAATACACCACTTCAAAGATAACATGATTATGCTCCTAAAACATGTTGACATGTGGCTCAAAAGAAAATCACACAAAATGCTACGAAAAAGACAAATCATCAAGTTATAACAATCTCAGCAACTTAACAGCCACAAGCACTTTGGCAACAGGGTTAAACATGGCATCATGCAAGCTAACATGTATGCAAATGCACCCATCATGAAGAGCATCACAAGACGGACATTTTGACAAATCATACTCCATTTGGACCAACATGCACAAAGTTACGACCTCACGAACATGGACACATATTGATGACAGACAACTAGTGCTGAAACAATAACATCACATAGCAGCTTGGAAATGAAGATTAAGACATCTAGATGAACCCTGACATGCACAAAACTAATGCCAACACATATAGCACTTCGAGACAAACATTTCCATATAACATATGTGCAAAACGGAGATACGAGCACGGAGATATGACATGACAAAGAGGGCATCATAACGTTAGATTCCAGGGACTTGGTGGAAATTATACCCTGCGAAAGTGGACGGGACGGTGCGGGACAAGAAGATCCGGGCATGGATGCGCATTTGGTTCGTCGACGTGGTGGATCTGGTCCCGATCTGGAAGCAGATCAGGACGGCGGTGGCGGCGTAGGAGTTCGCTGGAGACGAGGTGGCGGCCAGCCGGCGAGGAGGCGATTGGCGGGTGGCGCGGAGCCGGCCAGAGTGGCGAGACGGGGTAGGGGCGGTGGAGCCCGACGGCGGTGGGGCGAAGCGGACGAGGCCGCGGGCTGTGCAAGGCCGGAGGCCGGGGCTGACGCGCGCACCGGCGGCAGACGCGGGGGTGGCCGGCGGCAGTGACGCCGAGGCGGCCCAGCGACGGCGGGTGGAGGGAGTTGGGGCTCCGCGGCGGAGGGAGCCGGGGTCGTGCCCGGCACGGCCCGAGCGCGGGTCGGCCGTGGGCCAGGCGGGCCGCGGCGGCTGTCGGCGCGGTGGGAGGAGGAGACGGTGACGGCACGACACGTGGCATTGCGGGATTGGACGGGGCGCGGCGGTGGACGTGTCCGGCGCGGGTCGGACGCGTCCGGCCGCGCGAGGTAGATGAAAACTAGGGTTTTGCCCGAAATTTCGGGGATGGGGCTGTTTTATAGGTAGAGGGAGCTAGGAGAGTCCAAATAAGGTGTGGTTTTCGGCCACGCGATCCTGATCCAATGACTGAGAGCATGGAGGAGGTTTGAATAGGCTAGTGGGCTGTTGTGGAGGGTGCTCGGCCAAAAGATATAGGGCTTCCCGCGAGTTACGCAGTTAACAGTTGGAGTATCAAATGACCTCCAAACGAGACAAAACTTGACAGGCGGTCTACCGGTGATATATCAAGACCACTCGACAACTCTCGGCCCATTCCGAGGATGTTTTTATCCCGCTCATGAAACAAGGCTAGAGAGGTGTGACGGGTGCCATGTGAGAGTCGGAAACCGAAACGGACAACGGAGAGGACGGAGACGATGCAACTACACACGGATGCAAGTGAGACTACGCCAATGCAATGCACATGATGTAAATGACATAACGATATGCAACACACGATTAAAGCAAAACGTAGAACCCCGAAATGAAGGAAGAGTCCAGAATGGAATTTATTAAGTCAATGATGCATATATTACATAAATGGAATACATCTGGGGCGTTACAGGGGGCTGCTAGCTCTACTTCACACTTTGCTAGAGGTGAACCTCGGTTGGGGGGCATGCATTCATAGCCTAGGATTCCCTTCATGCCGACACGAGGGAGGGGGGATGCTAGCTACTTCACACTTTGCTACGGTGAACCTCGGTTGGGGGGCATGCAATCATAGCTTAGGATTCCCTTCGTGCTGACATGAGGGAGGAGGGGGTTGCTAGCTACTTCGCACTTTGATAGGTGAACCTCGTTTGAGGGGGAGGGGGCATGTGCATTCATAGCTTAGGATTCCCTTCGTGCCGACACGAGGGGGGTGGGGGCAAGCAATACCGTGCGCTTTGCGAGAGAGGTGCCACATCGAAGTTGCATTTGGTATTTGAAAATCAAACCACCCTTTTGATACATAAATTTGGTCCACATGCAAGTGTGTTCGTGTTCTGACCCTCTCCCGCGTCATTTTTCGCCAAATTTATGAACATCAGACAAGTCGGATGACGCAACAGACACGGTTCACTCAAACTAATCGTGTACCACGCCGGTGCACCTGTCACGCACACATTCGCACAGTACAGTGGGCTCCACGAGGCTCCCCCTCTGAAAAATATCTGCCCACCTCGAGGGTTTTTCTATTTCATAACACATGGTTGTTATCTCCAGACCGTTTGCGATGTTTCTTGTTCCCAATCCAGCCTGCATCCCTAGAAAATATCCCTGCCCACATCGAGGGTTTTTCTGTTTCATAACACACGGTTGTTATCTCCGGACCATGTGCGATGTTTCTTGTTCCCAATCCCGCTTGCATCCCTAGAAAATATCTCTGGCCGCCTCAAGGGTTTTTCTATTTCATAACACACCGCTATTATCTCCGGACCGTGCACGATGAACAATCATCAAAATTTTCAATAGCCCGTCATTTCACTCCCGCCTTTGACTCCCGCGTAGTAAAATTTTCAGTACCCGCGTCATTTCCTCAAACACCCCCCCACCACACACATGCACACACACCAAAACCTCATCGGGCGTGCGCGCGCGTGCGCACACACACACACACACCCTCGCTCGCTCGAAACCCTAGCAAAGTCCCCGCCACCGCTCCCGCCGCCGCCGCCGCAAGGCCTCCATTGTCAACATCTGCCGGTTTACCCGTGCAGCTTACCCACCGATCTCCATACCCAGGCCACCCTGAGTTTCTTAGATGACGCCTGCCAAACGCCCCTTTTCCCACAGATCACCACCCCCATCCCCATCCCCATCCCCTACTCCAGAGCGTCGCAGCCTAAGCCCAGCTACGCTTCCAGTGGAGCACGAGGAGCGACTGCCCCAAAAGAGGTGTATAGCCGTCTCTTCGCCCGATGTATAGGCACTCAAGCAGCAGGCTAGAGTATGCGAGCATGTCTCGTCCGCCAGCTACGACATCGAGGTCATCGACAGCGACGCCCTAAGGCGGGCTGTGTCACGGTTTACGTGGCCCACCCCCAACCCCTCGGGTTCAACCACCGTCGATCTCATCCATGGCCCCGCCGTTGATCTCCTCTCACTCGTTGTGAACAATTTGCCATTCTACATTGCCATCGAGCCCCTTTTGTCATTTCTGAAGGACACGTTCTGCGACGCTGGCTTGGGATCCACAGCTTCCCAGTCAGACCTCATCGACGGCGACCGCGAGGAGGGCACCCTCTCCGTCTCTTCCAAGGGGAAAGAGCCCATCTGCTCTTCCAAGGGGAAAGCGCCCGTCTGCGACATCAGGGAGGGCACCCTACAGTCGTGCTCTTCCAAGGGAAAGGAGCCCATCTGCGACAACATGGAGCGCATCCAGGGTCCGTCCTCTTCCCACGGGAACGAGCCCATCCGTGACAAGTGAGGAAACCCATGATTTGTTTTGCCGTGCCTCTTCACAGGGGGAAACCCATGATTTGTTTTGTCGAGTCCCTTTTGTAGTGTAGTGAGAATATGTCCGGTTTTAATTGCTATATCTGGTTGTTTGCAGTGTGTCTTGTTTATTTCAGTCGTTCACAATGTGATGCTCTATATGTGCATGTGCAGTACATTTCATCAATCCAGTTTTAAACATACCTATAGGAATGCATATATTTGCTTGTTGTTAAGCCTGTTATAGCTAGCACATGCCTCTTCTAAAGTTTTTTGATTGTTCGGTTGTTTGTAGTTAGCATATGTTCAGTTTCAAATGCTATCTTTGGTTCTTCGTAGTATGCCTTGTTTATTCTAATTATTCACAACGTGATGTTCTATATGTGCAAGTATGAACTGTGCAGTTCAATTTCATCAGTACCGGTTTCAACAATACCACTATGAACGACTACATTTGGTTGCTGCATCTTGTAGTTAACACGCCTTTCCATTTTTATATAACCATAACCAGTGTACTTAGACCGGCACAATACCAGTTTGAATGAACATGTTTGCTTGTTATTAAATGTTTGGCATATTGCAGTTAGCACACCTTTCCACTTGTTTTGCTTTACTAGGGTGCTTAAACCAGCACACTAAAGCTATCTTTTGGAGATTATTTTGTCTGCCATGTATAATTTTGGTTGATGTTTAGCCTGATGTGCTTAACATGCTTCTTGATGTACCTACACAGGACAATTTTGGGAACGACTGTTGTTTTCCATCGAGGTTAGTTTCATCCCATGGCTTATATCTGCTCACTTTCAGGATATCGATAGCTGGTACCATATAGGCCGGCGGCTGATAAGGGACTAACCGGTGAATCGGACTTTTAACTGAATATATCTGCAACCCATTTTTCCTTAGGTTAACTAGGGCCATATGTAATATATCCGAGGCTACATAGCAACATGCACTGTACTTAATGTCTAAATGTGCAATCCTAGGCTACATAGCAAAAAGGAAGAGTGCTACATTAATGTTCTAATGATGTCTAGATATACGTAGAAGAGCAGCAACAGCAACAACAACAACAACAACAACAACAACAACAACAACAACAACACATCCCTGTTTGGATACTCAACTTAGCTAGAGGTTAGAGTTAGTTTCTAGCTCATTACTAACCCTGAACGAACTCCATCCAAAGAGTTGTTTGGATGGCAGGGTTAGATTGACAATAAATGCACTAGGAGAACTAGCTCCAATTAGCACCTCTTGGGTTGGATACTAGTTTTTTTTGGTGGGTTATAGATGGAACTAGCTCAAACTAGCCCTCTTGTTTAGATATACTTTAGGGCTATTTGAGCCCGAACTAGCTCAAACTAACTGTAACCTGTGGATACAGCAGCAGATAATTTGTAAGAATGAACTAAACTCCTTTCGGCCCATAATATAAGATGTTAATGCATCTGATATGTAAGTATATTGGATGTTATAAGATAATCCCTCCATTCCTAAATATTTGTCTTTTAGAGATTTCAAATGGACTACCACATACGGATGTATATAGACATATTATAAAAGAGTGTTGTACTACATCATTATGCAATTGCGGTTTAGCTTCTAATATTAACTTGGTGCTTTTAGGTACATATGTCATTGGTAAAGATCCGCTCTTCTACCCTTTCTGCGTATGGGGCAATGAGATATCGATGAACCAGTATCAAGTGAGGAAGCTGATAAAGATTGTTAGTAAAATGGGTCCAAAGATGGCAATTAAACTATTTGTTTACACTTTATCCAAGACAACAGTGAACTACAGGATGGTAAGTAAGAACTCTGCAGCCTTCTTTTTACTGCCCATAATGAGTTGTGTTAGATGAAAATGTCTGAATCATTTTCCTTTGTAGTGGTTTCCAAAGCAGTTTACTCAAGATTACCTATCAAACTACATGATTGGTGGGCATGCAAAGGTTAAAGTGTTTCTACCAGAACACGATGATTATCTAGATGTTTTCATGAAGACCGTGAAGGATGGGCGGTCGGCCATCACAAGGGGTTGGACTAGAGTCGTGCGTGCCTTCTGCATGGAGGAGGGCACAATATGGGCATTTCGCTTCACCTTGTTCAGCAACCAGAATATATTTCGCCTCTTTCTTTACCGTCTTTAATAGTACAAGTATGCAACTACGGTTCATCATTCTTTATTTGATTCTTATGTAATTCTTGAACATACGTACCTATGAATCGAATAATGCATTGGTTATTTGAACCTTATGGATATGAATAAAGTCGTAGCATACATTCAAAGTCAAATCCAAATCCGGTACAATTTGGAAAAGCAGCAATTAAATTACGGTGAAATTACACTCTTCAGGTTGTTATGGCACACACGGTTGGTAAAACACAAACGTTTGTGATATGCATCTAATCGGAGACGGTTCACAGAGAGAAAACATGTGCAAGCATGCACACAGTTGCCGTTTGCAAAGCGTGTGCGATGTCAGACAATATCACAAGCGGTGCGGGCAAACTAAACATTTATGTTAGTTGCCTTATCGTACACGTTTCGCAACCATGAACTGTTTCTGGTAAAGTATGCATCGTAAACGTTGCACCACAGAATAGCGTGTGCGATAGTTGTCGTGTACGACGGTCCGACGTTTCGTAATCCTGTCCGACACTCGTACGATGATTAGCTAATCTTCTTAACGGTGAACCGTTTGTGATGGGCCGCACATCATACACGTTCTATAATAGGGAACCGTTTGTGATGGGCCACGCATCATAAACGTAGCACCACAGAATACCGACTGCGATGGCAATGCGAGCATAAACGAGTAGGAGGGCAACGGTTCCAAATGCCGGCGCGGAAAGGGGTTTTAAACCGTTTGTTTAGGACCAACGCGCACCAGTGTTATATAATTGTGAAACCTCTTACGTGTCTCCTTGCTTCTCTTTCAGAGTCGTATCTCTCATGCCATGCATAACTGTAGGGAAGATAGTGAGCCAAACCATCTTGAAGAGAGCAAGATGACCCCAAGGTCATGTCTTAATGTAGACAGTGAGTTGAAGCTACTCACCAGCAGCTGTGAGACAACCTCTGTGCAGTTGCTGCCTCAATCAGTTCGACTTCTTCAGTCTCAACATAAAGTGGAAAGGCTTGCTTCAGCTCAGCTCCAACTTGATGTCAATGATGTGAAAAGGCCGCAGAGGACACCCGTGCGTGCTTTCTTGCTATGCAGCTACGGTTAGAGCATCTATCATTGACACAACTGAGGTATCATCAGCTTGTTCAGCTGCTTTGGGTGCAATGCTATGAAGTGCTCGCAGTTTTGTATATTCTCTTGTCGTCGCGTTTAATGCACTGGTGGCGACTTTTTATGCCTAGTGTATGTAATATGTGCCACATTGCGCTTTATTATCACCGGTTGCGAACTTTGATGCCTAGTGGATGTAATATGTTGTAATGTCTTTATTGAATAGTCTATGTTTATTCTTGGTCGGTAATTTTATAATTTAGGCCGGAAGCTTCAATGGATCTCAATGTTGTCGGTCTTTAGGCCGGCCCGCAACTCGCTATATATGGGCCAAAACGTGGGCCTACAATCATCTTGGGCCATTAGGAGGTCTAAACATATAGTAGTTTTCCGCCCTTAATAGGCCGAATAAAGTTTTGGGCCTGAGAATACCATGGGTTAACAGGCTAAAAACTAGATTGGGCTAGCGTTGAGAAAAAAATTCATGGGCCAATAAGGGCTAAAACTGCCTTAGGCCCTTGTTTGGCCAAATAGAACGAGCCGTTAATAGGACAAAATATATCTTGGGCCCTGTTTGGCCCAATATATTTATGGCCTTTAAGCAGGCCGATATCAACGTGGGTCGTAGGCCCAATAGTGTCACGGGCCATTAACAGATGGGATGTAAGCACGCCGGATTCAATGCGGACTGTAATTAGGCCCAACTGTTACACGGGCCATTAACACGCTGATAGGCCTTTTGGGCTGAAATTTATCCACGAAAACTACGGGCCGTTAGGAGGCCTAAAGTTACTTCAGACAAGAAATAGCCCAGTTTCTGCATGGGCCGTTAAAGGGCCTAAATTGAAACCGGGCCAACAACGGCCGAGATGCACCACGGGCCGCAAACAGGCCAAAACTATTATCAGGCCGAGTTGGTAAACGAGCATTTAACAGGCTGAAATATAAACACGGCGTAGATTGGGCCCAAATGAACAGTGGCCTGTTAACGGGCCTGATTTGATATGGGCTGTAATTTAGCCCAAAACACGACAGGTTGTAAATGGGCCTGGTCTAATATGGGCCTCATTTTGACCCAAAACATGGCAGGCTGTTAATGGGCTAGCCCACTAGTGTCTGAAAATATATGGTGGGCCTTTAGGTGGCCAACCTTTCTACCTTAAATGGGCCAGTGTTGGGTTGTGCCACATGTCGACATGTCATAGGCGTCTACTGTACATTGTAGGGATGACATCTGTCCCAACGATGAGTTGACACGTGGATCATCCGGCGAATGAGAATTTTACACGTGGAAAATGCCCATTGCTTGGGGCTGTTAACGGGTTATCGGATCCAATCCGGAACCCGATAGCTTAACAGCAACCCGCCATGGTGGATGCCACGTGTCGGTTACCCTTGATGAAAACACTTCCATGATGTGACATTTATTGTCATGGAAGTGAACACTTCCGTGATGATAATTTCGGTATTGTCATGGAACACTTCTACGACAGCACAACTATGACTATCTTGATTATGTCATAAAATCGTCATGGATGTACATGCATGACAGAAAATGTGACCTACTATGACAAACACGTATTATCACGGAAGTGGTTTTTTTGTAGTGGAAGGCGGGGGGCCTAGCACTCCCCCTTTAATTCACTAGGGCTGACAGCTAGCGAGAGGGCGCGCCAGCCCCCTTGTGGGTGGTTGTGTGCCTCCCCTTGGCCCATTACGCCCATAGACCTGCCGGGGCCTCCCCGAACCCTTCCGGTGATTTGATGACTACTCGGTAGCTCCCGAAACTCTTTTGATGTCCAAATATCAACGTCCTATATATCGATCTTTACCTCCAGACCATTCTAGAGCTCCTCTTCATGTCTGTGATCTCATCCGAGACTCCAAACAACATTCGGTAACCAAATCATATAACTCATATAACACTATATCATCAACGAACGTTAAGCGTGCGGACCCTATGGGTTCGAGAACTATGAAGAAATGACCGAGTCACTTTTCCGATCAATAACTAATAGCGGAACCTGGATGTCCAAATTGGTTCCTACATATTGTACGAAGATCTTTATCGGTGGAACTGTTATGACAACATACGTAATTCCCTTTGTCTGTCGGTATGTCACTTGCCCGAGATTCGAATGTCGCTATCTCCATACCTAGTTCAATATCGTTAACGACAAGTCTCTTTACTCGTTTCGTAATACATCATCTCATCAATAACTCCTTAGTCATTTTGCTTGCAAGCTTCTTGTGATGTGTATTACCAAGAGGGCCCAGAGATACCTCTCCGATACACAGAGTGACAAATCCTATCTGGATCCATGCCAACTCAACAGACACCTTCAAAAATACCTATAGAGCATCTTTATAATCACCCAGTTACATTGTGACGTTTGATAGCACACAAGGTATTCCTCTGTTATCCGGGAGTTGCATGATCGCATAGTCAAAGGAATATGTATTTGACATTAACGAAGCAATAGCAATAAACGGAACGATCATATGCTATGCTAATGGATGGGTCATGTCCATCACATCATTCTCCTAATGATGTAACCCCGTTATCAAATGGCAACTCATGTCTATGGTTAGGAGACCTTAACCATCTTCGATCAACGAGCTAGTCTAGTAGAGGCTTACTAGAGACACGGTATTTGTTTATGTACTCACACATGTATTTAAGTTTTCGGACAATACAATTCTAGCGTGAATAATAAAATTTTATCATGAATAAGTAAATATAAAATAATAATAACTATATTATTGCCTTTAGGGCATATTTCCATCAGTAGCTAGTTGTATGCCTATATGGTGTAACTGAGTGCTGAAGATATCTGATCTTGTATTCTGATGTAATTCAATTATGAATTCCTAGTTGTCGTAATATGAGTATGAAATATATGGTGTGTTTGATATGAAATGCCAACATGATTACTAAATGGATTATGAATAATAGGCCAATAAGCATGCTTATTAGGTTTTTCTATTGCACAGGTTTCTCAGACAGCACCATGGGCGATGAATGCAAACTACCCGCATGGTTTTTAGAAAGTAGGCGTGTTAGATCAATGAACAATCACACATGACTTCAGCCCAACAAATGTTTGCGTTAGGCCACCTTGCACAAATGTGTCCACATAAAAATGTGTGTGATGTACATACAGACAGAAACGTTTGTCTGGGATTAACTATGTGGGATGTACATACGAACGAAAATGATTTGGTATGTATAATTGTCTACGATGGCTCGCTCGATCGCACACGAGCTCTTTTGGCCCCACGTGTGTAATCAAAGGACCTATCACCGGCGTTTTCTGGGTCGTGTGGGGAAGGACCCCCCCTATCACACACACGGGTAAGGTGATGGTATAAAACACTGTCGCGGAAAGGGGGTTGAAAGAACGTGGATGTCACCTAGTGGGGGGTGAATAGGCGCTTTAAAATAAATACAGTTAAGTCTTGAAATAATACGGAATAAACCTAGTGGTTAATTCGACAAGCACAAAACCTACAGCAACTAGGCTCACCTATGTGCACCAACAATGTATGCTAAGAAAGATAAACTACTTGGTGATAGCAAGATGTATAGCAAGAAACAATATGGCTATCACAAAGTAAACTGCATAAGTAAAAGGCTCGGGTAAGAGATAATCGAGGCATGCGGAGACGACAATGTCTCCCGAAGTTCACACCCTTGCGGATGCTAATCTCCGTTTGGAGCAGTGTGGAGGCACAATGCTCCCCAAGAAGCCACTAGGGCCACCGTAATCTCCTCACGCCCTCGCACAATGCAAGATTCCATGATTCCACTAAGGGACCCTTGAGGGCGGTCATCGAACCCGTACAAATTTCTCGGGGTGATCTCCACAACCTAATAGGAGACCCCGATGATTGCCCAGAGCTTTACACCACAATCATTGAGCTCCGAACACCACCAAGGTTGGGGCTATCTCCACAACTTAACTGGAGGCTCACAACGACACCACAAAGCTTCACCATAATGGAATATGGCTCCGAGGTGACCTCAACCGTCTAGGGCACCCAAGAGGAACAAGCGCTCAAGGGTACCAAGCACCCAAGAGTAATAAGCTTCTCAACTTGTAACTTCCACGTATCACCATGGAGAACTCAAACCGATGCACCAAATGCAAAGGCAAGGGCACACGGAGTGCCCAAGTCCTTCTCTCCCAAATTCCACCAAAGCAACTAATGCTAGGGAGGAAAATGAGAGGAAGAACGAAGAAAAGAACACGAAGAACTCCGAGATCTAGATCCAAAGGGTTCCCCTCACATAGAGGAGAAAATGATTGGTCGAAATGTGGATCTAGATCTCTTCTCTCCTTTCGCCCAAAAACTAGCAAGAATCCATGGAGGGATTGACAGATAGCAAGCTTGATGAAGGTCAACAATGGGGGAAGAACACGAGCTCAAGAGATCTGGTTCATTGGGGAAGAAGACCACCTTTTATAGGTGGGGAAAATCCAACTGTTATGCTCACAGCCCGCACGGAGCGGTACTACCGCTCATGAAAGTGGTACTACCACTAGGGCAGAGGAAGGTCTTTGAAAAACAACAGCAAGGAGGCAAAAGGTCAGTAGAACCGTCGGAGCGGTACTACCACTTGTCCTCATGGTACTACCGCTAGGGGTAGCGGTACTACCGCTAAGGGTAGCGGTACTACAAAAGTACATACGTGCCTACCACCGCTGGACTTATGACGAGTTTTTGGTCCGGAGCGGAAGCAGCCATGGAAGTAGCCGTGGTAGTAGAAAATTACATCCCCTCCAAGTGGTAGTGCCGCTCCCATGAGTGGTAGTACCGTTGTAGCCTTTTTGAGGACACCAAAATTGACACAACTTCTGCAAACGGACTCTGAATTCAACGAAACCAAGTTTGTTGGAAAGCTAACAACATGGGCTAACACAATCTAGATAGAAATAACAATAAGAAGCAAATGAGAACAATTCCATAAGAATATGGTGAGAACCCTTTCTCAAAAGAGACCGGTAAAACCTCCAACACCAAAAACGCAATAGAACAAGCATCTGAACTCCGTTTTCGATGAACTCAAGCTTGTCAAGAAGATGACCATAAGCTCCAAATCTGAAAATGAGAAAGCCAAACAAGAACCAAGAAAGATGATGCAAGCATACAAATGTTTGAGCTCTCTGATACGCCTCCATCGTATCTATAATTTTTGATTGTTCCATGCCAATATTCTACAACTTTCATATACTTTTGGCAACTTTTTATACTATTTTTTGGGACTAACATATTGATCCAGTGCCCCGTGCTAGTTCCTATTTGTTGCATGTTTTTTGTTTCGCGGAATATCCATATCAAACGGAGTCCAAACAGAATAAAAACGGATGGATTTTTTTTTGGAATATATGTGAATTTTGGGAAGCGGAACCAACATGAGACGATGCCCGAGTGGGCCACGAGGCAGGGGGCGCGCCCACCAAGGGCAGGCGCGCCCTGGGACCTTGTGTCCACATCGTAAGGCAGTTGATGCCCTTCTTTCGCCGCAAGAAAGCTAATATCTGGATAAAAATCATGTCGAAAAATCATCCCAATCAGAGTTACGGATCTCCGGGAATTTAAGAAATGGTGAAGGGCCAAAATCTGGGAACGCAGAAACAGAGAGAGACAGAGAGACAGATCCAATCTCGGAGGGGCTCTCGCCCCTCCGCCGCCATGGAGGCCATGGACCAGAGGGGAAACCCTTCTCCCACCTAGGTAGAAGGTCAAGGAAGAAGAAGAAGGTGGGGGGCTCTCTCCCCCTCGCTTCCGATGGCACCGGAGTGCCACTGGGGCCATCATCGTGTGATGGCGGTCTACACCAACACCTCCGTCATCTTCACCAACATCTCCGTCACCTTCCCCCATCTATCTATAGTGGTCCACTCTCCCGCAACCCGATGTACCCTCTACTTGGACATGGTGCTTTATGCTTCATATTATTATCCAATGATTTGTTGCCATCCTATGATGTCTGAGTAGATTATCGTTGTCCTATCGGTGATTGGTGAATTGCCATGACTGATTTAATTTGCTTGTGGTTATGTTGTTGTCCTTTGGTGCCCATCATATGAGCGCGCGCGTGGATCACACCATAGGGTTAGTTGTATGTTGATAGGACTACGTATTGGAGGGCAAGAGTGACAGAAGCTTCAACCTAGCGTAGAAATTGATGCATACGGGATTGAAGGGGGACCAATATATCTTAATTCTATGGTTGGGTTTTACCTTAATGAACATTAGTAGTTGTGGATGCTTGCTAATAGTTCCAATCATAAGTGCATAGAATTCCAAGTCAGGGATGACATGCAAGCAGTGGCCTCTCCCACATAAAACTTGCTATCGGTCTAGTGACGTAGTCAATTGCTTAGGGGCAATTTCGCAACTCCTACCACCACTTTTCCACACTCGCTCTCATTAACTTTATTTCTCCTTTATCTTAACAGCCCCTAGTTTATATTTATGTGCTCTTTATATTCTTGCAAACCTATCCCACAAAAACAACAAAGTACTTCTAGTTTCATACTTGTTCTAGGTAAAGTAAACGTCAAGCATGCGTAGAGTTGTATCTGTGGTCGATAGAACTTGAGGGGATATTTGTTCTGTCTTTAGCTCCTCGTTGGGTTCGACACTCTTACTTATCGAAAGAGGCTACAACTGATCCCCTACAGTTGTGGGTTATCAAGACCTTTTTCGGGCGCCGTTGTCGAGGTGCAATAGCGTGGGGTGAATATTCTCGTGTGTGCTTGTTTGCTTTATCACTAAGTAGATATTATTTGATGTTCTAAGCTGTTCTCTATCTTTAGTTATGGATATGGAACACGAATTACAAAAAAACTTAGGTGTACTTGCTACTCATGGAGATGGGGAATCTCCTAAAACCCTCGATGCTCATTATGTGAAAGATGTTATGTACTACTTTGATAATCCTAAGAAAACCCCATTCAACTATGTAATGGGAGTAACGTTGGATCAACGTGAATACTTTAGAGATTATCGCTTGACACAAAAAGGGAAACTGTTACGGGATCAAATTCATATGTTGCATTGGTATGCTCGACAACTATGCTTGAGATATGATTATACTTGTTGCTCTAGGATGAAGGCTTCACACCTTCCCTTTTCATGCAAATTTAATGATAATGAAACCTTAGCTTCTTATGCTAATGGCATATATGATTATTATGATGTGGAACAAATAGAAGAATTCGTTGCTTTTAAGGGTGCTTATGAAATTGAATCTCTGTTTAGAAAGAATGATGCTTTTGATGATGATGTTTCTAGGCCTGAAAATCTTGCTATATTGAAATATTTCTATTTGAATTATGAATATAACTCCAATATTGATGTGTTTATTGAGAAAGTCTCCGCTGTCCAAGAAGAGACTAATATTTTGCAGGAAACTATGGAAGAAGAAATCGATGACATTGTGAGCTCATTGGATGAAAAAGATGACGAGGAGAGTGAAGAACAAAAGGAGGAAGAACGGATTAGCTACCCGTGCCCACCTTCTAATGAGAGTAACTCTTCAACTCATACATTGTTTAATTTCCCTTTGTGCTTACCGAAGGACGAATGCTATGATGATTGCTATGATCCCTTGGATTCTTTGGAAACCCTTTTTGATGATGCTTGCTATGCTTGTGGCCAAGATGCCAATATGAATTATGCTTATGGAGATGAACTTGCTATAGTTCCTTATGTTAAACATGAGATTGTTGCTATTGCACCCACGCATGATAGTCCTATTATCTTTTTGAGTTCTCCAAACTACACTATATTGGATAAGTTTCCACTTATTAAGGATTATATTGATGGGTTGCCTTTTTCCATTACACATGATGATTTTGATGAGTATAATATGCATGTGCTTGCTGCTCCTACTTGCAATTATTATGAGAGAGGAACTACATCTCCGCCTCTCTATGCTTTCAACACGATAAAATTGCAAGAAACTGATTATACTATGCATTGGCCTTTACTTGATGCGCATGAATTGTTCTTGTATGACATGCCTATCCATAGGAAGAGAGTTAGACTTCGTTGTTGCATGACACATATCACTTTGTGCTCACTACTAAATGCCAAATCATCGTTAATTAAAATTGCTTTGATATACCTTGGGATCCGGGTGGATCCATTACTTGAGCACTATATGCCTAGCTTAATGGCTTTAAAGAAAGCGCTTCCAGGGAGACAACCCGGAAGTTTTAGAGAGTCATTTATTTCTGTTGTGACAAAAAAATAAAGAGGTAACCTAAAACTTTTTAAAAAAGAAAGGTGAAAGTGAGAAAGACGAGCATTGTTAAAGTGGGAGCTAGCCTTGAACTTTGTTCATGCCCATGGAAACTTTGTGAACCTTGATTACAGAAACTTTTCAATAAAAATAATTATCCCCTTGTACAATTCCATTGTATAATAAAAATAATGTGCCAAGAGTTTCCTAGGATGATTAAACTACTTGTTGGTTTGTGCGGTGCGAAAACAAAAACTTTGGCTGTAGTGCGCGATTTTACAACAACAGCTTCCAAGCAAGTGCAGGCAAAGCACCATTCGAAAGAGTGGACCAAATTCTTGAAGATATGCTCAGGGCATGTGTAATATCCTTTGGTATGAAATGGGAAGACTGCCTTCCATTTGCCGAATTCTCCTACAACAACAGCTTCCAAGCCAGTGCACGCAAAGCACCGTTTGAAATTCTCTATGGCAGAAAGTGTCCTACCTCTATCAACTGGTCCGAGACTGGTGAATGTCAACTCCTTTGATCTCAAAGGCCGAAGAGATGTGCAAAGCCATACGTGAGAATCTCAAAGCCGCGCAATCGCGCCAGAAGAGCTACTATGACGGCAAACACCGAGATTTGGCTTTCGACATTGGAGATCGTGTCTATCTCCGTGTTTCTCCTATGAAGGACACTCAGAGGTTCGGTATCAAAGGCAAGCTTGCTCCAAGATATGTGGGTCCTTTCAAGATAATTGGCAAGATAGGCTATCTAGCCTACCAACTCGAGCTTCCCTCCAACTTTGCAAATGTGCACGATGTGTTTCACGTGTCACAACTCCGCAAGTGCTTCAAGACGCCTGAACGCACCATTCCTTTCGAAGAGATTGATCTTCAGCAAGACTTGTCTTATCGCGAGAACCCCGTTGCTATCCTTGAAGGAACTGAGCGCAAGACCCGCAACAAGTCCATCAAATTATTGAAAGTGAAGTGGTCACACCATACCGACCGAGAAGCTAAATGGGAACGAGAAGATCATCTCCATTCTGAGTATCCCGCTTTCTTTCTGTCCTAGATCTCGGGACCAGATCTTTTTGTAGTGGAGGAGAGTTCGTAACACCCCAGATGTAAAACTTCCTTACAAGGCAATATATTCATCGTTGACTTAATCAATTCCATTCTAGGCTCTTCCTTCATTTCAAGTTTGTTCGTTTTTGCCTTGTGCGTGTGTTGCATGTCACCGTGTCATTTTCATTATGTGCATTGCATTGGCATAGTCTCACTTGCATCCGTGTGTAGTTGCATCGTCTCAGTCCTCTCCGTTGTCCGTTTCGAATTCCGACTCTCCCGCATGGCACCCGTCGCACCTCCCAAGTCTTTGTTTCGTGAGTGGGATAAAAACATCCTCGGAATGGGCCGAGAGTTGGCGAGTGGTCTTGGTATATCACCGTTAGACCGCCCGTCAAGTTTTGTCTCATTTGGAGGTCGTTTGTTACTCCAACGGTTAACCACGTGGGCCGAAAACTCTTTTCTCTTTTGGCCCAACACCCCTCCACAACAGCCCACTAGCCCATACTAACCACCTCCATGCTCTCGGTCGTTGGATCGTGATTGTGTGGGCGAAAACCGCACCCCATTTGGCTCTCCTAGCTCCCTCTACCTATAAAACAGCCTCCCCACGTCCATTTTCGGACGAAACCCTAGTCCCGAGCTCCTCCGCGCCGCCGGACACTTCCGCCGACGGCCGGACGCGTCCACTCCGCCCAGCCACATCGCCCCGACCAATAGGAGGGCGCCACCTCAGCCCCGCTGCCACGTGGCCACCTCCTGTTGGCCCCGGCCCCCGCAACCACATCGCCGCACCGCCACAGCCCGCCTGGCCCATGGCCAGCCCGCGCCCCTATGCCCGCCGGCGGCGCGCTCAGCTCCCGCGCCGGGTCACCGCCGCCGTGTTGCGTCGGGCCATCACCGCCGCCGCGCCAAGCTCCGCCTCCGCGCCAACTTGCCGCCGGCGCCGCCCGCCTCCACGCCGGTGCCACCGAGCTCTGCCACCGGGCCACGTCCCCGCCGCCGGCCGCCTCCTCGCCAGCTCGCCGGAGCTGTCGGTCCGGCCGGTCCCGATCTGGATCAGGATCGGAAGGTGGACCAGATCCACCCGTACATCCAACCAAACACCGGATCTCCTCGTCCAGAATCCCTCCGTCCCACGTTGACTTTCTCGAGGTGAAAAAATCCACTGAGTCCCTGGAATCTGACATTTTGTTGCCCACTTTGCCATGTCCTAAATCCATGCTCGTAGCTCCGATTTGCGCATATGAATATCAAAATGTTCGTCTCGAAGTGCTCTACATGTTGGCATCAGTTTTGTGCATGCTAGGGTTCATCTAGATGTCTTAATCTTCGTTGCAAGACTGCTTGGTGATGTTACTGTTTCAGCACTAGTTGTCTATTAACAATATGTTAGCATGTTCGTGAGGTCGTAACTTTGTGCATGTTGGTCCAAATAGAGTGTATGATATGTCAAAATGTTTGTCTTGTGATGCTCTTCATGATGGATGCTTTTCCATACATGCTAGGTTGCATTATGCCATGTTTAAACCTATTGCAAAAGTGCATGTTGCGGTTAAGTTGCTGAAATTGTTATGAGATGATGATTTGTCTTTTTTGTAGCATTTTGTGTGATTTTATTTTGTGCCACATGTCAACATGTTTTAGGAGCATAATCATGTTGTATTTGAGGTGGTGTTTTTGGTTTTCCATGATATTCTCTGTGGTGACTTAAACAAGCTTGTAAACATGCCATGCCAATGTTACTGTTTTAACACTTAGTTTTTCACTAAGTCTGGAATCTGTAATAACAAGTTGCCATGTAAACTTGATACCATAATATTTTCCATGCATGTTATGGATTAACTAGTGAGCATGTCTTGATGTACATGTTCTTGTCTATCAATCCATGCCTTTGTTTGCACATATGCCCTGCTTTAGCTTGTTGTAATCTTGCTCTGAAAATGCTTGAAATTAACACTGTCAGCCTGTTAACAGAACATTCAATTTGGCAAAGCTTGTGTTAAGCAACCCTTGCTTGGAATGACTTGTTTCTTTGGATGAATTTTAAGTATAATATGTCTTCTTCATGATCATGTAGTTTTCATGCTTGTTATAGTTTTCTTGCTTGCTGTTGTGTGCCTCCAAAGACAACAACATATCGTTCCAGATTTGCATGCCTTGTAATTTTCACTAAGTCTGAGAAATCTGTTAACTTATTGAATCTTGCCATGCTTGTTTAATTGTGTTCCGGCAAGTTTTTGGGTGTGCTCTGAGTTCATGCTTGAATCATGTCTATTTCACATCCATGCCTTTTGTCTTCATGTTTGGGTGATTAGCATAATTATACCTTGCTCCAAAGATGCCATGTTGTTGTTAACTTCACTTTTGCATTGCATCTTGTTTTGCTTGCCATTTGCAAACCGTGCATCTGTTTCCAATGATCTTTATATCGATTTCGACCGAAATATTCCCCTCTATCCAGTAGCTTGCTTGGTTTCCCAAGATGAAGCCATTTCCAGCATCTTCTCCTTTAGGCTCGAGAGCATCCTCATGCATACGCACATCATGACTTGCATCCCATGACATGTCTTACAACATGTTGTTTGCACATTGGACCGTGATTGATCTTGTACTGTTGTTGTGTTCTTGTGTTGGGTAGCGCCGGGAGCCGATACCGAGTTCGAGGATCTTGTCGAGACTGAGTTTGAGGAGCCGTCTTACCATCCCACCGAGGACTTACCAGGCAAGATGACCGTTCCCTGATATCACCTCTGTATTTTCCTTGCTAGTTGTCTGCTACTTCTCGAGCTTGCGTTGTATTCCCTCGAAGAGGAAAGGGAGATGCAGCATAGTAGCCTAAGTATTTCCCTCAGTTTTATAGAACCAAGGTATCAATCCAATAGGAGACCACGCGCGAGTCCCTCGCACCTGCACAAACAAATAAGAACTTCGCAGCCAACGCGATAAGGGGTTGTCAATCCCTTTACGGTCACTTACGAAAGTGAGATCTGATAGAGATGAAAGTTTATATTTTTGGTATTTTTGGTTTGTAAGAACAACAAATAAAAGCGATAAAAGTAAAGTAGATGTAGATTGATATGTTGAGAATAGACCCGGGGGCCATAGTGTTCTCTAGTGGCTTCTCTCATGATAGCGATATTCTACGGCGGGTAAACAAATAACTGTCGAGCAATTGATAGAAAAGCGAATAATTTTGAGACTATCAAGGCATGATCATTGTATATAGGCATCACGTCTGAGACAAGTAGACCGAAACGATTATGCATCTACTACTATTACTCCACACATCGACCGCTATCCAGCATGCATCTAGTGTATTGAGTTCATAAGAACAGAGTAACGCCTTAAGCAAGATGACATGATGTAGAGGGATAAATTCAAGCAATATGATATAACCCCCATCTTTTCATCCTCGATGGCAACACGAGGCAGGGGGACACCGGGGGACGCTCGAGGGGCCCACGAGGCAGGGGGCGCGCCTCCCACCCTCGTGGGAACCCCAAGGCTCCCCTGACGTGGTTCTCAAGTCCCCCGTGCGTGATTTTCTCCGAAAATATCTCTCATGAAGGTTTCATTCCGTTTGGACTCCGTTTGATATTCTTTTTCTGCAAATCCATGAAACAGGCAAAAAACAGCAATCTGGACTGGGCCTTTGGGTTAGTAGGTTAGTCCCAAAAATGATATAAAAGTGTATGACAAAGCCCATTAAACATCCAAGACTTCAGAAATAATAGCATGGAACAATCGAAAATTATAGATACGTTGGAGACATATCATTGTCTCACTCTATATTTATGCCTCGATGCCTATTCTTTTCTTGTGAGCCTCCTATGTTGCCATGAAACACTCTAACCGCCTTCCTAGCAAACCGTTGATTGGCTAAGTACGCTTTTGCTCAGCCCCTCTTATAGCGTTGTTAGTTGCAGGTGAAGTTGAAGATTGCTCCATGTTTGGACTTGTTTATTGGGATAACACAATATATATCTTAAATAAATTAATGCACAGATATATTGGTAATGGGTGGAAGGCTTGGCCTTGTGCTTGGTATTTTGTTCCACTCATGCCACGTTAGGACCCGATAAAACGGTGTTATGTTCCTTGATTTTGTGTTCCTAACACGGTTGGGGTTTATGGGCCCCCCTTGATAATTTGCATTGCTTAAAGCTTTTCCAGCAAGACCCAACTTTGGTACGACATTTGCCTAACAACTAAAACTTGCATAGGGAGTTATAAACCCGAGTTCTTAATCAACAACTCGGGCCAGTGCGCCTCATGAGTGTTGGTTCAAACTGGGTGGACTGCAGGGCCGCCTCGGGGAAACCCGAGGTATCTGGTATTTACCTGTAGGCTGACCTATCCGGTCGTGGCCTGAGACGTGATACGCACGACTACTTTCAGGGTGTTGGCACGCGGGGTGGTCTTGCTGGATTAGTTTTACCTTTGTCAAAATATCTTGAGCACGGGATTCCGAGAATACTCGGGTCTTCCCAATATGGAGTTGCGACTTCGCGGATCGTGAGCTTGTGATGGGCTAAGTTGGGACACCCCTGCAGGGTTATGATCTTTCGAAAGTCGTGCCCACGGTTATGTGGCAGATGGGAATTTGTTAATATCCGGTTGTAGATAACTTGACACCATATCCTTAAGAATACACTACCCGTGTGAGTACCGTGATGGTACCTTTTCTAAGGGGTTTCGGAAGTGAACACGGTGGGGTTATGCATGAACGTGAGTAGCTAGGATCACTTATTGATATTCTTTGGCGACCGTTGGCCCATATCCTCATCGCTCTAAATTCGTAAGCTAGTTGCTTAGTGCTTGCTGCAGACACTTTATTACCTCTCCACACCTAAAGGCTTTGTTAGTTTTGATACCCGGGAATGGGATTGCTGATTCCTTGTGGCTCACAGATTACAACACACACCAGATGCAGGTACAATAGAGTACGACGCGGGAGATGGACAAGAACTTCACTGGGAGTTCAATGAAAAGTGTGGTCGTTTTTATGTGACGTACCCCGACGATCAGTAGTGGTTCCTACTAGGGGCGATCAAGACTTATGGTTGTGGTATCTTTTCTCGTTTGATTTCGTCCGTAGTCGGACCCTGTGTTATTTGGGTGAATGTATGCTATTGTATTAATTGTGTGACGTGGTGAGTGTAAGCGAACTATTTTACTCTTTCATCCATGTTCTTCACATGAGTTGTGCAAAGATACCACGCTTGCGATCATTCCAGAATGCGCTTATGTCTCTAACTCGTGCCTCGACACGTAGGAGATATAGTCGCATCCTGGGCATTACAGTGGGGGTCGTGCGTGGAGCGGTTGCAGTGTGTTGGCGTCATCCCGTGGTGAATAGTAAAGAGGCGGCCTGCGTTTTCCCCATAAAAGAGGAAGCCAAAGGGGCGCTGGTCATTTACGAAGTGGACTCGGGTCGTGGCCACCATGGCGCCCCTGCCCCACGATCATGGGGCGGGCAAATGGCTGCCCGCTTGTCTTCTTGTTTCTGGATCACTCGTCACGTGTCCCCCATGCCTCAGGGAGGGTAAGTGGCGGATACGGAGGGCACGGGCATTAACACTGAGGCGGGAAACCGAGCATCGCTGATTGGAGCAACGGGTCGATCCTGATTCCCTACGCCCCTGGCGGCTGGATTGGTTGAGTGGGGCGCCGCCCTTAGGTTGGGGGGGCAAGCCCTGGTCCCACCCCTCTATAAATGGGAAGAGGGATGGAGTCCATTTGCATCCATCTCCTTCCTTCTTGATCTTTCTTCTCCACTCATCATGGTTAGAGGGTGCATCGGCACTCCAACGGCAGCGATGAGGGCTTCTGCTCAACAGCGCCCCCCCCCCCTCCTCCGGAGCTCATGACAGCGGAACCCGTTGTGAGAGGAAGAAGGAAGGGCGAGGCCGAGGCCGCTGTGGCACTCGGGGAAGAGGAGGACGGGGTGGCACACCAGCCGTGCTCCCGCCAGCGGCTGTTCCCCCAATGGAGGGCCATGTCGGAGACCAGCCTCGCGAGTTCTTCATCAGGCTGTACAAGCCAGTATGTGGTCACCTCCACCTCCCTACTCTGTTTGCTCGGGAAATGGAGCTTGACCCGCCATAGGCCTTGAGGCATCATATGAGGGGTTGCGGGAACGGCGGCATGCGGGTCGACGTCGACTTCCCCGCCCCTCACGTCATGTACCTTCGCCATGGGTGGAAGACCTTTGCCCGCGCCCAGAGCCTACCGGAGGGGCACGTTCTCCAGTTCAAATTAATGGAGAATGGCCTGCTCTCCGTCAAGGTCTTTGGATGCTTGGGAATCCGTTTAGGGTGCTGCGTGGAGAGCTCCACCGACAACGAAACTTCCTCCTTGAGCGACAGCGATGAGGAGGACAGAGGCAGCGGCGACAATGGTAGCAGGCGTGAGGACGCTGATTCTCACTCCGACTGACCGCCGGTGGCAGCACCATCATCTGATTCGCCCTCCTCCCTCGGTCATGCGTCTTTCGGAGGGTCACCCTCGCCATGCTCTCCATCGGTGTGTTCCTCGTCGCCCTTTTCTTGCCTTTACCTGCCACACCTAGGAGGAAAGGGGGGAGAACAGAGATTGCGAGGCGCTCATCTTTCTTTTATCATGTAGGCACTTGCCAAATCTTAATTTCTAAATAATGTAATTTCTCGAGCTCATGCATGTGTATTGCAACGTTTGTACTTGTATCGACATGTTAATGGAAAAGACCAACCTTGTCAGGGACT
Source organism: Secale cereale (assembly GCA_902687465.1). NCBI lineage: Eukaryota > Viridiplantae > Streptophyta > Magnoliopsida > Poales > Poaceae > Secale > Secale cereale. The sequence continues at coordinate 176,250,710 of LR738709.1, read as the reverse complement.
CGTGCATTTATACGTCCATTCAGAGGCGAAATGCCTCTTTAATGCAAATAAACGAGTTCTATCGGCAAGCTATCCTGCTGGCGCCCTCTATGCCTGCCGGAGAATCACATCTGTCGGGTTGCAAACAAAGGTTCCAGCCCCTCGTCAACCTTCTTTTAGTAAAGGCTACTGCAATCGCCTTGACCGAAGCAGCGTTCGGGTCAGGGACGGGAGCACCCGTGTTGAAAAAAGAGTGGCGAGGTTTTCTAATTCACAAGTCACGGGTTACGAACATGAATGGGTAAGAGTTGAACTTTATCTGTTTAGTTTGCCAGGAGTCGCCGTGCCGGGCAGTCTCCCCAACTTCTTGCCGGAGCTGGGTCCTTGTCGGGATCGAGCATCCTTGCTATGGCTGGAAAGAAGAGAGGACAAGAGCATGGAACCTTGGCGGTCCATTAACATTTGATGGAATCAAAAAGCAGTAAAATACCCTAGACAAGCATGTATATACGCATACATATAAACATGGAAATCAACGGGAAACTGTACATACTAAAGGGTTTCTCTTCCCTGACTGTGCTCAGGGTCTGCGCCTGGCTTTCTACATAGGGTTACATGCCTTGCCGGCAAGGCTAGTACAAAAGGGGGTTGTCGGGGCTCCCAGCAACCGCGCCTTAGGGGTAAAACTTGCAAAGATGTTCGATATTCCAGGAATTGCTCACCGGAATGCCATATTTGGTCTCCAGGCGGACTGCGCCAGGCCTGGTGACTTGTATTACCCGATAAGGGCCTTCCCACTTCGGATTCAACTTGTTTGAATTCTTGGCGGATTGGATTCACCGAAGAACAAGGTCGCCTGCTTTAAGGCTTTTGGCATGAACCTTGCGGCTATGGTAGCGGCGCAAGCTTGCTGGTAGCGAGAGGCTCGCACAGCAGCCTGAAGACGATCTTCCTCAAGGAGCGTCGCGTCATCTTGGCACAGCTGATCTTGATCAAGCTCATCATAAGCGAGCACTCGAGGTGACCCATATATGAGTTCCGTGGGCAGAACTGCTCCTGCCCCGTATACCAGGGCAAAGGGTGTCTGGCCAGTGGCTCGATTTGGTGTCGTCCCGATTGACCAAAGAATCGTTGGCAACTTATCAATCCGGCATCTTCCGCACTTGTGTAGCCTGTCGAAAGTTCTTGTCTTGAGACCTCGCAACACTTCTGCATTCGCCCTCTCAGCTTGGTTGTTGCTTCTGGGATGAGCAACAAAAGCAGAATAAACCTTGCCGCCGAGGTCTTGGATGTACTGCATGAAAGTGCGTCTCGTGAATTGTGTGCCGTTGTCGGTGATGACTCTGTTTGGCGCACCAAAACGACAAACTAGTCCCTTGAAGAACTTGACGGCTGATTGTGCTGTCACCTTTCTCACTGGTTCCATTTCTGGCCACTTTGTGAACTTGTTGATCACGACGTACAAGTACTCGAAGGCCCCAGTGACACGGGGAAAGGGGCCCAGTATGTCGAGACCCCAGACCGAAAATGACCAGGAAAGAGGGATTGTCTGAAGAGCTTGAGCTAGTTGATGAAGCTTCTTTGAATGGAACTGGCACGCTTCACACTTGGTTACTAGTGCAGTTGCATCCTGGAGGGCGGTAGGCCAGAAGAAACCTGGCCGGAAGGCTTTGCCGGCAAGGGCTCTTGACCCTATGTGGGTACCACACATGCCTCTGTGTATCTCTGCCAACAGCTTCAGTCCATACTCTCGAGGAATGCATTTCAATTTCACGCCGTTCGGTCTCCTTCTATACAGGGCATTATCTACAAACCGCTACATGCTGGACCGACGGGCTACTTTCTCTGCCTCTTCCTGTTCCTCAGGGAGTTCCCTTGTTTGGAGGAAACGGACGGTGTGCTACGCCCATGTCGGAGCCTTGGGCTCGACGGCAAGGACTAAAGGCTAATCTTCGCCCATGGGGGCAGCCGCCTCTACGGTTGGGCTTCGGGCCATACCGGTGGTTGCTGCTCCCCGACAAGCTTGGGGTAGACAGCAATGTCCGTGTCGGCGGCTCCTGGGAGCTCAGCGGGAAAGTACTTGCCGGAGCCTGCCTTCCTTCGTTTGTTTTGTCCCGCAGATGGCTCAACGGATGGCTGGGTTAATTGAAGCACAAAGGTACATGGTTCCATAGGTAGCTTGAGGGCAACGCGTTTGGACAAGTCGTCAGCAATGATGTTCTCTGCTCGGGGAACATGCTCGGCCTGCAAACCGTCAAAGCGCTCCTCCAAATTCCTCACTTCATCCACATAGGCCTCCATCAACGGGCTCTGGTAATCCTTGTTAACTTGCGTGACGACAAGCTGCGAATCACCCCTGATGATAAGCTTCCTGATTCTGAGGTCTACCATGATCCTACGACTAGCAAGCAGTCCCTCGTACTCTGCAGTGTTGTTCGCTGATTGTTCCCAGGGAAAGTGCGTCTAGACTACGTACTTGAGGCGCTCTCCGATGGGTGCGACGAGTAGCATGTCGGCACCAGCACCTTGCAGCGAGAAAGCTCCATCAAAGTACATAATCCATTCACGGCTTGTCTGCTTGCCGGGAAGGGTGATCTGCTGAATCTCTTCGTCGGGCGTTTAGGTCCATTATGCTATGAACTCTGCCAAGGCTCGGCTCTTGATTGTTGAAGTACTTTCAAACTTGAGGCCAAAGCTTGATAGTTCCAACGCCCACTCCACAATCCTCCCAGTTGCATCTGGGTTGTGCAAGATTCGTTGCAAAAGGAGGCGAGTGACGACGGTGATCTCATGCGCTTAGAAATAGTGACACAGCTTCCTTGAGGCCATAAGGGGGCTGAAAAGTAGCTTCTGTATAACAGAATATCTTGACTAGCCCCCTGCAAGAGGGAACTGACAAAATAGACCGGGTGCTGCACTAGCTTCTTCTTCTGTTCGACTTCGCCTCCTTGCGCAGACTCTGTCTTACCGGGACCAGGCTTTGCCGGGGGTTCTACCTTGCCGGCTTTAGGCCCTGCCGGGGAGAGCTCTGGCCCATCATCCGATGAATCCGCCGCTACCGCTGCTTCTTCCTCAAACTCTTGTGCTACTAGCGCATCACTGACCACTTGATTCATTGCCGCTAGATATAGCAGCAACAGCTCTTGTGGTTTAGGCGCGACTAGTGTTGGCATGGAGGATAGGTATCTCTTCAAATATTGCAGCGCTGCCTCTGCCTCCGGAGTCCATTTCATTGGACCCGCCTTTTTCAAATTTTTGAAAAAGGGGAGGGCACGCTCAGCAGATTTGGAGATGAACCTACTTAGAGCAGCAACACCGCAAGCGAGTTTACGAACGTCTTTGACTCGTCTTGGCGCCTCAATCTGCTCAATCGCCTTGATCTTGTCGGGATTTTCTTCGATTCCGCGTTGAGACACAAAGAAACCAAGGAGTTTGTCGGACGGGATGCCGAACACGCACTTCTCTGGGTTGAGCTTGAGGTTGATCTTGTGCAAATTCGCAAATGTTTCTTCCAGATCCTGCACGAGCGTGGCCTTGTCCTTGGTTTTGACCACTATACCATCCATATAGGCTTCCATATTTCTATGTAGCTGGGGCTCAAAACCAATTTGGACTACTCGGGTGAATGTCGAACCAGCGCTTTTCAACTCGAAAGGCATCCGTACAAAGGAGTACGTACCACATGGGGTGATGAACGCGGTTTTCTCTTCATCTTCCTTCATCATGAAAATCTGGTGGTATCCTGAGTAGGCGTCGAGGAATGACAGCAGGTCACACCCGGCAGTGGAGTCCACTATCTGGTCACTGTGTGGCAAATGGAAAGGATCCTTCGGACAGGCTTTATTGATATCTGTATAGTCGATACACAGCCTCCATTTCCCATTTGCTTTACGCACTACCACCGGATTGGCCAACCACGTGGGGTGGAGTACTCCTCTGACCAAGCATGCCGCCTCCAACTTCCTGATCTCCTCGATGATGAACTCTTGGCACTCCAAAGCTTGCTTCCTGACCTTCTGCTTAACGGGCCGCGCATGGGGACAGACAGCAAGGTGATGTTCAATCACCTCCCTGGGAACGCCGGGGATGTCGGATGCTTGCCATGCAAACACGTCGACATTCTCCCGCAGGAAGGTGACGAGCGCACCTTCCTATTTTTTGTCAAGGGTGGAGCTTATGGTAAAAGCCCCACCTGTGCCATCCTCCCTGACAGGGACCTTCTTGGTGTCTCATGGGGCCGCCTTGGACCTCTTGCTCCCGCTGGCAAAGCTCTTTGGCATGTCTCCAACGGGAACGTGGCGCTCCGAAGAGGCGCGTTTGCCGGAGGGGGTGAAGGAGCTCCTGCCGGGGTAAGAAGCCTTGTCGGCAAGGGTAAAGGTCTTACCAGTTTTCTTCTCCCTCGGGGTCTCAGTAGTAGGATCAAGTGCCTTGGCGGCATCTGCTGCAACTGCCTCTCGGTAGAGCTGGTCGGCGCAGATGAATGCGTCTTTCTTGTCGGAGGTGACGGTGATGATGCTCATTGGGCCGGGCATCTTCAACGTGTTGTAGGCGTAATGTGATGCCGCCATAAACTTGGCCAGCGCTGGGCGGCCGAGGATCCCATTATAGGGCAAGGGGATCTTGGCAACATCAAAAACAATCTTCTCCGTCCCATGACTCAGCTTGCCCCCGAATGTAACAGGTAGAGCGATCTTTCCTTTCGGCTGACTCCTCCCCGGGTTGACCCCTTGAAACATGTTCGTCTCCTCGAGATCTCCATCAGGAATTTGTAGCCTCGCGATCACATCGGGCGAGATCAGGTTCAGACCGGCCCCACCATCAACTAGCATTCTCGTCACCTTGAGGTTGCATATCGTTAATGAAACCAACAACGGGAAACACCCGACCGCAGTTGTACGGTCAGGGTGATCCTCGGTGTCAAAAATGATAGGCGTGTTGGACCACTTCGGTGGCCTTTGGGCGCCGAACGATGGCTCTACCGTAGTGACGTCACACACCCACTGTCTTAGTTGGCGGTTAGAGGTATGCAGCGAGGCACCACTGTCGACGCACATGGCCTCAGTAGCTTTCTGGAACCCATGCTCGCTGGACTCATCGTCTTCATCATGATCATCGTCTCCCTCTTTCTTCTCGCGGCCCCGAGCGGGCCTCTCTGGTTGATTATCTTCGCTGCGGCGACCACCTCGACCGCCATGCTTCTTGTTGAGCGCCTCAGCACCATTCGGGCCTTTCTCCTTATCACGCCTCTCATACTCAGCCTTCTGCTTCTCTGCGAGCAGCTCGACCTGCCAGCAATTCTGGAGGTCATAGTCCTTGGTGCGATGGATCTTGCAGTACTGCTTGTTGGAGCCTCCTGGCTTGTCGGTAGCCGCCAAGGCCCAGCAGGCAGTGCACCCGGTAATTTCCTTGACGGGGTCGTTGGCCTTGGCCTTTTTGGCGGCGCCGGGGTCGTCGGATCCCTCTACGGCAAGCACGGCCTTGCCCTTTCGCTTCCTGTTGCGGCGTCGGCCCTTCTTTGCCGGGGTGACGACATCTCCGTCTGTGGAGTCGGTTTCCGCGCCGGCGCTTCACTGGGGTACTTCCTTCTTCAGCCCGAGCACATCTATCAGCCAGAACATAAAGCTCGGCTACATCTTTAACCTTGTTCATCGCCAGCTCCTCACGCATCTTGTGGTTGTGCACATTCTGAGTGGAATGCACTGATGACGGCGGCGGGGTGAACGTCGGGATGTTGTACTGCACACGGCTGAACCTTTGTTTGTACTTGCGCAGGGTCTCGCCGTCCTTTTCGGGGATGACATGCAAATCACTTTCCTGGCCAGGAGCTTGGTGGCCCCCGGTAAAGGCGCCAACAAACTCGTGGCACAGATCTGACCAAGAAGAAATGGAACCCACGGGCAGGTGCATCAACCATGACATAACGTTGGGCTTAAGCACCAATGGGAAGTAGTTGGCGAGCACCTTGTCGTCAAGAGCCCCAGCGGCCTGCATCGTGATGGTGTAGATGTTGAGGAACTCCGACGGGTGAGTCTTGTCATTGTACTTTTCTCCGACCTCCAGCTTGAACGTGCGGTGTGAGGGCCACTGGAACTGTCGCAGCTCACGGGTAAAGGCCGGACAACCTACCTCGTAAGGTAAGTCACCAGAACCCCCCGGCGCTGGGTGGTCCATAGTAGGCCCCGCACGCCTATCTGATTGATGGCGCACTTGCCGATGTCGCTCGATAGTGGTCCGGGCGTCTTCCTGGGCTCGCTCCCGAAGGACTTGACGTTGGTCGCAGCGGGCTCGCGGGTCGGACGACGCTGTGGAAAAGTTGTCACGAGCATCGGCCCGACGAGCCGGTGGCTGTTGTCACTGGTGTGGGGAAGGGGAGTGCACCATGGTCGCAGCAGCTCTAGTCCTCCCACCACCAGCGTGTGTTGGCTCACCAGAGCGCCGGTCCGAGGGTCCCGCTGGTCGCGGTTCATCTCTATTGGCGAAGCTGATGAGGCTCCGGATGGTGGCTCTCCACTCATCGAGCTTCTCAGTGATGGGAGGAAAGTCGAGGAGCAGTAGCACGCGCGCCAACGCTTCTGCTGGTGTGGGAGGCGGCGAAAGCTGGGTGGACCGTGACACGCTCTGACTTCTAACCACATTAGAAGGAGCTCTATCATGATCTTGCGGTCGCCCGCCATTTCCACCAGCATCAGGGCGTGCATAATGGACTGGTGCATCTTGGGAGTGACGCAAAGGGTTCTTCCCGTGGCGGCGCCCGGGGCCCCGACATCGCGGCGTTGCTCGTCATGCACGAGCTGGGAATACCGTGGCGCGGGCGCCGGTGGAGCTGTCCTGGAGGTCGCCGTGCCGCCCATGGGCAGCACAGCGACACCCTTGGAACCAGCGGCGCGCGGCTCGTCATCTTGGGCCTGAACGACGATGCTCGCTGGCTCTGATGGCCAGAGTGTCATGGTTGCTCACATGCCACGCCTTCGCCACCATCCGCAGCCACACCGTCGCCCGCCCGTGCTGGCGCGGGCGGTTGGGCTCCAGACGGACAGATCGCCATGATCCCCTTCTTCTTGGGAGCCATGGTGATGAAGAAGTCGATGCGCTAACTCCTAAACCAGATTTTCACAACCTAGCGCCCCCTACCTGGCGCGCCAAAGATGTCGAGGAAACGACACCTATGGGATCCCGGGGACCCCTACTACGGTCGGCGGGGCGTAGTGCTGTACAAAGAGCAGGTCTAGTCGATCAACGTGTGGGAATTTTTACCCAGGTTCGGGCCGCAAGTGATGCGTAAAACCATGGTCCTACTTGTCTGTGTATATTTGGTGTTCTTGAGCTCTCGAACTGGCTACTATGTGTGCTTGTCCAAAAAGTCCAAATCCTCTCACAGTACGCCTTGGGACTCCTTTTATACGGCAACGGGGTTGCCACAGTGGTACACATGAGGTGGAAAGCATCTACAGTGTACAAGTTTATCTCCTGACATCATAGGACAAATGCATTTGGCGGGTTGGTTGCCGCATTGGAGTGGCCGCGGGGCAGCGAAACCTTGGCGGGTGCGGGCCTGGCGGTGGCCCCGCAGACGCCCCGTCAAGGGTCTTACTGGGGTCTCGTGGCTATCCCCGGCAAGGATCTTGCCGGGGGTCTTCGGTCATCCCCGGCAAGGCTCTTGCCGGGGGTATTCATCTTGTGGTCCTTGTCTAGGTCCGCAGGCCCTTGGCCTCGCAAAGATCTGCCTGCCACCACGCAGGCACCCCTGAATCTTGGTCTTGACGTTGTTGATGGTGTCAGAGCTCACAGGCCCATGGGTGGTGGACTTGCTGGTGTTGGGAAAGTTGCCCCAGCAAGACTCTTGCCGGGGGTATGTAGGCCAACCCGGGAAGGGTCTTGCCGGGTGGAGTCCACCTTGCCCCTCTGTTCTTCGTGCCTCTGGATTGAGTGTTTCCTCGACAGTCTTGTGCTTTTCCTTCCTCTGCCCCGCCAAGCGTGGCCACAGGCGTGGCTACAACTGCTCGTGCACAAGTAAAGGGGTACAAAGAGACCCCTACTTTTGTACACAGACAAAGTGAGCATATAGGAAACTAAGCCTAGCAAATGCAACAAACACATGGTTGAGCAACATGTAAAAGAGGCATCTTAAGAATAGGCTCAACCAAAACCGATGTGTGTGAGTCAAGGCAATGTACTTGAGAAGACTAAGGTATGGATGAACATTAAGAATCAATATAGTCTTGAATGAATGAGGTACACAGTGCAAGGCCTGTCATTCCCATGCACAACAAGCAAATGGGTTCACAAGCTCACTAATAAGCATATAAAGAACCTATGCTTGTGACAACCCGTGGTGAAGATATAAAAGGAAGCTTCGTTAAGAGGAGGGATATCCATTGAACTGGCAAAAGCCTCATCATGACAAGCAAGAGGAAAACAATCTCCACCACAAAAGAGTGCAACAAGATACAAATATATAAGATCCGCACTTAAGACAAATCCTTTCATGGAGCCACCTAGGAGATACAATGTGAAAGAATAAGGATATCCACTAAAGATGTAACTTCTCTCAAGTGTATACGATTCTAGGTAGATGAAAATCATGATGATATCAATCCACAAAGAAGGATGCACACAAGAAATGGTTACTCAAGGAAAGAATAGGATACCCAAACGGAAGACATAAACTATACTGATAAAATCTTTGCTTGAAAAGCATATAGTGCATGGTTTAATATTATCTTATAGTATATAAATGAGCTTCAACCAAACAAACATCAAAGATATCACAACAATCAACAAGAGATCATTGTTGAGATGCTTTGAGAAGGTAAACAAGTACCACAATAACTAATCAATAAATTCATGCCATGATGCAACCTACACAAGGTTGTATGTAAGAAATGTATGCATGAGTAGATACTTGTTACCGAGATAGCATTGGAAGGATGTAGTAGATACCAATAGAAGGTAGACAGTAGTTCATTGACCATCCTAGCTTGAATCCAATAAGCACATGGTGACAACACCTTCCTTGTGAGTGAGTCGAGCATCCAATGCATCTACAATTGTTCCTAGAACAACAACACAAACAAAATGGTACCCAAACTCATTGGGACCAAAGAGTTAGAAACACCAATACATAGGACAAACTCCACATACATATGTGCATAATATATATATATATATATATATATATATATATATATATATATATGAAAATGAATTTCATGGACATCTCATCCAAATTGAGACTAGATGGAGTTTCCCATATATATTGGGTCAAAGAAAGAAAGCATGCCAAAGAAAATACATGAAGTAATTATGAATGCTCAAGAATTTCAAGGACCGATACCAAATGAATAAAAAATACCAAGTGAAAATAGAATACTAAATGGAGAATTCAACACTTGGAAGATATCAACTAAAGATACATCAAGGAATGAGATATCCATTGATACATGCAAAAACAAAGATATCAAACTCCCAAAAGAGAGGATGGTTCCAAACAAACCATGCCCTCTACAAAGTTTCATGATGGCACAAGTACCAAAAAGAAATGGCTTGCCTTCCACCAACACACATTTGAAATGGATCACAAGATGAGTGTTCTATAGAAAATATGATAGCTCCCCCAAGGGTTGTGCATTATAGAGAATTTGCATTTGAATGCAAAATGCACAAGATGGGATCGCCACTTTCACTATATCTATAAAACACTAGACAAGATCAAGAAAACAACAAGATCCACAAGTGGCACGGAAGGCAATGGGAGTTGATACAATCTTGGCAATAAATAAGGGCAAATAAAAGCAAAAACCAAGGTAAAGATGATCAATAATTTCTACCACATAAATCATTACCAATTATCAAGAGATAAGAAGTATTTGGGAATAATTCCCAATGATAGATTGCAAAGATATCCAACATCATCTTCACACAAAACACATAATCAAATTTGCAACTTGTAGAGCTAACATGTCACCTAGGAAAGAGATAATTTACAATATCAATTCTAAGTGATAGTACCTCAGATGTACACATTTTCTAGGCTTGTAATATACACATAGCGTATTACTCCCCCATAATGTGATACCAATGAAAAACTTAACAAAAGGCAAATGAAATGCACCAAGAGTTAATTAATGGATTATTTAGAATTTGAATTTCTCATGAGAAGACATACCACATAGGGGCTAGATAATCTTGTAAAATCAACACTAGGTGATATTTCTCATGTACACACATTTTATAGGATCGTGAAGTACGCAAAGCACATCACTCCCCCAAAATGGGGTGTTCCATTTATATCTCACAAGATCTAAATAAGATACAAACAAGATGAACAAAGACTCAACGCACAACACACACGTACATGATGTGCCAACCAACATACACATACTTGATTTCTGAAGATAAGCAAATTGGAGGCACAACACATACAAACACATGCATGGTACAAAACCAAAACATGCAAAAGGGGCAATTAACTTTCAATGTAAACAATTTGAGAACTAGTTACCGCAAGGAGGAACATTGGATATAAGATAGAAACTTGATAATGCGAATGACTTGGCTTGAGACAATATGAATGATGAAGACCCCTTAACTCTTCATAATGTACCCAAGTTTCCAATGACCTCCAACAACACCTATTGATCAAGTTTTAGCTTGTTGGTCCCCAAAAAAGTTGGGTCTTAAGAGGTTAGTCACAATAGGCTTGGCAACCCAAATGGGTTTTTGCTTGACACCACTTTGAGTACCAACAAACTTGGCAAACACATTGCCAACCTTGTCCTTCCCAAGAGAATAGATATCATCAATAATAATTGGGTTGGATAAGTTACCACTAGTGCATGAAGAAGCGTCGTGACCTTTCTCACGACACAAGTAGCACGACTACTCTTCACTTCCTTCGCACTTGATTTCTTAACTTGAGAAGCATTAGCTCGAGTCTTCTTGGGAAGAGGCCTTTCTTCAACTTGAGGTTGGGGATGAGAATGAACTTGTGGTTGCTTCCCTTGTTGCTTGTCATTAATGGGCTTCTTCTTCAATGGGCAAGATCTAACATGATGCCCTTCAATTTTGCACTTGAAGCAAATAATCTTGGCCGAATTCTTGACTTGTTCTTGGCCCTTCTTCTTGTTTCTCTTGGACTTCTTCTTCTTATTGGAGTTGAATCCAAGTCCACCTTTGTCATTGGGAGATTTTTGCACACTCAAGATATTGTTGAGTGTGGACTTCCCTTCATGACACTTTTCAAGTCTTTCTTCAAAGAAGTAACTTGAGCCTTGAGCTCTTTAATTTCCTCTATATGGTTAGTGTCAACACAAGTACTATAGGAAGTATAAGCTTCATTGTCAGAGTAACAAGGCAAGGATAGTGATACGTCTCCAACGTATCTATAATTTTTTATTGTTCCATGCTATTATATATGATGTTTTGGATGTTTAATGGGCTTTGTCATACACTTTTATATTATTTTTGGGACTAACCTATTAACCCAAAGGCCCAGTCTAGATTGCTATTTTTTTTTGCCTATTTCAGGGTTTCGCAGAAAAGGAATATCAAACGGAGTCCAAACGGAATGAAACCTTCGCGAGAGTTAATTTTGGAACAATACCAACACAGAAGACTTGGGTCCATAGTTGTGAGTAGTTTACCACAGACCTTCGCCTCACCATGAGTTGTGAGTAGTTTACCACAGACCTTCGGGTCCATAGTTAGTACCTAAATGGCTTCTTCTCTCTTTCTGGATCTCAATACCAAGTTCTCCTCGGTCTTCGAGGAGATATATTCGATGTAATCTTTTTGCGGTGTGTTTGTCGAGATCCGATGAATTGTGGGTTTATGATCAAGATTATCTATGAGAAAGATTTGGTTCTTTTCTAAATTTATTTTATGTATGATTATAATATCCTTGCAAGTCTCTTCGAATTATCGGTCTGGTTTGGCCTACTAGAAATATAGTTATTACAATGGGAGAAGTGCTTGGCTTTTGGTTCAATCTTGCGGTGTCCTTTCACAGTGACAGCAGGGGCAGCAAGGCACATATTTTAGTGTTGCCATCGAGGATAAAAAGATGGGGTTTATATCATATTGCTTGAGTTTATCCCTCTACATCATGCCATCTTGCTTAAAGCATTACTCTGTTCTTATGAACTTAATACTCTAGATGCATGCTGGATAGTGGTCGATGTGTGGAGTAATAGTAGTAGATGCAGAATCGTTTCGGTCTACTTGTCATGGACGTGATGCCTATATATAATGATCATGCCTAGATATTCTCATAACTATTCGCTTTTCTATCAATTGCTCGACAGTAATTCGTTCACCCACCATAGAATTCTGCTATCATGAGAGAAGCCACTAGTGAAATCTGTGGCCCCCGGGTCTATTCTCAACATATCAATCTACAATCTACTTTACTTTGTTGTTTTTACTTTCTGTTCTTATATCCAAAAATACCAAAAATATCAAACTATCCTATCTATCATATCTCACTTTCGTAAGTGACTGTAAAGGGATTGACAACCCCTTATCGCGTTGGCTGCGAAGTTCTTATTTGTTTGTGCATGTGCGAGGGACTCGCGCGTGGTCTACTACTGGATTGATACCTTGGTTCTCAAAAACTGGGGGAAATACTTACACTACTATGCTGCATCACCCTTTCCTCTTCAAGGGAATACAACGCAAGCTCTAGAAGTAGCAGATAGTAATTCATCACAAGAAGTACCAATGTTATGAGTAAATGAATTACAAGGACTAGCACATGGCAAGATAGCATTTTTACTTGAAGTAGTGCTAGTATCTACATGAGACTCACTAGATGTTACCTTAGACATAGCCTCATGAGCTATCTTTATCACATTATGGGATACTAGAAGATCATCACGAGAGCTTGTGAGCTTAACATGATTTTCTTCCAACTTCTCATAATTGCTAGATAGCAACTCGAGTTGAGCCCTTAGCTCAACATTCTCCTTCAAAATGGATGCTTCACTAGAAAAAGAGTTAGTAGCACAAGCATCATCAATAATAGCAAGAGGAGAAGGCAACTTAGCAAGCTCTTTAGAATATGAAGCTTCAAGTTGAGCATGAGACCCAGTGAGTTTGATGAGCTCATTCTTAATGACCCTTGAGCCATTTTTGAGGTGCTCAAAGTCTTCAAGTAGTTTAATATGTGCAACTTCAAGCTTATCATATTTATTTTCAAAAACATTGGCCACCTCAAGAGCTCTATCATGAGATTCCCTCACTCTAGATAATTCTATAGAAAAAGTCTCCCCAAGAGATTCCTTGGTGGTTTGTTCAAGTTCAAGAGCTTGAGAGAGGTCCGCGATCTCATTAGCGTAATCACGCTCGTGACCTTCCATTTTCTCAATGGTGACCTCATGCTCCTCTAGATGATATTCCAACTCCTCTATATATTTCTTGCCCTCAATGGCAATAGACAAGATTTCCATAAAGTTGGAACGAGCAAGTTTATTCTTATGAAGAGCTTTAAAAATCATTTCCCCCTTAATTTTTAGGGATGCAACATTATCATTCTCTTCATCACTATCAACATGATCATCATCATTCTTGTCATCATCAATACCATCACAAGATATATTGGGATTCAAAGTGGGAGATACCTTTGAAGCCTTAGCTATAAGGCAAAGCACAGTTGATGATGATGTAGGATCCCTTGAAGCACCATTCAAGACCACATCTTGTTCCATGGGGTGTTGGATTTCCTCTACATTGTTAGCACAACAATTCAAGGAAATAGATGCATTTTTATCATGGCAACAAGACATAGCGAGCATATCATCATGAGATTTAGTAAAGCGATTTATAAATGATATGGAAGGACTATCAACACAAGCATGTGAAACATTTAGAGAGTTCGAAGTGTTGAAGTCTAAAGATGGAGCATTGTAATAAGATAGTGATGTGGGATCATCAACGATAAGCACACTATCATCATTGCAATGAACACCACCACTCGCCATATCATTACCTCGTAGCAATCCACATGTAGGTGAAGTAGAAGAAGTCAAGAAAGCAGCACGGCCAGAGGTGGAGGGAGAACAATCATTCAAACAATTCTTGGAGGCACCATATTTATTTTGAAGCTTTGTCCACAACTCATGAGCTTCCCGGAACGACATGAGTTGAAATAAAACTACATTGCTCAAAGCATCAAAAAGCACATTAGAAGCTAGAGCATTGAGATAAGAGTTTTTCTCATCCTCTAAAGATAATCTTTGTGGATCCTTTGGAGGAGCAAAACCCATATCTACAATTCGCTCTAATTTTTGGTCCATGACCCTAAAGAGATTAAGCATGCGAATTACCCAAACATCAAAATTTGTGCCATCGAAACTAAGAGTGTCAGAGAATCCTAAAACCCTAGTCGACATCCTTACTCTCTAGGCGGTTAAGCCCTAAAAAGAGAGACAAGGCTTTGATACCAATTGAAAGACCATGGATGTCGCCTAAGGGGGTGAATAGGCGCTTTAAAATAAATACGATTAAGGCTTGAACAAATGCGGAATAAACCTAGCGGTTAATTTGACAAGCACAAAACCTACAAAAATAGGCTCATCTATGTGCACCAACAACTTATGCTAAGCAAGCTAAATTACTTGGTGATAGCACGATATATAGCAAGAAACAATATGGCTATCACAAAGTAAAGTGCATAAGTAAAAGGCTCGGGTAAGAGATAACCAAGGACGCGGAGACGACGATGTATCCCAAAGTTCACACCCTTGTGGATGCTAATCTCCGTTTGGAGCGGTGTGGAGACACAATGCTCCCCAAGAAGCCACTAGGGCCACCTTAATCTCCTCACGCCCTCGCACAATGCAATATGTCGTGATTCCACTAAGGGACCCTTGAGGACGGTCACCGAACCCATACAAATTGCTCGAGGTGATCTCCACAACCTAATAGGAGACCCCGACGCTTGCCCAGAGCATTACACCATAATGATTGAGCTCCGAACACCACCAAGGTTGGGGCTATATCCACAACTTAATTGAAGGCTTCCAACGACACCACGAAGCTTCACCACAATGGAATATGGATCCGAGGTGACCTCAACCATCTAGGGCGCCCAAGCACCCAAGAGGAACAAGATCAAGGGTACCAAGCACCCAAGAGTAATAAGCTTCTCAACTTGTAACTTCCACGTATCACCATGGAGAACTCAAACCGATGCACCAAATGCAATGGCAACGGCACACGGAGTGCCCAAGTCCTTCTCACCCAAATCCCACCAAAGAAACTAATGCTAGGGAGGAAAATGAGAGGAAGAACGAAGAAGAGAACACGAAGAACTCCAAGATCTAGATCCAAAGGGTTCCCCTCACATAGAGGAGAAAGTGATTTGTCGAAATGTGGATCTAGACCTCCTCTCTCTTTTCCCCCGAAAACTAGCAAGAATCCATGGAGGGATTGAGAGATAGCAAGCTCTAAGAAGGTCAACAATGGGGGAAGAGCACGAGCTCAAGAGATCTGGTTCATTGGGGAAGAAGACCCCCTTTTATAGGTGGGAAAAATCCAACTGTTATGCTCATAGCCCGCACAGAGCGGTACTACCGCTCATGAAAGTGGTACTACCGCTAGGATGGAGGAAGCCCTTTGAAAACCAAAAGCGAGGAGGCAAAAGGCCAGTAGAACCATCGGAGCGGTACTACCGCTTGTCCTCACGGTACTACTGCTACTTCTCGAGCTTGCATTGTATTTCCTCGAAGAGGAAAGGGTGATGCAACACAGTAGCGTAAGTATTTCCCTCAGTTTTTGAGAACCAAGGTATCAATCCAGTAGGAGACCACGCGCAAGTCCCTCGCAGCTGCACAAACAAATAAGAACTTCACAGCCAACGCGATAAGGGGTTGTCAATCCCTTTACGATCACTTACGAAAGTGAGATATGATAGAGATGATAGTTTGATATTTTTGTTATTTTTGATTTATAAGAATAGAGAGTAAAAGTGAAAAAGTAAAGTAGATGTAGATTGATATGTTGAGAATAGACCCGGGGGTCATAGTGTTCTCTAGTGGCTTATCTCATGATAGCGATATTCTACGGCGGGTAAACAAATTACTGTCGAGCAATTGATAAAAAAGCGAATAATTATGAGACTATCTAGGCATGATCATTATATATAGGCATCACGTCCGAGAGAAGTAGACCGAAACGATTCTGCATCTACTAGTATTACTCCACACATCGACCGCTATCCAGCATGAATCTAGTGTATTGAGTTCATAAGAACAGAGTAACGCCTTAAGCAAGATGACATGATGTAGAGGGATAAACTCAAACTTAGTGATATAAACCCCATCTTTTTATCCTCGATGGCAACAATACAATACGTGCCTTGCTACCCCTACTGTCACTGGGAAAGGACACCGCAAGATTGGACCCAAAGCCAAGCACTTCTCCCATTGCAAGATCTATAGATCTAGTAGGCCAAACCAACCCAATAATTCGAAGAGACTTGCGAGGATATTATAATCATATATAAAGAGTTCAGAGAAGAAGCAAACATTTCTCATAGATAATCTTGATCATAAACCCACAATTCATCGGATCTCGACAAACACACCGCAAAAAGAGATTACATCAAATAGATCTCCTCGAAGACCGAGGAGAACTTTGTATTGAGATCCAAAGAGAGAGAAGAAGCCATCTAGATACTAGCTATGGACCCGAAGTTCTGTGGTAAACTACTCACAACTCATGGTGAGGCGATGATGACGATGTAGAAGCACTCAGTGGAAGATCCCCCCTCCGGCGGAGCTCCGGAACAGGCCCCAAGATGGTATCTCACGGGAACAGAAGGTTACAACAGTGGAACTAGGGTTTTCTCTGTTGTTCGGATGGTTTCGGGGTATGTAGGTATATATAGGAGGAACGAGGGCACCGGGGGCCAAACGTGGGGCCCACGAGGTAGGGGGGGCACGCCCCCACACTCGTGGGCACCATGTATGCCCTACTCCGTGGTTCTCAAGTCTCCCGTGCGTGATTTTCTCCAAAAATATCACTCCCGAAGGTTTCATTCCATTTGGACTCCGTTTGATAATCCTTTTCTGTAAAACCCTGAAACAGGCAAAAAACAGCAATCTGGACTGGGCCTTTGGGTTAGTAGGTTAGTCCAAAAATAATATAAAAGTGTATGACAAAGCCCATTAAACATCCAAAATATCATAAATAATAGCATGGAACAATAAAAAATTATAGATATGTTGGAGACGTATCAACTACCGCTAGGGGTAGCGGTACTACCGCTAAGGGTAGCGGTACTACTGCTTGCGAGTGATACTAAAAAAATACATCCGTGCCTACCACTGCTGGACTTATGACGAGCTTCTGGTCTGGAGCGGAAGTAGCCACGGAAGTAGCCGTGGTAGTAAAAGATTACATCCCCTCCAAGCGGTAGTATTGCTCCCATGAGCGGTAGTACCACTGCAACCTTTTTTAGCACACCAAAACTGACACAACTTCTGCAAACGGACTCCGAATTCAACGAAACCAAGTTTGTTGGAAAGACAACGACATGGGCTAACACAATATTGATATAAATAACAATAAGAAGCAAATGGGTAAAGTTCCATAATAAAATTGTGAGAAACATTCCTCGAAAGAGACCGATAAAACCTCCAACATCGAAAACGCAATAGAAGAAGCATGTGAACTCCGTTTTCGATGAACTCAATCTTGTCAAGAAGATGACCATAAGCTCCAAATCTAAAAAGGAGAAAAACAAACAAGAACCAATAAAGATGATGCAAGCATGCAATGGTTTGAGCTCTCTACGAACTATACGATCAAGCTACTCACTTGAGAGCCACCCTTGATAGTATGACAATCGATCCTATAACCCGGTCTCCAAACTACCACCATGAGACCGGTAAAATAGAGAACCTATCAATGGAAAACCATTGCCTTGCACAAAGTCCACTTGAGCTAGATGTAGACGATCTTTACTTCCTCAAGTTGGACCACCTTTCTTGATTGCGTTGGCTCGGTGAAGACTAGTAGACTGCTCCCCCATACTCCACTATGGGTGAGCCACTCTTCAGCACATCTTGACAAGTCCATTGTCAACACAATGGACGGCAAGCTTCAAGCACTTGATATCTTCGTGATGCATCACTTGATCTTGCACACCACAACCTTGATTTGATGTCATCCTCCATGGGTTGGATGTGATCTTCCTCTTGACGCAAGCCCATGGAAGATAACCTAACTCCACATAGAACTCTCACAAAGACCATGGGTTAGTACACAAAGCGTAATTGACAATGCTTACCATACCATGGGATCGCTTGATCCCTCTCTGTACCTCTTCTATGCTTTGTGTGTTGATCACCTTGATTCACTCTTTGACTTAGTCTTGATCAACCTCACACATGACCAATCTTTAGATAATTCCTTGACTAGCACCTTGGTCGACACAAACTCTCCTTGAAACCAACACATGGACTCAAAGAAAAGCCTATGGACAAATCCTTCAAATATAACTCAAGGCAACCATTAGTCCATAGACATTTGTCATAAATTACCAAAACTAAACATGGGGGCACCACATGTTCTTTTAGGGGTAAAAACCGTTTGTATAGGGCGAAGAGAGAGAGAGAGAGAGAGAGAGAGAGAGAGAGAGGAGTCTTTGCTTTTGCTATTTGTATCCTTGATATTTCGTTCATTCTTATTGGATGTGAACTTTATCTCATGTGTTTGACCGTAATGTGCTTGTTCACCGTAGTCATGCTACCTATCATTTTTTATGCACTTTATCATGGTCATTCACATGCATGCTAGGTGATGTGTGCAATTTTGAATTTCATTCATATTATTTTGTTCTCTCTACCAAGATGTATGTGACTTGGAAGAGTTACCTCACAAACCCGTTGTGCGTTTGCATTCAAACACAAATTTAAATAATGCACAAATTTAGGCGGACCTCTTGCTTATCACATACTTCTCAAAGCAGTGATGTTATTCATGGTTATATCTTATGTCGAAGATTTGATCTAAATGTTGTCATCAATTACCAAAAAGGTGGATATTGAAAGTGTATCTAACCCCCGGGTGATTTTGGTAATTCATCACAACATATATGTCATTGAACTAATGTCTACTCAAAGATTATTTCAGGAAAGCTTAGTTTAGGTATAACAAAGTGGGATGTGAAAGTGGACCCCTCTAAATGCTAAGGACAAGTGTTTGCCAAGCCTCAAGACTCTCAATTTATATTTAAGTGATCCATTATCATATTGAGTCCATATGAAAGCCATCATGATTAAAAGTGGATGATATTTTGATAATGGATTCACTGCTCAAGTCCCTAGAGATGTTGATCCAAAAGCCTCAATTTCTTTTTCACATTCCACTATGTCCAAAACCCTAAAGTTCATCTCGGCCCCGTTGAAACATTCCTACCCAGACTCATTGAGATACACATGCCACAATCATTGCCTAAACCATAGAACCTCAGTCTCACGGAGTTGACCCTTTGGTCCCACCGAAGAGCATCGGCCAATCTTCTATTGCCAACTGAAATTCAATTGGAGTTTCCGAGTGGTTTCAGCCGGTGACACCATAGTGTGGAAAGTGCTTAGGTGAGCATGACTTGGTCCCACCAATCCGATCTCATTGAAAAGTCTAAAGTGCAAACCTTCTGTACTAGTCAGTCTCACCGGGGGTTTGACCTAATCCCATCGAGTAGTGCATAAATGTGTCTAATGGTTGGTTTTTTGTGAGCTGCCTATATATACACCCCACCCCTACCACCAACTCTCATAGAGCAACCAGAGCGAAGCATACACTTCCCATGTCCATTTTTCTGGCAGAGAGAGCTCCAAATCCTTGTGTTGAGATCAAAGGGATTCCACTCCAACCATAAAACTTTGATCTCTAGCCACCTTAATTGCTTTCCACCCAAATCCCTCTCCCACCACATAGCCAAAATCTATGAGAGAGTGTTTGGGTGTCGAGGAGACTATCTTTTGAAGCACAAGAGAAAGAAGATCATCATCAACAACAACATACATTCCCCTTTTGGAGGGTGATGCCTCCTAGATTAGTTAGGTGTGCTTGGGAGCCTCCAAATCATGTGGAGTGGACCAAGAAGTTTGTAAGGGCAAGAAGATCGCCTACTTCGTGAAGATCTACCCCGAGTGAGGCTAGCCCTTCGCGGACGTAAGCCATGGTAAAATAGACAATGTTGCTTCTTATTGGACCCTTCATGGGTGAAACCCTCTGTGGACTCGCGCAACCGTTATCCTAGGGATTACAACCTTCATCGACGTGGACGTACGATAACACAATTTATCGGAACCATAGATCAAAATCGTGTGTCACCATAGCATTTTCATATCTCCAAAACGTTACTCTACCTACCGTCACTTGTAAAGTCATTACTTTTCGATGTCCCACCATTAGACCTGCATATGTAGGATGTTTGTAGTCGTGCTAGAATGCTAAAATCTGCCAAGAACTAAAATTAGAAATGTTAAGTTTCTATTTGGCAAGTAGCCTAATCACCCCTCTTTAGACATACTTATGATCCCACCCTTGAAGTTCATCATTGAATTCTTAGCACACGATATAAGTGTGGTTTGATGTTATAAAACTAGCTACGAAGGCCTTTCCGTAAGAAAACTGAATTAACGACCCTTTAATTTGTCCATTCTCTCCTATCTGGATGCTCTACTTGATCTTTTAGGGTGTGTTTGCTTTCTGTCATGGGCTGGAGCGTAATGGGTCGGACCCGTGCCGAGAGACCATTCTCGCGTTTGGCTCGTCGTAGGAACCGGAACCCACCAGTTTCAGGAACGACATATTTGCTCATTATCGCGAACCGGGCAGTTCCTGGAAAACGAGCGGACCACGCGGAACGCCTCTCTCCCCCGACTCTCATCCTTTTCCTTGTCTCTCTCCGCCTCCGTGCGCCGCCAGCGGCCACCCCCTCGTCTCTCTCCCCATTCGATCTATGATGCCGCCAGCCACTCCCGCGTGTCCCCAATCTCGCGCGCGCCGCCACTTCCTCCACCACGGCACGCCGCATGACTCGCCACCGCCGTATCCTGGCGCTGGCGCTTCTCGCCATCTTCGGTCACCGCAAGCTCGTGCACGCCGTTCACCTGGTTTTCCTCATCTCTCTGCGCTGCCGCGCTTGACGGAGCAGCCGCTCCAGGCGCCGGCCGTTGACCACCTGAGCACGCGCCGCCAGGAGCTGCTGCTGCAGATGCGCGTGGGGGCGCCAAAGCCAAGCCGCGCATCCAGTCGGCCGCTAGGAGCTGCTGTTTGTCTTGTGCTTTGAGTCTGATTGGTATAGTACACGCTTGTTCTTCGCATGGATGGATGGATTCGATTCGTTGATGGTCAAACAAAAATTGCTTGAGTCTGATTTGCTGATGCTCACACCCTTGTTCAGAAATTGAATTCAATGTTTACCGAGCTTTGTTCATGGATAGATGGATGACTAACTACAAATCCATTCAATTCCTCAAACCGAACACCAAAACGTAACCATTCCATTCTTGTAATTTATCCATACCAAACACAAAGACGGAACAGACCCATTACACTGGAATGCCATTCCATTACACTTGGTTCCCGAACCAAACACACCTTTACTTATGCATATTGGACACTGTACATATATGCACAGTATGGAACCCGGAAACCAGACTATCAAAGCATCGCTGATCCGATCCTGCATATTATATATTGTTCTTTAACCGACATATAAAGATTTCCGAATAATTTTACTTGTACTACAAATATATCTCACAAAAACTGAATACATTTTTAGTACGATCTAGCAATGTTATTACGCAGAGGAAAACATATGATATAGTATTTTAGTATCAAATTTACGGGTTGAACCAAAAAATAAGGAGGCATTAAATTGATGCACAACTTTGGATCTTGGGTGCCAATGCACCTGAATTGGATTTTCTAAAGAACTATTAGAAAATTAGTCAAAAAGTCCAGAAACTTCTTGTAAAGAAGAATGATACGGTGTTATACGGAAAAAAATATCTATAAGACCAGGTCTCACGGGTTAGTAGGTGAGACCCATCCTGATGGATGACACGTGGCATTCACTAAGCATCTATTAAAATAGGTCTCACCTGCTAACCGTGAGACATGGTCTCATATTTTTTTTTTCGTATTATGCTCGTGTGACAAGTTTCACGAAGGAATCAGTTTCATGGTGTTCTAGGCAAAACAAGATCGGCACCATGTAAATATATCCATTTGTTTGTTTCTGTCACGGGTTCACGGAAGTCACTTCTTCATCGAAATATTCATACTAGTATAAACTACAAGAATCTTGTCTCCAAAAAGTATAAATTTTTTGACTCTTTTTGTAATTTATAAATTATTATTTTCAAATCGGTTTAAATGGGACCCCAAGACCCATTAGGTATTTCCGGGCATTACAATGACATACTCCCCCGTTCCTAAATATTTGTCTTTTCAAACAGTCAAATGGACTGCAACATACGGATGTATGTACACATATTTTAGAGTGTAGATTCATTCATTTTGCTTCGTATGTAGTCACTTGTTGAAATCTCTAGAAAGATAAATATTTAGGAACGGAGGGAGTATATGACAATAATAAGGTTCTCCTATATGACATGAATGCGCCATCAATTTCTCCGACGAATACCCTCATATATTTGTAGAGCAATTAGTGTACAATTTTCACAAGAAAAATTCTCCTACTAATACCCTAGTATATTTTCAATATCTGGCAGAAATTAAAAATATGCCCCAAATATATTTTAGCGGCATTGTTATCTTTTTGACAAAAAAATGAATTCCATTACTCCGCAATAAATGTGACACGCTATAAAAACCCAACCTGATGCCCGGGGTACTCCCAGCAATTGACCCTCGAGCCTCGTCTAGTCTAATCCACCTCCCCACTAATCCACCAGCTGTTTACACCGGGTCAGCTAACCGCTGTCTGTATAGATCAACGTCACTCTGGTCAAAGGCAGCACCACCCACATCACAGTACAAGCCAAGCCAAGCCCAGCCAGAGAGGAGGACCAAGCGTAGGTGGATGCAAGTGTGAGCCCACCGCGTCGCCCATTCACACGCTAGCCACATGGAGCATCCGGCGCCGGCGCCGGAGCCGATGCTGCTCGACGAGCAGCCCCCCACCGCAGTCGCCTGCGAGAAGGTAACCGGATCTGTGCTGGGATGGTGTTGGCTGTGTGTTTCTTGGCGTGGTGTTCTGTTGAGCTGATGTTTAGCGTGTTGTTTTCGTTGGGCGCTCTGGTTGAGCAGAAGCAGCAGGATGGCGAGGCGCCGTATGCGGAGGGGAACGACGCCATGACCGGTCACATCATCTCCACCACCATCGGCGGCAAGAACGGCGAGCCCAAGCAGGTGAGCTGAGCGTCTCTTATGTTTCACTTGTGTCTCTTGGCCTGAGTTTGCACGACCAGTTCTTGCCTTGGTGAGATGTGTGTGTTCTCCTGCAGCTATTCTCTTTAGCTATGTAGAGTGCTTTGGTGATGACAAGTCATTGAAACATAGTTGTGTGGATCCTTTGTTAGATTTTTCTTCGTTTACGAAGAACGCAAAGAATGTTAGATAGCGGCGGAATTTATAAAGGACGATGGAGCTTGTCAGGCTATTTTTGTAGTACTCATTTGTTTCATCCTCATGTAACTATGGTTTGCTCAAGAGATCTGTTCCAAATATGCCTGTGTGGTGTTCAATACTGTGGTTTTTCGGGACAAATTTGGACGGCTTAAGTTAGATTTTGACCAACACTAGTGCTCAAATCTGTTACTATGAGCAACAGCTGATTCCTCTTTGGCGCCCAGTTGGTAATGTCCTCCTTTGTTTTTCAGACGATTAGCTACATGGCGGAGCGCGTTGTGGGCACTGGTTCGTTTGGCATCGTCTTTCAGGTGATTGCTCTAGCCATTGTTTGTTTCCTTGTTTGTGTTGTTGACTACCAGCCTGATGTTTAGGGAAATGGTTGCATGTGTAGGCTAAATGCCTGGAAACTGGGGAGACGGTGGCCATTAAGAAGGTACTGCAGGACCGACGGTACAAGAACCGTGAGCTGCAGCTTATGCGTTCGATGATCCATTCCAATGTTGTCTCCCTCAAGCACTGCTTCTTCTCAACCACAAGTAGAGATGAGCTGTTTCTGAACCTTGTCATGGAGTATGTCCCGGAGACGCTCTACCGCGTGCTTAAACACTACAGTAATGCCAAACAGGGGATGCCACTTATCTACGTCAAGCTTTACACCTATCAGGTTTGTGAATTTCCAATGAATAAATGTGAAATGCGTTCCTGTCATTGTGCAACTATTCTAAGTCAATCTTACATTGGTGGCAGCTATTCAGGGGGCTGGCGTACATTCATACTGTTCCAGGAGTCTGTCACAGGGATGTGAAGCCACAAAATGTTTTGGTATGTATCAGTGAACACTGTCTGTGTGCATCACTTGATGTAGAGGCGGGCGCCTTCCCCTTTCTGAAGACAATGTATAATTGAACACTGAACAGATTTGCTCGGTTTTCATGTATGGCTTTTCATGCCTGATTTTGAACTTGTCCTCCACTTGCTTCGGTATACAGGTTGATCCTTTAACACATCAAGTTAAGATCTGCGACTTTGGAAGCGCGAAAGTTCTGGTATGTTGGCTCTTTCCCCAAGAGTTTTGTGATACATACACACCTCTTCGATCTGTCGTGTAGGCAGTAGGCTACTCATTCTATTCAGTATTGAACCAGAATCGACATCATGGTCTGTGCTTTTTTTATTTATTCTTACTGTTTTAGGCTTATAGCTGGCCAGGTGTTAAGGTTAAATTTAAGTCACTTTTGTATACCTTACACTTTGACTACTTCGGATAGTTTTGGTTTATAAACTACTATCTCTGTATTCCGCTTATTCCTTACTAGAATGCTGAATTCTTGCTTTAGCCGAATGCAAAGTTTCTGATCTTCACTTCATTTATTTACATTGGATGTCCGACACTGAATTTAAACTTTTGTTCCTTTGCTACAATATCAACCTGCATAGTACTTTGATGTTACTTACCTGCTAATCCGTTATCATTTTTCTTGTGCTGTTCTATCAGGTGGCGGGTGAGCCCAATATATCATACATATGCTCACGCTACTACCGTGCTCCGGAGCTTATATTTGGTGCGACTGAATATACAACATCGATAGATATATGGTCAGCTGGTTGTGTTCTTGCAGAACTGCTACTTGGTCAGGTTAGTTCCTTCGTTTCGTTCACATATTTTGCAACCTCCTAGGTTCCAACTAAGATGTTAATACTGTAGTTTCTGATCTTTCATTTGTTTTTGCTAGCCATTATTTCCAGGAGAGAGTGCAGTCGATCAACTCGTAGAGATAATCAAGGTCTGCAAACATTCCATATATCTTTCTTTCACTTATACTATTAAATGTTGTTGACCTTTTGTGATGTTCTTGTAGGTTCTTGGAACACCAACTCGGGAGGAAATACGTTGCATGAACCCGAATTATACAGAGTTTAGGTTTCCGCAGATAAAAGCTCATCCTTGGCACAAGGTAGGCTTGCAATCTCATTCTAATGTCCAATCATATACAGTATCACATTCGCTGTTTTTAATATATGTAGCTCACTGTTATTAATATAGTTCAGGCATATATAAGATCTGCTGTAACATACTTAACCATGTGATGTGATCAGGTTTTCCACAAGAAAATGCCTCCTGAAGCCATAGATCTTGCTTCACGTCTTCTTCAATATTCACCAAGCCTCCGTTGCACTGCTGTAAGTTTTTTCTTTTCACGTTGCTTGCTCTTCTAGGTGTTTGTTGTGGCAAGTAGGAGAGCAACAGATGAATGTAAATGTAAATATGAATGGTCTTTTAGAGGCAATCAGATATATAATTCTCCTTATTGCTTGTTGGTTACTTATTTATGTATATGTGTGTAGTGTACGGTTGTCAAACTAGATTGATCAGTACCGTACTAGTCTTCTATGACCATCATAATCATAGTTATGAGGACCGCCAATCCAGTACCAAAGATCGATGCTTGGCAGATGACGAGTTAATTTTTAGTCGTCATGTGACATGTTTCGCTATAGCATGATGGCTATACTCACGCATTTGAATATCCGTATGCAGCTTGACGCATGTGCGCATCCTTTCTTTGATGAGCTACGGGAGCCTAACGCGCGCCTGCCAAACGGACGTCCGTTCCCACCTCTGTTCAATTTCAAGCATGAAGTAAGTGCATCAGCGAAAAACTAGGCTGCTCATCTGCAATTAGACAAAAATGTATGCAACCTGTTCGTGCTGTTGTGCTTATGGGATCTGCATTTTTTCTGCAGCTGGCCAATGCTTCACAAGACCTCATCAACAGGCTTGTGCCTGAACATGTTCGCCGACAAGCTGGTCTCGCTTTCATGCACGCGGGGAGCTAAATATGCGCACTGGTGCCCTCAACCTCGCACCTTATTGTTTTGCCATGGGCAGAAGGGTGGTGGTTTAAGATGGAGGCAGGTCAGATGATCCCTGGAGAGATATGTGCCAGATTCCATCATCAGCAGTACCGGTAGAGCATCAAATAATAACAACTGTAGATCATCTGCCAGCGAAGGGGCCTTGCCTAGAGTATTCAGTTGTGAATTGGTAATATCATTCGGATTGGTGGGTACGGTCGAGGAGATGGAAACAGCATAGCCTTACGCCGTGGACCAGAGTTTTCTTCCAGTTTTTGCCCAATTGTAAGAGTTAATAGCTTCATAATGTACCGTGGCTCGTAAGTTGTCAACTGTTTCGTTCTCCATTCATTGATGTAAATTGTTGCAGTAAACTTCGCTGGTCAATAAGTTGTGCCATGGCAGAGCTTGCACGCCCACTGCCTGTCAAGGCATGGCCAATGGGTAGCCCCAAAGGTGATGCTTCATAAGCCAACTAGGCTCGGATGCCACAGTGGCAGCAGGACCGCTGCTTGTATGCGCCAGGTGAAGCTTGCAGAGGAGACGGGTTCTTCAGCGCATAAAGAAGGAAAAAGTAAAGGAGGGAGAGGAAAAGAAGGAGAGGATGAATGAAAAAGATGAACACATGGGGACCAAAGGATGATGGGTGTGAGGCAGCACCACCATAGCCACCATTGAACTGAACGCATGTGGGCAGTAGCCTCAATCCTCCCATGTCTATGTGTTTGATGGAGCACCTGTCTTTTTTCGCCTCCATTGGTCATGCCCTCATGTAGTCTAGCTGTTTATTTTCCGTTGGGTAGTTGCGACCCGTCGTGGGATGGCATGACTGAACGGGTCAGTGTTGTGCCCCGGTCTAGTTGCGTAATGGAACGATCGGGAGAACTAGGGTTCGTGCGATAAGAATTGGGGAAAGTCGCTCGCTGAGCTGTATATTACTATAAGCTCTAGGTTTAGTTTGGCCAAAGGCTCACAATAGAATCCAATGCTGACTAATTCAATGCCCGTGACAACTCACGGGCTAACAAAATATATAAAAAAAGGAAATATATTGCTTTTTTTTCTTCGAGGGTACGCCAAAGGCGTACCTTAACTTTATAGAAGGAAGAAATTATGTACAAGAGAATACATATAAGCCGGTTGGGCCACAGCTGACCTAACCGAGCCTCCACTCCACATGCACCCTACTCTACAACTCTACCATACTTTGAACTCCAACCGCTCCTGCCGACGCCCAAGTCTTGAGATCCTCGAAGATCATGCCCATCGTGTCATGCTCATTCTTGATCGGGCCCGATCCAAACACCCTCGCGTTCCTCTGTTTCCATAACGTCCAACAGATAAGCATAACATAGGTGTCAAAGCCTTTCCGAGATTGTTTATGACTTCGCTTTCTGGCTTCCGACCACCATTGCACCAACCTAGACTCATTGGTTGGGCAGATTTCCATAGTCAGCCCCATCCTGGCAATGCAGCTGAACCATACTTACCTCGAGAACACACACTGCTTAAAATGTGATCTACCGTGTCCCCCTCTTGATCACATAGGAAGCATTTTGAAGTTTGATCATGCAAACCATGTCTAGCCCTTCTGTCTGACGTCCGTAGACGATATTGTATCGCCAACCACATGAAGATTTTGCAGGCCGGAGGTGCCCAACACTTCCAAATGGCTCCAAATGAGTGGAACCTCACTCCTCCCTCACAAAGCATCTTATAAAAAGATGATGCGGAGTACGTTCCTGATGCATTCCAGGCCCAAATGGGGCTGTCCTCGATTCGAACGTCGAGTTGCACCTCCTCCAAGATCTCCCATAGGCCTATAAACTGGGTTAGGCCTTCCGTGCACAAGTTACCTATCACATCATTCATCCAAGAGTGCAAGCGCAATGCATCCCGGACAAGTCTCTTGTTGGCAACTTGCGTACGGACAGACTTCGCGACCAAAGGGGCGATTTCCGAGATGGTGGCGCCATGAAGCCACCTATCCTTCCAAAACAAAATTTTGTCGCCCGCTCCAACCTTCCATTTTACCAAGCTTCCAAAAGCTTGCACAACCGGTTTGTCCGAGGTCAAGCTGAGACCTTGCCACGGCCTGGAAGCATCTGTTCATCTAAGCCATTCCCATCTCAATCTGAGTCCGATGCCATGCTTGTGTAGATCAATGACGCCAAGGCCCCCCATGTTCTTAGGCCTACAAACTCTCGCCCAAGATACGACACATTTGCCTCCTGTAACTTCCTTAGTCCCGGCCCAGAAGAAAGTCCGACAGCCTTTGTCCACCCTTTCAAGTCCCATTTTGGCGCCTCCGCGATCATGAGGTGATGAGTAGCCCGAGCTCTCATGACTTGGTTGACGAGAACT
The DNA here is from genome assembly GCA_902687465.1 of Secale cereale. Lineage (NCBI taxonomy): Eukaryota > Viridiplantae > Streptophyta > Magnoliopsida > Poales > Poaceae > Secale > Secale cereale. The sequence goes on along the minus strand of LR738709.1, from coordinate 176,221,898 downwards.
AGCCTGCCTGGTCTAGTTACCAACCCCCTTTGCCATCCTGGCATGATGTGAAGGGAAGCATCCACCATCGACTGCCATTCCGATCTTTTGAGCTGCCAAATACTTAACTGCAACCCTAGATATTTGCATGGGAAGGTATCCATCTTCCAGGGCAGTGCAGATTTCACAATCTCCTCATCCTCAGGCTCCGCCCGGATCATGATAGCCGTAGATTTGGCAAAGTTTACTTTAAGTCCAGATGCTATACCAAAGATGGTGAGAGCTTCTTTCACAAACAAGAGATCCGGCCATGTGGGCTTGATGAAAAGAACCACATCGTCCGCATATAGGGACAGACGCTGCACTGGGCTACATCCATTGATGATTCTCATCACACCCGCCTCGTGTGCCTTGATAATGATGTGCGTAAGGACGTCCATGGCAATAACAAAGAGTAAAGGTGAAATCGAGTCCCCTTGCCTCAGTCCTTTAGCATGCATAAACTTGTCGCCTGCACATCCATTGACAATCACTCTAGAACTGGCTGTGGTAAGAAGAATAGCAACCCAAGATATCCACCTCTCCGAAAAAACTTTGGCCCTTAACACTTCAAACAGAAACGGCCACACAAAGGAGTCAAAAGCTTTAGTGATGTCAAGCTTGAGCAACACTCCTTTAGCTTTCCTTCTGTGCATCGAACATGCCATTTGTCTCACAAGGAGAAAGTTATCATGCAAACATCTCCCCTTGATGAAAGCGGACTGGTTCACCTGGACAAGATCCCCCATGCGAAGTCTAAGCCTTGCCGTAAGAAGCTTAGAAGCAATCTTGGGAATGCTGTGCACAAGGCTAATCGGGCGAAAATCAAAGACCGAACACGCATCCGGAGACTTCGGCAAGAGGGTGATCAAGGCTTGGTTGAGCCGCCCAAAACCCCTACCGTTTCCAAGGAAAAGCTTGTGAATTGCAGCAATGAGGTCTGCCTTGATCACCTCCCAAGCTTTTTGGAAGAACAGTCCAATGAACCCGTCCGGCCCCGGAGCCTTATCCGAGGGTAAATCCTTGATGACTGCCCAAATCTCTTCCTCTGTAAACATATGGTCCTGCTCCGAGAGGTCAACGCGAGTAACTCCAAGACCCTCCAAGTCGAGCGTGAACTCTCGGGCAACATCCTTGCCCAGCAAATTCTTGTAAGCGTTGTAGAAGGCTTCTTCTTTGCCTTGCTGATTAGTGATAGTGCGCCCATCCATGTTCAACGACAGAATGTAGTTCTTCATTCGCCTCCCATTAGCCACCAGATGAAACAAGTGCGTATTCGCATCCCCTTCTTGGAGCCAAGTTATTCCCGACATTTGTCTAGCGATGGTCCTCTCTAGGGATGCCAGCCCTAGAACTAGATGCTTCAACGCTCTTCTGAGCCATCTTTCCTCCTCCGTAAGCCTACGGTATTCCTGAGCGCAATCGAACCGCATGATAACGATATTCGCTATGGCAATCTGTAATTTGATGTTACCAATCTCCCTTTGGCCCCATGCAGCAAGAGCTCTGGCCGTGTTGCGCATCAAGATATCTAGCCGCATGAAAGGGTATGTGATGCCGGTGTCGCAAGTCCAAGCCTCCTTCACGACGTCCAAAAAAACGTCCATTTTGACCCAAAACTTCTCAAAACGGAACCTCTTTATATAATGCATGGGTTCATGTAGAGTGAGGTGTAGAGGACAGTGGTCCGAGTGCTCAGTGGACAGAGCTTGCAACAAGCATTCCGGGTGTTCGAGCTCCCAGTCAACAGATACAAACGCACGATCAATCTTGGTTAGCGTGGGTGTCTCCCTTTCGTTACTCCATGTGAACTTGCGCCCATGCAAATAAAGCTCCTTGAGAGCGTTATTGTGCACAAATTGCTTGAACTTCCCCATCATTCTCCGATCCAAGTTCGAGTTGTTTTTGTCCGCCGCATATAGAATAAGATTGAAATCACCAATCACTAGCCATGGACCCGGGCATAGTGATCTTCTGTCCGAAAGCTCGTTTAGGAAATTTATTTTTTGCTCATTCTCTTGCGGCCCATAAACTACGGTTAACCACCATGGAGCCCCCTCCTTAGGCGAGACAAAGCCGGTGATGCAGTGCGAATCATTGACATAATTCGTCACTAGCACCCTTGAGGTGTACCAAGCCAGAAGGATGCCACCTCTCGTCTCCGACGCCGGTAAGTAAGTAAAACCATCATAGTTTGGTCCCATGCATTGCAGGATTACATAAATGTTCACTACCTCTAGCTTAGTTTCTAAGATACAAACTATAGCCGCACGAACAGAGTCCACAAAGCCTCTTAGTGCCTTCCTCTTGGCCGGGTTGTTGAGGCCTCTGACATTCCAACACGCCAACTCCAAGGCATTGAGAGACATCGGATAGGGATGACTCCAACCCCACGGAAAACTATCACATCTACTGCGCCATAATAGGCACGTCCATCCCTGCCTCCCATGCCAGATTGAGCGGTATTGCCTTCCCAAATATGGCCATGATGGCCCACAACTGTGGCTCTTGAAGAGGTGAATCAAATACTGTGCGTAGCTGGCCAAGCGCGTCCTCCGAAACGGCCAAATCATCACAGTCGAAGCCCAATGTCTTGAGTAGCACCGTTTCGGCAGCCGAAGCTTTAGTCTTCCTGGATCCACCTGAGCAAGCAGACCGTGTCGTGCGACGCGGTGTGAACGGATCCTAGCCAGTCCGTACTCCTTTAAGTCCTTCGAACTCCTTAAGCAGCGGCGGTGCAAGTTTCTTAAGCAGCCCGGCACAAAAGGTTTTGATGTTCCCCAGCGCGACAATCTCCTTGGCCGAGAGATGCCCAGCATGGAGCTGCGGCACGTCTACACGATCCAACGCGCCAAGATCGCCATTCGAAAAATCCTGCCTGCATGCTTTATACGTAGTCACATCCGTGCATGTAGTGGCGTGCTGCAACTCCTGTATCTCGGGGCCCACTATAGTTGCATCTGCATGCAGACCGCCATCTCCAGCGTTAGCCATTGGCTGCAGCAAATCATCCACCGGGGCCCACCCATCTGCTATCTTGTCGGGCATCGCAGGGGAAACTGGCCTTATCTCTTCCTCGGTCCTCGCGTCTTCCTGGTCTGGCGCAATCCCAACAATGCATTCTTTCACAAGCCCCACCAGAGCGTCCAGATTGGCCGAAGGGGAAACCTCCACCGCATCTGCCAATCGAACGGTTTCCAGAGTAATCGATGTTGCATCGGGATCCCCAAATGCCTTGTTACCAGCCCGAGGCGGGCTCGCAGCCACCCCCCTTTGTCAACTTTATCAGCTGCCTCGGGATCCGCCTATGTCTAGATCAGCAGCTGTTGCACAGGATTGGCAGGCCCCAGATCTACGATCCTTTCTTGGTCAAAAGCCCTTCCACTTGGCGCCCTCTGCGCAGACCCAGGCCTCACCGCAGCGGGTGAGGGAGTGACTCCACAGTCCGTTCTCGGATCTTCTGTGGCTGCCTACGCCACATGAGGCACCAACACTGCCTCGGCAGCCATCCGTCTGTACTCTCCAGTCTCGGTGACCGCCATGGTGACCGCAGGTGATCGCGTCTTCGTCACCGTGCCTTGGTTCATATGAGGGATTCTCTAGCTCGATGGCCCGATGCGCCCCATCAGAGCCTGCATGTAGGAGCCGCCCGGCACCCCACTGCCTTGCACACCTCCGCGCCGATCACGGGCACCTCGCGTCCACTGCAAAACACGCCAGTCGCCCTGTCCAGAAAAGTTGCCGGAATCCTCCGGCATTCCGCTCTGGCCGCTTCCATCAGAACTTGGCAGCCTCAGCCAGCGCTCCGGCCCCTCATGTTCTCGAATCCTACCAATATGGATCAGCGTCTTGTACTCCAGCAGCGTCCGAGACACGGGCGTTCTCGCCGCCGGTCCTCCGTTCACCTCCGGCTCCGGCACCCAGAGCTGCCTGTCCACCGGCACCTCGTCCGGATCCACGCACCAGGCGCGGAGCTTGAAGAGAGACAGATCCTCCGTGTTCTCAGTCTCTGGCGCCAGACTCTCCACCAGACACGACGAACCCAGAAGTTCCGCCGTCGTCTCAGACGTCCATGCGTGAGAAGGAATCCCCTCAATCATGAGATCAAATTGCATGCGCATCACCCTTGAAACTGCTTGAGCTTGTTTAAGCCAAGGCTTGACGAACAGCTTGAAGAAGCCGTGTTTGACGGTGCCCGCAGCCAATGCCCTGTTGCGCAACTCCGGCGCCGCGAACACCACCAGAAAATCCTCGGGATGGAACTTGTGAATAGAAAAACGGTGGCGTGGGATGTGCAGCTCAACCGATAAAGCTTCCGCGGCCTCCTGGCAAGAGACTGCTGGCCTGGTGCCGCCCACGTAGGCCACCACTGCCAGCCTCAGGCACTGCTCGAGATCCTCCATCTCCGGCGTACGGCGGAGAACGCAGATATTGTTGGGGAACGTAGTATTTTCAAAATTTTCCTACGATCACGCAAGATCTATCTACTAGATGCATAGCAACGAGGGGGAGAGTGTGTCTACGTACCCTCGTAGACCGGGAGCGGAAGCGTCAAGTGACGCGGTTGATGTAGTCGAACTTCTTCGCGATCTAACCGATCAAGCACCGAACGTACGGCACCTCCGCGTTCAGCACAAATTCAGCTTGATGGCGTTTCACGAGCTCTTGATCCAGTTGAGCTTCACGGGAGAGTTTCGCCAGCACGACGATGTGGTGACAGATATGATGTATCTACCGGCGCAGGGCTTCGCCTAAGCACTGCAACGGTATGACCGAGGTGTGTCTCTGTGGAGAGGGGCACCGCACACGGCTAAATCAATTCAACTTGTGTGTCCTAGGGTGCCCCTGCCCCCGTATATAAAGGAGCAAGGGAGAGGCCGGCCCTAGAGGGGGCACACCAAGTGTGGGGAGTCCTACTAGGACTCCCAAGTCCTAGTAGGATTCCCCTTTCCTTTCCGGAGTAGGAGAGAAGGAAAGAGGTGGAGAGGGAGAAGGAAAAGGGGGCTGCACCCCTTGTCCAATTCGGACCAGAGGGGGGCGCGCGCCTCCTTCCTTTTGGCCTTTCTCCTCTATTCCCTATGGCCCAATAAGGACCATATACTCCGAAAAATACCCGAATCACTCGGAATCTTTCCGATGTCCGAATATAGTTGTCCAATATATTGATCTTTACGTCTCGACCATTTCGAGACTCCTCATCATATCCCGGTCTCATCCGGGACTCCGAACTCCTTCGGTACATCAAAACTCATAAACTCATAATACCGATCGTCATCAAACGTTAAGCGTGCGGACCCTACGGGTTCGAGAACTATGTAGACATGACCGAGACTCATCTCCGGTCAATAACCAATAGCAGAACCTGGATGCTCATATTGGCTCCTACATATTCTACGAAGATCTTTATCGGTCAAACCGCATAACAACATACGTTGTTCCTTTTGTCATTGGTATGTTACTTGCCCGAGATTCGATCGTCGGTATCTCTATACCTAGTTCAATCTCGTTATCGGCAAGTCTCTTTACTCGTTCCGTAATACATCTTCTCGTGACTAACTCATTAGTCTTTTGCTTGCAAGGCTTATTATGATGTGCATTACCGAGAGGGCCCAGAGATACCTCTCCGACACTCGGAGTGACAAATCCTAGTCTTGATCTATGCCAACACCACGAACACTTTCGGAGACACCTGTAGAGCATCTTTATGATCACCTAGTTACGTTGTGACGTTTGATAGCACACAAGGTATTCCTACGGTATTCGGGAGTTGCATTATCTCATAGTCATAGGAACATGTATAAGTCATGAAGAAAGCAATATCAGTAAAACTAAACGATCATAGTGCTAAGCTAACGGATGGGTCTTGTCCATCACATCATTCTCCTAATGAAGTGATCCCATTGATCAAATGACAACTCATGTCTATGGTTAGGAAACATAACCATCTTTGATCAATGGGCTAGTCTAGTAGAGGCACACTAGGGACACTCTGTTTTGTCTATGTATTCACACATGTACTAAGTTTCCGGTTAATACAATTCTAGCATGAATAATAAACATTTATCATGATATAAGGAAATATAAATAACAACTTTATTATTGCCTCCAGGGCATATTTCCTTCAGATATTGCCAGTAGCGACCGCTGCAGCTGACGCCTGCCCAGACCCTATAGGTACGGTGATGACCGGGACTGGCGAGGACCTCTCCAGGGGAGCGATCTGCCTAGTCGCCGGTGTCAGCCTGCTCGCTGGTCCGGCCTGCGTCGACGGCTGTGAAGCGCGTGCTACCTTGGCAACCGCCTCCCGCCGGAGATCCTCGTCAGACCTAGGGCTCATAGGTCGCTTGCACGCCGTCGAGATGTGACCCTCCAAACCGCACCTGGTGCAGAGCGGGGGAAACCAACAATCTTCCCGACGATGGCCCTCGCGGAAGCAGCTGAAACAAAGGCCGAAAAGATCCACCGGGATCTCCCTCCTATCCGGCGACGACGCCGGCGAGTGCGAGGAACGTGGCCAAACACCACCCAACCCTGCCTGCAGCCGAAGCGCCTTCCTTTTGCGCCACAGCGCCTTGCGCGATGGCCCCGGCCTGCGCCACGGCGCCGCGGACCCAGCGGCCGCCCCCTGGTCGGCCCCGGCTTGCGCACCTCCAGCACCAGTCGAGGATCCCTCAGATCCCGACGCACCTGACAATCCTAGACCGGAAACTATGGGCTGCAGCCTGGAGGACACCGATGCCGGGCTGGCAGAGCCGGAAGCCATGGCGAGAAGACGACGCTAACGGGAGAGGGAAGCACGGCACCAGGGCGTGAGCGGCCGCTAGCGAGGGAGAGAGAGAGGACGCCGGGACCGGAGTGGCCGCCGGTGGGGGAAGGTGGACGCCGGGGCCGGAGTGGCCGCTGGCGGGGGAGCAGGGGGGAGAGAGCAGGCGGGAGAGCCGCTCAGTCACAAAGTGGAACTGGTACTGTTGCTTTTTTTAAACACAATACAGACGCAAGCGCTCATATACACGTGCATACACTTACCCCTATGAACGCACACACGCACACCCTACCTCTATGAAAACCTGTGAAAGACTGAGCCGACATATCATCTTGAAATTTAAGAAGTCACCATAGGCATCTCTTCGTCGACGAGAACGTCTCCTCCCACTGAATGTACATCATCGGAAGTCCCGAAATAAATCCAGAAATAAATGCGAGCACCAGGACTTAAATATATTGCTAACAAAAATGTATATACAAAGAGAAGTGTCATGTGATATGAGAGTGATAGACTATTTACATGTGATGCTATTTCATGCTCGTGATGTGGTGGATAAATGCATCTCCTTGTCATATTTCTCTTCCCCTCCTTCTCCAACAATCCTTTCTTCTTCGTGTGTTTCTCAGTGGGCAAAGCATAATCATTGATATGAATAGTCAGAAAAATATTGACATCTGCAAGAGATTAAAAAAGCACCATGTCATACCTACACATATTTGATTGCTTCCTATTCTATTCACTTTACCATTCTCCACTAATTCCTCCTTCAAGTTTCCATTTTCTGACTGCATTCAATCAGATCAGAAGCTCATGCATTCTCCTTTTGTTCCCTTGCCCGAGCCGCCTTCTCCGTAGGTCCACCGTTGCCCCCGACCATCCCTTTACCCCACCGCACCCCCTCTTCTAAAATTCTAGGCTCGATGTCATCTTCTACCTCCTTCCGTTCCCATCACCCACCTTTCGATGCCAGTTGCAGCTGGTGCCGATGTCGTGTGCCGCCTTGCCCGAGCCACATTCTTCGATGGTCCACCGTTGCCCCTGACCATACCTCTAAACCTCCACTTCTCTACGGCGCGGCCAGCGCCCACACCGCATGATTGGTAAGGCTACATTTTTTGTTGCCAAATTTTACATAAATAAAAAATGCCTACGAGGGAGTCCTGGATTTGGGGGTCCTCGAGTGTTCGGGCTACTTGTTGTGGGCCGGACTGATGGGTCGTGAAGATAAAGCAAAAGACCATCCCCCATGTTTGGGTAGGACTCCTATGTAGGTAGAAAGGCAAATTCGATGTTCGGGTGTAATATTTCCTTCCTCCGCAAGTCAACTCTGTACAATCCTAGGCCCCATCCGGTGTGTATATAAACTAGAGGGTTTAATCCGTGGAGGCTAACAGAACAATCATAGGCTAGATGTCTAGAGTTTAGCCATTAGGATCTCGAGGTAGATCAACTCTTGTAACCCCTATATTCATCAAGATCAATCAAGCAGGAAGTAGGGTATTACCTCCATTAAGAGGGCCCGAACCTGGGTAAACATCGTGTCCCAGCGTCTCTTGTTACCATCGATCCTTAGACTCACAGCTTGGCCCCCCTACCCGAGATCTGCCGGTTTTGACACCGACAATGGTGCTTTCATTGAGAGCTCCACTGTGTAGTCGCGAAGAGCGATGTGTGGCTCACCTCGTCATCAACGACGATAACACCTCTGGGAAGAGCCTGACTTTTGGTCAGGTCCTCCAGCTCGGCGGATATACCATATGCGCCCGCATGGCCATTAAGCCAACCGCATCCACCGCAATCGCCGAGCATCACCTCTACATCGACCTTGAAAACTCCGAAAAGATGGATCCGACGGATACCTCGTCCTTAAACGAGCTGCTAGATCGCATCGCCACCCTGGGGCTTTCAATGCCAATGATTGGATCTGGGCTTAAACCCGACCAGGGGGAAGACAATTCCTTGCCGATCACTCATCTGGTGGCAACCATCGAAGAACGAGCCGAAAACGCTTCTCCTCTCGAATCAGAGACCAGCCGTGTTCGGATCTCCGAGCCGTTTGAGCCGGATACCCTTCCCTTGGGCAGGACTCCACATCTTCTGAGCTCAGGGTCGGACACGGAGCTCGGGGAGCGCTCGGATCCTCCCAGGCCCAGACTAACAACACCGGAGACTTTGCGAACTCCGGATACTATATTGAGTTGGGATTCAAAATTTACCACACCCACCCACCACAATCAATACTCCCCTTGTAATTCTGGCCCTCCAGACATATATGACTTGATGTATGTGCGATAGCAACCCCAGGAGACGGTCCATCACTTCTGGGCCAGGTTCCAACTTGTTAAAAACAAGATTAAAAATTGATGCAACGACGATGCGGTTCCGGTCTTTCATTGCAATTGCACTGACGAGAGAATTTTGAACGCCCTCAACTGCCGTCGCATACAGGGTTTCATAGAGTTGTCGCACTTAGTACGGAAGTACTACACGATGGAAAGTACATGGAAGACCCAAAACACCCATTTGGAATAGTCCGTCTTTGGACAATATGCCGCGAAAGCAAATCAAACATACCCTAATGGGGCATCCGATCATAAGCCCTTCGGCAAGAAAAATAAACCCTTTACGGGATACATGTCCATTCTTGATGAACTCCTAGACAAGCCCTGCCCAATACATGCGATCTCTGGCACGATCCCAACTCCCAGCCTTCGAGCATGTTGGGTACTCCGATAGGTAGCTAAAAATGGCGAAGCCATCCTCGCCACCGCAACTCCAGAGAAACACCCTCCGGAAGAGGACAATTTCAATGTCCTCACGGTCTTCGTGACCTTCTATTCAAATAATCGACGTAAGAGGGCACTTCGCGAACTTGTCGAGGTCCACCAAATAACCGTAGTAAGCCCATGGAACGACGCGACAATTACCTTCACCGCTGACGACGAACCAAGGGTCCGATCAGTCCGAGCACCAGCCGCTCTTGTGCTAAACCCAATAGTAGACAATTTTTGTCTTACCAAAGTGCTCATGGACGGTGGCAATGGACTTAACCTCATCTACGAGGACACTCTCGACAAAATGCAGGTCGATAAAGCCCGCATTGAGCAAAGTAATACAACCTTTCGAGGAATTATCCCCAGTCGGGAGGCCCGATGTTCGGGAAGCATTAAACTTGATGTAGTATTCGGCACGCCTGAAAACTACAGGTGAGAAGAGCTGCTCTTTCACATTGTTCCCTTTAACAGTGGATACCACGCCCTTGTAGGGCGAGACGCCTTCTCACGCTTTCAAGCCATACCCCATTATGGGTACATGAAGCTTAAAATGCCAGGGCCCAATGGAATAATCACAGTCACAAGTGATCCAGACAGAGCACTCCGCGCCAAAAATAAAACCACATCATTGGCTCTTGAGGCACTATCCAAAGCCTTTGCGGCCGAAGAATTAACCTCCCTACGATCCACGGTGGACAAGGACAATGTGGTCCTCGATAAGATGTCTAAATCCACCTCGTTCAAGCCAGGAGACGAAATTGTTAAATTTCAGGTGCATCCGACAGACCCTAATAAAACAACATCCATCGTAGCACAACTAGACCCGACGGTGGACACCGCTTTACGTGCATTCCTGCGCAAAAACCAGGATATATTTGCCTGGCACCCTTCACACATGCTTGGGATCCCGCGCAGATTGGCCGAACATAGCCGCCACATCATCAAGGGATTCAAACCGGTCACGCAATCACTGTGATGATTTTCTGAACCCAAAAGACAAGCCATGGGGGAGGAGCTAGCCAAATTACTTGAAGCCGGCTTCATCAGAGAAATTAAACACTCGGATTGGTTAGCCAATTTGATCATGGTGCCGAAGAAGGATAAATCCTGGCGCCTCTGTGTCAATTTCAAAGACCTAAACAAAGCTTGCCCTAAGGATCCTTTTCCGTTGCCCCGTATTGATCAGATCATTGATGCAACAGGAGGACATGACTCACTATGCTTCCTCGATGCTTACTCCAGATATCATCAGATAAAAATGAAGGAATCCGACCAGGCCGCAACGACGTTTATCACCCCGTATGGGCCTTTCTGTTTCAACACTATGCCTTTTTGGCTAAAAAACGCCGGCGCCACTTATCAATGCATGATTCAAACATGCTTAGAGAAACAAATTGGCAAGACAGTGGAGGCATACGTGGACGACGTAGTCATCAAGACCAAACACGTCTAATCATTGGTGGACGATCTCCGCCTCACATTCAACAACCTCCGAACATATGCCATACAACTCAATCCAGAAAAATGCATCTTTGGCATTCCGACCGGAAAGCTACTGGGGGTTCATTGTCTCCCATAGAGGAATTGAAGCAAACCCAACTAAAATTCGAGCTTTGTCACAATTAGCTACACCAACCGACCTAAAACAGGTTCAGAAACTAGCAGGGTGCGTAGCGTCCTTAAGCCGCTTCATCTCCAGACTAGGAGAAAAAGCATTACCACATTATAGACTGCTCAGGCGCACGGACAACTTCGAATGGACGGAGGCGGATACAGCCGGATTGGAAGAAATAAAGGCCTATTAGCGGGCAACCCAATCCTAGCCGCTCCAAGTGTTGGTGAGCCAATGTTGCTTTATATCTCAGCAATGCACCAGGTGGTGAGTGATGTGCTCGTCGTCGAACGAGAGGAAGAGAGACATACATTCCCCGTCTAAAAACCAATCTATTACGTATCGAAGGTTCTTACACCATGCAAATCACTATTATCAAAAGATAGCTTATGCGGTGTTTATGGCATCTCGGAAGCTTCGACACTACTTTCAAGAGTGTTCGATCACAGTGGCATCCAAAGTACCACTTAATGCTATTATAAACAATAAATATGCTAGTGGCCGCATAGCTAAATAGGCCATTGAGCTCCTACCGTTCGAAACAACATACGAGCCACGCCGGGCTATCAAATCTCAGGTGTTGGCTGACTTTGTCGCAGAGTGGACGGAAGCTGAACTCCCGAAAGAGTATAGTTCATACTCCAACTGGACCATGTATTTCGACGGTTCTAAAATGCTAGCCGGACTGGGGGCTGGCGTCATCTTGACATCCCCCATAGGGGACACAGTCCGCTACGTATTACAAATTATGTATACGGACTAAAACAACGCTGCCGAATACGAGGTGCTACTACATGGTCTCCGCATGGCTGTGTCCATGGGCATACAACACCTAGAAGTGCGCGGAGACTCAAACCTTGCAATATCTCAGGTAAACGGAGAGTTAGATGCGAAAGATCCAAAAATGGCGGCTTATCGAAACGCCATACTAAAAATATCAGCTCGGTTTGAGGGGCTCAAATTTCATCACGTCGCTCGAGACAGTAGTCAGGCAGCAGACATACTCGCTTGCATGGGTGCCAAGCGTGACCCACTCCCACCTAACACCTTTGTGGAATGGTTGTTCAAGCCAACTATAGCATGGCCGGACGAGAGCAAAGACGCTAGTTCAGACCTGATCACACCCCCAGCAGCCGAACACAACACAGATATCATCGGGGATCCGGATACAGAAATAACACCTTAGGCTCATGAGATCATGGCTGCCATCACCCCTTGGACCAAACCATTCCTGGCCTACCTTAATAGACAAGAGCTCCCCGATGATCAAAATGAGGCCCGTCGTATAGTTCGGCGCTCTAAAGCCTACAAACTTCACGAAGGTGAACTGTATAAAAAAACACCACTGGTGTTCTTCAAAGGTGCATCTCCGAAGAGGAGGGACGAAAACTTTTGGCCAAAATACATGCTGGTCTGGGCGGCCATCACACCGCAACTCGGGCTCCCGTAAGCAATGCTTTCCGAACAGGCTTTTTCTGGCCAATGGCCCAAGCAGATGCACAAGCCCTCGTCCAACACTATGTGGGATGTCAGATTTTTGCTAATCAAAGGCATATGCCTCCCACAACCTTAAGATCCAACCCCATTACTTGGCCTTTTGCGGTCTGGGGGCTGGATATGGTCGGACCCCTTAAAGGGGAAGCCACAAAAATAAATATTTACTGGTTATGGTGGATAAATTCACTAAATGGATAGAAGCCAAACCAGTTAAAACAGCTGAAGCAGGGCCAGTGATTGATTTTATATACGGCATGGTACACCATTATGGTGTCCCACACAACATTATCACATACAATGGCTCCAATTTTACGGCTGATGAGGTGAAAAACTGGTGTGCCAAGTTAGGCATTAAACTTGATTATGCATCCGTCTACCACCCTCAAAACAAAAGTCAGGTCGAACGGGCCAATGGACTAATAATGAGCGGCATTAAACCCCGACTGGTGCGCTCCCTACGGGAGTCAGATAAACACTGGGTCGAGGAGCTTGACTCCGTACTCTGGGAGCTACGGACCACACCTAACCGGACAACCGGATACACACCTTTCTTCATGGTGTACGGCGTAGAGGCTGTTCTGCCATGCGACATTATTCACGACTCACCTCGAGTGCATACGTACAAAGAGCGAGAGGCCGAGCTCAATCGGCAGGATGACCTAGACGGCCTTAAAGAGGAGCGTGATATCGCATAATCTCGTTTCGCATTCTATCAACAACATGCCAGGGGATACCAGAGCAGAGAAGTGCGGGCCAAAATATACAATGTTGTTTTGGGCCTCACAAAGAAGAAAAAGTTCAAGCTCAAACCAAGATGGGAGGGCCCCTTCATCATAGATTAAGGTCTCACTGGAGGATCCTATCGCCTTCGAAATGCATCAGACAATCGCCTTGAGCCAAACCCATGGAACGCTGCTAGGCTCCGACGAATCTATGGATAGTCCGGTTGCACCTTTTATTTTTATTTTTGACTAGGTTTCCTTTTTTCTCCACTCCTTTTTTGCTTTCTCTTTTAAATTCCTGATACGTCTCCAACGTATCTATAATTTTTGATTGTTCCATGCTATTATATATTCTGTTTTGGATGTCTAATGGGCTTTGTTATACACTTTTATATTATTTTTGGGACTAACCTACTAACCCAAGGCCCAGTGCAAATTGCTGTTTTTTTTTTGCCTATTTCAGAGTTTCGCAGAAAATGGATATCAAACGGAGTCCAAACGGAATGAAACCTTCGGTAGAGTTATTTTTGGAACTGTATCTACCCAGAAGACTTGGAGTACACGTGAGGGAACAGAAGAGGTGGCCACGAGGGTCCAGGGCGCGCCCCCCACCCTCGCGGGCCCCCTCCGACTCCCCCGATGCCCTCCTTTCTCCTATATATATATATATCGTGAAAACATCGAGGCAATAGAGAAAACCCTAATTCCATCGCCGCAACCTTCTGTTCCCGTGAGATCCCATCTTGGGGCCTGTTCTAGAGCTCCACCGGAGGGGGGGGGGGTCAACCATGGAGTGCTACTACATCAACGCCATAGCCTCATCAATGAGTTGTGAGTAGTTTACCACAGACTTTCGGGTCCATAGTTATTAGCTAGATGGCCTCTTCTCTCTTTTTGGATCTCAATACAAAGTTCTCCTCGATCTTCGAGGAGATCTATTCAATGTAATCTTTTTGCGGTGTGTTTGTCGAGATCCGATGAATTGTGGGTTTATGATCAAGATTATCTATGAACAATATTTGATTCTTTTCTGAAATCTTTTATGTATGATTATAATATCCTTGCAAGTCTCTTCGAATTATTGGTTTGGTTTGGCCTACTAGATCTATAGTTCTTGCAATGGGAGCTTTGGGTTCAATCTTGCGGTGTCCTTTCCCAGTGTCAGCAGGGGCAGCAAGGCACATATAGTATTGTTGCCATCGAGGATAAAAAGATGGGGTTTATATCATATTGCTTGAGTTTATCCCTCTACATCATGTCATCTTGCTTAAAGCATTACTCTGTTCTTATGAACTTAATACTCTAGATGCATGCTGGATAGCGGTCGATGTGTGGAGTAATAGTAGTAGATGCAGAATCATTTCGGTCTACTTGTCACGGACGTGATGCCTATATATAATGATCATGCCTAGATATTCTTGTAACTATGCGCTTTTATATCAATTGCTCGATAGTAATTTGTTTACCCACCATAGAATTCTGCTATCATAAGAGGAGCCACTAGTGAAACCTATGCCCCCCCCGGGTCTATTCTCAACATATTAATCTTTCATCTGCTTTACTTTGCTTTATTTACTTTCTGTTCTCATACCAAAAATACCAAAAATATTATACTATCCTATCTATCAGATCTCACTTTCGTAAGTGACCGTAAAGGCATTGACAACCACTTATCGCGTTGGCAGCGAAGTTCTTATTTGTTTGTGCAGGTGCGAGGGACTCGCGCGTGGTCTCCTAGTGGATTGATACCTTTGTTGGGGAACGTAGTATTTTCAAAATTTTCCTACGATCACGCAAGATCTATCTACTAGATGTATAGCAACGAGGGGGAGAGTGTGTTTACGTACCCTCGTAGACCGGGAGCGGAAGCGTCTAGTGACGCGGTTGATGTAGTCGAACTTCTTCGCGATCCAACCGATCAAGTACCGAACGTACGACACCTCCGCGTTCAGTACACATTCAGCTTGATGAGGTCCCACGAGGTCTTGATCCAGTTGAGCTTCACGGGAGAGTTTCGTCAGCACGACGGCGTGGTGACGGATATGATGAAGTTACCGACGTAGGGCTTCGCCTAAGCACTGCAACGGTATAACCGAGGTGTGTTTCTGTGGAGGGGAGCACCGCACACGGTTGGGAGAGATCAACTGATCAACTTGTGTGTCCTAGGGTACCCCCCTGCCCCCGTATATAAAGGAGCAAGGGGAGGGGCCGGCCAGCCCTTCTATGGCGCGCCAGGGAGGCAATCCTACTAGGAATAGGATTGCAATCCTATTCCTAGTAGGAGTCCACCAAGAAGGAAGAGGGGGAAAGGAAGGAGAGGGAGAGGTGGCGCCCCCCAATCCTAGTCCAACTAGTATTCCCTGGTGGGGCGCCGGCCAGCCTCTATGGGCTGCCTCTCTTCTTTCCTCAAGGCCCACTATGGACCATCCCCCTCGTGGGGGATTCCGGTAACCCCCTCCGGCAATCCGGTTAAATCCGAAACTTTTCCGGAACACTTCCGGTGTCCGAATATAGTCGTCCAATATATCAATATTTATGTCTCGGACATTCCGAGACTCCTCGTCATGTCCATGATCTCATCCGGGACTCCGAACTACTTTCGGTACATCAAAACTCATAAACTCATAATACCGATCGTCATCAAACGTTAAGCGTGCGGACCCTACGGGTTCGAGAACTATGTAGACATGACCGAGACTCATCTCCGGTCAATAACCAATAGCGGAACCTGGATGCTCATATTGGTTCCTACATATTCTACGAAGATCTTTATCAGTCAAACCGCATAACAACATACTTTGTTCCTTTTGTCATCGGTATATTACTTGCCCGAGATTCGATCGTCGGTATCTCTATACCTAGTTCAATCTCGTTACCGGCAAGTCTCTTTACTCGTTCCGTAATACATCATCTCGTGACTAACTCATTAGACTTTTGCTTGCAAGGCTTATTATGATGTGCATTACCTAGAGGGCCCAGAGATACCTCTCCGACACATGGAGTGACAAATCCTAGTCTTGATCTATGCCAACACCACGAACACTTTCGGAGACACCTGTAGAGCATCTTTATAATCACCCAATTACGTTGTGACGCTTGATAGCACACAAGGTGTTCCTACGGTATTCAGGAGTTGCATAATCTCATAGTCATAGGAACATGTATAAGTCATGAAGAAAGCAATAGCAGTAAAACTAAACGATCATAGTGCTAAGCTAACGGATGGGTCTTGTCCATCACATCATTCTCCTAATGATGTGATCCCGTTGATCAAATGACAACTCATGTCTATGGTTAGGAAACATATCCATCTTTGATCAATGTGCTAGTCTAGTAGAGGCATACTAGGGACACTCTGTATTGTCTATGTATTCACACATGTACTAAGTTTCCGGTTAATACAATTCTAGCATGAATAATAAACATTTATCATGATATAAGGAAATATAAATAAAAACTTTATTATTGCCTCTAGGGCATATTTCCTTCAGTCTCCCACTTGCACTTGAGTCAATAATCTAGCTCACATCGCCATGTGATTTAATACCGATAGTTCACATCGTTATGTGAATAACACCCATAGTTCACATCGCCATGTGACCAACACCCAAAGGGTTTACTAGAGTTAATAATCTAGTTCACATCGCTATGTGATTAATACCCAAGAGTAATAAGGTGTGATCATGTTTTGCTTGTGAGAGAAGTTTAGTCAACGGGTCTGTCACATTCAGATCCGTATGTATTTCGCAAATTTCTATGTCTACAATGCTCTGCATGGAGCTACTCTAGCTAATTGCTCCCACTTTCAATACGCATCCAGATTGATACTTCGAGTCATCTGGATTTAGTGTTAAAGCTTGCATCGGCGTAACCCTTTACGATGAACTCTTTATCACCTCCATAATCGAGAAACATTTTCTTAGTCATCCAGTTACTAAGGATAATTTTGACCGCTGTCCAGTGATCTACTCCTAGATCACTATTGTACCTCCTTGTCAAACTCATGGCAAGGTACACAACATGTTTGGTACACATCATGGCATACTTTATAGAACCTATGGCTGAGGCATAGGGAATGACTCTCATTCTCTCTATATTTTTTCTGCCGTGGTCAGGCTTTGAGTCTTACTCAACTTCACACCTTACCAGTCAGGCAAGAACTCCTTCTTTGACTGATCCATTTTGAACTACTTCAAAATCTTATCAAGGTATGTACTCATTGAAAAAACTTATCAAGTGTCTCGATCTATCTCTATAGATCTTGATGCTCAACATGTAAGCAGCTTCACCGAGGTCTTTCTTTGAAAAACTCTTATTCAAGTATCCTTTTATGCTATCCAGAAATTCTATATCATTTCCAATCAACAATATGTCATCCACATATAATATTAGAAATGCTACAGAGCTCCCACTCACTTTCTTGTAAATACAGGCTTCTCCAAAAGTCTGTATAAAACCATATGCTTTGATCACCTCATCAAAGCGTATATTCCAACTCCGAGATGCTTGTACCAGTCCATATATGGATCGCTAGAGCTTGCATACTTTGTTAGCACCTTTTGGATCGACAAAACCTTCTGGTTGCATCATATACAACTCTTCTTTGAGATATTCATTCAGGAATGCAGTTTTGACATCCATTTGCCATATTTCATAATCATAAAATGCGGCAACTGCTAACATGATTCGGACAGACTTAAGCATCGCTACAGGTGAGAAAGTCTCATCGTAGTCAACTCCTTGAACTTGTCGAAAACCTTTCGCAACAAGTCGAGCTTTGTAAACAGTAACATTACCGTCTGCGTCGGTCTTCCTCTTGAAGATCCATTTATTTTCGATGGCTTGCCGATCATCGGGCAAGTCAACCAAAGTCCACACTTTGTTCTCATACATGGATCCCATCTCAGATTTCATGGCCTCAAGCCATTTTGCGGAATCTAGGCTCATCATCGCTTCCTCATAGTTCATAGGTTCATCATGGTCTAGTAACATGACTTCCAGAACTGGGTTGACGTACCACTCTGGTGCGGAATGTACTCTGGTTGATCTACGACGTTCAGTAGAAACTTGATCTGAAGTTTCATGATCATCATCATTAGCTTCCTCACTAATTGGTGTAGGAATCACTGGAACAATTTTCTGTGATGTACTACTTTCCAATTCAGGAGAAGGTACAATTACCTCATCAAGTTCTACTTTCCTCTCACTCACTTCTTTGGAGAGAATCTCCTTCTCTAGAAAGGATCCATTCTTTGCAACGAATATCTTGCCTTCGGATCTGTGATAGAAGGTGTACCCAACAGTTTCCTTTGGGTGTCCTATGAAGACACATTTCTCCGACTTGGGTTCAAGCTTATCAGGTTGAAGCTTTTACACATAAGCAGCGCAGCCCCAATCTTTAAGAAACGACAACTTTGGTTTCTTGCCAAACCACAGTTCATAAGGCGTCGTCTCAACGGATTTAGATGGTGCCCTATTCAACGTGAATGCAGCTGTCTTTAATGCATAACCCAAAACTATAGCGGTAAATCGGTAAGAGACATCATAGATCGCACCATATCTAATAAAGTACGGTTACGACGTTCGGACACACCATTACGTTGTAGTGTTCCAGGTGGCATGAGTTGTGAAACTATTCCACATTGTTTCAAATGAAGACCAAACTCGTAACTCAAATATTCACCTCCACGATCAGATCGTAGAAACTTTATTTTCTTATTACGATGATTCTCTACTTCACTCTGAAATTCTTTGAACTTTTCAAATGTTTCAGACTTGTGCTTCACAAGTAGATATACCCATATGTGCTCAAATCATCAGTGAAGGTCAGAAAATAATGATACTCGCCACGAGCTTCAAGCCTTCAACACTTATCGGTCCATATACATTAGTATGTACGATTTCCAACAAATCTGTTGCTCGCTCCATTGTTCGGGAGAACGGAGTTTTAGTCATCTTGCCCATGAGGCATGGTTCGCAAGCACCAAGTGATTCATAATCAAGTGATTCCAAAAGTCCATCACTATGGAGTTTCTTCATGCGCTTTACACCAATATGACCTAAACGGTAGTGCCACAAATAAGTTGCACTATCATTATTAACCTTGCATCTTTTGGCTTCAGTATTATGAATATGTGTATCACTACGATCGAGATCCAACAAACTATTTTCATTGGGTGTATGACCATTGAAGGCTTTATTCATGTAAACACAATAACAATTATTCTATGACTTTAAATGAATAACCGTATTGCAACAAACATGATCAAATCATATTCATGCTTAACGCAAATACCAAATAACATTTATTTAGGTCTTACACTAACCCCGAAAGTATAAGGAGTGTGCGATGATGATCATATCAATCTTGGAACCACTTTCAACACACATCGTCACTTCACCATTAACTAGTCTCTGTTCATTCTGCAATTCTCGTTTCGAGTTACTAATTTTAGCAACTGAACCGGTATCAAATACCCAAGGGTTGCTATGAACACTAGTAAAGCACACATCAATAATCTGTATATCAAAATATACCTTTGTTCACTTTGCCATCCTTCTTATCCGCCAAGTATCTAGGACAGTTCCACTTCCAGTGACCATTTCCTTTGCAGTAGAAGCACTTAGTTTCAGGCTTGAGTTTAGCTTTGGGTTTCTTCACGGGAGTGACAACTTGCTTGTCATTCTTCTTGAAGTTCACCTTCTATCCCTTTGCCCTTTACTTGAAACAAGTGGTCTGGTTAACCATCAACATTTGATGCTCTTTCTTGATTTCTACCTTCGCCGATTTCAGCATCGCAAAGAGCTCGGGAATTACTTTCGTCATCCCTTGCATATTATAGTTCATCACGAAGTTCTACTAACTTGGTGATAGTGTCTAGAGAACTTTGTCAATGACTATCTTATCTGGAAGATTAACTCCCACTTGATTCAAGCAATTGTAGTACCCAGACAATCTGAGCACATGCTCACTGGTTGAGCTATTCTCCTCCATCTTGTAGGCAAAGTATTGTCAGAGGTCTCATACCTCTCAACACGGGCATGAGTATGAAATACTAATTTAAACTCTTGGAACATCTTATATGCTCCGTGGCGTTCAAAACGTTTTTGAAGTCCCGGTTCTAAGCCGTAAAGCATGGTGCACTTAAACTATCAAGTAGTCATCATACCGAGCTTTTTGTCAAAACGTTCATAACGTCTGCATCTACTCCTGCAATAGGTCTGTCACCTAGCGGTGCATCAAGGACATAATTCTTCTGTGCAGCAATGAGGATAATCCTGAGATCACGGAACAATTCTGCATCATTGCTACTAACATCTTTCAACTTAGTTCTAGGAACATATAAAAATAAACGGGGAGCAACATCGCGAGCTATTGATATACAACATAGATATGCTAATACTACCAGGACTAAGTTCATGATAAATTAATGTTCAATTTAATCATATTACTTAAGAACTCCCACTTAGATAGACATCCCTCTAGTCATCTAAATGATCACGTGATCCAAATCTACTAAACCATGTCCGATCATCACGTGAGATGGAGTAGTTTCAATGGTGAACATCTTATGTTGATCATATCTACTATATGATTCACGCTCAACCTTTCGGTTTCCAGTGTTCCGAGGCCATATCTGCATATGCTAGGCTCGTCAAGTTTAACCCGAGTATTCCGCATGTGCAAAACTGGCTTACACCTGTTGTATTTGAACGTAGAGCTTATCACACCCGATCATCACGTGGTGTCTCAGCACGAAGAACTTTCGCAACGGTGCATACTCAGGGAGAACACTTGTACCTTGAAATTTTGTAAGGGATCATCTTATAATGCTACCGTCGTACTAAGCAAAATAAGAAGCATAATAAGATAAACATCACATGCAATCAAAATATGTGACATGATATGGCCATCATCATCTTGTGCTTTTGATCTCCATCTCCAAAGCACCATCATGATCACCTTTGTCACCGGCGCGACACCTTGATCTCCATCGTAGCATCGTTGTCGTCTCGCCAACTAATGCTTCTACGACTATCGCTACCGCTTAGTGATAAAGTAAAGCAATTACATGGCGATTGCATTTCATACAATAAAGCGACAACCATATGACTCCTGCCAGTTGCCGATAACTTTACAAAATATGATCATCTCATACAAAACCGTATATCTCATCATGTCTTGACCATATCACATCACAACATGCCCTGCAAAAACAAGTTAGACGTCCTCTACTTTGTTATTGCAAGTTTTACGTGGCTGCTACGGGCTTAGCAAGAACCGTTCTTACCTACGCATACAAAAACCACAACGATGTTTCGTCAAGTATGTGCTGTTTTAACCTTCACAAGGACCGGGCGTAGCCACACTTGATTCAGCTAAAGTGAGAGAGACAGACAACCGCCAGTCACCTTTAAGCAACGAGTGCTCATAACGGTGAAACCAGTCTCGCGTAAGCGTACGCGTAATGTCGGTCCGGGCCGCTTCATCTCACAATACCGCCGAAGCAAAGTATGACATCCTGGTAAGCAGTATGACTAGTATCGCCCACAACTCATTCTGTTCTACTCGTGCATATCATCTACGCATAGACCTGGCTCTGATACCACTTTGGGGAACGTAGTATTTTCAAAATTTTCCTACGATCACGCAAGATCTATCTACTAGATGCATAGCAACGAGGGAGAGAGTGTGTCTACGTACCCTCGTAGACCGGGAGCGGAAGCGTCTAGTGACGCGGTTGATGTAGTCGAACTTCTTCGCGATCCAACCGATCAAGTACCGAATGTACGGCACCTCCGCGTTCAGCACACGTTCAGCTTGATGACGTCCCACGAGCTCTTGATCCAGTTGAGCTTCACGGGAGAGTTTCGTCAGCACGACGGCGTGGTGACGGATATGATGAAGTTACCGGCGCAGGGCTTCGCCTAAGCGCTGCAATGGTATAACCGAGGTGTGTTTCTATGGAGGGGAGCACCGCACACGGTTGGGAGAGATCAACTAATCAACTTGTGTGTACTAGGGTGCCCCCTACCCCCGTATATAAAGGAGAAAGGGGAGGGGCCGGCCAGCCCTTCTATGGCGCGCCAGGGAGGCAATCCTACTAGGAATAGGATTGCAATCCTATTCCTAGTACGAGTCCACCAAGAAGGAAGAGGGGGAAAGGAAGGAGAGGGAGAGGTGGCGCCCCCCAATCCTAGTCCAACTAGGATTCCCTGGTGGGGCGCCGGCCAGCCTCTATGGGCTGCCTCTCTTCTTTCCTCAAGGCCCACTATGGACCATCCCCCCTCGTGGGGGGTTCCGGTAACCCCCTCCGGCAATCCAGTTAAATCCGAAACTTTTCTGGAACACTTCCGGTGTCCGAATATAGTCGTCCAATATATCAATCTTTATGTCTCGGACATTCCAAGACTCCTCGTCATGTCCGTGATCTCATCCAGGACTCCGAACTACCTTCGGCACATCAAAACTCATAAACTGATAATACCAATCGTCATCAAACGTTAAGCGTGGGGACCCTACGGGTTCGAGAACTATGTAGACATGACCGAGACTCATCTTCGGTCAATAACCAATAGCGGAACCTGGATGCTCATATTGGTTCCTACATATTCTATGAAGATCTTTATCGGTCAAACCGCATAACAACATACTTTGTTCTTTTTGTCACCGGTATGTTACTTGCCCGAGATTCAATCGTCGGTATCTCTATACCTAGTTCAATCTCGTTACCGGCAAGTCTCTTTACTCATTCCGTAATACATCATCTCGTGACTAACTCATTAGTCATTTGCTTGCAAGGCTTATTATGATGTGCATTACCGAGAGGGCCTAGAGATACCTCTCCGACACTCGGAGTGACAAATCCTAGTATTGATCTTTGCCAACACCACGAACACTTTCGGAGACACCTGTAGAGCATCTTTATAATCACCCAGTTATGTTGTGACGTTTGATAGCACACAAGGTGTTCCTCCGGTATTCGGGAGTTGCATAATCTCATAGTCATAGGAACATGTATAAGTCATGAAGAAAGCAATAACAGTAAAACTAAACGATCATAGTGCTAAACTAACGGATGGGTCTTGTCCATCACATCATTCTCCTAATGATGTGATCCCGTTGATCAAATGACAACTCATGTCTATGGTCAGGAAACATAACCATCTTTGATCAATGAGCTAGTCTAGTAGAGGCATACTAGGGACACTCTGTTTTGTATATGTATTCACACATGTACTAAGTTTCCGGTTAATATAATTCTAGCATGAATAATAAACATTTATCATGATATAAGGAAATATAAATAACAACTTTATTATTGCCTATAGGGCATATTTCCTTCAACCTTGGTTCTCAAAAACTGAGGGAAATACTTACGCTACTGTGCTGCATCACCCTTTCCTCTTCGAGGGAATACAACGCAAGCTCGAGAAGTAGCAAGAAGAATTTCTGGCGCCGTTGCCGAGGATGCTTACGCAAAAGTCATATACCAAGTACCTATCACAAACCCTTATCCTTCGCATTACATTATTTGCCTCTTGTTTTCCTCCCCCCACTCCACCATTGCCGTTTTATTCCCCCTTCTTTTTCCGTGTGTTTATCGTTTGCTTGCTTTCATGTCTGAGATGGGGGAAGATACCATCAAAAAGGGTAGTAATGTCGAGGGCAATGTCTATGTTGATCCTCCGGATGAAACTACCACTTTACATACTAAGAAGTCCCGGGTTGGTAGTGGTAATATTATTGGAAAAGGAGTTCTCCAATACTTCTTTACTTGTGCCGGTGCTTTACCCACTATGGGTGGATCTATTCTTCATAGAACTAGTAGCCTTGCGGATGCCATATCTATGCTTGTAGTTGAAATTGAAAGGCAATTTATCCATATGCATCCTTGCATTCAGAGAATCTTTCTGGAATTTTCCAATATTGAGCATTCTTCTGTTAAGCGCGCAGCCACTATCTTTTTGGCTCATGAGTTCGGATTCATCATGAAAGAGGCCAAAGAAATCTTTACTCACTACGGAGTGGATGCTGGTCGTCCTCCCATAGAAGCTATCTTATTCAATCAAGAGGACATAATGCATTTGCGATCTCTAGATCATGATGCTTTTAATGAAATCCTTAGAAAAAAGGTTCCTACCGATATCTTGGTTGATAGAATTTCTGAATTGAATGATGATTTTGCTATTCAAATTAATGGGTTAGGCTTTTCCCTTGAGCGAAGGCTCATGACCTTTTTCCAAAAGAATGCTTATAATGATGAATTGGTTGTGCAATATGAAGGGCCACAGGAGGAACCAATACCTCCTGAGCTTGATATGGGGGACTTTTTTCCTATTAAATTTAGCCCTTTTGATTACTGTTGCTTGCCACAAAGAAACCTTGCTGCTGAACATAGGGAATATGAGATGAGTTTTCGCGATCTATCTTATCATTATGGCAATAGCTAGATCTATTCTTGTATCATGCCTAGCTAGGGGCGTTAAACGATAGCGCTTGTTGGGAGGCAACCCAATTTTATTTTCTTTGTTTTTGCTTCTGTTTAGGAATAAATATTGCATCTAGATTTTGTTTAGATGTGGTTTTGTGTTTTAATTAGTGTTTGTTACAAGTAGAACCTTTGGGAAGACTTGTGTGAAGTTTATATGATCATGCTGTAAAAAACAGAAACATTAGCGCTCACAAGTTTGGCTGTATTTTTTACTGGAGAGTGATATTTAGTTGAATCTTTTTGTAGATGATTAATAGACAAATTCCTCACGTTTACCAATTTATTTCAATTTTTTTGGTGTTACAGAAGTATTCGAAAATTACAGATTACTACAGACTATTCTGTTTTTGACAGATTCTGTTTTTCGTGTGTTGTTTGCTTATTTTGATGAATCTAGGAGTAGTATCGGGGGGTATGAATCATGGAGAAGTTGGAATACAGTAGGTTTAACACCAATATTAACTAATAATGAGTTCATTACAGCACCTTTGAGTGGTGGTTTGTTTTCTTATACTAACAGAGCTCACGAGATTTTTGGCTAAGTTTTGTGTTGTGAAGTTTTCAAGTTTTGAGTATGGCTTTGATGGACTATGGAACAAAGAGTGGCAAGAGCCTAAGCTTGGGGATTCCCAAGGCACCCCAAGTTAAAGTTCAAGGACCCAAAAGCCTAAGCTTGGGGATGCCCCGGGAAGGCATCCCCTCTTTCATCTTCATCTATCGGTAACTATACCCGGGACTATATTTTTAGTCACCACATGATATGTGATTTGCTTGGAGCGTCATGGATGATTTGAGTCTTTGATTTTAGTTTTCCACAAACATCCTTGGTCGACACACCTTTTGAGAGAGATAATTATGGTTTAGAATTTATTAGAATACTCGATGTGCCTCACTTATGTCTTTTGAGCTAGATAGTTTTGCTCTAGTGCTTCACTTGTACCTTTTAGAGCATGGTGGTGGTTTTATTTTGTAGAAATTGATGATCTCTAATGCTTAAATTATATCTATTTGAGAGTCTTTTAGAACATCATGGTAATGTGCTTTGGCTATAAAACTAGTCCTAATATGATAGGCATCCAAGATGAGTATAGTAAAAACTTTCATATAAAGTGCATTGAATATGATGAGAAGTTTGATAGTTGATGATTGTTTTGAGATATGAGGATGGTGATATTAGAGTCATGCTAGTGGAGTAATTTTGAAATTTAGAAATACTTGTGTTAAAGTTTGTGATTCCCGTAGCATGCACGTATGGTGAACCGCTATGTGACGAAGTTAGAGCATGAGGTATTTATTGAGTGTCATCCTTTATGTGGAGGTCGGGATCGCGCGATGGTTAACTCCTACCAACCCTTCCCCTAGGAGCATGCGTTGAATACTTTTTTTGATGACTCGTAGATTCTTGCAATGAGTATATGAGTTCTTTATGACTAATGTTGAGTCCATGGATTATACGCACTCTCACCCTTCCACCATTGCTAGCCTCTCTTGTACCGCGTAACTTTTGTCGGTACCATACACCCACCATATACCTTCCTCAAAACAGCCACCATATCTACCTATCATGGCATTTTGCATAGCCATTCCGAGATATATTGCCATGCAACTTTCCACCGTTTCGTTCACATGACATGCTTCATCATCATTCACATAGAGTCATATTTTGTTCTAGCTTCGAGTTGTAATCTTTGAGTTGTAAGTCAATAAAAGTGTGATGATCTTCATTATTAGAGCATTGTCACATGCGAGGAAAGGCCAAATAAAAAAAGAGATGGACCAAAAATAATATATAGAGAGGGGCTAAATAAAGAAAAAGCCCCTCCAAAAAAATGAGAGAAAAGAGAGACGGGACAATGCTACTATCCTTTTCCACGCTTGTGCTTCAAAGTAGCACTATGATCTTCATGATAGGGAGTCTCTTGTTTTGTCACTTTTATATACTAGTGGGAATTTTTCATTATAGAACTTGGTTGGTATATTCCAACGATGGGCTTCCTCAAATGCTCTAGGTCTTCATGAGCAAGCAAGTTGGATGCACACCCACTCAGTTTCTTTTGATGTGCTTTCATACACGTATAGCTCTAGTGCATCCGTTGCATGGCAATCCCTACTCACTCACATTGATATCTATTGGTGGGCATCTCCATAGCCCATTGATACGCCTAGTTGATGTGAGACAATCTTCCTCCTTTTTGTCTTCTCCACAATCACCACTCTATTCCACCTATAGTGCTATATCCATGGCTCACGCTCATGTATTGCGTGAAAGTTGAAAGGACTAAAAAAACTGTGTATGAAAACAATTGCTTGCCTGAAACCGGGGTTGTGCATGATATGAATACTTTGTGTGATGAAGAGGGAGCATAGCAAGACTATATGATTTTGTAGGGATAACTTTCTTTGGCCATGTTATTTTGAGAAGACATGATTGCTTTGTTAGTATGATTGAAGTATTATTATTCTTATTTTAATATAGACTTTTGTCTTGAATATTTCGGATCTGAACATTCATGCCACAATAAAAAAAATACATTGTGAATTATGTTGGTTAGCATTCCACATCAAAAATTCTGTTTTTATCATTTACCTACTCGAGGATGAGCATGAATTAAGCTTGGGGATGCTTGATACATCTCCAACGTATCTATATTTTTTGATTGTTCCATGCTATTATATATTCTGTTTTGGATGTTTAATGGGCTTTATTATACACTTTTATATTATTTTTAGGACTAACCTACTAACCCAAGGCCAAGCGCAAATAGCTGTTTTTTGCCTATTTCAGAGTTCCGCAGAAAAGGGATATCAAATGGAGTCCAAATGGAATGAAACCTTCGGGAGAGTTATTTTTGGAACTGTATCTACCCAGAAGACTTAGAGTACACGCGAGGGAACAAGAGAGGTGGCCACGAGGGTCCAGGGCGCGCCCCTCCCCCTGGGCGTGCCCCCACCCTCGTGGGCCCCCTCTGGCTCCCCCGATGCCCTCCTTCCTCCTATATATATATATATATATATATATATATATATATATATATATATATCCATATATCCTGAAAACATCGAGTCAACAGAGAAAACCCTAATTCCCCCACCGCAACCTTTTGTTCCCATGAGATCCCATCTTGGGGCCTGTTCCGGAGCTCCGCCGGAGGGGGCTCTACCACGGAGTGCTTCTACATCAACGCCATAGCCTCACCAATGAGTTGTGAGTAGTTTACCACAGACCTTCGGGTCCATAGTTATTAGCTAGATGGCTTCTTCTCTCTTTTTGGATCTCAATACAAAGTTCTCCTCGATCTTCGAGGAGATCTATTCGATGTAATCTTTTTGCGGTCTGTTTGTCGAGATCCGATGAATTGTGGGTTTTTGATCAAGATTATCTATGAACAATATTTGATTCTTTTCTAAAATCTTTTATGTATGATTATAATATCCTTGCAAGTCTCTTTGAATTATTGGTTTCGTTTGGCCTACTAGATCTATAGTTCTTGCAATGGGAGAAGTGTTTGGCTTTGGGTTCAATCTTGCGGTGTCCTTTCCCAGTGACATTAGGGGCAGCAAGGCACGTATTGTATTGTTGCCATCAAAGATAAAAAGATGGGGTTTATATCATATTGCTTGAGTTTATCCCTCTACATCGTGTCATCTTGCATAAAGCAATACTCTGTTCTTATGAATTTAACACTCTAGATGCATGCTGGATAGCGGTCGATGTGTGGAGTAATAGTAGTAGATGCAGAATCGTTTTGGTCTACTTGTCACGGACGTGATGCCTATATATAATGACCGTGCCTAGATATTCTCATAACTATGCGCTTTTCTATCAATTGCTCGACAGTAATTTGTTCACCCACCGTAGAATTCTGCTATCATGAGAGAAGCCACTAGTGAAACCTATGGCCCCCGAGTCTGTTCTCAACATATTTATTTATTTTCTGTTCTTTATCAAAAATACCAAAAATACCAAAAAATATTATACTATCCTATCTATCAGATCTCAGTTTCCTAAGTGACCATAAAGGGATCGACAACCCCTTATCGCGTTGGCTTCGAAGTTCTTATTTGTTTGTGTAGGTGAGAGGGACTCTCGCGTGGTCTCCTACTGGATTGATACCTTGGTTCTCAAAAACTGAGGGAAATACTTATGCTACTGTGCTGCATCACCCTTTCCTCTTCGAGGGAATACAACGCAAGCTCGAGAAGTAGCGATTCCCAGGATGTCTTCGGATATATCGAACTGTTAGGGGTACAGATCTTTAAATGTATATACCCCAAGATAACTGGGGGCTTCTCTAACGAAGCTTACTATTAAAGCTCGTCGCTTACATTGCTTATGTCATTTGTTTTATACATTCTTTTTGCCTTTATATGCAACTCTATGACTTAAGTTTTTGCCAAGCTGCGTTGCCTCGCTCCTGTGTTTATACCCTACGTTCCTGATTGTTCGGCTAGGGTGTAAAGGGAGCACCTCTACGACTGTTACAACCGGGTAATCCGATAGCTAGCGTTCTTAAGGGAATCATTGGTCAGAAAACAACGACAAATTACTTATGTTTACATCATTTTTTCCAAAAATAAAGGGATATGCTCCCTAGGATCAAAAGCCTGGGCATGCATAATTAGGCATGCTGACCCAGGGAAAGGAACCCTTAACAGAACTATTCTCCCTGGAAGATGTTTCTTATGTTAAATAGTAATATAACATAACTCCCTAAACAAATTCTGCCTGTTCAAGCAAAATGACCGGATTGCCTGGTTTCTGAACATATTGAGTGTTTAAGATATTCAAACATAGTATCCAGAAACACTCAAACCCTTGGGTTTAGGAGGTTGAAGCCGAAGGCCTGCCATGACTATTTTTTACAAGTTCGGTCGGAGATAAGTTTGATGATAAAGTACATTGATACATTGTATCAAACACCTATTCTTTATCTATGCCGTCTTGGGGACTATTTAGGCTACAGTCTTCTTGCGAATATTTCGCGGCTATCATTACTTGGTCATATACAAAATTCACGGGAATCTCTTTCCTGTCCGCTCCCTGAGGTCGAACTCGGGCCATATGATTCGAATCAAGCCCGGTGTAGTGCGTTTTCACCATCGCCCATGCTTCTCGAGCACCTTCCGGGCATGCTGACGCTTTCCATAGCTCAAAGCGGCGTCGAGCTCCTTTGAACAGGTTTGCCAAATCCTCCATAATTTTTGGAGGAGAATCGGATGGCCATAAGGCTCTAGCCATATTCTTCATGGCTTTCCGGGCCCGCTCATGCACTATGGAAAGCTCTTTTAGCACGTCACCGTGGAAGCCGGACACTTCTTCTTCAGGACGCCCGGTTAATAGACCTGCAAGAACAACATTATAATACTCTGAATTGTCGGATAATATGAATTCCGGAGCTGGTTTAAAGGTTATACTGAATATGCCACCTTTCAACTTTGTATTTTCTTTCAATGCATCCGATAACTGGGCCCTTAGGTCCTTTATCTCTTTGGCTTGCTTCAACTTTTCATCCCGTAACTTGTTCTTCTGCTCAATGTTCCATGATAATACATGACGATCAACTGCTTCTTGCCCCTCAGCATATTTTTGGTCCTCCTGGGCAGCCCTTGATTTCTCTTCCAATTGACTTGTCGATTCAGCTGCTAAAATGCAACAATGTATGCTTAAACATCACTGAAGGCGAATCATGTTTTTCAGGCACTATTCGTCCTTACAAGTAGATCCCCTCGTGGATTTCTTTATTTCCTCTAGCTCGGTGGTCATGACATTTAGCTTTGTCTGGCTTGTTTCAAGCTCCTAGGACAGCATGTTGTTCTTCTCCTTGAGAACCCGCGGACATAACGATCCTTAAATCGGTTGGATTAACCGCTTCAAGTCTCGGGGGCTACTAGCATATACTTATTAAATTTACACAAACTTTTACGTGCATATCCTTCGAGAACAGGTGAGCGACCCCCACGAATCCATCTCGGGCAGCTTAGATATATGCATCCACGGAGCTGAGGGCATTGAACTCCTGCTCAGTAAAAGTTGGAGCATGCATGGCCTCCTTTCGCCGCCGATGATTCATCACACTCTCCACTTCGAAATTTGTGACAGATACGTCATCCGAATCCTCCTGTGGTGTACAATTTGTCCCCGCATCCGTATTGACTCTTGTCCTTCTTGTTGATGATTCTGGGGCCGGATTGGGTGGTGATCGGCCGAGAGGGTCCTCGGATGCAGTCCCATGTACGCTCCTTTTGAAATAAGAGGGAAGGGGAATGTAACAATCCGGTCTCATACCGGAGCACATATTAAAGATTATACCTCTTCGATGAAGGAGGGGACTCGACGGTGCTCCCCGTTTCCTTTCGCTTTGAAGGCTCGTTCTGCATAGGCACTGTCTTCTTAGAAGCTACCCTCGATGCAGTACGGCATGCCGAGCG
Organism: Secale cereale; assembly: GCA_902687465.1. Lineage (NCBI taxonomy): Eukaryota > Viridiplantae > Streptophyta > Magnoliopsida > Poales > Poaceae > Secale > Secale cereale. The sequence goes on along the minus strand of LR738709.1, from coordinate 176,190,585 downwards.
CCGACCATTTTGAGCATGAGTCAGTGTAGTGGGTGAGGCGCGTGGGGAAGGCTCCCTTTGTGAGGATGTCTTCTGGGTACTTACATTGGAGGAAGGGAGGAGACCTGGATAATCGACCATAATTGCGACTTCCGAGCCATCGGGGCTCGCCTGATAGAAAACTCTGTCAATAAGCTCTATAAATATATCCGGATCCTCTTTGAATCCGGGATCTTTGCTGCGAGCATGGTCCTCTGGTTGCGGGGCGGTACAATAAATCCCTCCGATCACTTTCCTCCACGTCTATTTTAAAACAACCAAAATAGTTTGATTAGCACATCTCAGTAAAGAGGTTGGATAATGCTGGTAATCGAAAAACTTACCAAGTCGATATGGTTATACATGGAAAAACCTTCTCGACAGTTTAAACGAGCAAAGTCTTCTTTCTCACCCTTATAAAGACCTGCCAAAATGGCTACCAGGGTGGTTGGAGTATCCGGACCCTCGCGCTTGTAACGATACACGTCGTCTGTCCCGTTGTAATGCCACATGGGAAACCAACTAGATTGAAGTGGCTGAACACATCACTTTATCACAATAGCCATGACTTCAATTATTGAGAGCTCAGAATGGACAAGTACCCTGATCTTGCTGATTAGCCTCTTAACTTCCTCGCTATCTCCTTGCTTGGGACTCCGGGGGCGCCAATTGAAGTGTTTCTTCAAAGGGGCGCTGGAGAATTTGGGAAGATCGTGCTGAACTAGGTCCAGAAGGGCGACGTTCTCAAAATAAAACCACTCCGAAGTCCACTCTTCGGGTTCCTTTTTGGGAGTGTCGGACAGGTAACATGTTCTAACTATGCACCATACTTCGGCGCCGCCCACTTCGAATATGGACCCCTTTTGGGAACGGGGGACGAGGCAAAAGAACTTTCTCCATAATTTGAAATAAACCTCGCAGCCTAAAAATAGCTCGTAGAGAGCAACAAAACCCACGATATGCAGGATGGAACCTGGCGTGAGGTTGTGCAATTGGAGCCCATACAATTACAATAGGCCTCTGAGGAAAGGATGGATTGGAAATCCTAAACCCATCAAAAGAAATGAAACAAAGCACACCCGCTCCTCCTTACTGGGGTTGGGGAAATTTTCTGCCAGCGCCTTGCTGTCGATTGAGGCTAATCTAGCCCGAAAGGAGACTAGATCCACAGGAGGAAGATATCCCTCCATCTGAAGTCTATTTAGTTGGAGGTGGGATACCGAGAAACTTCTCCAATCACCGGCTTGAGGGCCGTGGGGGTGCGACGAAGAGCTGGGAGCGTTCGCCCTGTTTTCAGGATTTTGATGGTTTGCTCTCAGGATCTCTATGCGATGTGGATGGGCATATGAGATCTGATCCCCTTAAATAGACGTCATCCTTGCATGGCCAGGGGTTTATTTGTAAAAAGTACATGGACTATTCGCATTCGCCTGACGCGTGGAAGTTTAGGCGACGATGGGAAGGAATCATCAAGACATGGTATAACGGTCAAAGTCGAACTATCATCGTTCTGAAGTATAACAAAGAACCTGCCTTGCAAAGATGAAGACAAAAAGCCGGATACTACATCGTCATTGAAGGCAAGTTCGGGGGCTACAGAGGGAGTCCTGGATTTGGGGGTCCTCAAGTGTCCGGGCTACTTGTTGTGGGCCGGACTGATGGGTCGTGAAGATAAAGCACAAGACCATCCCCCGTGTACGGTAGGACTCCTATGAATGTAGAAAGGCAAATCCGATGTCCGAGTGTAATGTTTCCTTCATCCGCAAGTCAACTCTGTACAACCCTCAGCCCCTTCGGTGTGTATATAAACCGGAGGATTTAGTCCGTGGAGGCTAACAGAACAATCATAGGCTAGACATCTAGGGTTTAGCCATTACGTTCTCGAGGTAGATCAACTCTTGTAACCCCTATATTCGTCAAGATCATTCAAGCAGGAATTAGGGTTCATCAAGATCAATCAAGCAGGAATTAGGGTATTACATCCATTAAGAGGGCCCAAACCTGGGTAAACATCATGTCCTAGCGTCTCTTGTTACCATCGATCCTTAGACTCACACCTTGGCCCCCCCTACCCGAGATCTGCTGGTTTTGACATCGATAGCCTACTCTTTCAGTCACAACTTGCACTTTATTTGAATATAACAAATGTTAGAAGAAAAAACATGAAGTAAACTTCTTCGGATGGTCTATTACTCTATCTTTGCACATCACGTTGGTCATCATTTGTTGAATCCTTAGCACGACCTATACTAAACTAAAAAGTATGATATATGGTATCTCCTCCTATATATGACACTACAAATAAATGTGAGCCCATCTAGTTATGTTCTTTTATTCCCATTAAGTAATGTTGTATGAATAAAGGTGAAGGTTGAATCTTCCTTCTATTACCTTCCAACCGATTTGTTTTGCATGGTCCACAGTCGCTATAAGGTCGGTATCCGATGAGAGTATGGTGTTCATCATCTTCGTACTATCAAATGGTATCAGGAAAAGAAGAAACCTTGGAGAACTGACATAGTGATATAGGTATATAGGCATCACACTTGAAGAATAGACGTTCTCAATTCTGTCAGGCTACTCGTGTTTGAAATTTCAACAGCACACTTGAACCTTACAGAATATAGTAAAAATTACTAGGCATTGGAAAAGAGCGATGATATAACTCCAGTTAGCATGACAACAAAACGAGAGTGCATACCATAGTTAAATATGTACATCATGCCTTGTTTGTCCTGAATCTTGAACCCAAAAGTGTTTGATAAACCTGAAGATAGAAAGAAGACTGGCATTCCCATTTCTATTGCCTCGGATGCCACTTTAGTTGATCCTCTGCTAAGAGATGACATACTGATTTAGTCACAGAGAGAAACCATGCCATGAAAATAATAGGTTGAAAAAGAGATGCCGACCTTCTGGAATCATCATCATCATCGAGGCCCACTTGACATTGCTGAATCCTAGGACCTCCGCACCATAAAAGAAGTCGCCTTAGAGATCGTTGCTCCACTGTTTCCGACATGAATACAAAAACACAAACAGGCATGAAAATCAACAAAACATGAATGATGTCTCCAAACTTATACATATAGAGTAATGAAAAGAACACACAAGACTGGCAATAACCTTGGCTGCCTTGGCTGGAATTTTTTTAGCAGGCTAGATAGCATATACACTATCTAATGGTCCATACAACTCGTATATTTGGCACTTCCCTATAAAGTTGCTCCAGTAACTTCTATCATGAAACTTATAACAAGATACAGATTACAACATCCACTCAAGATTAAATGCCGAGGGACTTGGGCATTAACATATTGGCAATATACATTTTCTAGTTCAAAACCCGTAAGTGCACACAAAGGAGCAAGCCAGAGTGCACATACCAAAGCTCAAGCAGAAGGTAATTATTACTCACCATTGCAACTGCATAATGGGTTATGTCATAGACATCAACAACAGTTACAACACTCCCATCTGGATAATGGCAAGACATTATTCATAATTTATCAGCCTTCGCATTAAAGTTGAATTAGATCAAACTCCAGTGCTCATTTGTCAACTTACCCCTGTCTAGAACAGGCAAATGCAAAATTTTTCCATCATGCATCGTGTGTAGGACTTAACGAATGGGATGTCAATCATGGCACATTCTGGACCCTAGGTCATGACCCTTCGAGAAGAGTTCCAGGCATGATGGCATGACAGATGAAGAGAAAATACAAAAGAATATAGTGTGAATACATAATGTGAAGATAACCTATTTTGGCTTTGCTTACCTTTCAGACTATAGTAGACTCGGGTGGAAGATTGTGGGCTATAACATGCATAAATATATCTCACGAAAGCACGAAAGCCAGTTAGAAAATAGACAAAAACTAATCAGTTTAGATAGTCCCTTATAGCTAAAAAGCTTAAAGCCTCTTATTTGACTTTTCACTATTTTTAAATAAGAAAAAAGATCCGAATCTAAAATGCAAAGGCCGACCCAATCTCCATTCCTTGACGAGAAATGAGAAGTGTTAATTCTTTTTGCTGGTTGGTTCCATTATCACAAAACCACTCCCAAATTAGCATTTTTACTAATTACTTATGTAAAAATAGTCAGCCAAAATAATTAATTGGAATTCCAATTAATCATTGAAGAATTGAAAAAACTGTGTTGAGTGTTGATGTACTAAAACCTGGGGGCTTTAGTCCCCTAACTTGTGCACATGCAGTAGTAGCCTTCCCAATGGCAGGGCTTGCCGGAGGGCTGCTCCAAACAAGATTCAAGACTTGGTTTACAAGACCATGAAGAAGACGTCAAGACAGGTCATGGAGAAGTACTAAATTATTACTAAATATCTAGCATCGAGCCGCCATTGCATAGCTTGCTAGGAAGTGAGGATACCGACAAGCTCTGTGCTGGCAAGTTTCTACTACCATGCCACGGCTCTACCACATCGACCAACATGTAGCTAGTCTAATAGGTGTTGAGTGGGTAGGTAGTTAGGTGAGGCTTGTCTGGTTATGTGTCAGCTCACCACCGAAGTGGCCAAATTTAGTGACACCCATCCCTGGAGCGTCTCAAGATAATATGAGGTAGCTAGGCGAACGACACAGAAGGAGAGGACATCCTTGCCGGCAAGCATCACCAACGCGACACCTCATAGTGCATTTAATGCCCTTGTCCTCACCCATCAGAGTTAGGTATGATAGCATTGTAGCCACTGTTTACAATATGTATTTACCATTTTGCCATTGTGTTGACCACTTCATCTATAAAAGGAGGCTCATGGCTGCCTTTACAAAGGTTGATTTTTTGATCATTTACACGTGTAGCCGCACTTCGCGTGCACCTTGCCGGCAAGTTGTGCTCCTTGTATTCGAACTAAAACACATCCAATATACAAAAAGGAGTAGGATTTTACGCCTCACGGCGGCCCGAACCTGGGCAAAACTTGTTTGTTCTGTAGGTTCTGCTCTTTGTACACGTTGATCCCCGCAACCAAACTGCAAAGAGGCCCTTTACTGGTCCCATATATCGTTGTATGCACGACATCTTTGGCGCACCAGGTAGGGGGATTGTGTGCGTGGACCTGAATCAGTAGTCTACGTGTCATTTTCATCAACATATTCTTCATCACCCATGGCACCCAAGAAGAAGGGTGCGACGGTGAGCGCTCCATCTACGTCCAAGCTTCCAATGATGATGCCCACGGATGGCGGCGGAGGAGGTGGTGCGGGAGGCAGAGGCGCCAAACAGCTTCCACGACGTTCTATCAATCCAAGCCAGGCAAGCTGCATTGTCTTGAGCAGGGTAAACAACAATGCGCTCGCTCCCAGATCCAAGGATGGACCTGTGAAGCCTATGGGCGGTGCGGTGAACTCCAAGGATGGCACGAGGACGTCCAAGAAACCCATGTCAGCGCACACGCCACGACCATCACAGGTCATTCACAACGAGAAGTACCAAGACGTCTGTGGCTCTGGACACTACCATGACAAGAACCCTGTACATCACTCACAGGATGTCTAGGGCCAACACCCATGCTAGCCTGTCGACAAAAAATGGACACGACAGCATGATCGAGATATAATTTCTTCTGGTTGTGTCAGGAGTAAGAGTTACGCCTTATGTGGCCACCTATTATGGGTAGGGTCAAGGACCCATCATTTAGAACCCACAGGGGGCCCATCACCATCATAGGTAGATACCTCGACCATGCCAACATTCGGATGCTCACCTCAGGAAGTCCACTCGGACATCTCAATGGCACTCAGACGACCCCGCGTCACTCGGTTGATGGACCACCACCGTTATGGGAGTTGCAACGGTCGAGGAATCCTAAGACATCCTTTAACATGATTCAAGGCCACCGTTACCCATAAGTGACGTATTAGAGGCTCATTACAACCTGTAACTGAAGCATTCAATGTCATCTAATGCCTTGGTGGCGTGGAGACATGGGGCTGCAATGCACTCTATATAAGTCGTACCCCCCCTCCATAGCCAGGCACGAGCATATTTTGTAACCATACCCATCAAATCAAAGCAAGCCTTTGGGCACGAGACGTTGGGATTTTACCTCCGCCAAGAGGGGCCTAAACTCGTTGAACACCGGGTGTTGCACATGCGCCGTAGCTATGCTCTGCCCCTTATTCGTACCCCTAGTACTCATTGTTAGGATCGTAACTCCGGTAGTTGGTGCCCACCTTGGGGCTAGGTGTCTAGCAAAATTTCACGCCGTAGGTGGAATCCTTCATCTCCATGTTAGTCGGCGGCGAAATCCTTGTCGGGGCGCTCTCCTTCATCGCCGATGACTCAATGTGGTTTCGCAAGGCCCCGCTAGACACGGAGACACTGCTCGTCTGTGTCGCGTCACATTTCCGCGCATCGTCATACAGAGTCCTTCTACGACAGCCGTTGGCTCCGTACCGAGTGGCTACCCACTCTACCATCGCGAGTCGCAGTAGGCGCTCGCGGCTGCAGCACTGGATCAAGCACGCCGTTGCCGTCCAAGCTGCGACAGAGCATGTGGCGGCTCTCGAATTCAATGAGCCCATCCTCGACCTCTCCGAGGGGTCATTCAATGATTCATCTGAGGAGTTCGAGTTCAAAAGCGTCAAGTCAACCGTCGAGGTCCTCATGGCAGATAACTCCAAGCACTGCGTGCCCCTGGGATACAGAGACTCCCGGGATGGCCGCGCAAGTGCGCCACACGACAACATAGAAGGAGGTTCCAATGCCCACGAGCTATACGTACCTCAAGCTCTCACCCGGGAGTAGCGGGACGAGATCCGTCGCAGGAATGAATAGCTCATGAACACACCCATCACCGCAACGAGCCCGAGGCATTAGCCATGGAGTTGACTCGCCTGGCCACCTTGGCAGAGCGCGATCGCCTTGAACGACTTAAGAGGAAGCTAGACGAAAATAAACGCCATCAACCCAATTCCAGTCGCACAAATGCCAACTCTTCTCGAGTGACTAGCCTCGTAAGTATCAGGTCCTTAGTACTCCGGTACAAAATCTAGCAGCTGCCACTCGAATCGCGGATTCCATCCAGCCCTACGGTTCTGCGGCCAGAGGGAATTCGGTAGATCCATGCACTACTAAAGATAGCGCTGTCGCAAAATGTGACAGTGTCCCAGTCTAGAGATCGGATCCACATCACTTCCGTGCGCGCGGATACCGTTTAGTCGGCTCACAGCCCACTCGGCTCTGGCAGGCACCGGGTCACATCCTCCTCAAGAGAACATCACGAAGATCGGAAGCACGATCGAGTTTTGTTGCCCTAGCGCCACGACGACTATGATCACGCCCTGATGCCTCCACTGCGAGATGGCGCGTATGGGCGCAAGCCCTACGACGAAAGGCGGACACACGACGGCGATCGCCGACCGAGTCCCACTCGTCATACGAGGGACACTCGAGACCCACTGTTCAACGCGAGATCCGTTCTCGCTCAGAGCTTGGTCGATAGGGGCCATGCCATGTGAGAGGCACAAGATCACGACATTCCAAGTGGTTCCGTACCAACAGGCCCCGAGTGCTTCAGTCGTTACATATGGGCGGCGGAGAATCCCAACAACTTTGGGTTGGCTACCGGGATCAACAAGTTCACTGTCTAATACAAGCCTGAAATCTGGCTAGAAGATTACCGAGTGGCAGTCCAGATCGCTGGCGGCAACGATAATGTAGCCATGAAACATCTGCCATTGATGCTCGAGGGCTCCGCTCGGGCTTGGCTAACACAGTTCCCACTAGGCAGCATATTCTGTTGGGACAATCTGGCGAGAGTGTTCGCCAAAACTTTTGAAGGAACTTACAAGAGGCCGAGTGGTCTGGCCGAGTTGCATCACTGTGTACAGAGGCATAATGAGACTCTCCATGAGTTCATTCAGTGGTGGACCACCCTGCACAATACGGTGGAGAATGGCACCGAACACCGGGCGATCTGCGCCTTCAAGGCCAGAGTAAGATACCGAGAGCTAAACATGAAGTTCGCCAAACAAGACTTCAACTCCCAGTCGATCTATGGAGATAACCAATCGGTGCGCCAACGGTGAAGAGGAAGACTAACTGAGAAGCGGCAAAAGTCGGGCAGGCGATGCCCACCAGTCGGACAACAAGGGCAGGAAGCACAAGCAGAAGGCCGAGGCTGGAGGGAATGCCGAGGATGCAGCTCTGGCCGGCCAAGGAAAAGAAAAGGTTCCCAGAAGCAAAAGAAGGATTGGAAGGGGAAAAAGCAAGTCACCCAGAAGAGTGACATCCTCGACCAACCCTGCCAGATCCACACAAAGAAGGACGAGGATGGCAATTTGATTTTGCCCGAGCACACCACTCGGGAGTGCCGACTCATGAAACAAGAGATGCGGTAGGATTCCTCTAAGAACAAGGATGAAGATGACAATGATGGATGCAAGGTCACTTCCGGGCACCCCAATGTCGAGAACGTCTTGATGATCTTTGTCGACGTCCAGAGCAAGAGTCGCCTCAAAGTCATTAACCGAGAGGTCAACATGGAAGTTCCGACTATCACCAAGTACCTCGACTGGGCCAAGACACCAGTGACCTTAGATCAATCAGATCACCCGGCCCACATACGGACCCCTGAGGGGAAGGCCTTAGTGGTTGACCCACTCGTTGGTGGAGTCCGATTGCGCAAAGTCCTAATGGACGGCGGCAAGGGGCTTAACATTATTTACGCCGACACCTTTGAGGCAATGGGCATTCTGATGACCCAACTTAGCAAGAGCAACATGCAGTTCCACGGGGTAACCCCTGGGAAGAAAGCCAAATGACTCAGATAGATCGCCCTCGACATTGTATTCGGCAAAGAGAAGAACTTCCGAAAGGAGCGGCTGACTTTCAAAGTGATAGACTTCCAGAGCGCTTGCCACGCTATCCTGGGTAGGCCAGCCTACGCACGATTCATGGCCTGACCATGTTACGTGTATCTTAAGCTTAAGATGCCAGGGCTGAAAGGCGTGATCACCATCATGGATAATCGGAAGTTAGACGAAGAGTGACTCCAGAAGGGCTCTTAGATCGCTGATGAAAAGATGGCGATGGCCGATTAGATGAGTGCAAGAAGGCTGTGGATTCAAGCGAGTTGCTGAAGTCCAAGAAGCCAACTGTGGAATCCACTTTACAGTTAGCTGGGGAGACAAAGCCCCTGCACATTCATCCCGAGTACCCGAATTCCGCCTTGACCAACATGTCCACTACCCTTGACAACAAATAGGAAGGCGAGATCGTCCAGTTCCTCTGTGAGAACTGGGACATCTTCGCATGGAAGCCTTCTGATATGCCGGGTGTTCCCACGGATCTGGTCGAGGACAGTCTCTGTGTCGACTCGACGATGAAGCCTGTCAAAGAGCACCTTCAATGATCCTTCACTGAGAAGCGCAAGGCGATTGCCGAGGAGATAGCACGGCTCTTGGCCGCCGAATTTAATCGAGAGGTGTACCACTCCGAGTGGCTCGCCAACGTCGTTATGGTGCCGAAAAAGAATAACTCTCTCCGGATGTGTATCGATTTTAAGCACATCAATCAGGCCTGCCCGAAGGATCATTTCCCTCTCCCTCACATAGATCAGATCATAGATTCTATTGCCTGATGTGAGAGGTTGTCTTTTCTGGATGCGTACTCCGGGTACCACCAGATCTGTATGTATGGCCCTGATGAAATAAAAACAGCGTTCATCACCCCATTCGTGTGTTTTTGTTATATCACCATGCCTTTCGGGTTGAAAAATGCTGGGGCCACATTTCAGCGTATGATCCAGAAGTGCTTGGGGAAGCATATCAGTCAGAACTTGGAAGCTATATGGATGACACCATGGTCAAGTCCAGGAAAGGTCCCGACCTCCTGACTGACTGTAACGCCCCCGATGTAAAACTTCCTTATATGGCAACATATGCATTATTGACTTAATCAACTCCATTCTGGGCTCTTCCTTCATTTCAGGTTTCTTCGTTTTTGCCTTGTGCGTGTGTTGCATGTCACCATGTCATTTTAATTATGTGCATTGCGTTGGCATAGTCTCATTTGCATCCGTGTGTAGTTGCATCGTCTCCGTCCTCTCCGTTGTCCGTTTCGATTTTCAACTCTCTCACACGGCACCCGTCGCACGCACCTCTCAAGCCTTTGTTTCATGAGTGGGTTAAAAACATCCTCGGAATGGGCCGAGAGTTGTCGAGTGGTCTTGGTATATCACCGGTAGACCGCCTGTCAAGTTTTCTCTCGTTTGGAGGTCGTTTGATACTCCAATGGTTAACAGCATTCCCCGCGGAAGCCCTATATCTTTTGGCCCAACACCCCTCCACAGCAGCTCACTAGCCCAGCACAACCACCTCCATCCTCTCGGTCGTTGGATCGTGATTGGGTGGGCGAAAACCGCACCTCATTTGGACTCTCCAAGATCCCTCTACCTATAAATATGCCCATCTCCCCCGAAATCCGGATCAAACCCTAGTAGATTCGTCCCACCTCACACGTATCTCGTCTCAGGCCACGACCGGGTGGTTCATCCTACAGGTAAATACCAGATACCTCGGGTTTCCCCAAGGCGGCCCTGCAGTCTGCCCAGTTTGGACCAACACTCATGAGGAGCACTGGCCCAGGTTGTTGATTAAGAACTCGGGTTTATAAATCCCTATGCAAGTTTTAGTTGTTAGGAAAATGTAGAACCAATGAATTCCTTCTCGTCTATCTGGATGATATTCTGGTACTCTCCAAGAATGAAGAACACTACACCAAGCACCTCCGTTTGGTTCTCGACAGGCTCCATGAGCACCGTTTCTATGCAAAGTTCTCCAAATGTGAATTCTGGCTTGATAAAGTCCTCTATCTTGGCCATATTATCTCTGCCGAGGGCATATCTGTTAACCCCGAGAAGGTTGAAGCTATTGTGAAGTGGGAACCTCCTCAGAATGTCAAACAACTCCGAAGTTTCCTCGGCCTCGCAAGCTATTGCAGAAGGTTCGTTGAGAACTTCTCCAAGATTGCCAAGCCTCTGTCCAACCTGTTGCAAAAGAATGTCAATTATTCGTGGACTCCTGATTGTGATGTGGCATTCAATACACTCAAAGAGAAGCTCACTTCTGCTCCATTACTTACTCCTCCGGATGAGTCCAAGCCTTATGAAGTGTTCTGTGATGCTTCATTGCAAGGTCTCGGCAGTGTTCTCATGCAAGACAAGAAGATCGTTGCATACACTTCGCGTCAGCTTAAACCAATTGAGAAGAATTACCCAACACATGATCTTGAGCTAGCAGCAGTTGTTCATGCTTTGATCACGTGGAGACACCTTCTGTTGGGCAGAAAAGTGGACATCTTCACCGATCACAAGAGCCTGAAGTACATCTTCACCCAGCCAAACCTTAACCTCCGCCAGACTCGTTGGGTGGAAATGATTCAAGAGTATGATCCAAGCATTGAGTATACTCCTGGCAAGGCCAATGCCATTGCAGATGCCTTGAGCAGAAAGGCTTATTGCAACAGTCTCATCCTCCAACCGTTCCAACCTGAACTTTGTGAATCATTTAGGAAGCTCAACCTCCAAGTCGTTCCGCAAGGATTTCTTGCCAACCTTCAAGTCGCTCCTACCTTGGAAGATCAAATCTGTGAGGCCCAACTAAGTGATGCTATGGTGCAGAAGGTGAAACATGGTATTGCTAAGGGTACTCCCAAGTACAAGTGCTATCGCATTGATGACAGAGACACTTTGTTCTTTGAGGACAGAAGTGTGGTTCCCAAAGGTGATCTCAGGAAGCTCATAATGAACGAAGCACATGACTCACTCCTCTCGATACATCCAGGAAGCTCCAAGATGTACCATGACCTCAAGCAATCCTATTGTCGGACTCACATGAATAGAGAAATTGCTCAATTCGTGAACGAGTGTGATGTCTGTAGAAGAGTGAAGGCAGAGCATCAACGTCCAGCCGGACTCCTTCAACCTCTACCTATACTCGAGTGGAAATTCGATCACATTGAGATGGATTTCGTCACTGGCTTTCCCAAGTCCAAGCGAGGAAATGATTTTATCTTGTGGTGATTGACAAGCTCACTAAAGTGGCTCATTCCTTCCAGTCAAAGAATCCATCAACGCAACACAACTGGCAGAGCTGCATACCTCCAGAATTGTCTCTTTGCATGGTATCCCTCAAGTAATCTCCTCAGATCATGGAAGCTTGTTCTCTTCCAAATTCTGGGATTCCTTGCAGTCAGCTATGGGTACCAAGATCCGCTTCAACACAGCTTTTCACCCATAGATTAGTGGCCAAGTCGAAAGAGTGAACCATATTCTTGAAGATATGCCCAGGGCATGTGTAATCTCCTTCGGTATGATATGGGAAGATTGCCTTCCATTTGCCGAATTATCCTACAACAATAGCTTCCAAGCAAGTGCAGGCAAAGCACCGTTTGAAATTCTCTATGGCAGAAAGTGCCGTACCCCTCTCAACTGGTCCGAAACTGGTGAACGTCAACTCCTTGGAAATGATTTGATCTCAGAGGCCGAAGAAATGTGCAAAGTCATACGTGAGAATCTCAAGGCCGCGCAATTGCGCCAAAAGAGCTACTATGACGGCAAGCACCATGACTTGGCTTTCGACATTGGTGATCATCTCTATCTCCGTGTTTCTCCCATGAAGGGCACTCTGAGGTTCGGTATCAAGGGCAAGCTTGCTCCAAGATACGTGGGTCCTTTCAAGATTGTTGGCAAGAGAGGCGATCTAGCCTACCAACTCGAGCTTCCCTCGAACTTTGCAAATGTGCACGATGTGTTTCACGTGTCACAACTCCCCAAGTGTTTCATGATGCCTGAACGCACCATTCCTTTCGAAGAGATTGATATTCAGCAAGACTTGTCTTATCGTGAGCACCCCGTTGCTATCCTTGAAGAAACTGAGCGCAAGACCCGCAACAAGTCCATCAAATTCTTGAAAGTGAAGTGGTTACACCATACCCACCGAGAAGCTACATGGGACCGAGAAGATCATCTCCATTCTGAGTATCCCGCTTTCCTTCAGTCCTCGATCTCGGGACGAGATCTTTGTGTAGTGGAGGAGAGTTTGTAACGCCTGGATGTAAAACTTCCTTATATGGCAATATATGCATCGTTGACTTAATCAATTCCATTCTGGGCTCTTCTTTCATTTCGGGTTTCTTTGTTTTTGCCTTGTGCGTGTGTTGCATGTCACCATGTCATTTTCATTATGTGCATTGCATTGGCATACGCTCATCTGCATCCGTGTGTAGTTGCATCGTCTCTGTCCTCTTCGTTGTCCGTTCCGGTTTTCAAATCTCTCACCCGGCACCCGTCGCACCTCTCAAGACTTTGTTTAGTGAGTGGGTTAAAAACATCCTCGGAATGGGCCGAGAGTTGTCGAGTGGTCTTGGTAAATCACCGGTAGACCGCCTGTCAAGTTTCGTCTCGTTTGGATGTCGTTTGATACTCCAACGGTTAACCGCGTTCCCCGCGGAAGCCCTATATCTTTTGGCCCAACACCCCTCCACAACAGCCCATTAGCCCAGCACAACCACCTCCATCCTCTCGGTCATTGGATCGTGATTGGGTGGGCGAAAACCGCACCTCATTTGGACTCTCCTAGCTCCCTCTACCTATAAATATGCCCATCTCCCCCGAAATCCGGATCAAACCCTAGCAGATTCATCCCACCTCGCGCCGGACACGTCCGGACCGCGCCGGACACGTCCACTGGACGTGCCCGGACCAATCTCAGCCAGCCACGTGGCCCGCTGCTGCCATCCGCTACCACCCGTGCCGCCGGGCCCGCGAAGCCCACGGCCGACCCGCCCGGCCCGCGGCCACGGCCCGATGCCTCCCCACGCCCCGTGCCCGCCGCCGCCCTCCGCCTCCAGCGCTGCCGCACCACGACCCGCCGCCGGCCATCTCCATCGCGACCCGCCGCCGCCCACCGCCTCCAGCACCGCCGCGCCAACCGCCGCCGCGTTGACCGCCGCCGCCCTCCGCCCCCGCCGCCGGCCACATCCCGGTCGTCGGCCGCCTCCTCGCTGGCTCGCCGGAGCTGCCGGTCCGGCCGCTCCCGATCTGGATCTGGATCCAGTGGTGGGATCAGATCCACCACACCACCGAACCAAACACGCCTCCCCGCATTCGGGATCCCTCCGTCCCGTACCGTTCCATCTCGTTTTCGGAGGGTAAAATTCTTCTAAGTCCCGGATCTGTGTAATTTTCATGCCCTCTTCATCATGTCACAACTTTGTACTCGGTGCTTCGTTTTGCATGTATGATATATCAAAATGTTCGTCTTGAAGTGCTCTACATGTTAGCATCAGTTTAATGCATGTTAGGGTTCATCTAGATGTCTTAATCTTCGTCGCAAGACTGCTTCGTGATGTTACTGTTTCAGCACTAGTTGTCTATTAACAATTTGTTGGCATGTTCATGAGGTCGTAACTTTGTGCATGTTGGTCCAAATGGAGTGTATGATATGTAAAAATGTTCGTCTTGTGATTCTCTTCAAAATGGATGCATTTGCATACATGTTAGGTTGCATTATGCCATGTTTAACCCTGTTGCAAAAGTGCATGTGGCTGATTAATTTCTGAACTTGTTATGAGATGATGATTTGTCTTTTTCGTGTGAATTAATCCATGTGTCATATGAGCTAGGTGTCAACATGAGTTTTTCTCATTTGAATGTGCTCTACATGATAGATTTATTTTTATTCCATGATATGTCTTGAGATGACTGCATCAAGCTTGTTAACATGCCATCGTGTTGTTAAATTTCTGCTAAGGCTGAATCTGTTAATTTTTACGCCATGTTTCCATGAGACTACCGGCATTTTTGTGCATGGTTACAGTTGTCCAGTGGGTGTTCCTTGATGTATATGTTATGCTCTAGCTATCCATGCTCTTGTTTTCCATGATGCCTTGCCGTAGCTTGTTGTTTTTATGCTCTTAAGTTGCTATAAAATGTTTCTGTCAGCCTGTTATCAGCAAGTTCAGTTTTGCCATGTGAATAGCTAGTGTTCTATGCATCCTATGACCATGTTCTTGCCATGAGTAGCTTCAAAAACATGTCTTCTTGCTGTTGGTTATATTCACATGCCATGCTATGCTTTGAGATGAGTTACACAAGCTTGCAAACATTCCTACTTGTCGTTGTTGCTGCCATGCCTTGTAATTTTTCACCAAGTCTGAGAAATCTGTTAACTTATTGAATCTTGCCATGCTTGTTTAATTGTGTTCCAGTAAGATTTTGGGTGGCTCTGAGTTCATGCTTGTTAAGAATCATGTCTATTTCACATCCATGCCTTTTGTCTTCATGTTTGGGTGCTGTAGCATAATTATACCTTGCTCCAAAGATGCCATGTTGCTGTTAACTGCAATTTTGCATTGCATCTTGTTTTGCTTGCCATCTGCAAACCGTGCATCTGTTTTCTATGATCTTTATGTCGATTTCGACTAAAATCTTCCCATCTATCCAGTGGCTTGCTTGATTGCCTAAGATGAAGCCATTTCCATCATCTTCTCCTTAGGCTCGAGAGCATCCTCATGCATACACACATCATACTTGCATCCCATGTCATGTCTTGCATCATGATGATTGTGCATTGCACCGTGATTGATCTTGTATCATTGTTGTGATCTTGTGTTGGGCAGAACCGGGAGCCGATACCGAGTTCGAGGATCATGTCGAGACTGAGTTTGAGGAGCCGTCTTACCATGCCACAGAGGACTTACCAGGCAAGATGACCATTCCCCGATATCACCTCTATCTTTGCATTGCTAGTTGTATCGCTCTATAGTTATGCCTCGATGCCTATTCTTGTCTTATCAGCCTCCGATATTGCCATGAAACACTTTAACCGCCCTCCTAGCAAACTGTTGATTGGCTAAGTATGCTTTTGCTCAGCCCCTCTTATAGCGTTCTTAGTTGCAGGTGAAGTTTGAAGATTGCTCCATGGTTGGACCTGTTTATTGGGATAACACAATATATATATTAATTAAATTAATGCACATATATATTGGTAATGGGTGGAAGGCTTGGCCTTCTGCTTGGTGTTTTGTTCCACTCATGCCACCTTAGGACCCAATAAACCGATGTTATGTTCCTTGATTTTGCGTTCCTAACACGGTTGGGGTTTATGCCCCCCCTTGATAATTCGCCCTGTTTAAAGCTTTTCCAGCAAGACCCAACACTAGTTCTACATTTTCCTAACAACTAAAACTTGCATAGGGAGTTATAAACCCAAGTTCTTAATCAATAACCCGAGCCAGTGCTCCTCATGAGTGTTGGTCCAAACTAGGCAGACTGCAGGGCCGCCTTGGGGAAACCCGAGGTATCTTGTATTTACCTGTAGGATGACCCATCCGGTCATGGCCTGAGACAAGATACGCGCGGCTACTATCAAGGTGTCGGCACGCCGCAAGGTCTTGCTGGATTAGTTTTACCTTTGTTGAAATATCTTGAGCTTGGGATTCCGAGAATACTCGGGTCTTCCCAATTTGGAGTTGCGACTCCGCAGATCGTGAGCTTGTGAATGGGCTAAGTTGGGACATCGTGCATGGTTTTGAACTTTTGAAAGCCGTGCCCACGGCTATGTGGCAGATGGGAATTTGTTAATATCCGGTTGTAGATAAATTGACACCATATCATTAAGAATACACTACCTGTGTGAGTACCGTGATGGTCTCTTTTCGAAGGGGTTTCAGAAGGTGAACATGGTGGGTTTATGCATGAACGTGAGTAGATAGGATCACTTATTGATCATCTTTGGCGACCATTGGCACATATTCTCATCTCGCTCTGAATTCCTAAGCTAGTTGCTTAGTGCTTGCTGCAAACACTTTATTACCTCTCCACACCTAAAGGCTTTGCTAGTTTTGATACCCGGGAATGGGATTGCCGAGTCCTTGTGACTCACAGATTACAACACACACCAGATGCAGGTACAACCGAGAATGATGCAGAAGATGGATCAGAACTTCACTAGGAGTTCGATGAAGAGCGTGGTCCTTTCTATAATATGTATCCCGACGATCAGTAGTGGTTCCTACTAGGGGCGATCAGGACTTGTGGTTGTGGTAACTTTTCTCGTTTGGATTTCGTCCGCAGTCGGACCCTGTGTTATTTGGATGAATGTATGCTATTGTATTCATTGTGTGACGTGGCAAGTGTAAACCAACTATTTCACTCTTTCATCCCTGATCTTTTACATGAGTTGTGCAAAGATACCACGCTTGCGATCATTCCAGAATGCGCTTATGTCTCTAAGTCGTGCCTCGACACGTAGGAGATATAGTCGCATCCTGGGCATTACACTGACCTCGCTGAAACCTTTGCTAACTTACACACTTTTGGCATCAAACTCAACCCGGCTAAGTGTACATTCGGCATACCCGCAGGCAAGTTACTCGGTTTTCTCCTTTCCGAATGTGGAATCGATGCCAAGACTGAGAAGATAGGGGCCATTGTCCGAATGAGGCAACCAGAGCGTCTCCACGAGGTACAACACCTCACAGGCTGTCTAGCGGTACTGAGCAAATTCATCTCCAGACTCGGTGAAAAGGCCCTGCCGCTTTACCAATTGATGAAGAAGTCAGACATGTTCGAGTGGACTCCCAAAGCGTAGGCTGTGTTCCAGGAACTCAAAGCCCTGCTTTCCACCGATCCGGTGTTAGATGCTCTGAGCAGCAAAGAGCCTTGGCTCCTGTACATTGCGGCCACGGGCCGAGTTGTTAGCACGGTTCTCACTGTGGAACGGAAAGAACAAGGAAAAACCTTCAAGCTCCAATGACTAGTATACTACAACTCTAAAGTCCTAACTCCTACCAAGCAATGGTATCTGCATTATCAGAAGCTAGTATATGGAATCTATCTAACTGCAAAGAAGGTGTCACATTACTTTCGAGAACACCCGGTCACGATGGTGAGTGACGCTCCTCTGTCTGAGATCATGACCAACATAGATGCCACATGCCTAGTGGCAAAGTGGGCCATCTAGATCCTTCCGCCAGACATCAAGTTCGACGCCAAGAAAGCCATCAAGTCACAAGCCCTGGTAGACTTCCTTGTCGAATGGATTTTGCAAGAACAACCCTGTCCCGAGTTTTCCCCGAACACTGGACGATGTTGTTTGATGGCTCGAAGATGCTCCATAGCTCTAGGGTCGGAGTGGTCTTGGTGTCTCCCAGAGGCGACCGAATCATTTATGTGCTTCAAATTTGCTTCGACTCCTCCAACAACGAAGCCGGATACGAGGCTCTCCTGTATGGGCTACAAATGACAATTTCTCTGGAATTTGCCGATTGATGGTCTTGGCGACTCGGACCTAGTGGTAAATTAGGTTATGAAGGAATGGGATATCCATAGTCCGGTAATGACTAGCTACTACAACGCCATCAGAAAGTTGGGGAAACACTTTGAAGGGCTCGAGCTCCACCACGTGCCACGTCTCAAGAACCAAGTAGCTGATGATTTGGCCAAGATGGGCTCCACTTGGAAGGCAGTGCCCAATAATGTGTTCCTAGAGCACCTACACTCACCCACAATCAAGGAAGACCCTTTTTGGGAAGAGCCCCCACAACCAGTCAGTCCTTCCGATCCAACTGAATTAGCCATCACCGCGGCAATCAACCCGGTCCAAGAGATCCTTGTTATCACTCTCGAATGGACTAAACCATACCTGGCATACCTGCTCAGGAAGGAGCTCCCAGAAGATGAAGCTGAGGCTTGTCAGGTTTTCCGTCGATCTAAGGCCTTCACTACCATGGGAGATCAGTTGTACAAGAAAAGCATGACTGGAGTCACTCAGCGATGCATATTACCGGAGGAAGGGTAACAAATTCTGCAGGATATTCACTCGGGAACACGTGGGCACCATGCGTCCTCTCCGACCCTAGTCACCAAAGCATTCAGAGCCGGGTTCTATTGGCCCTGAGCCAATGAGGCTACCCAAGATATAGTGGATCAATGCGTCGGGTGCTAGTTCTACGTGAATCAGTCACACAAGACGACGTCTGCTCTGAAGACCATTCCCCTTACTTGGCCGTTATCCGTCTGGGGACTCGACATGGTTGGCCCACTCCGGACCGAGGCGGGCGGTTTCACGCACCTGTTGGTGGCGGTTGACAAGTTCACCAAGTGGATCGAGGCCAAACAAATGAAGAAGTTAGATTCAACCACTGTCGTTCAGTTCATCAAAGAGATAATCTTTAGATTTGAAGTCCCTCACAACACCATCACCCACAACGGGTCTAACTTCGACTCGGACGAGTTCCGTGAGTTTTGCTACACCCAAGGCACCCAGGTCGATTATGCCTTCGTGGCACACCCGCAATCGAATGGGCAGGCCAATCGGGCGAATGGACTCATACTCCAAGGATTGAAACCCTGCATCATGCATGTCTTAACCCATGTGGCAGGGGCATGGGTAACCAAGCTACCGTCAGTCCTCTGGGGCCTGTGGACAACCCCGAAGTGATCCAAAAATCACACCTAGTTCTTCATGGTGTACGAGTCAGAAGCAATTCTATCGAGTGACTTGCTCCAGAATTCCCCCTGAGTGGATCTTTACTCGGAGGCCGAAGCTGAAGAGGCAAGGCAGGATGGCCTCAACCTCTTGGAGGAGGTTCATGAGCTGGCACTTATAAGATCGACATTGTACCAACAAAACATGCGCCGCTAACACGACAGGCATGTCCGAGGGCACGCTTTCTAGGAGGGAGACTTGGTCCTCCGAGTGGACCAACAGAAATCTCGCAGGCTGGCACCCCCTTGGGAAGGGCCATTCGCCATTTCGAAGGTCCTGCATAACAGAGCATTCATACTCTACAACTTCGCCAAAGAAATAGAAGAGCCCATGGCTTGGAACGCGGATTTGCAACGCAAGTTTTATACTTAAAATAAAATTTCTCCTTTGTAATAGTGTGACCGAATGAACTAAGATAAATAAAAGTCTTACTTTCCCATACATTGTCTAGTTCGGCTCATGGCCGCGTTTTCACCTAGGTGATTAACTACATTCGGAACCCAACACACCCCTAGTAGGTGATAGGAGAGGGTTTAGTTACGACCCAGCTTTAAACAATCCGAGTGAGGATCCACTCCACACTGAGGGGCTTAGCTATGAACCAGCTTTCTCCTAAGTTAAAACATCAATCCGAGTGAGGATTTTCTCCACACTCGGGGGCTTAGCTGCGAACCAACCTTCCCCTAAGTTAAAAAACAATCCGAGTGATGATCCGCTCCACACCCAGGGGCTTAGCTTGTAAGTGCATCTAGTTCCTCTTAATGATTTTGGTGTATTGAAGACTTATAGGTTAAGGGACTAATGTGTTTGTGAGTGTACACAGGTACTATAAGTCTATGAGGAGTTTGATATTTACGAAGAAAGTTGACCCCTAAAAATGTATGTCTTCAGTTGAAGACTTTGGTTTTCTTGAAGACTTTGAAAATGAGGAAATTGGTGTGACCTTGAGGACTTGGATATTCATGCGAGGATAATGAAGTGTGAAGACTTTTGTTTTCGTAGTTTCATTTTCTCTTTCTTGAGTCATAGGCATACTATTAAAGGGGGTCGAGGTAAAACTAAGGAAACATATTTCCAAGTGATGCTTAACTCAAAGCCTACACTACCGAATCCCTTCGAGTGAAGCCATTGGAAATCTCATACAGTTCAGTCAATTTCTTCAGTGACAGAGATGAAGTTCTTCTATTCTCTAAGGAATTTGTTCTGACTAAGGAGTTAGGAATTCGCTAGTGCGGATTGCCTACAAGTGAGGAACATGATATCCCTGAGGAATTTGAGAGCTCAAATTTCCGACCGTTGTTGTGATATGCGCCAGCTGTCCCAAAATATCCTATCCACCTAACGGTCATATCATTAAAGGGCATTTATGTCTTATCACGTCGGGCTGCTCCCTAGGCTATAAATAGCCGCCCCCTATAACCACTAGTTGGTTGGCTACTCCGAGAGAAACTAACAGTTGTCATTAGATCAACCCATCCTCCTAGGACTTTGAGCGAAAATCATCGAGTGAGCAAAAACCCAAAACCCCAACACCTAAAATTCCAAAGTGATTGAGCATCACTGAAGAGAGTGTTCCTGTGTGGAACCGACGCTTGTTACCTTTGAAGACTGTGATCTTCCATACGGTTAGGCGTCAATGGTCTAGAGCATCCAAGAGGAATTGTGGATCGCCGGGTGACCAAGTCTGTGAAGGTTTGGAAGTCACCTGTGAAGACTTACCACGAGTGATTGGGCGAGGTCTATGTGACCTTAGCTCAAGGGGAATACGGTGAGGACTAAGTGTCCTGGACTGGGTCTCCGGGACTGTGTGTCCTCAGGTTTGATTACCTAGCCGCCCCAACCAGACGTAAAACTATCACAACATTTGGAACTTGTCTAACAAATCATTGTCTTCACCAAGCCTACTGGTTCTATTTCCTCAACCCTTTCATTTACTCATTCATGTGTTGATGAACTTGATCGGTACTGTTTGAAGACTTTGACTGAAGACTTTCTCAATTTCCTCTACCCTATTTCTTCAGTCCTCAATCGTCAGCCTGCTTATCCCGTTTACATGCTACCTATGCTCTGTGTTTGCTTTCATTTCATCATGATGACCATGCTACTATTTTGTTGTGCATGCACTTGAGTATCTGTTCTGCTGCTAGTAGTTTGTTGCTTTGGAAATTCCTGAGTTAGAATTTCCTTAGTGACGAATTTGTACAAATCGCCTATTCACCCCCTCTAGTCGATATAACTCACTTTCAATTGGTATCAGAGGAAGGTACTCCCTTGTTCTGTGTGTTTTTGTTTTAAGCACCTGGAGTTTTAGTTATGTCGACTGCATGCATGATCAAAGTCTCGGTTGGGTGTCCTACCTTCGATGGGATGGACTACCCCTACTGGAAGAACAAGATGCATATGCATCTTGAGGCAATTGACAACGATCTCTGGTACGTTGTGGAAACTGGTGTTCCCTCCGCCTCACCTTCGGTGAACGCTGCTGATGTGAAGAGATTCAAGAAACTCGACTCTCAAGCTAAGAATATCATAGGTGGCCATCTAAACAAAGGGTAGTATGGCAGAGTGAGTGCTTTGGAGACAACCAAGCTCATCTGGTATAGGCTGTCCAAGGTCAACGAGGGAGACTCAACTCAACGTGACTCTCAAGTTGATGTTCTTCGCAACCTCTTCAACCACTTCAAAAGACTCGACAATGAAAACATTCAGCAAACCTTCGATTGCCTCACTAACATCTCAAACGAGCTTGAAGCACTTGGTGCTACGGACATCACTGACCACGTGGTGGTGAAGAAATTGCTGAGATCACTTGATTCCTCATTTGACACTATGGCACTGATGATTCAGGAGCGAGGAAACTATAAGTCACTTGATCCCGCTGATATCCTTGAGAGGTTGAACACTCATGAGTTCCAACAAGCTGAAATGAGAGATCTCTACGGTCCAAGCTACGGTAGAACACGTGCACTAAAGGCCAAGGCAGTTTCCTCATCTGAAGGTGAAGATTCTGATAGCATCCTTGGTGATCCTGAAGAACTAAGCCAGGAGCTAGCAATGCTCGTGAGGAAATTTTAGAACTTCTCAAGACGTGGTCGCTTTGGAAGATCGTCAAGAGGTGATGACGTGAGATCAGATTCCTCATCTCGCGATTCCAAGAAGAGGACTTGCCACAAATGCAAGAAACCTGGTCACTTTGTAATTGATTGTCCTTAGTGGGCAAAGGAATCGAAGAAGAAGAAATACAAGGATTACAACTGAGATGACTTGAAGAAAAATAAGAAATCTTCAAAGTCCTAATCATCAAAATCTTCAAAGTCTTCCTCCCACAAGAAGAGCAGTTCCAAGAAGCCTCGGGAATTCATTGGCAAGGAAATGGACTCAAAGGCTGAATCTGAAGAAAATGAGGAAGACGAGGAATCTGAGGAATCAGACTCTGGTGTGGAGAGCCTAGCTCTCTCTACCCCATTCGTCAGCTAGTCCATCTTCAAGACTGAGTAAAATGACTTCCCCAACACTGCTGACGACGGCAATGATGACTATGCTCCCACCTATTGCTTCATGGCAAAAGGTACCAAGGTACTTAAACGTCCCTCCTCTGATTCTAGTGAAGATGAATTTGATGAAAACCTCAAACCCAGCTATTCCAAACTTGCAAAGATATCCATTAAAAAAGGCTTTTGAAAAGGTTCAAAATCTGCTAGAAAGAAGCGATGACCTGTTGGGTGAAGAATTGGCGAACTAAAATGTTGACTGATAATCTCTAGAGACTACAGTCTAAGTTTTATAGCCTTCAGGATCTTCATAACACTCTCCTAACTGATCATGAGAAACTTTCTTATGAATTTCTTCAAAGAAAGCAAGATCTTGAAAAGCTTAGGGTGAGTTATGAAGATCTTGAGAAGGAGAACGATTCATTACTTGCTCAATAGATCAGTTCCGCTCAGGAAGAATTCATTCCACCATGTTTGAAGTGCATTGAACATGAAACTGCTAATTCTTCACCCGAATGTTCAAATGCTTCTATTGCTGCAAATTCTTCAACTTTCTATGGTGATAATTTCCTCAACTGAGGAAATCACTGATGCTATTGAAGAAAATGCAGGGTTGAAGGAATTGTATGTGATAGGCATGTACAAAAGCCTCAAAGGTCATCAGACTCTTTGTGATGTGCTTAAAAAGCAGATTCTGAACAGGAACCCTAGGAAAGAGGGTACCCTTTGAGAGGAAACTTAATGTTGATGGGACCTACTTGAAACCTGAGCAGTATCCCAAAACCTCATGGGTTGCTGCAAAAGGTCCTCCAGTAGATCCATCTACTTATCTAGCTTTACTTGTGAATCTTGACATTCTTCTGATGAGTCATTTGACTCCAACTAGAAACTATTCAAAAATCAAAATGGTGAAGTATTTGCTAGATATGTTGGAACTAACTGCAAGAATGACCCCCTATGAACAAAATCTGGATCCCCAAGAGGCACCTTGAAAATCTTGAAGTGAATGTCCTCATGACACCACCTATGAAGAACAGGAACCCCATATCAAATTCTTCATATGGATCAAAATCTTCATATGGATTCAAGTCCTCATATGGACCAAATTCCTCAAGTGGATCAAATTCCTCATATGAACATCATTGTGCTAATGCTTCTGTTTCGCAGGGAAAGAATAAGGATTATGAATATGTGCATTATTCTTCAAATCATTATGTTCATACGTCCTCAAATAATTTCTATGCTTACTCATATTCATACTCTAACCCCTCGCTGATGTCTACACATGCTTCTACTCTTGTAGACTATGTTGGGCCTCCAAGCGCAGAGGTTTATAGGACAGCAGCAATTTCCCTCAAGTGGATGACCTAAGGTTTATCGAACTCAGGGAAGTAGAGGTTGAAGATGGTCTCTCTCAAGCAACCCTACAACTAAGATACAAGAAGTCTCTTGTGTCCCCAACACACCTAATACACTTGTCAGATGTATAGGTGCACTAGTTCGGCGAAGAGATGTTAAATGGCAAGTGATATGAATGGCAAAACAAAGTAATATAAATCTGTAATAAAAAGTGCAGCAAGCAAACAAGTGGTAAACGTGAGCACAAATGGTATTGCAATGGTGGAAACAAGGCCTAGGCTTCATACTTTCACTAGTGGCAACTCCCAACAACATTAACATAATCGAATCACATGATATTTCCCATAAAACATGCAAAGGGGACACACTCGGAGGTCATTCCTTCGTGGTCAAGAGAGGACGAGAATTATGTAGGGCTACAAAAGCACACCTCAAAGTTCGTAGTTCTCAATCTAAGGATTTCCCAATGTCACCGCGGTCATCCAAAGAGAGTCCCACAATCACCACAACATATCTAAAGGATAGTCAAAGACAAGCACCAAGAGACTCTCAATCTTCAATCAACACATAAGAGAGGAAATCACTCATGAATATATTTTTCTAATCCATGTCCAATAGACCGCTGTCACCTTGGTCTCGGGGATTATACTAGATAAAGACAAGTGAGTACATCAATCCAATACATAGAGGAAGGGGAAATATCATGGGATCACCCTAGATTAACATAGCCTATGATCACAACGAAGATCACATCATGGGAGACAGAATTGACCACATAGCTACTGGTAGAAACCTCAGCCCCGAGGAGGAACTACTCCCGCATCATGGAGGGAGGAAGCAACATCGATGGAGATGAATCAGAGGGCACTTCCCCGTCCCGGCAGGGTACCGGCACAGGAATTCTGGTCCCCCGAAGCTTGATGGCGATGGCGGCGGAGATCGGAATCGCGTCTGGAGAAAAAGGGGTCTCGAATCAGGGTTTCTGCGACGGGTGTTAAATATATGCCAAAGGGGGGCATCAGCGGAGGTCTGGGGGGCCCAGGCGCCCCCCGGCGCGGCCAGGAGGGGGGCCGCCTGGAGCCCCTGTGGCCCCCCTCTGGCCCTACTTTGGCCGCATGGAAGCTTCCGGAACGCTGATTTTTTATATAAATTTTCCGGGATTTTTCTGCCAGTTTACGTGATGGGAAAACCTGAAATACAAAAACAGCAGAAAACAAAATCTGGCACTGGGGTGCACTGAGTTAATATGTTAGTCCAAATATGATCAAAAGTGTATGGAAGTGTATAAATATCATAGCAATATCACCCAAAAGAGGCATGGAGCAAGCAGAAATTATAGATACGTTTTGGACGTATCAACATCCCCAAGCTTAATTCCTGCTCGTCCTCGAGTAGGTAAATGATAACAAGTATAATTTCTGTGGTGACATGCTATTAACCATATAAGGACTTTTCAGAGTCGCATGACAAAAGCTTACTGAGATAATGAGTTTGTAGTAATTAAGTTGCCTCATGAGAAAACCACAAAGAACTGAAAGTTTTACAATATGATACTGAAACACTCAATAAGATTTGTAGTGAGCATGGTGTGCAAATATGACAAAGTGATATCTCGTTTGCCCCCTTTAGTGAAGCAAAACATAAATGCAGGGGCACCTCCAAGGTTTAAGTGACGACTAGATACAATGATTTCAGAATAAACAATATCATAATCATGCAAAAGACAATGGTACTTTGGGACAATGCACATTACACTCAGAATGACAATCATGCTCTCAATAGTTGGTGCTTTAAAGAAGGTGGAGACACTCGAACCGTGGCTTTTGTTGGCAAGGTTGAAAACCCGTGGTCGGAAACAAAGACAAAACATGTACCAGAGCTCTTGGTTTTAAAACAGAGGTAATAATTTTTTTAGATCATGCATGTTTCGTCAACGAATGCTAGCAGACAACTCAATCACTTCTTGAGATGGACAATTTTCGAGGAACGGCTCCCGAATGAGGACGATCACATCCTCTTAATCTCCTTTGTTTATCACTGCCAAAGTTTTCTGATTTCTCATGAACAAAGCGTGAAGGAGGGTTTGTTTGTTATATTAATTTTGAGTCGGGCGCACTCAATGCCAGTTCCTTCTCGTATTATGGGTTTGCACATTATACATGCAATCCCGGGGTGAAGCTTGTCCAACTTAAAAAGATTATGAATTAACTACTACTTCCTCATGGACTTACAATAGAGGCACAAAATAGGAATGCTTTTCTTTGAATGATTTCGAGATGGTACATGCAAGTCTCCGTTAGGAATGGCAGGTAAATACCATGTAGGAAGGTATGGTGGACTCATATGGCATAACTGGTTTAAAAGAATGTGGATGCACAAGCAGTCAGTCCGCTTAGTACAGGTGGAGGTTAGCAAAAGACTGGGAGCGACCAACTAAGAGAGCAATGACTGTCATAATCATGCAGAGCGACAAAGCAACATTGAATCAGGCATGTAAGTTATATCGCTATTCAGAAACAAAAGATCATCAAGGCTTGACAGACTTTCTTTACAGTCTTAAATATGCGTGAGCATACGCCAAGTCAATCAAAGTAAATTCTCCGAAGGAAGATATTACTAAACCATACCACATCATAGGCAAACAAATCATGTTGGTATTCCAATAACACATTGGGAACCCCCCAGCTATTTGAGACTAACCATAAGAAAACATGAACTACTAAGCACCATTATGCACGTAGCATCTTTATCATAGACATACCAACCAATGCAACGGAAGCAAACTCTCTTTAAAAGATAATCATGATAATTAAAGAGAGTTCAAGCAACCAACTAAACAAAAGCTCTTTAAAAAAGATAAGCATGAAAGTTAAGAGCTAAGCATGATAGTAGCTATTAAAAGACAAAGAACACACACAGCAAGGATAGACATGAAAATTCTATGTTATGTTCTAGGTAGAAGTGGAGCGTGTTTCTCTCCCACATAAAGAAAGCTGAGTTCCGACTCGTTATGAAAAGCTAAGGAAAACTAAAAAGGAAAACTAAGAGCAAGACGCTCCAAGCATAGCACATAACACATGAAGTGATTAAAATATAGTGGAACGAAAGACGAACTGATAATGTTGATGGAGAAGGGGATGCACGGGGGCATCCCCAAGCTTAGACGCTTGAGTCTCCTTGAATATTTCTTGGGGGTGCATGGGGACATCCCCAAGCTTGAGCGTTTGACACTCCTGAATCTTTTTATCATCTTCCCTCGCACACTTGAAAACTCCCTTCATACATAACTCATCATAATCTGATTAGCGAGGTTAGTACCCATAATAAAATAATTGTTCCTTGCTGGAAATAAGGATATTCTTGAAGGTCTACTGTTTCTCAAGATTGCCAAAAGGTTTTTGCAAAGAAAAAGCAAGCTCAAGGTTTGCAAAATGAAGGAAAGGCAAAACATGACAGAATCTGTGAAAAACAGAACAACAGGTAGTAAATGATTTTTCCGGGGCACTTCTGCAACTCTAATAAAAAAACTCAAAACAGACGCACGAAAGACAATTGTATAGAGCACGCTTTTGAAAAACTTTAGACCAAAAAGATGATCTGGTGATTTTATACGATTTTTTCTATCCAAGGACAGAATCTGTTTCCTGGACAGCACGTCACAACTTTTGAACTTTCTTACAATCAGAGGCTACACTTGGCACAAAGTTGAAAAGCAAAGATACAATGATGATGCTACTGTAGTAACAAACATCAAGACCACTAAAAACTTAAAGAACAAACTGAAAGCAAAGATAACAAGGGTTGTCTCCCTAGAGCTCTTTCTTTATAGCCATAAAGATAGGCTTAAGACTTTAATGATGCTCTTGTAGGAATAAGAGTTGAAGAACAAAAGAGAGCATCAAGAAGCAAATACCAAATACATTTAAGCCTAACATGCTTCCTATGCATAGGAATATTGTAATAGAATAATTCATTAAAGCACAAAGCAACTAGCATAGGAAGGCAAAACAAGCATAACTTCAAAATATTCACCATAAAGAGAGGAAACTTCTTATTATTAAGATATTTAGAACCAAGTCTCCCTATCTCATTATAAATTTCAGTGGCATCATGGATGAACTCAACAATATAAGAATCACATAAAGCATTGTTACCATGATCCACATGCAAAAAGGTACTCTTACTCTCCACATAAGCATAATCTTTCTCATTGGTAATAGTGGGAGTAGGACTATCATAAACAACTTGAACACTATAGATTAATTGTGTATTAGGAAGATGGTGTTCAACAAGGGAGTAATTCCCTCCATGATTATGACAAGTTTCATAAGGATAATTTCTCCTTATGTCATAGGTACCTTTATAATCACTATAGATTGGAGTTATAACATCATCATGGTAGAGAAGAGCATTATCATTGCTAGCAACTATATTTGTAAACATGTTGTCTTTATTCTTACTAGCAAAAAAATTATCAATTATCACATCACTAGTGGGTAAAGGATTTGCAATCCTATCATCCCCAAGCTTAGAGCTTCCCATATCATCACTTTCAGAGTTGGTACCAAAAAGATTTTCAAGATCATAAGTAGCATTATCATCATTTTCCCAATCACAATAAGTAACATGCATATCATAATCAAAATCATCTTCAATAGTACCTACGGACGTATCATCAAGATGATAATTAAGGCAATAAACTTCACCTTCTTCTTTAAACTTACAACCGTTAGGATAAAAGTTGATGGGAGGAATATGCTCAGGCCAGGTTGATACCCATTCTTCTTCTTTCTTGCTCCTCTTCCTCCTCCTCTTCTTTTTCTTCTTCTTAACCTTAGGAGGGAGTGGTTGGAGATGAATCTTCTCCACATATCCTGGTTTATCATTAGAAACAATAGGGGAAACTTGGGAGAAACTCTCCTTTTTATTAGCAGAAATATAAGAGACATTTTTATACTTTGGTAAAGTTCCCTCCTTTCTAATCTTACTTATGTAATCATTTTCATGGCAATTAACAACACAATAGAGATGGCAATTTTGCAAAGTGTTTTTTATTCCTATGGCATTAACATCTAGCCAAGAAGTCTTTTCTGATAACTCTTCACACATCAAAAATAACATAAGCTCATCATAAAGATCAGAGGTGATCATGTTATCACACAACCGGTTAACAATTATGTTTTGAAAGTTCATGCATTGAAAATTAAAGTGACCCTCTATACGGCAAAGTTCACAAGTAAAAGGATAAAGGTCACACAATTCTCTAGCAATTTCATTTAAATCTCTGACCCAAGTGATTGTTCTTTCATGCTTATGTTGCTTACAATACTTCTCTTCTTCAATCATAGGCCTTTCACAAGGTCTATCAACTCCACAAAAATTAACATGCTTATATAAAACTTCATTTTTAGGAATTGGATCATGCATGTTGCAATCATCATGAACAATTTCATTTTCTTTGCAAGTCTCTTTAAAAGGTTTATGATACTTGATCCAATCCTCCTTAGGCATATTAAGATGTGAAGAAAAAGATTTGAGGAAATCAACAAGGAGTTGAGAATCAAGTCCAAACTTAGCACTAAACTTATTAAAACTTGTAGTTTCAACAAAGGACTTAATGCAATCATACTCATAAATTATACCTGACTCTTTACCTTTGTCGATCTCCCAATCTTCAGTGTTGCGTTGAATTCTTTCAAGGAGTTCCCATTTAGCATCAGTCTTTTCGTTTGTGAAAGAACCCATAGAGGAAGCATCGAGCAAATCTTTATAGGGCACAATTTCAGTAGGGGGAGGAGCAACCACCACAGGTGTGGGGCGTCTTCCCGCAAGCAACGATCCAATAGCAAGGTTGTCCATAAGCATAAATAGTGAAATAAAAACAAGAAACAAAAAGATTTAATTGCAAGATCTAAAGATATACCTTCAAGCACTCACTTCCCCGGCAACGGCGCCACAAATAGCTTGATGTCTACACATGCTTCTACTCTTGTAGACTATGTTGGGCCTCCAAGCGCAGGGTTTGTAGGACAGCAGCAATTTCCCTCAAGTGGATGACCTAAGGTTTATCGAACTCAGGGAAGTAGAGGTTGAACATGGTCTCTCTCAAGCAACCCTGCAACTAAGATACAAGAAGTCTCTTGTGTCCCCAACACACCTAATACACTTATCAGATGTATAGGTGTCGGGGAAACTGACCGCCCACGAACACCTATGGGACCGGAGCCCCTTCTACGTTGCGGTAAGGGAGCGGAGGGAGCACGGAGAGCAGATCGAGGAGCACACACGGGCAGTTTACCCAGGTTCGGGCCGCGATGACGCGTAAAACCCTACTCCTGCTTTGGTTGTATTGAGTTCTTGGGGTCAGGAGCTTGAAGATCTACAGTACTAGCTACACCGAGCGTGGGAGTGAGCGAATTTCTGGGATCGAACCCCCTCTACGTTGTGCATGGGCCTCCTTTTATAGCTCAAAGGGGTCACCGACAGGTGTCAATGTAGAGGAGGGTAAAAATGTAAAATCGGTGGTAGCTGCAACAATGCATGAACAGTGTATAAATAGTGGATGAACAGTAGTCTTCACCTAACCTTGACGGTGGGGGACAAAGGCATTGAATGCCCGTCGCCGTCGCCCCAAAAAGTGTCCGTCCATGCGTCTCCGTTCGCCACGGCGATATCCTCGTCACCGCGGCTTGCCACCGTGTACCCCAGGCTGCACAGCCATCTGCCACGTGCCCCTGGAAGGGCCCCAGGGCAACGAGTGGCCAGATGAGCTGGAGCGGAGGGACACAGCATAGGCTTCCCCGGCAAGCACCTTGCTGGGGCTGCAACCTTGCCGGGCCCGGAAGCTTGTCGCCCTCCGGATCCTGCTGGGGCGCATGATGCGCCGCGATATTCCTTCTTAAGATGCCGTTCTTTTGGCCTTCCTGGCAAGCTCCTCTTGCCAGGGTCTTGTGCTGGAATGATAAATTTGAGCCTGGTGCGGCCTTCCCGGCAAGCTCCTCTTGCCGGGGTCTTGTCTCTTAACTTGAATACTTTGTTCTTGAATGGCTTCATAGGGACCAGAGCGGAGCTTGGCGAGCGCGTGGTAAGCCCTGCCATGGGAAGCTGCTACTGCCCGTGCACAAGTTGGGGTACTAAGGTAACCGACAGGAGCCCCCGGGCCTGGGCCACACACGGTGCCGAGCGCTGTTGGGCCAGGCCCAAGACTGTGCACGGGCACACGCGGCCCACGGCAAGCCGTATCCCTCTCCGTATCCGGCGCATCCCTCCCTAACGGCACGCATCGATTGCGGCGTCGTGGGAGAGATTGTGGCCTGTTCTTTAATGGGAAATGCGGAACGTCCCCCACTTCCCCCTTAAAAGCAGAGGAAGGAGGGGCAGTTTCCCCCCATCGCCTTCATTCTGTCTTGAATCTCCAGAAACCCCCGCCGCTCTCTACCTCCCCTCAGGTCGACAGAGAGCCGAGCCCCTCCTTCCTCCGCCGTCCCAGCATCCGCGGCGTCGTCGACCTCCTCGCCTCCTCCCTTGCCGCCCCCGCCATGGCTCCGAAAAGCGACAAGGCGAAGAGCGACAAGGCGAAGAAGGAAAAGTCCGAGCAGGCGGCGAAGCTGGCGGCCATGCGAAGAAGGAGGGTGGTCTTCCCGCCGAGGCTCGGCGCAAGGGAGCTGCGGAACAAGTATTACTTGTTCTGGGCGAGGGAGACGAAAGCTCATCCCCGCTCCAGAGTCTTCCCCGCCGTCGCCGTCGACATGTTCCCGGGAGGTTACTACTACTTTGCTGCATTTTTCCACTGGGGTCTCTACCCTCCGTACTCGGAGTTCTTCTGTGATGTGATGAACACGTACGACCTCCACCTCCTAGATTTCACCCCCAACGCCGTCCTTACGATGGCTGTTTTCGCACATCTGTGCGAAAACTTTGTCGGGGTCTAACCAAATGTAGCTCTTTTCCGCCACTTCTTCACGCCTAGAGTAGAGTCTGGATCCCCACTCTCCGGCGGCATCTCCTGGATCTTCAGGCTGAACAAGAAGGAGGCGTACTTGAAAGGGGAGCTTCGCGGCAAGTGGGAGGAGTGGAGAGCTGACTGGTGCTGGGTCTTGGAAGAGGAGCCCCAGCAGTTTACCTCGCCGCGCCAGACTGCTATAGTGCGCGGCAAGGATTGGAGTGAGTTGGCCCCGGAGGACGACAAGCTTGAGATTGCCTTGACTAGGATCCTTCGCCTCCGGGCCGCCAACCTGACTGTAGGTGAAGTTGGGGCCGATTTTCTCCGCCGCCGCATTGCTCCCCTGCAGGAAAGGAAGAGGCCTGCCTGGGAGTTTGGCAATGCGGCAGATCGTATGAGGCTGCGCCCCGGGCTGAACTATAATTTCACTGTCTTGGAGCTGAAGGGGATGGTCCGGGAGCTGTTTAAGCATGACCCCAACCACCCGGAGTGGTTCAGACCATCCCGAGGAGTGGTGCCGTTGTGCAATAACACCGCCCTCAGTGCCATACGCGCGGTGATGCCCGAGTGCGACTCCCACGGGGTCGTCCCCACTTGGCTGGTGCCTTCAGCGGAGACCGTGCAAGCCTTCTTCGACAACTTGGTCGAAAAGCCCCGCAACGCCGAAGAGAAGAAGGGCCTCACCCGGGAGACCACCGAGCGGGATGTAGCATATATTGCCTCCAGAATGAAGGAGGCCGCCGCAGCTGCGGCTGCGGGCGAATTTGGATATACTGTGGACGAAGCAGAGGCAGCGGACGCGGTGAGCCAAGCCGAGGAGGCGGAAATCCTCACGCTGCTGAAGATTGCGCCCGAGGAGTTTGCCGGGGAGCCTTCCGGGAAGCTTGCCGGGGCGAGCGAGGTTGCCGGGGCGAGCGAGGCCGCCGGGCTGGGTACTGAGTCCAGCGGGCCCGCCGAGGAGGAGGAGGACGCCGAGTCCGGAGATTCTGACGAAGACTCTGGCGGGTCTCTGAATCTTGACGACGACGCCTCATCATCCTCGGAGAACTCTCCGCCACCACCAAGCCCAAGCCCTCCGCCGCAACCGAAGAAGCGCCTCCGCAAGGCCGTCGAGACGGTGAGGCCGCAGGCGCCCCAACAACGACCGAAGCGCCGGGCGACGCGCGCCACCACGACGAGCAAGGTCGTCAAGGAGGCGCCCCGTGCCTGAGTGACAAGCGGAGGCGGGTCTTCCCAGAGTGACTCCGGGGTACCTTCTGCTCCTCGGTCCTCAGCGACGACCGGTGCTGGGTCTTCACAGCCCGCAGCTCCGGAGCCCGCCAAGCGCCCGAGGGAGCCCTCTCCTCCAGCTCCTCGCGCTGGAGCACACGAGGCGGGATTTGACTTCTCCGCTCTCAGCTCCGATGAAGAGGAGGAAGAGTAAGTACTTGCAATTTTCATTTCCTTTGATTTTGTCTTGATTTCTCTTGCTCGGTTCTGATCTTGCTTTGGCTTCCAGGACCTTGACCCAGCGGATGGCGAAGAGGGCCAAGATCCTGTGGTCGATATCGAGGACGACGAGCCCGTCGCAGCGGCAGGAGATGCGCCAGCGACAGACTTGCCGGACCAGCCTGCTGCTCCGGGGAGCAGCCCCCAGCGTAGCCCCCAGTGTAATTCTGGTATTCATTCTTCTGCTTGACGGGCGCGCTTGAGGTTATTGTCCGTACTGATGTCTTGTTATCTTGTGCAGAAGTGGAGCCGCAGCCGCAGGAGCGTCAGGAGGCCGCCCCCGAAGAGCCGCTTGCTCCACCCTCCCGCCCAAGGACGAGCTCCCCGCCAAGGGATGGCACTCCACCAAGGACGGGTACTCCGCCAAGGGCGAGCACCCCGCCAAGGGCAAGTAGCCCGATAAGGGTAAGCACCCCGCCAAGGGAGGGCGCAAGCGGCCCTCCGCCAGCAGGGGCCACTTCTACGCCGCCAAGGGAGAACTCCCCGGCAAGGGACCCCGTTGTCGAAGAGGCCCGCGCAGGTAAATTCTTGTATTTTCTTCTTCTTGGATTCTTCTTTTTTGGATATTTGTTTGACAAATCTTTCTTTTCTTTTTCTTCTGCTAGATCCGCCCGCCCCGGAGTCGATGGAGACTGAGACCATCGCCGAGGAGGAGGTGCGCGGCGACGCTGGCGACGCCACCGCCGCAGAGGGAACGGCTGGCGTCGACGAGCCAGCCGCCGAGGAGACCGCCCCGACCGCTGACGCCGCGGCTGGGGAAGGGACCGGCGACCGCACTGCTGGCCCGGAGGCCGCAGGAGCGCCAGACGCTGCACCGGCCGCCGACCCTTCCGCTTCCGCGGCTGGGTCGGGCGTTTATCTGGAGGCCGCCAACGGGGTATTCATTCAAGTCCCGTGGGCGTCCTCATCAAGGGCACCCGTGGAGGGAGAGACGTTTGACGGAGAAGTCCTCGCCTCCGCCGGATTGAAGGTTGTTGATGCGCCGGCAGCAGCGACGAGCCCGAAGAGGAGCGACTCCTTCGCCGGCTCCTGTCCTTGTACCGGGCCAGGTAGGCGAAGTTGGAGTCTCGGGAGGCTCTGGCTGCCAAGGCTGGTGCTGACCTGGAGAAGCGCGCCGCGGAGCTCCGTGCCGCCAACCAGGCGGCCCTCCGGAACTTGGCGGAGGAGCGCGAAGAGCTTGCCGGGGCGCAGCAAGCATTCGTCCTCGAAAAGGCCGAGGTCGAGGAGCAGCAGCGACTGGCCGCCGAGGAGCTGTCTCGGCGGGAAGGAGAACTCAACCAGCGGAAGGTTGACCTCGACAACCATGAGGACGACCTCACCGCCCGGGAGCAAGCCATCGGCGGGGCTCTGCAGGAGGCGAGGGACGCCGCTGCTGCCACGGAGACTGCCAAGAACGATCTGGAGGCCAGGGTAGCGCAGATGGAGCTGTTCTTGAAGGCGAGTGAAGACAGGGTTACCGCGCTCAACGTGGCGCGGGAGAAAGACGCTCATACCAACTCGGAGCTGCAAATCCGCCTCTCCGGGAGGGGCAAAGAGCTCACTGATGCTAGGGACTCCATTGCTGATTTAGAGCTGAAGGTCTCCACCCTTACTGACTCGCTTGACGCTGCCCGGGATCGCGAGACGAAGCTGAAGGACGATCTTCGCACTGAGAGGGCCCTGCTGGAAAGCACACCATCTCGCAAAACCACTTCCAGCAGACGGTGGAGCGATGGACTGAGGAGCTCGTCACCTCCGCCGCCAACATCGACATGGAGATGATGGCGTTGAGGGCGGAGCATCTCGTGTACTCCCCCGACGAGAACCTCCCTCACAGCGCCAAAGTGAGTCTGTTCTTCAGGGGAGTGGCGCCGGCGCTTGCACAGCTGCGGGAGAAGATCCCCGTGCAGCTGGCCGACGAGGCGCGCCGGCTCTGCATGGGCACCATGGAGCGGGTGCTGTCGAAGATCGTCTACCGCAACCCTGGGATCAATCTCGTCAACGTCCTCCGGACCTTGCCGCCCGAAGCAGACCAGGAGGCGTTGAAGGCCCAAGTCGCCCACATCGTAGCCAAGGTGGGCAAGATCCAAAGGATTGACGGAGACCGCAGAGACTAGGCACCTTGCTTCCCTCGCCGCTGCCAATTAAGTCATAGGCAGTAGTTGTTTAGAACAGCGGCAAGTTATCTCTGTAATATATACTTTTATTTTGGGTAATCAATGCAGTGTTATCTCCCTTGCTTTTGGTCCTTCACTTTGTATGCTTTTCACCCTACGCTTTTTAGGGGAACTTGCCGGCAAGGGGCCCTTGCGGTGAGCGCTGAGTGCGGGACTCTTAGCAGCCTGCTAGCAAAGACCTTGTCGGCAAGAAACCTTGCCGCAGCTAGTCGCAACACACTTAGATTGCTGAGCGATCTCGAAAACGAAGTAAGGGCGCGACACTTGTCGCAGCTCACTTAAACCATTGAGCGTGCTCGAAACAAAGTAAGGGTGCGGCTAGCCACGGGTAGGTTCCTCCGCGCACAGGTTTTCCATACAAAGTGTGGTTGTTCAAGGAAGATAACTAAAATTTAAAAATTTGAATGCTCAAACTTTGGTGACTTAGCTTTCATTGGGTTGTTTACTTCCCGGCAAGACTTTTATTTATTGAACAGCACTTGGTCCATACTTCTATCTCCTTCCCCCCCGGCAAACTTGTGCGCGAGGAACACTCCTTCTGTTTCAGAGAGAAAGACAAAAGAGAAGGAAATACAAGTACGGAGCCTTGCGGCTTGTTACTGCTTACCGGGAGTGTGTGCTACACAAAATGTCAGATGATACATGCAAGTAAAAGGAAAAGCACGAAATGACAAATGGTGCGAAGCACCAAAGTTTTACTGATGCACGGGGTCTGCACCCGGCTTTGTACAAAGGTTTACATGCGACAGCGGCAAGACTTGTACAAAAGGTGGTTGCCGGAGCGGATCACGGCAACCGCGCCTTATGGGTGAAACTTGCGAAGATGCTCTATGTTCCAGGAGTTGCTCACCGGTAAGCCTTCCTCGGTCTCAAGGCGGACATCGCCGGGCCTTGTTACTTGTCTCACCCGATAAGGGCCTTCCCACTTCGGCGTCAACTTGTTGGAGTTCTTGGCGGATTGAACGCGCCGAAGAACAAGGTCGCCTTCCTCGAGACTCCTGGACTTGACCTTGCGGCTATGATAGCGACGCAAGGCTTGCTGGTATCGAGCAGCTCGTACGGTAGCCTGGAGACGTTCCTCCTCGAGGAGCAATGCATCATCTTGTCGCAGTTGCTCTTGCTCGAGCTCGTCATAAGCGAGTACTCGAGGAGATCCGTATACGAGTTCCGTGGGGAGAACTGCCTCTGCTCCATAGACAAGAGCAAAGGGTGTCTGTCCGGTGGCTCGATTTGGTGTCGTTCTGATTGACCAAAGAGCCGCCGGCAACTCCTCTATCCAGTTTCTTCCACACTTGTGCAGCCCGTCAAAGGTTCTTGTCTTCAGTCCGCGCAGCACTTCAGCGTTTGCCCTCTCCGCTTGACCATTGCTCCTTGGGTGAGCAACAGAAGCGAAGTAGACCTTGGCGCCAAGGTCTTGGACGTATTGCATGAAGGTGCGGCTTGTGAACTGTGTGCCATTGTCGGTGATGATCCTGTTAGGGATCCCAAAACGGCAAACTATTGATCTGAAGAACCTGACTGCTGACTGTGCTGTCACCTTTCTCACTGGTTCCACTTCTGGCCACTTTGTGAACTTGTCGATTGCGACGTACAAGTACTCAAAGCCCCCGATAGCGCGGGGAAAGGGGCCGAGGATGTCGAGCCCCCAGACCGAGAAGGGCCAGGACAAAGGGATCGTCTGGAGAGCTTGAGCTGGCTGGTGAATTTGCTTGGCATGGAACTGGCACGCTTCACACTTGGTTACTTGTGCAGTTGCATCTTGGAGGGCTTCTGGCCAAAAGAAACCTTGCCGGAACGCCTTCCCGGCTAGTGCTCTTGCGCCAATGTGGTGACCACATATGCCTCCGTGTATCTCTGCCAACAGCTTCTGTCCGTCTTCCCGGGAAATGCACTTCAATCTGACACCATTGAGTCTTCTTCTGTATAGTTCGTTGCCAATGAACTGGTACATACTTGACTGCCTGGTTATCCTCTCTATCTCTTCTGGTTCTTCGGGAAGTTCTCTAGTCTGAAGAAAACGGACGATTTGTTGTGCCCATGCTGGAGCTTGAGGCTCAACAACAAGGACTAAAGGCATCAGGGCTGCTGCAGGAACCTCAGCTTCTACGGCAAGAACCTCCGGCTCTGCCGGAGCTGAGGGTTCCCTGGCAAGCCTGCCGGGGCAAGGCTTGTCGGGAACGCCTGCTTCAACTGTACAGACCCTTGGGTCCGCAGGAGCAGGCTGTTCCTCAGCATTTTGGTTGCTGATATTGGGGACCTTGGTGGCGGCTTCGGGAAGATCCGCCGACAAGTAGTCGCCGGAGACCAACTTCCTCTTCTTGCTCTGCCCAACTGATGGTGTAACGGATGGCTGAGTTAGCTTGAGCACGAAGATCCCTGGTTCCACAGGTAACTTCGTTGCAGCACACTTTGAAAGGCCATCTGCGATGTCATTCTGAGCTCTTGGAATGTGCTCCATCTGTAGGCCTTCAAAGTGTTCTTCAAGCTTCCTCACTTCATCGACATAAGCTTCCATCAGAGGGCTCTGGTAACTCTTGTTCACTTGTCGGACCACCAACTGTGAGTCTCCCCGGACAATTAGCTTCTTGATCCCAAGTTCGGCCGCAATTCTGAGGCCGGCAAACAGACCTTCATACTCAGCAGTATTGTTTGTCTCTTGCTCCTTGGGAAAGTGCATTTGAACAACATAGTTGAGGTGCTCTCTGGTGGGCGCTATGAGTAACACGCCAGCGCCGGCGCCTTGCAGCGAGAAGGCACCATCGAAGTACATTATCCACTCCTTGCTTGCTTCTTGGACGGGGATGCTTGTCTCTGGGACTTCTTCATCTGGTGTTGGGGTCCATTCCGCTATGAATTCTGCCAAAGCTCTGCTCTGTATGGTTGAAGTACTCTCAAACTTGAGACCAAAGCTTGACAGCTCCAGTGCCCACTCGACGATCCTGCCTGCTGCTTCTGGATTTTGCAATATCCTCTTCAACGGAAAGCGAGTGACCACTGTTATCTCATGTGTTTGGAAGTAATGGCGCAGCTTTCTTGAGGCCATGAGGAGGCCGAAAAGTAACTTCTGCACTCCAGAGTATCTTGACCTAGCCCCCTGCAAGAGGGAACCTACAAAATAAACTGGGCGCTGCACCATCTTCCTTCACACTTCTCCTTGTTCCTGCGCAGACTTGTCCTTGTCGGGGCCAGAGCTTGTCGGGGAAGCCCCCTGCTTGCCGCTGGATGCGCTTGCCGGGGATGTGGGTTCCTCATCCGCCTCCCTCTCCGCTACTAATGCATCACTAACCACTTGATTGTTCGCCGCTAAGTATAGCAGCAACTTCTCTTGTGGCTTAGGTGCGACAAGTACTGGAGTGGAGGACAGGTATCCTTTCAAGTCTTGCAACGCAGCCTCCGCTTCCGGAGTCCATTTCATAGGACCTGCCTTTTTCAAGATTTTGAAGAAAGGCAGGGCGCGTTCTGCAGACTTTGAAATGAACCTGCTGAGGGCAGCCACACAACCAGCAAGTCTTCTTACGTCCTTGATGCGCTTCGGGGCTTCAATCTGCTCGATGGCTTTAATCTTGTCGGGATTGGCTTCAATCCCCCTCTGGGACACGAAGAACCCGAGAAGCTTGCCGGAGGGGACTCCGAAGACGCACTTCTCGGGGTTCAACTTGAGTTGTATCTTGCGCAGATTCTCAAAGGTTTCTTCCAAGTCTTGAATCAGGGTGTCCTTGCTCTTGCTCTTGACCACTATATCATCCATGTAGGCTTCTACATTCTTGTGTATCTGTGGCTCAAAAGCAGTGTGCACCACCCTTGCAAATGTCGAGCCTGCATTCTTCAATCCAAAGGGCATGCGTATGAAGCAATATGTGCCACATGGAGTAATGAATGCAGTCTTCTCTTCATCTTCCTTAGCCATGAATATCTGGTGGTAACCTGAGTATGCATCGAGAAATGAAAGCAACTCACATCCAGCCGTGGAGTCAACAATCTGCTCGATGCGCGGCAAGGGAAAAGGATCCTTTGGACAAGCTTTATTCACATCAGTGAAGTCCATACAAAGTCTCCACTTCCCATTAGCCTTGCGCACAACAACTGGATTGGCCAACCACGTAGGATGGAGTACGCCTCTAACCAGGCCTGCTGCTTCCAACTTCTTTATCTCTTCAGCTATGAACTCTTGGCGCTCCACGGCTTGCTTCCTAACCTTCTGCTTGACGGGCCGCGCAGGAGGACAAACAGCAAGCTTGTGCTCAATTACCTTCCTGGGAACGCCGGGGATGTCAGACGGTTGCCACGCAAACACGTCCACATTCGCCCGCAGGAAGGCAACGAGTGCGCTTTCCTATTTGGGGTCGAGTGTAGCACTGATGGTGAAGGTACCACCAGTGCCGTCCTCCTTGGCGGACACCTTCTTGATTGCTGGTGGAGCTGCCATTCCTTTCTTGCACTTGCCGGTGGAGCTCGATGGTGCGTCCTCGACGGCAGCGCAGCACTCCGAAGAGGTGCGTTTGCCGGAGTGGGCCCCAGAGCTCTTGCCGGACTTGGTCTTGGTCTTCCCCCCGGGAGCTTCAGCGGCAAGTGTCTTGCTGTCTGCCGCGGCTGCAGCGTCCCGGTAGATCTTGTCGGCGCAGATAAGCGCGTCCTTCTTGTCGCCGGGGACAGAGATGACGCTTATCGGCCCTGGCATCTTGAGCATGTTGTATGCGTAGTGGGAAGCTGCCATTAACTTGGCGAGCGCAGGACGGCTAAGTATCCCATTGTACGGCAATGTGATATCGGCAACGTCGAACGTGATCCTCTCCGTCCTGAAGTTCAGCTCCCCACCAAAGGTCACTGGCAGTGTAATCTTCCCTTTTGGCTTGCTCCTTCCCGGGTTGATTCCTTGGAACGTCCCGGTTTCCTCGAGCTCGCCGTCGGGGATCTGCAGTTTCTTGATCACAGCGGAGGAGATCAAGTTGAGGCCGGCCCCGCCGTCAACCAACATCTTGGTGACCTTGAGGTTGCGGATAGTTGGTGAAACCAACATCGGCAAGCACCCGACCGCGGTAGTGCGGTCAGGGTGGTCCTCGAGGTCGAAGATGATGGGCGTGCCGGACCATTTCAGCAGCCTGCGCGACTCGACGGGTGGCTCAGCTGCATTCACTTCCCTCACCCATTGCTTGAGTTGGCGGTGGGAAGTGTGCAGAGAGGCACCTCCATCGACGCACAGAACTTCTGTGGCCTTCTGGAACTCCTGCTCGCTGTTGTCTCCTTCATCCATATCCTCGTCGTCGTCCTCGTCTTAGTCCTTGTCGCGGCCCCGGGGAGGTCTGTCTCCTTGCCGCTACTTGGCCTTGCCGCGGCGTCCTCCCCGGCCATTGAACGGCCGCTTCTTGCTGGGCTCTCCTCCGCCTCCTTGGGCCTTCTCCTTGTCGCGACGCTCGTATTCAACCTTCTGCTGTTCTACGAGGTACTCTACCCTCTTGCAGTTCTGGAGATCGTGGCCCTTGGTGCGGTGGATCTTGCAGTACTGCTTGTCGGAGCCGTCCTGCTTGTCGGCTGCCTCTACAGGGGCGACCTCCTTGCCGGAGCCACCAGCCTGTGTCTTCTTGGCGGGAGCCTCCTTGCCGGACTGCTCGACAGCCAGTACCTCCTTGTTCTTCTTCTTCTTGTTATTCCGCCGCCGGCCTTTCCTTGCCGGGGCGGCATCCTCGCTGTCACTTCCTCCTGCGCCGGTATCCTCTCCGCGGAGTCTCCTCCCCTCTTCAGCACGTGCACATTTGTCAGCCAGAGCGTAAAGCTCGCTGACGTCTCGGATCTTGGTGATGGCCATCTCCTCCCTCATCCGGCGGTTACACACGTTCTGGTGGAACGCGCTGATAACCGCGGCAGGGTGGACATCGGGAATATTGTGCTGAACGCGACTGAACCTTTGGATGTATTTGCGCAGGGACTCTCCCTCCTTCTGGGCGAGGATGTGGAGATCGCTCTCCTGGCCGTGGGGTTTGTGGCCGCCCGTGAAGGCGCCAACAAACTGGTGGCACAAATCCGCCCATGAAGAAATGGAGTTCTCCGGCAAGTGCATAAGCCAAGACCTGACGTTTGGCTTTAGCACGAGTGGGAAGTAGTTGGCTAGGATCTTCTCGTCGCGTCCTCCGGCAGCCTGCACCGCAATGGTGTAGATGCTGAGGAACTCCGAGGGGTGTGTCTTGCCATCGTACTTCTCGGGTACGTCGGGCTTAAAATTCTTCATGCTGGGCCACTGGACTTGCCGCAGCTCTCGGGTGAACGCAGGGCAGCCTGCCACGTACGGCAAGTCGCCTGGTTCACCGAGCGCGTGCATGTCGACAGCGGTCCCAGCGCGCTGGTCGGACTGTCTCCGAGCTTCTCTTCGACGCTCGATGCGGGTTCGAGCGTCCTCTTGTCGCCTGTCGTCGAGGACTTGGCGCTGATCGCGGCGAGCCCTCGGATCAGACGATGCCGTGGAGTCGTCGTCGACGTTGATCCGGCGGGGCGGCGTTTTCTGCTTCCGCGGCGGGGAGTGCACGGTAGTTGCACCCCCGGCGGTCTTGTCTCCATCGGCCTTCGCTTGGTCAACTTGCCGCGGCCGCGAAGTTGCCGGCTGCTGCGGCGTATTGTTGTTGGCGAAGGCGATGAGGCTCTGGATCGTCGCCCTCCAGTCTTCGGCCTTGTCCGCCGCTCGAGGGAAGTCGAGGAGCAGCTGAGCCCTAGCTAGGGATTCTGCTGGAGAGGAGGGAAACGATGGCGAACGGTGCGAGGAGCGGGACACGCACGGACTTCTAACCGCGTTAGAAGGAGCATGTTCCCGTCCCGGCGACCGCGCCTTGCTCGTGCCAGGACGTTGTCCTTGAGCGTCCCGTGACTCGCCGGCCTGGCCACGTCCCAGCAAGCGTATGGTACCTCCGGTACCACGTCGCTGCTGGTCTGGCACCTCCTGAGAGGGACGTGGTGCGTGTACGGACACCGAGGCCTTGGAGTTCGCCCGGTCGTCCGTCTTGTCCTTGGACTTGGTGGCGCCGTGAGTGTCCCCACCGGCGTCCACCCTTCCGCCGGCACCTCCCCCACCAACCGTCGGCTCTGGTGGTGGTGGGATCGACGCGGACGGGCCTCCGACCTCCGAAGCCTTCTTCTTCGGAGGCATGTTGATGTAGTCGATGAGGTTGATGAAGCTGGTGAAGTTGCTGAAGGTTGCGCCCGCGTGAACGCCGGATCAGGTTCGCACAACCTCGACGCCCCCTACCTGGCGCGCCAAAGATGTCGGGGAAACTGACCGCCCGCTAACACCTATGGGACCGGAGCCCCTTCTACGTTGCGGTAAGGGAGC
The DNA here is from genome assembly GCA_902687465.1 of Secale cereale. Lineage (NCBI taxonomy): Eukaryota > Viridiplantae > Streptophyta > Magnoliopsida > Poales > Poaceae > Secale > Secale cereale. The sequence continues at coordinate 176,147,295 of LR738709.1, read as the reverse complement.
GGAGGGAGCACGGAGAGCAGATCGAGGAGCACACGCGGGCAGTTTACCCAGGTTCGGGCCGCGATGACGCGTAAAACCCTACTCCTGCTTTGGTTGTATTGAGTTCTTGGGGTCGGGAGCTTGAAGATCTACAGTACTAGCTACACCGAGCGTGGGAGTGAGCGAATTTCTGGGATCGAACCCCCTCTACGTTGTGCATGGGCCTCCTTTTATAGCTCAAAGGGGTCACCGACAGGTGTCAACATAGAGGAGGGTAAAAATGTAAAATCGGTGGTAGCTGCAACAGTGCATGAACAGTGTATAAATAGTGGATGAACAGTAGTCTTCACCTAACCTTGACGGTGGGGGACAAAGGCATTGAATGCCCGTCGCCGTCGCCCCAAAAAGTGTCCGTCCATGCGTCTCCATTCGCCACGGCGATATCCTCGTCACCGCGGCTTGCCACCGTGTACCCCAGGCTACACAGCCATCTGCCACGTGCCCCTGGAAGGGCCCCAGGGCGACGCGTGGCCAGATGAGCTGGAGCGGAGGGACACAGCATAGGCTTCCCCGGCAAGCACCTTGCCGGGGCTGCAACCTTGCCGGGCCCGGAAGCTTGTCGCCCTCCGGATCCTGCTGGGGCGCATGATGTGCCGCGATATTCCTTCTTAAGATGCCGTTCTTTTGGCCTTCCTGGCAAGCTCCTCTTGCCAGGGTCTTGTGCTGGAATGATAACTTTGAGCCTAGTGCGGCCTTCCCGGCAAGCTCCTCTTGCCGGGGTCTTGTCTCTTAACTTGAATACTTTGTTCTTGAATGGCTTCGTAGGGACCAGAGCGGAGCTTGGCGAGCGCGTGGTAAGCCCTGCCACGGGAAGCTGCTACTGCCCGTGCACAAGTTGGGGTACTAAGGTACCCCTACCTTAGTACACCGACAATAGGTGCACTAGTTCGGCGAAGATATGTTAAATGGCAAGTGATATGAATGGCAAAACAAAGTAATATAAATCTGTAATAAAAAGTGCAGCAAGCAAACAAGTGGTAAACGTGAGCACAAATGGTATTGCAATGGTGGAAACAAGGCCCAGGCTTCATACTTTCACTAGTGGCAACTCCCAACAACATTAACATAATCGAATCACATGATATTTCCCATAAAACATGCAAAGAGGACACACTCGGAGGTCATTCCTTCGTGGTCAAGAGAGGACGAGAATTATGTAGGGCTACAAAAGCACACCTCAAAGTTCGTAGTTCTCAATCTAAGGATTTCCCAATGTCACCGCGGCCATCCAAAGAGAGTCCCACAATCACCACAACATATCTAAAGGATAGTCAAAGACAAGCACCAAGAGACTCTCAATCTTCAATCAACACACAAGAGAGGAAATCACTCATGAAAATATTTTTCTAATCCATGTCCAATAGACCGCTGTCACCTTGGTCTCGGGGATTATACTAGATAAAGACAAGTGAGTACATCAATCCAATACATAGAGGAAGGGGAAATATCATGGGATCACCCTAGATTAACATAGCCTATGATCACAACGAGGATCACATCATGGGAGAGAGAATTTACCACATAGCTACTGGTAGAAACCTCAGCCCCGAGGAGGAACTACTCCCGCATCATGGAGGGAGGAAGCAACGTCGATGGAGATGAATCTGGGGGCACTTCCCCGTCCCGGCAGGGTGCCGGCACAGGAATTCTGGTCCCCCGAAGCTTGATGGCGATGGCGGCGGAGATCGGAATCGCGTCTGGAGAAAAAGGGGTCTGGAATCAGGGTTTCTGTGACGGGTGTTAAATATATGCCAAAGGGGGGCATCAGCGGAGGTCTGGGGGGCCCAGGCGCCCCCCCCCGGCGCGGCCAGGAGGGGGGCCGCCTGGGCAGGCCGCCTGGAGCCCCTGTGGCCCCCCTCTGGCCCTACTTTGGCCGCATGGAAGCTTCCGGAACGCTGATTTTTTATATAAATTTTCCGGGATTTTTCTGGCAGTTTACGTGATGGGAAAACCTGAAATACAAAAACAGCAGAAAACAGAAACTGGCACTGGGGTGCACTGAGTTAATAGGTTAGTCCAAATATGATCAAAAGTGTATGGAAGTGTATAAATATCATAGCAATATCACCTAAAAGAGGCATGGAGAAAGCAAAAATTATAGATACGTTTTGGACGTATCACTCGCCTGTGAAACAAAATGCACTGGCTTCAATGACACCTTTCTCAATTGGTGTTTGCAGGATGGTGAACTCTTTGCCACCCCTCCAGATGTGGGTGGTGACGAAAAAAAACTAATCTCTTATGTAGGGTCAGGTCTCCATGAACTTAAATGTCTGAAGAATTTGCTGGAGACCTGAAAATGCTTGAAAGTACGCAAAGCTAATCATGAAGAAATGATTCATTCATTTCTCACGTCCTCATTCTTCATATATTTCTCTTATTGATGAAATTCATTCTGATGAAATTGACGTCATATTCTTCACTATGAAGCATATGAGTTGTAAGATGCACTAATTCTTCTACATGATGATTCTCTCAAAGCTACTGAGTGGGTCCTCGATAGTGGATGCACTAATCACATGAATGGTGACAGGAACCTATTGATGGGCTCTGCTTTATCTCCATCTCACCTTAAGCATATCACTACACTGACAAAGGAAAAAAGCAAGGTATTGGGTCTATGTAAGGTTGCAATCTCAAAATATCGACAAATGGACAAAGTCATGCTTGCCGAGTCTCTTGGATTCAAACTCATGTCTATCTCAATGCTATGTGATCTCCTTATGCCCGTTGTCTTTGGCAAATACAGCTGTGCTATTGTCATGGAATCTGACAGACCCAAAGTCTTTGAAGGCTTTAGGAGAGGTGACTTGTATATTGTTGGTTTCTCTACAGGACCACAACCTGCCACATGTCTACTTGCAAGAGCTTCAGGAGGATGGCTATGGCATCGATGACTCGGTCATGCTAGCATGAGGAACTTGCACACACTTGTGAAGAAGAAGCACATTCTTGGTATTGAGGGTGTCAAATTCCTCAAAGATCATCTTTGTGGGGCTGGCGAAGCTGGAAATATGACCGAATCCAAGCATCCCTCGAAGACTATCATGACTACCACTCGTCCTTTGAATTGCTTCACATGGACCTCTTCGGCCCTACATATTACTCTGCATTCACAAATGCAACATCTCTTTATGGCTTTGTCATTGTTGATGACTATTCTCGTTATACATGGGTGCATATCATCACATTTAAGCATGAGTGGAGGAAATCTTCAAGCGATTTTCCTCAAGGGCCTCGATGAATTTCGGTGTGAAGATCAAGCATATCCAGAGTGACAATGGGACCGAGTTCAAGAACACTGGTCTTGATGACTATCTTGATGAGCTTGGTATTACTCATGAGCTATCAGCCCCTTACACTCCTCAGCAGAACGACGTTGTGGAGCGCAATAATAGGACTCTTGTTGAGATGGCTCGCATTATGCTTGATGAATACAAGACGCCTCTCCGTTTCTGGCCTGAGGCTATCAACATTGCGCGCCACATCATCAATTGGGTATATCTCCACAAACTCCTCAAGGAAACCTCATACGAACTCCTCACTGACAAGAAACCAAATGTGAGTTATCTCAAAGTCTTCAGTGCAAAATGCTAGGTTAGAGATCCTCATCACAATTCCAAATTTGCACCGAAAGCACATTAAGGTTTTATGCTTGGTCACAGAAAGGACTCGCACACCTACATAATCTTCATCAATCATCTTCATAAGATTGTTGAGACTGTAGATGTGCGGTTCAATAAAACTAATGGCTCGCAAAGAGAGCACCTGCCTCCTGTGAGAGGTGAAATACCTCCTGAAGAATCCATTAAGTTCAAAGCTATTGAGGATATCATCCCCATTGAAGAATCTTCTGAAGAAATCATTCCTGACCATGAAGAAAATCATACTGGTGCTCCTGAAGAAACTGCTGCTGACGAAAATGCTCAGCCAGATCAATGTCAACCATCTCATCCTCGAGTGGCAAAAGAAGTGCAGATCGAGAAAATCATCGACGACATCAATGCACCAGGTCCTCTCACTCGCTAAAGAGCTTCACACTTATCTAACTTTTGTGGGCACTTTGATTTTGTCTCTATCACAGAGCCCACCAAAGTTGATGAGGCATTTCTGGAACCTAAGGAATTATATCAATTCGAGCTCAACCATGTGTGGGAACTCGTCAAGCGACTAGATCCTTGAAAGCACAATATCATCAGCACCAAGTGGATCTATCGCAACAAGCAAGATGAAAATGGCCTTGTGGTGAGGAATAAGGCTTGTCTCATAGTTCAAGGCTACACACAGGTTGAAGGAATTGTTTTCAATGAAACTTTTGCTCCTGTTGCTAGACTTGAAGTTATTCGCATATTACTTGCTTATGCTAACCATCATAATATTATCTTATATCAAATGGATGTGAAAACTGCATTCCTCAATGATAATCTTGAGGAAGAAGTATATGTTGCTCAACCCCCATGTTTTGAAGATCCTAAACATCTTGACAAAATCTTCAAACTCAACAAGGCCCTCTATGGCCTCAAGCAGGCCCCTCGGGCGTGGTATGATACTTTGAAGGAACTAGATGATTCCCCGCGCGTTGCTGCGGGAAATATTGCCCCAAAATATTGTTTTACTCGGTAAAATAACTCAAAAAAGGTTCATCAAAATTATGAATATACGATTCTACTTTGACAACAATACTTTAGAATGATACATGACGCGCAATGTTACATGCCAAGTATGATTGACACCCCCTTCATATCAATCACTTTTTGACAACGAACAAACAATAAAATGAGAGGATTATATGGTTTTTGGTACATATACGTAAGTATGATCAATCCACCTACTGAACAACAAAAAAATATCCTATTAATTATAGGGCTATGTGGTCATGTGCCAATGGAACAACTGATTTATTACAAAGTAATATCATCAGACATCTGCATCGATAGTTGATCGTAAGATGCGTGCAAATTTGACCCTAAAAAGGGGATGTGAGAGTAGAAGTTGCATTGAGTGTACAATAGCATTACCATTGCCTCACAAACACAAATGTCATGAAAAATCATATCCATGAATAGTATTTTTACAGACATTGATCGATTATTTTGGGGATCTCGGGTGTACCTAGTTAGCCCGTTACACATGTATCTTTGTTAAATTTGAGTAAATTTGTGACACCATGGACCTCTCCAAGTGTGACTAAGAAAATAAAATAAGCAAAAGTAGCACTGAAATGTTCAGTAAAGTTAAATCCTTTTCTCAAGAGGCAAAATGATCATAATTTTAGGAATACTATTCTCGGTTTCATTGATCTGCAGTGGACCATACGAAAGATGAAACTCCAGAATAATCTATTTATGCATCAACAGTACATGATATTTATCTAAAATCTACATGGAATACTTGCACAAAGGGAAGTATAGACGAATTGCAATAAAATTACAGCAAAGAAAGGAAGCAAGCTACCATGATTAGCGGTAAACATACATTTGCATATACCTTAACATTGTTGCGTGTGAGGGAATTAGACTTCTGTAAGAAAAGGAAAAATAGAAAAAAAATATGAGTTAGATTGGGCCAAGTAACACATCTCTTTGAAATTTCTTGAATTAATTTTTTTCCACCTAGCATGCAATGCTTATGATCTATCCAACATAAGCATGACAGAAGACAACGACTTTAGTGCACCATTCACGAAAGAAGACGGTTACTTCAGTAAACCTTTCAGGAAAGAAGCGAGATAATTTAGTGTGCAGTGTGTCTGCATCAAGATCTTTAGCGAAAATAGATTGACAGAGGTATAGAGGCAACTTATAGATGGCGCCACGCCGGATGGGACATCATAGCTAAAAACCAACGGTAATAGCTTGTTTCTCATTAACGTAAGATAGAGAACAATGAAGTATAGAAATACATCTATAAAAAATAAAGGTAATTAAGTTTACTAACCAGGAATAATAACCTTTCTGGCATCTTATTATGAACTGTAAGTGCGCACATCCTACTGAATCAAACTATAAAACCTGATGTGTATACAGATTATTAGTCGCGTTTTTTTGCCATAACAGTATAAAGTATACATAATTTAACTACTCGATTCTTGGTACTTCCTCTATATTAATCTGGGATTTTTGTTCCATCATTGCCGCTTCCCTGTCTATATCCTCCAAATTAACATTTGAGGGATAACACATCAAAATCATGCTAATCCAATTATCTGTTCTGTAGGTCATCATTGTAATGAACAGAGAATTAAGCCAACCGTTTCCGAAAAACCACTAACATGATAATTGACCTTATCAAATGCAGATGCTCATGATCCCAAACAATCCACAAATTTAGGATGAAATCTGGCAGTGACGCTGTAGAAAACCAAAGCCTTATGTATTTTACTCGCCTTTTCTTCGGGCTGCATCAAGGTAACAATTGAAGGGCGGAACAGCTTGATTGCTGAAGGGGTTGGCGAGAATCCTCGTCATCAAATTAGGTTGTGGCAGGGGCAGTCTTACATGTACCTTGTCGAATCCACGGTGGTGAGGGTCGACGAAGTCAGATGTGGCATCAATGCCACCGGGGAAGGAGAGAGTTGAAGGTGTCGCGTGGATTTGAAGATGGGAAAGGGAGCGAGTATGGCGGATCTCTGCTGCATGAGAGGCTGGCGCAGCTTCTGACCACTGAATCCAACATCAGCTCGGGTCATCCCAGCTCCTCGACGTTGAATTCGGCAGTAGCATCTTTGTAGGCAGCCAAGGGATGAGATTGTTGCACAGATTCATAGAAGGCCAAAAGATGGCTTGGGGTGTGGATGCCGATGGGCCACGGAACGAAAATATAACGTGGGAGGGAAGAGCAAAGGAATCGCCAGAGAAGATGTTACGTGCATGCCTGGGCCCTTTTTTCTTTCCAATTAGGATGTGCCATGAATAGGAAACGTTGGCTTGCTTTGGGGTTGACCAGGGATGGCCATCTACTACGAAAAATATCCAACGAATTGTTGATTTTTTTTGACGTGGTACATTTGCTGAGGTGGAAGATTTGCTGATGTGGACATCTTGCATGTCAAGAGAAATAGGTTAGTGGGGATGAACTATTTAGGTATTATAGATTCCTCACAAAGAAAGGCTTCAAGCCCAGTTCACTTGACCCAACTCTTTTCACAAAATCATATGATGAAGAATTATTTGTGTGTTAAATCTACGTTGACGATATTATCTTTGGCTGTACTAATGAACGTTACAGTGACGAATTTGGCTACATGATGCGTGAAGAATATCAAATGTCTATGATGGGAGAACTGAAATTCTTCTTAGGCCTTCATATTCGTCAACAACTCAATGGCATCCTCATATCTCAAGAGAAATACCTCAAGGAAGTTCTGAGGAAATTTGGCATGCAAGATTGCAAAGGTGTCAAAATCCCAAGGCCCACAAATGGCCATCTCTGCACCAATGAAAATGGTAAAGACTTTGATCAGAAGGTATACCGCTCCATGATTGGCTCTTTATTGTATCTATGTGCCTCTAGGCCAGATATTATGCTCAGTGTTTGCATGTGTGCCCGATTTCAAGCTACACCGAAGGAATCACACCATAAGGTTGTGAACCATATTCTTCGATATCTAGCTCACACACCAACACTAGGATTATGGTATCCCAAGGGCGTTGATTTTGATCTCATTGAATATTCTGACTCTAACTATGCTGGTGATCGAGTGGATCACAAGTCTACATCCTGCACATGCCATTTCCGCAGACGATCCTTAGTATGTTGGTACTCGAAGAAGCAGAACTGCGTATCACTCTCTACTGCTGAAGCTGAGTACATTGCTGCTGGTTCATGCTGTGCTCAATTGTTGTGGATGAAGCAAACCCTCAAGGACTATGGCGTCAACATGAAAGATGTGCCACTCTATTGTGACAATGAGAGTGCCATCAAGATTGCTCACAACCTAGTTCAGCACTCGAAGACAAAGCACATCCAGATCCGTCATCATTTTCTTCATGACCATGTATTCAAGGGCGACATATCCATCTACCACGTGAAGACTGAAGAACAGCTGACATATATTTTCACTAAGCCCTTGGATGAGAAAATATTTTGCAAGTTGCGGTGTGAGCTAAATATCTTAGAATCTTCGAATGATCTTTGAAAGGAGACACATCCTAACACTTATGCAAAATTGATGACTTTGATGCGCAACACACAAAGTAACATTTTTCTTCAATCAATGAAGACTAACCCTCTAAGTGTGAAGAAATTAATGAAGAAATTGATTCTCAGAGCATTACGGCAATTTTACGCGGTGTCTGAAATCATCATTTATTATGCGGTGGGTCACGCCACCAACCAAAGTTGAAATTTGAGTTTTTCTTCAATTTGCAAATTCTTCAAATTTTCAAATTCCTCAAAATTTGTTATTTCTTCAATCTTTACTGGTGTTCTTCATTGGTTAATTTTTACTGGTGTTCTTCAAAATTTGAGGAAATATATATGTATGTATGTATATATTGAGTTTTCATGTCCTCTACATCATTCACTTATTGCTAATTCTTCAAGTTGATTTTTCCTCTAAGTGAATGTGATCGGACCCTTGCCCCTCTATGCTTAACTCAATCCGGTCTATTCACAAATTCTTCATATGCGTTCTATTTGAAACCTGTTCAAAATCTTCACTGTGTCCTTGACAGTTGAAGAATTTGTGAACGCAACGTTAAAATTTTCTTATCCAAAATTTTCGGCTTTTGCCGCTCAAACCGTTCCACATCCCACGACGGATTAAACAACTCTCCCACGATCTCCACTATCTTTACTCTGCAGAACGTGGGTGACACATGTCGCTAGGATAACAAAGGGCATGGGCACGTTCATCTAATTTCTTCGGACAAGTGTTTTTTCACAGTGGCTATAAATACCCATCCCCTTCACCTCACCTCATTTACTTCGCTCGACCACCATCTCGCTCAAGCTCTCAGACCTAGCGCCGTCGCTACTCTCCATCGACGTCGGTGAGGAAGAGCTTCGCCGCCTCGACCTCCTTGTCATCGTACTCGCGCCGGCCACGAAAATCTTCACTCCTCCGCCGCCATAGCTGTCTCCCTCTAAGAAGTTAGGGCGTGGGAGATCTGGTCCGACGAGCTTCTCCAACGTTAGTCTAGTTTGTCGTGTTCTTCACCAAGGATAATTAAAATCTAATTTTACTACCTTTCTTTGATTCTCATGATTTCCACAATTTCTTCAAAAGGTGTTTATTCTTCAACTTCCCACTACTTAAACACCTAAGTCAATCGGTTCTTGATTTGCTTCTCTAAGTTATGTTTTTCTTCATGATTCCTCAATTGTATGGATTCTTGATCTATACAACTCTGGAACCAAAAGCAAGACTGCTCAGTAAAATTCTTCAAGACTCCCACTGTCAAATTCCTCAAACTAGATACTTTTGAAAAATTTCTGAGAACGCATATGACCTCTCCAAATTCTTCGCACCTATACTCTGTTCACATGTACAAATGTCTGCTACTGAATCTCTAGGTTCTCATCAATTAAATCATTTGCAGCATTCCTCGAAGAAAATTTACATACTTCCTCAGAGACTTCAATTGTTCAAAATCCTCGAGTGAGGAAAATGGCTGAAGGCAAGAGACCACAGAAGGGAGGAAAGAGGCCTGAGACAAATACTGCCTTTGAGATTGCTGAAGACATATATGCTGAATATTGCACTCCTGATGAAGAAACTCATGGCAAAGAGAACAAGACTCAGCGCAAAGTGCGCATTCAGAGGATTGAGAGAATATGGGCAAAAGAATGGAGGGAATAACGCTATGTTACTCCCAAGTACATGAAGAAATTTGCAGTAAAATCTCCTTGCACAAGACCTCCATGTGCTCCAGGCAAAGTTACAGATCCCTCAAGCGTTAGACGTGGTGAGGAATTTCCCAAGGAATGGGCCAAGCGCCAAGCAAAGCTTCAACGGGCAGCTAGAGAAGTAGTGAGGAAATTCAATGAAGACTCTGCTGCTGCTGCCTCTGTTGTTGAGGCCTCTTCCAGCAAGCCCAAAAAGGCTATGCTGAATAAATCGGCCATCAAGCCAAATTCCTCAACAACAATGCCCTCACGTCCAAGTTCCCCAAAGCCTTCAGGACACATTCTTCAAGAAGCTTCCTCAAGGGCCGCCTCAATTCCCTCTGTTGCTGCACAATCCTCAGCCACTGCCGCAAAGTCCTCAACTCCTGTGCACCTTGCAACATGTCAATGTACTGCGGGGTTCTCAACTGCTTCAGGAGCCTCTGCAAGTTCATCAGCTCCACCACAATCTTCACCTGGTCCAACCTTGCTGAAAGTGAAGACCACTACTGGACGTGGAAAGAGGCCAAGTCCTCAGAACAAAGTGGCTTTCCAAGTTCCTTCTCATGACGATGAAGCTGATGACGAAGAACTTGCTGAAATCATCAGAGACACGTAGATGAAGGCCGCTAGAGCCAAGGGCAGTTATGTGCCTCTCCTGCTGGATGCAAAGAAGATCCTTGACTATATTGATCTTTGGCACAAAGATCCCAATGCACCTCTCCCTAAGATGAATCTCACTCCTGGTCAAAGTCACATGTTGGATGCTTTCATTGGTGAAGAAAAATGGAAGTTTGAACAAGCCAGGAAAGCCAAGAAGGATCAGTACAAGAAGGAGCGCTTCTTGAAGAAAAATGTTGTGAACATGTCTCCCGAGGACCTTGTAAAACTATAAACTAAAATCAAAGGCCTCAGTGATGAATTTGATAGATACCATACTGATTGGCTAGGTGCCAAAGTCAGATTCGTCAACCTCTCCAAGTCCCTCAAGCTTGGTGGTGAAAGATCCTCATAAGAAGAAATTCATCTTGCTGAGGAAACTTAAAGAGCAGCTGAAAATGTTGCTGCTGAAGAAACTGAACATGCCAGGGCTGATGAAGAAATTCCAGCCGCTGAAGAAACTGCCAGGGCAACTTCCAATGTTGCGCCTGAAGAACTACCCAGGCCTGCTGAAGAATCTGCAACAGCGCCTGAAAAAACTGAGAATGCCAAGGCGACTGCAACAGTCGTTCCTGAAGAAACTGAACCAATGTCATCTGCTCCTCTTGCAAATTCTTCATCTGTGAAGAACATTAATCTTCCTTCTGCATCAGAAGTGAAGCAGACAAAGGCTGCAGAGAAGGCAACCGTGAAGAAAATGAAAGCATCATCAACTACAGAATCCTCAACTCCCAAGAAAGTGAGGACTTTGTCAAGCTCTGTCACCAACCCCATTGATGTTGTTCCAATTTCTGTTGTGCCATCAAAGGAGATTGTTCCCTATGGTGAGGATTGTGACATTCCTGATGACACTACTAAAGAAAATCCTTCTGCTACTTCCTCACAGCAGTTGGATGATGAAATTGAAGCGGAATATATCCCTTCAACCCCTCTGGTATCATTGCCCATGCCTTAGTTCACTGCTGAAGAGGCCATCATTGAGGAAATGGAAGAAGATGAAGATGTGGATATTGGATCTACAATTCTGGTGCTCAACGATGATTATTGGGAAAACACTCATCCCAATTCACATTTGACCACACCTCTACAGTAAATTCCTTAGTCCCCTGCTCAAACTGAAGAAATTCATGCGGGCTCTGAAGAACGCCACACTCCTCTTCTGTCCTTTCCTGAAGGAGCTCCAGCTGCAACAGCTGAAGAAATGGAACAACCAATCGATGCTGAAGAACATGAAGCTTCAATTCCTCAGGCAGCAGCTCCAGAAGTGTTGCATCAAGAGGCTGCAAAATCATCATCAGTAAATCTTCAGCCCAAGCAAAAGAACCCTCATGCAACAAAGCGAAAATTCAAGGATGATGATTTCTTCACTGAAATCAATTCTTCACTGAATTCAACCCTTATGACTCAGCAAGACTTCGTCGCAAGCGGTTCTGGACAGCAAGTCAGATGATTTTTTTATTCTTCTCTGCTATTCGACAAGGACAAGGTATTTGAGAATCATCAAATTCCTCATGTTAACATGGAATCTATCCCTTGCTTTGAGCCTGTGCTGAATTTACTTCACGAAGCGGGGCTTCTGAGTTTCTGCTCTGACATCTGTGACTGGAATGATGAACTCATTCTTCAGTTTTAAGCCACCTTGCATCTGACTGGTGATGTAAATGATGTAAATTCATGGGTGCTGGACTGGATGTCTGAAAATACTTACTACAAAGCACCAACAACTGAATTGCTTCATGCTATCCCAGTTCACCCTTCTGCTGATGGCGCAAGAAAAATCTATGATGAACCTGAACTTCAAAATCATCTGATACAAGTGCTGATGAAGCCTTCGAAGGTTGGCCAACCTCCAAGAACAACCTTCCTTGTGAAGGATATGCTTTATGTGCCAAGGACCATCTACCACATACTTACCAAAACCCTCAGTCCAATTAAGGGCCACAACTCTGAAGAAGAAGACATTGTTGGCATCATGAAGAATCTGATTTTCAGTATCATGCATGGGATTCCCATCAACTATCATGATTTCTTCATGAGGACTTTGGCAAATGTTGCACTGTCACCTTTTGAGTTGTAGCCTTATGCTCCTTGGATTATGAGATTCATCAAAACAAGGTCTTCAATTGCATACAAGGCTGACTTTTAAAATCATGTCAGCTATCTGCCTCCTGTTGAAGTCCTCCAACGGACAATTTCCTCAGTCGCCGGAAAAGGCAAAGATGTTGTTATTGATGAAGGTACTCGCCCATTGGATGGTCAAATTTGCAAAGCTGCACCTTATTCCACAAATGATGATTATGCAACCCAAGACACTGCCGCAAATGCTTCAAAGCAAGTTCCTCAAGCAACTGTTCCATGAGTGCTGACTAACTGTGAGCTTCTCCTAAGTCTTCATCAGAATGTTGATCGAAATCACAAGTGGGTCAAGCGCCTGTTTGGTGCAATTCTTCAGAACATGACTGTCACACAGAACACTGTGAAGAAGAATCACTACTACGCGCATGAAATCTTCGATCACACTTGGGCTATTCTTTCACATCACTTTAGTGCTGAAGAACTCAATGAGATGGACTTCCAACATGACTTTGACTGGTCTTAATCACCTTCGAAGAAATTCAAGAAGGTCAAAGTTCCTCGGCTAGTCACATGTTCATTTTCTTCATCGCGCGCAACGGACGAATCTGAAGATTTGGATGACATTGCGGCAAGCCCTACATCAATGGATGACCCCAACAACGCTGGCGCTCCTCCATCGACATCATGATGATATTCTTAAGGGGCGTTAGTCCTCATTTTTCGTCCCTTTGGTCATTTGATGACAAAGGGGAGAAATTTGAGTTAGTCTTCAAGCGGATCACTTATATGGGCTATATTTTCATGAAGTTACAACTCTTGCTCTGATGAGTTGTAAACTTAAGTCCGATGGTGGTCTGACACTTTTTGAATTGCTTTCTGCATGCTTATTTCCTCAGTACCTTAATGCACGCATGCTGATTTTCGTCAGACACCATATTTCATCATGCATTTCAAATTCTTCAAATCATATGTTAAATGCGTGTATGAATTACAAGATGTAGGGGGAGATCTCCATGATATTACTCTACAATGTGCATTTGCAACTCAAGCAAAATCCTCAAACATGCACATCTTTAGGGGGAGTTCTTCTATATCTTGTAATCAAATTCCTCGATATTAGTTGTTATACTTCATATGTTTATCCCCGTTGAAAACTTAACCTATTTGTCATCAATCACCAAAAAGGGGGAGATTGTAAGTGCATCTAGTGCCCCTTAGTGATTTTGGTGTATTGAAGGCTTATAGGTTAAGGGTCTAATGTGTTTGTGAGTGTACACATGTACTATAAGTCTATGTGGAGTTTGATATTTACGAAAAAGTTGACCCCTAAAAATGTATGTCTTCAGTTGAAGACTTCGGGTTTCTTGAAGACTTTGAAAATGAGGAAATTGGTGTGACCTTGAAGACTTGGATATTCATGCGAGGATAATGAAGCGTGGAGACTTTTGTTTTCATAGTTTCATTTTATCTTTCTTGAGTCATAGGAAACACCGTACTGTTAAAGGGGGTCAAGGTGAAACTAAGGAAACATATTTCCAAGTGATGCTCAACTCAAAGCCTACACTACCCAATCCCTTCGAGCGAGGCCATTGGAAATCTCATACAGTTTAGTCAATTTCCTCAGTGACAGAGACGAAGTTCTTCTGTTCTCTAAGGAATTTGTTCTGACTGAGGAGTTAGGAATTCGCTAGTGCAGATTGCCTACAAGTGAGGAACATGATAGCCCTGAGGAATTTGAGAGCTCAAATTTCCGGCCCTGAGGAATTTGAGAGCACAAATTTCCGACCGTTGCTGTGCTATGCGCCAGCTGTCCCAAAATATCCTATCCACCTAACGATCATATCATTAAAGGGCATTTATGTCTTATCAAGTCAGGATGCTCCCTAGGCTATAAATAGCCTCCCCCTACAACCACTAGTTGGTTGGATGCTTCGAGAGAAACTCACATTCGTCATTAGAGCAACCCATCCTCCGAGGAGTTTGAGCGAAAATCATCAAGTGAGGAAAAACCCAAAACCCCAACACCTAAAACACCAACGTGATTAAGCATCACTGAAGAGATAGTTCCTATGTGGAACCGACGCTTGTTACCTTTAAAGACTGTGATCTTCCAGACGGTTAGCGTCAATGGTCTAGATCATCCAGGAGAAATAGTGGATCGCCGGGTGACCAAGTCTGTGAAGGTTTGGAAGTCACCTGTGAAGACTTACCACAAATGATTGGGTGAGGTCTGTGTGACCTTAGCTCAAGGGGAATACGGTCAGGACTAAATGTCCTGGACTATGTGTCCAGGACTGTGTGTCCTCAGGTTTGAATACCTAGCCGCTCCAACCAAATGTACAACTGTCACAACAGTTGGAGTTGGTCTAGCAAATCATTTTCACCAAGGCTACTGGTTCTATTTCCTCAACCCTTTCATTTACTCATTCTTGTGTTGATGAACTTGATTTGTACTGTTTGAAGACTTTGACTGAAGACTTTCTCAATTTCCTCTACCCTATTTCTTCAGTTCTCAGTCTTCAGACTGCTTATCCTATTTACACGCAACTTGTGCTCTGAGTTTGCTTTCATTTCATCATGATGACAATGCTACTGTTTTGTTGTGCATGCACCTGAGTATTTATTCCACTGCTAGTAGTTCGTTGCTTAGGAAATTCCTCAGTTAGAATTTCCTTACTAACGAATTTGTAAAAATCGCCTATTCACTCCCTCTAGTCGATATAACACACTTTCATAGCTGCGAACCATCTTTCGCCTAAGTTAATAAATAATCCAAGTGAGGATCCGCTCCACACTCGGGGGCTTCACTGTGAACCAGTTATCACCTAGGTTAAAAAAGAATCCGAGAGGATCCGCTCTGCACTCGGGGGCTTAGCTGCGAACCAGCTTTCACCTAAATTAAAAGAAAATCCAAGTGAGGATCCGCTCCACACTCGTGGGCTTAGCTATGAACTAGCTTTTGCGTAAGTTAGAGAACAATTCGAGTGGGGATCTGCTCCGCACTCGGGGGCTTAGCTGTGAACCAACTTTCACCTAAGTTAAAAAAGAATATGATTGAGGATTTGCTCCACACTCGGGGGCTTAGCTATGAACCAGCTTTCGCCTAAGTAAAAGACAATCTGATTGAGGATCTACTCCACACTCGGGGGCTTAGCTGTGAACCAGTGCTACTTCTTGAGCTTGCATTGATTTTTTCCCTTGAAGAGGAAAGGGTGATGTAGGAAAGTAGAGATACGTATTTCCCTCAGTTGAGAACCAATGTATCAATCCAGTAGGAGGCACAAGAAAGTCCCAAATCTATGCACCTGCACAAACTAACAGACACTTGCACACAACACGGAAAAGGGGTTGTCAATCCCTTTGTAGTCACTTGCAAGAGTGAGATCTGATATAGATAGATTTAAAATAAAAGTAAAGGCAAAATAAAGTGAACACAAAATAGTTGCAGCAAAGTATTTTTGGGTTTTTGGTTTTATAGATCTAAAAATATATGATGGAAAATTGACCCGATGGCCATAGGTTTCACTAGAGGCTTCTCTCCTAAAGAAAGCATATGGTGGGCAAACAAATTACTATCGAGCAATTGATAGAAAAGCGCAAAGTTATGATGACATCCAAGGCAATGATCATGAGTATAGGTATCACGTCCGTGACAAGTAGACCGACTCCTACCTGCATCTACTACTATTAATCCACTCATCGATAGCTATCCATCATGCATCTAGAGTATTAAGTTATAAAAACAGAGTAATGCCTTAAGCAAGATTACATGATGTAGAGGGATAAACTTAATCAATATGATGAAAACCCCATCTTGTTATCCTTAATAGAAACAACACAATACATGCCTCGCTACCCTTTCTGTCACTGGGTGAGGACACCGCAAGGCGGAACCCATCACAAAGCACCTCTCCCATTGCAAGAAAAACCAATCTAGTTGGTCAAACCAAATTGATAGATCAGAGAGAAATAAAAAGCTATCTTAATCATGCATAAAAGAGTTAAGAGAAGACTCAAATAATGTGCATAGATGATCTGATCATAAATCCACAATTCAACGGATCTCAACAAACACACCGCAAAAGAAGATTACATCGAATAGATCTCGAAGATTATCGAGGAGAACATTGTATTGAAGATCAAAGAGAGAGACACCATCTAGCTAATAGCAATGGTCCCTTAGGTTTGTGGTAAACTACTCATGCATCATCGAAGGGGCAGCAAGGTTGATGTAGATGCCCTCTGTGATCGAATCCCCCTCTAGCAGAGTACCGGAATAGAAGATGGGATCTCACGGGAACAGAAACTTGCGGCGGTGGAAAAGTATTTTTGGTGAATCCTATAGGGTTTCTAGAATATTTGGGAATTTGTAGGCCAAAGAGGCGGTGTAGGGGACTCCCGAGGGGGCTACAAGCCTAGGGGGCACCATTCCTATGGTGTGCCCCTATGGCTTGTCATCACCTCATGGGTCCCTTGGACCCCACTCCAAGTCTCGTAGGTGTCTTTTGGTCCAAGAAAAATCAATGTAAAGTTTTATTTTGTTCGGACTCCGTTTGATATTCCTTTTCTACGGAAGCCAAGAACAAGGAAAAACTGAAACTGGCACTGAGCACTGGGTTAAATAAGTCAGTCCCAAAAAGTATATAAAATAACATATTAATGCATATAAACATCCAAAGTTGATAATATAATAGCATGGAACAATAAAAATGTGGGGACCCCGACTCATAAGTCGAGATCACCGAATGCACGTGTACAGTGATCCCAGAGATCAATGCTCACTGAACACACAGAAGCTGAATAACAAGAGTCTTACATCCATACATACCGTATTACACAAATAGGACCATTAAGGTCAAGTCTTGAGTATATCATCGCAGCGGAAATCTTCAATAACAACTTGGACCCATGCCATCTGCCTTAACCCTACAGGCATTCTGACTGGGAAGCATCCTAGCTCGCATGCTCGTCACCAAGAAAACTTCATCATATCCTGTTCTCTCCTGCCTGGCCAATAAAATAACCAGTGGCAAGCCAATGAGTACTTTGAATGTACTCGCAAGCAACCCAAGTGTGATGAAAAAATAATTATGCAAGGCTCTACTGCTAGATTGGCAGTTTTGCGGAAAGCTAGTTTTTCATATGCAAGTATGATCAACATATAACATGGACATGCATGTGTCTACAACAAGTATCATGAGGTCACAGACATCATTACCGAGAAAGAGTTGTAATCAACTCATGCTCAAACTCATTGTGACTTTCTCACAATCACATCAACAGATCCACCATACCGTGTTGTTTTCCAGAAACTTATGGACATAGTCTAAGTATCACCACCCAACTGTCCTTGACCGCAGACACGGCTATTCGAATAGTTTGACACTCTGCAGAGGTTGCACACTTTACCCACAAGATCCGGGGAACTTCCGTGTCATCCACGACCCGCAGTACCTCAAGTACCCGGGGTAAGCACCCGATCACTATCTTTCCCTAGACGACACTAACACAGAGTCCACTCGATTGGTAGCAACCCCCGTGCCCCACATTTCACATCTTAATAATTGTGGAGACTCGCTCCCATATTCATCACATACCACAAGCACGGGTACCAACGGTGTGTCCGGTGCCCTGTAAAGACAGTCATGGCCGCCTATCCAAGCACGACCCCGTCCCGAGAGTGACCTCATGTCACCCCCATCACTAGTAATGCGGGCACCATGCTAGTATCGACCTAGGTAATCAATAATGCCCTTTCCCATATAAGGGTAGAGTGGTTGCGCATGTTTGGTTGGGACGGTAGTCACACATAAATCTAATCCATCTCTGTAAACAACACTTTCACCAAGCCTCGGTACACTACTTCTTCACCAAGTAGTGCCCTACTTCCTCATCAACCCCCAGGGGCATTAGTGGCACCCACTGGGTTATCTGCAAGTATGTCTTACCACACTTGTTTCACTCAATGCATAACCCTGACCCACATTGCGTAGCCAACTACTATAGCATATATCTATCTACTCCCACCCACATAACCCTCATAAGAAGGTAGGGTCATGCAAGCATCAATGAGGAAGTGTAGTGGCAGACCATCAAAGGGGTTTCACCACATCATGTTTCCGTAACAACAATAATATGACACTATATGACATGCATAAAAAGGTCTCTCAAACATGGTCAAAGGGCTGCTTGCCTTGTCCTTCCGAGTCTTCAAACCTTCTGGTCCATCTCCAAGTACTTCGTTTATTTTGTCAACTAACGATGGAAACAATCATAATAAGCAACACAATCAAAGCAAAAATAAAAGTGCTCTAAAAATAGGAGTTGGACTTTTCTAGGATACCTCTGGTCATATGCAAAATAACCAAGGTGGTTTCATTGGGGTATGACCAATGGATGGTTTGGCACATTTCAATATGATGGAATCAAGGGTTTTATGGATTTGAAAGAAGTGTACAGAAATATATTTTTGAACAATGAGCAAAGGCACCTATCCATCAAGTCATGATTTTAGAAGCATCTAGGAGTTGGTTTCACTGGATTTGGAATTCAAATGAATTTCCTAGGATCTTGCAAAGTTGATAAATATGAAGTAATGGCTCTTTATTTGCTGGGGTACAGAAAGTATTAATAAAATGTTCCAAAACTAAGTTTGGATAGGACAAGCATCTAGGAATTTGAACCACTTCATTTGGATCAAATTTGAGCTCTCTGTGATTTTCTAAAGTTTATCACAGAAAATGGAATAGTGACATTTGATAATTATTAGTGAAGAAAAGGTTTCTGGAAAAATGTGCATGCTGCACCAACATGTAGATCATGATTTTAGAAACTACCAGAAATTTGAATCATGTAATTTGGAGTTTATTTGAATTATTTATGGATTTATGAAGGTTGCAGAAAAAGAAAAAGGGAAAGGTTATAAACCCCTATACTGCACACTGAGCGGGACGTAGCTGAATAGAAACTGGGCCGACCCAACAGCTCGACCGCGTGCGCAGGGGGGGTGTGACGTCGGAGGCGCCTTCGTGGAGTACGCCTTCGCGCTGGGAAGCCGTATTCCTGCCGCCCCGCCTCTACTTAAACGACGTGGCGGTCGGCTGGTCGCTGACCTGCGGGGCCCAGCCGCAGGTCGTCTCGTCGCCCCTGGCCATCTTCTCCGGCCCGACGCCGGGCAGGGGAGGACTTTGGCCGCCGGCGCAGCCGTCGCCTGGGGATGCGGGAGGGCCGGCCGATGAGCCCAGGAGCTCCGGCTCTCCTCCCCGCACCCGAGGGTGGCTGCGAGCCCGCCCAAGGAAGCCCACAGCCTCGCCACCACAGGGAGGCCGCGGCGGCCGCGGGGTCTTCGGGGGCGCCACGCCAGGAAGAATTCCCAGGCCAAGGGGAGGACTGGTCCGTCCCTGGGGACTCCCCGAGGAGGGCTCGGACCTGGAATCAAAGAAGGGGAAGGAGAGAGCGGCCGAGATGCCCGAATCCGAGCGGCGGTCGGCGGCGGCACTCCGGCCATGGAGGGGGTAGGAGGCCACGAGAGAGAGTTCGAGGGTGTCTGGGAGGTTGTCGGAGTAGTGGGAGAGCGAAAGGAGTCGAGAGAGAGAGAGAGCCCAATGGGGCTATATATAACACACGCATTGGTGCACCGTGGGCGCGGTCCAGGGCGCGCACGGGCGAGCTTCACAGAGGGGAGAGGAGAGAGGGTCAGGCGGGGGCCGGCGACGTGCCGTGTGCCAGACATCGAGGCGACCTCGGGGACATGCTGGGGAGGTGTGACGCCCGAAGACCGACGTCCCAGAAGATTCCAGATGTTCCGGGTTCTCCCGTGTGTTTTATTTTTGCTTGTGTTATTTATTTTTGCATTGCATCATGTCATCATGCCATCATGTCATTAATCTTTGCATCTCACCTAAATAAATCGTGTGGACCTTCGGTCCATTTAAATCGAGGGAAGTGTGACTTCTCTTTATAACATATGCCCTCCCGATATTTAGGGAGCTATATTAATAAATATTCCATTGTTTGGAATTAACCCGCAACACACTTGCATATTTTTCCCCATGTCTATTTCACTCCGAGTTTCTCCTTCAAAAACCTTGCCAATAATTCTTTCCGTTGTATCGAGGTTCCTCCAAAAATCTCATCATTTTTGGACACTTCCGAAACCATGTCATAGTTCAATCCATTTGAATTAAATTCAAATGGGCTTGAATTTATATTCTTTTGATCATGCCACTTATAATTTTCTTGGATCAAACTCATTTTTATGAGTTCGGGAAAATTATCCCCGTTCAGTATTTTTTCCCTAAGCCTCTCTTTTCTTTTCCCTCTTTCTTCTTTTTCTGTTAAAGAAATTTAATAGAAGAAGAGCAGCCTGGCCCCTAGGCCATTCCAGCCGGAGCTGGCCCAGCAGTGGGCCTTCTCCTCCTCCCTGGCCCATCTCCCCCGCGGCCCATCCAGGCCTCCAGGCCCATCAGCCTCTGGCCCGACCGCTAACCCTAGCACCCCGTTCCCTCGCTCCTCATCCCCTCGCACCCCGCCGCCAGCTCGCCCCCTCGTCCCCTCGCTCTCGCTCCCGCATCGATGCCAGCGCCCCGCGCCGCTCCTTGCGCACGCTGCGGCTCCCTCTGCCCCGATCCTGCGATGCCCGCGCCTCTGCACCTCTTCTCCAGCGCCTCCCTTCGCCAGCTCCGCCAGGGCGCCCGCTCAGCCCCGAGCGCCCGTCCTCTGGCCCCGAGCGTCCGGCGCCGCCTCGCCATGGGAGCCGCCCCGCAGCCGCGTCCCCCTCTCCTTCCTCCACGCCGGGCCGGCCTCGTCCTCCAGTGCGCCGGTCGCCACCCTCTCTCGCCATCGGGCCCTCCGCCGCGCGCCAAGGCCGCGCCCGCATCGTCAGCACCGAGCGCGCCCGTCCTCGCTCCTCCCGGCTGGCCAGAGCCGCAGCGGCGGCGCGCCTCGGCCATCCAGGCCGCACGTAGTGCCTAGGCCGCAGCTCCCAGCGCGCCTCGCACCAGCCCCGCATCTCCAGCGCCGGCCGGGCGCCCCGTCTCCTCTACTGCCAGGAGCTATCGCCCTGCTTCGTCCGCGCAAGCCCATGCAGCAGCCGGCTGCGCCCTGCCACGCCCCCCGAGCTTCGTCTTCGCTGCGTCGCGCCCGCCGACCACCTCTGCTCCGGTCTTCCTCGCCTCCCGAGCTGGCCCTCAAGCCGTCGTCTTCACCGCGTCACCGGAGCCGTGCTGCTTTTGCTTGCTGCCATATTATGCCGTGCCTCTTTTGCTTGCTGCCGTGATGCCGAGTTCTTCGAGCGAGGGACCCCGAGACCGCCAAGTACCCTTTCGGATACGCCAAGTTCGACTACGCCAAGTACCACGATGGCAGCCCGAAGCACCAAGTACCATGACGACCCGAACGGCTACAAAACGTGTACAACTACTGTCGCCACGGAACAACTACTTCCTCTACGACCGCGAGTACCACTACTTCCTCTACGATCTCGAACCGCCCCGAAACACACGCATCGAAGGTATAACCCCGAGACGATGACCCGTGGAATGCTTGTGTTGTATGAAATGTTTCCCTTGTGTGCTCCGTGCCCGTTGTGCCCTTTTGTCACGCTCCTCGGTTGCCTCGTCGCCGACTCGTGGGAACCCGGTGACGGGATCAACCCACTTTCATCTTGTTCGACTTGCTCACGTCGATTCTTCTTTTGCACCGGTCTCTCAACGAGTTACCGGAACCGAGATGTTGCCGTTGCATCATTTTCGGATCGTTGCCGTGGTACCCTTTCTTCCACCACGGTGACAAATGCTTCATATCTCTCATGTTAACTTTCAATAAAATTTCATAAAACTTGATCATGTCATCCGCATCATGTTAACAACATTTAAATGTGTTTACTTGTTGTTTGCTTAAAATTACTAAACATGCTCATGGGGATTTTCCGGAATTTGTTGTCGTTATTTCCGGCCCCATTTAAATTGCCTAAATAGTGTAGTTTCTTTATGCTTCACCTCTTGCTATGTTAAAAACATTTATTCTTGTCTTGTAAATAAACGAGAGTCAACTAAATAATTAAAATGTGGTGTTTCGTCAATATGCAACTCGTTGCATATTGAGCTCCACTTAACTTGTAGTGTTGTTTGTGCACATTGCCATGCCACGCATATTTAAACCGGACATGCATCATAGTTGGATGTGCATTGTATGACATGCTTATGATTGTGTGTTTACCGTGTTGTTTGCTTCTTTCCGGTTGCTTCTCTTGTTAGCTTCGGTTTCGTTCCGGAGTTATGAGGATTCGCTCGACTGTTGCTCCGTCTTCTTCATGGATCCGTTCTTCTCCCTTGCGGAATCCCACGCAAGATGATCATACCCTTGGATACCTTTACTACCATTTCCATGCTTAGTTGTCTCGATGCTATCGTTACATGTCGCGCTACCCATCTTTTATGTCAGCCTCTCCTTGTTGCCATGAAACCTCTAACCTTTGACACCTTCCTAGCAAAACCACTGTTTGGCTATGTTACCCGCTTGCTCAGCCCCTCTTATAGCGTTGTTAGTTGCAGGTGAAGATGAAGATCATTCCAGGAGGGAACTTGCCGTTGTTATATCACAATATCTATTATTATATATTAACACACCTATATACTGGGCATGGGTGGAAGGCTTGGCCTTTTGCTCGGTGTTTTGTTCCACTCATGCCACCTTAGGCGCCGATAAACCGGCATTATGTTCCTTGATTTTGCGTTCCTTACACGATGGGTGGATGGGGACCCCTTGACAGTTCGACTTTGAATAAAACTCCTCCAGCAAGGCCCAACATTGGTTTTAATTTGCCTCATAATAACAACTTAATTAATTAATTAAATTTGCATAGGGGGTCGCACCCTCGGTTTCTTAATTCTACATAGCAGGGGGGGCCAGTGCTGATGGTGTTGGTCCCAAACTAGAGCCACTTGCGGTACCACCCAGTTATCTGGGATCTTCGGTTACTGTACGTAGCACTCATCTGGACGTGGCCTGAGACGAGATGCGCGTGGCTACCATCAGGGTGTCGGCACGCCGGGAGGTCTTGCTGGACTTGTTTTACCATTGTCGAAATGTCTTGTGCTACCGGGATGCCGAGCCTGATCGGATTTCCCTAAGATAAGGGGTGATGATATTATATTTATCACTTCAGCTAATCGTGAGAGCTTGTGATGGGCTAAGTTGGGACACCCCTGCAGGGTTATAATCTTTCGAAAGCCGTGCCCGCGGTTATGTGGCAGATTGGAATTTGTTAATGTCCGGTTGTAGAAAACTTGACAGAGGATCCGAAGTAAAACACACAACTGTGTGAGTAACCGTGACTGTCTCTTTTCACTTTGAGAAGAGAACACGGTGGGGTTATGTTTGATTCGTATGTAGTTCAGGATCTTTAGCGATCACTTCTAGTTGCGACCGTTTGCGTAGATGCTCATCTTATTCTGGTACTCGTAAGTTAGCCACCATATTATGCTTAGCCGCTGCTGCAACCTCACCACTTTACCTCTTCCTACCCATAAAGCTTTGCTAGTCTTGATACCCATGGATATGGGATTGCTGAGTCCTCGTGGCTCACAGTTACTACAACACCAGATGCAGGTTCAGCCGAGTTTGAAGCAGGAGATGGATCAGTTCTTCATTGGGAGCTCGATGAAGAGAGTGGCCGTATGCTTGTGACGTTTTCGACGATCAGTAGTGGTTTCTACTAGGATTCGATCCGGACCTGTGGCTTTATGTTGTTTTGGTATCTTTCTTTTGGATCTTCACCCGTAGTCGGGTTGTGATGTTTTGAATGATGTTTTGCTTATGTAATGTATTGTGTGAAGTGGCGAGTGTAAGCCAACTATCTTCTTTTGCAATTTAATCCCTCTTTTACATGAGTCGTGCAAAGATACCAAACTTGCGATCATTCCAGAATGGGCTTATATCTTTAAGTCGTGCCTCGATACGTAGGAGATATAGTCCCATCCTGGGCATTACAAGTTGGTATTCAGAGCCTTCTCCGACCTAGGAGCCCCCACTGATTGACCGAATCGTTGACGGTTGAGTCTAGGCACACACTAAAAATGTTTTGAGTCCTATATATATATCGGAGAGTAGGAATTCTTTGCTCCTCATCTCTTTTCATTCTGGTGAGGACTCCTGACGATTACTCTTATCTCTTCCACTTTCAAAAATATGCACCAATTTTTTTTTTAGGATCTCGCGAGTATTGTTTGGATTGTTTCGATGTCTTTGTGACGAGAACATTGTTCTCGATGCCTCCTGCCATTAGGGGTTGTGGCAGTGTCCCGGGGAGTTGAGCTCCGAGGTGTTGTCGTCACAAATCCATCGCGGCAGTACTAGAATACTTAAGACGGCCGACATCAAAAACTCTCCTATGCGGTTAGTGGCAAGATAACCCCGACATCACCCAGTACTGGGGAGGTAGTTCGGGAGTATTGCCATAGCTTTTATAGAAGATGCGTTTCAAAGGTCCGAGGTAAACAGTTTCCGAGGATGACTGGTTATGTTTTGAAGGATGGATACAGCTGGATGTAGGATTAGAGTTGAGTGCGCGGTGCTTCCCCTGTATCCCCAACACTTGATTGCATAACTGGAAACTTTCGGAAATTAATAGGTGGGTTCATCTAGTAGTTCTAGGCATTCTTCCAACGAGTGCATGATATGAAGTTCGGGGTTCTACATTGAGTGAAGTGGTTTTATGGACTTGTTCCGATCGGGAGTTGCATCTTAAAGGGTCCTTGGCTATGCTGATCCGGGGATTGCAAAACCCTTTTGTAACACGTTCCATAAGCTTTCAGCACGAATGTGTCGAATGAAGCTTCTATCTTGTAATTGTTCTATCTGCTCCTTGTTCCTTTTATTTACCTTTTGTTCTCCAAGTGGCTTCTCGACAAGTTGATGTAACTGCGGAATTCATTCATTCAATTCTCTGTTCGGATAGATATGTTGCAACATAATCTTCTTCATAAACATATCTATCCTTTGTTTCGTTTGATTCTGGTATTCGAGTTGCTTCGATGTCAAATGTTGATTCCATACCTTTCTTAATCGGGGTTCTCATATTTCTATGGGAGTGCTAATTCTTCTTGACCATTAAGGTTTTCATGGTTAATCCTTTTCTACCCGGTGTGCCTTCTCTTCAAGTTATTCCGTACGGACGCCGTTGAGAAATCTGACGATTTGTCTGTTTCATTCATCCCAAGTCGTCTTTGTTTTTACCCACCCTCCCAACCCTTTTCTTTATGGAGCTGGAATTCAAAAATGAAATATCCATTTTATTAATGTGATGTTTCTTCATTCTTTCCTTCAATGTTCTTATCCGGTGATTTATCGTGAAGATGCTCAGGAAACTCCAAGTTCATCATTCTTTTGTTCTCAAATTCTGCCGGTGGACGTAATTCAAGATTCGGTGTTGATCTTATCCTTTTCCTCGTTTCACAATGCTTTCTTATTCCGGTGCACCAATTAATCATTCTCCGCTTGCTATTCATATCCGGAGTGCTGAAGATTCATAATTCCATTCTTAATCCGTTCAAATTATTTTGAGGATTGTCATCTTATTCAAGCCATGTAATTCAACCGGTGCAATATCTCTTAAGCAATCTTTTCCAACGGTGATTTCTTTGAGTGGGCCCTAACCCACAGGTCTTTTCCCAGGATCTTACCCGACTCTTCCAACTTTTCCGGAATGATACTCAAATTCTTTTCAAAGGTGACGTAAGAATGAATCCCATCAGTCACATGCCTTCTCCAAGATCGCTTTCAAATTCTTTTCATCGTTTTTTCAACCTTTTCAATTCTTCATTCCGGAATGCTCAACAATTCTAATGGCATTTCTCGTCTTCATTCTCAGCATTTGGAGACCGGAGAAGTGTTTCTCTTAAATCTTGGCCCGTTCTCTTGAAGATTCGTGGTTCTAGCTTCATGTCAACCTCATTATTGTTCTGATTGTGAGGAATTCTTTTTTATACCCATCCGAAGCATTTCATGAATTCTTTTCAATGTGATCCTCCGAAGGCCATCATTTCAGAAGATTTCTTCGTTCTCAGTTTTCAACTTCGTCCTCCAAATATTCTTCATTGATGTCTCTTCGTTCGTCTCCATATTTTTACGGTGGTTCATTCAAGATTACTCTTTCGTTGTTATCGTATCAATTCATTTGTTCTTTTCATAATCCTACCGGTGGTTCGTTGAAGATTTATCCGAGGATGTGCTAGATCTCTCTTTAATTCTTTGCAACGAGAATAAGTAGTATGCCAAATCCTTTGGTTGTCATCAATTTAAATTGGTGAAGGAGATGCATGACATAATTCTTATTCTTATTCCTTCGAGGTGATTTAATTCTTTTGTCTGGAGTTTGTTCATCATATCATATCCTTGGTTCTAAATTCTTCATCTTGTTTTCCGGAGCTCCAAGTTATTTCAATTATGTCATTTCAAAGCTCCATCTAATTCATCACAGGCCTCGAATCTTATTCTTTTCATCTTTCACTTCTCATGCTTTCATTACCGGAGTTCTTCATGGTGATTCATCATCATTTAATTCATCCTCGAAGTTTTCATCAAGATTCTTGTTGGAGCTCAACCATTCTTCATCATGCTTTCCAAGTGCAATTCTTTCTACCTTATCTTTCAGATGGTGTTATGTCATTCTTGACAATTCCTTCATGTTTCATGATTCACGAGTTATCAAGAATGAGATATTTAAACCCATCATTTTCTTTGTTTAGGAGATCTTTCCAACCATTCAATTTATTTGTTGGAGTAATCGTGGGTTGTATTTCACCTAAAAGCTTTCCATAAGGATTGTTGCTATTATGGTGCTTATAAATGACCCAAGTTCTTCATTATTCTTCCGGTGAATAAGTTTTTCATCTCCTTGTTGATATCAATGCAATCAATTGTTTCCGTTAGTGGCTGGTTATCACCTCTTAATTTTGAGATGTTTTTCATAAGCCCACATCAAGCTTTTTCGTTTCGTGTTGATTTTCCATCAACTCCATTCAAGCCTTATTTGTAAGGAGGATTTCCTAATTCATTCGTGGGAGAAGTTGTCATTTTCTTCTCCATTCATTTCTTTCATTTCTTTCGTTGATTTTTATGCTATTCTTTCATTCCGGAGGCATTGTGATGTTGCTCTCTCCAGACCATCATATTGTTTTGTCGAGACCATATTCTCCCTTGCTTGTCTATTTAACCGGAGTGTTGTGTCCTCCATTCTAGTTCTCTCATCTTATCAAGTTTTGCCTCTCTTTTAACCGGAGTGTTGTATTCTTCATTCAAGTTCTCTCATCTTTTCATGTTTTGCCTGTCATTTTAACCGGAGTGCTGTCTGAAATCTTTCTTACCCCTTGTGCCTTTCTTTCAATTGTTTCGGAGGCAATATGTTGTTGATTTCATCAAGTATCATTCCATCTCCTCAAGTTCTTGATAATTCCTTCCATTTTCAGTCGGAGTGCTCTCCGAATTCTGTCATTCTTATTCCTTGGCTATACCATTGCAGTTTCATATTCTTTTGGTTCGTAAGCTCTTGTTTAATGTCTTTCAACCTGCAAGGTTCTCGTGGTGTTCCTTGTTCCTCATTTTACCGGAGTGCTCTTAACTTCGTTCATCTCCGTTGTATTCTTTCTTTCAAGATTGTTCAACCTGTCAAGGTTCCTTGGTTTTCACTCATTTGTCAAAGAAGCAACTTTGTTTTACCTCTTCCTCTTCCGTTTTTTACCCGGTGCCATCTCTAGGATCTCGGGTCGAGATCCTCTGTTAGTGTGGGAGAGTTGTGACGCCCGAAGACCGACGTCCCAGAAGATTCCAGATGTTCCGGGTTCTCCCGTGTGTTTTATTTTTGCTTGTGTTATTTATTTTTGCATTGCATCATGTCATCATGCCATCATGTCATTAATCTTTGCATCTCACCTAAATAAATCGTGTGGACCTTCGGTCCATTTAAATCGAGGGAAGTGTGACTTCTCTTTATAACATATGCCCTCCCAATATTTAGGGAGCTATATTAATAAATATTCCATTGTTTGGAATTAACCCGCAACACACTTGCATATTTTTCCCCATGTCTATTTCACTTCGAGTTTCTCCTTCAAAAACCTTGCCAATAATTCTTTCCATTGTATCGAGGTTCCTCCAAAAATCTCATCATTTTTGGACACTTCCGAAACCATGTCATAGTTCAATCCATTTGAATTAAATTCAAATGGGTTTGAATTTATATTCTTTTGATCATGCCACTTATAATTTTCTTGGATCAAACTCATTTTTATGAGTTCGGGAAAATTATCCCCGTTCAGTATTTTTTCCCTAAGCCTCTCTTTTCTTTTCCCTCTTTCTTCTTTTTTGTTAAAGCAATTTAATAGAAGAAGAGCAGCCTGGCCCCTAGGCCATTCCAGCCGCAGCTGGCCCAGCAGTGGGCCTTCTCCTGCTCCCTGGCCCATCTCCCCCGCGGCCCATCCAGGCCTCCAGGCCCATCAGCCTCTGGCCCGACCGCTAACCCTAGCACCCCGTTCCCTCGCTCCTCATCCCCTCGCACCCCGCCGCCAGCTCGCCCCCTCATCCCCTCGCTCTCGCTCCCGCATCGATGCCAGTGCCCCGCGCCGCTCCTTGCGCACGCTGCGGCTCCCTCTGCCCCGATCCTGCGACGCCCGCGCCTCTGCACCTCTTCTCCAGCGCCTCCCTTCGCCAGCTCCGCCAGGGCGCCCGCTCAGCCCCGAGCGCCCGTCCTCTGGCCCCGAGCGTCCGGCGCCGCCTCGCCATGGGAGCCGCCCCGCAACCGCTTCCCCCTCTCCTTCCTCCGCGCCGGGCCGGCCTCGTCATCCAGTGCGCCGATCGCCACCCTCTCTCGCCATCGGGCCCTCCGCCGCGCGCCAAGGCCGCGCCCGCATCGTCAGCACCGAGCGCGCCCGTCCTCGCTCCTCCCGGTTGGCCAGAGCCGCAGCGGCCGCGCGCCTCGGCCATCCAGGCCGCACGTAGCGCCTAGGCCGCAGCTCCCAGCGCGCCTCGCACCAGCCCCGCATCTCCAGCGCCGGCCGGGCGCCCCGTATCCTCTACTGCCAGGAGATGTCGCCCTGCTTCGTCCGCGCAAGCCCAGGCAGCAGCCGGCTGCGCCCTGCCTCGCCCCCCGAGCTTCGTCTTCGTTGCGTCGCGCCCGCCGACCACCTCTGCTCCGGTCTTCCTCGCCTCCCGAGCCAGCCCTCAAGCCGTCGTCTTCACCGCGTCACCGGAGCTGTGCTGCTTTTGCTTGCTGCCATATTATGCCGCGCCTCTTTTGCTTGCTGCCGTGATGCCGAGTTCTTCGAACGAGGGACCCCGAGACCGCCAAGTACCCTTTCGGATACGCCAAGTTCGACTACGCCAAGTACCACGATGGCAGCCCGAAGCACCAAGTACCACGACGACCCGAACGGCTACGAAACGTGTACAACTACCGTCGCCACGGAACAACTACTTCCTCTACGATCGCGAGTACCACTACTTCCACTACGATCTCGAACCACCCCGAAACGCAAGCTTCGAAGGTATAACCCCGAGACGATGACCCGTGGAATGCTTGTGTTGTATGAAATGTTTCCCTTGTGTGCTCCGTGCCCGTTGTGCCCTTTTGTCACGCTCCTCGGTTGCCTCGTCGCCGACTCGTGGGAACCCGGTGACGGGATCAACCCACTTTCATCTTGTTCGACTTGCTCACATCGATTCTTCTTTTGCACCGGTCTCTCAACGAGTTACCGGAACCGAGATGTTGCCGTTGCATCATTTTCGGATCGTTGCCGTGGCACCCTTTCTTCCACCACGGTGACAAATGCTTCATATCTCTCATGTTAACTTTTAATAAAATTGCATAAAACTTGATCATGTCATCCGCATCATGTTAACAACATTTAAATGTGTTTAATTTTTATTTGCTTAAAATTACTAAACATGCTCATGGGGATTTTCCGGAATTTGTTGTCGTTATTTCCGGCCCCATTTAAATTGCCTAAATAGTGTAGTTTCTTTATGATTCACCTCTTGCTATGTTAAAAACATTTAATCTTGTCTTGTAAATAAACGAAAGTCAACTAAATAATTAAAATGTGGTGTTTCGTCAATATGCAACTCGTTGCATATTGAGCTCCACTTAACTTGTAGTGTTGTTTGTGCACATTGCCATGCCACGCATATTTAAACCGGACATGCATCATACTTGGATGTGCATCGTATGACATGCTTATGATTGTGTGTTTACCGTGTTGTTTGCTTCTTTCCGGTTGCTTCTCTTGTTAGCTTCGGTTTCGTTCCGGAGTTGTGAGGATTCGCTCGACTGTTGCTCCGTCTTCTTCATGGATCCGTTCTTCTCCCTTGCGGAATCCCACGCAAGATGATCATACCCTTGGATACCTTTACTACCATTTCCATGCTTAGTTGTCTCGATGCTATCGTTACATGTCGCGCTACCCATCTTTTATGTCAGCCTCTCCTTGTTGCCATGAAACCTCTAACCTTTGACACCTTCCTAGCAAAACCACTATTTGGCTATGTTACCCGCTTGCTCAGCCACTCTTATAGCGTTGTTAGTTGCAGGTGAAGTTGAAGATCGTTCCAGGTGGGAACTTGCTGTTGTTATATCACAATATCTATTATTATATATTAACACACCTATATACTGGGCATGGGTGGAAGGCTTGGCCTTTTGCTCGGTGTTTTGTTCCACTCATGCCACCTTAGGCGCCTATAAACCGGCATTATGTTCCTTGATTTTGCGTTCGTTACATGATGGGTGGATGGGGACCCCTTGACAGTTCGACTTTGAATAAAACTCCTCCAGCAAGGCCCAACATTGGTTTTAATTTGCCTCATAATAACAACTTAATTAATTAATTAAATTTGCATAGGGGGTCGCACCCTCGGGTTCTTAATTCTACATAGCAGGGGGGCCAGTGCTGATGGTGTTGGTCCCAAACTAGAGCCACTTGCGGTACCACCCAGTTATCTGGGATCTTCGGTTACTGTACGTAGCGCTCATCCGGACGTGGCCTGAGACGAGATGCGCGCGGCTACCATCAGGGTGTCGGCACGCCGGGAGGTCTTGCTGGACTTGTTTTACCATTGTCAAAATGTCTTGTGCTACCAGGATGCCGAGCCTGATCGGATTTCCCTAAGATAAGGGGTGATGATATTATATTTATCACTTCAGCTAATCGTGAGACCTTGTGATGGGCTAAGTTGGGACACCCCTGCAGGGTTATAATCTTTTGAAAGCCGTGCCCGCGGTTATGTGGCAGATTGGAATTTGTTAATGTCCGGTTGTAGAAAACTTGACAGAGGATCCGAAGTAAAACACACAACTGTGTGAGTAACCGTGACTGTCTCTTTTCACTTTGAGAAGAGAACACGGTGGGGTTATGTTTGATTCGTATGTAGTTTAGGATTTTTAGCGATCACTTCTAGTTGCGACCGTTTGCGTAGATGCTCATCTTATTCTGGTACTCGTAAGTTAGCCAACATATTATGCTTAGCCGCTGCTGCAACCTCACCACTTTACCTCTTCCTACCCATAAAGCTTTGCTAGTCTTGATACCCATGGTTATGGGATTGCTGAGTCCTCGTGGCTCACAGTTACTACAACACCAGATGCAGGTTCAGTCGAGTTTGAAGCAGGAGATGGATCAGTTCTTCACTGGGAGCTCGATGAAGAGAGTGGTCGTATGCTTGTGACGTTTTCGACGATCAGTAGTGGTTTCTACTAGGATTCGATCCGGACCTGTGGCTTTATGTTGTTTTGGTATCTTTCTTTTGGATCTTCACCCGTAGTCGGGTTGTGATGTTTTGAATGATGTTTTGCTTATGTACTGTATTGTGTGAAGTGGCGAGTGTAAGCCAACTATCTTCTTTTGCAATTTAATCCCTCTTTTACATGAGTCGTGCAAAGATACCAAACTTGCGATCATTCCAGAATGGGCTTATATCTTTAAGTCGTGCCTCGACACGTAGGAGATATAGTCCCATCCTGGGCATTACAGGAGGCCCAAGGCTGTCGGGGCATCGGGATGGGGGGCGGCTACAGTGTGCCAGAGCACTGTAGCGCGCTCCAGAGCATGCATATGGCTGCCATTGGCATTGCTCAGGCGTCCAGGGCGTGGCCAATGGTGTCCAGGGGGTAGAGGGAGTAGTAGAATATAGGGAGGTGGTCTTGGATGCTCTGGGGAGCCACTGGAGTGAGGGGGGAGGTGAAAGAGGAGAAGAATGTTGCTGTCCACAAGAGTAAAAATGGGGTTTTCACCCCTCAATCATTGAGCTGTGGACATGGGGAAGTTACTGGAGGTAGAAGATGATCAGGTTTACCTGTGGTAAGAATTTCTGGTAAAGGGGAATAGTAAAAGGGGTCAAAACAATGGTTCTGGTAAATTGGCAGAAGGTGTTTGATCATGTTTTGCGCAAGCAAATGATCTCCACTGGCTATGACACTTAACAGGATCAAATGTCACATACATGTAGGCCCTTCCACCAAATTTGAGCTCATTTGGGCAAAGTTGCCAATGTAACTTTGGTGAACCCTAGAAATCAACAGAAATGGTTTCACCATGTTTGAGTTAAGCTAATCATCTCCCCTTGATACACCACTTGGTGTAGTATCATCATTTGGGGTTATGATGATGCCCACAAAGTTTGAAGCGCCAGGTAAAAAGTTGGTAATGTAAAGTTGTTCAAATTTGAATTTGAACAGAAATGGTTTTGGGGCACTTAGATAAAGTTATGCTTCTCCAAAACTTGTGCCATTTGGCATAGATTCATAATTACATCATTTTATCATGTGCAGCAAGTTTGAGAGCATTTGGACAAGTTTGGCAATGTAAAGTTGCTCAAACTTCAAAATGGACAGAAATGGTTTTGAGGGATTAAATGATGATTCCTTGATCTTCAAGGCATGAGGCTTTGCAAGATCATCAAATATGTCACATTTGACATGATGGAATTTCCCTGGAAGTTTTGGAGAATATTCCCTGTGTAAATATTTCAAATGCTTGAAATATCGAGAAATGGTTTTGGAAGGATTTGTCCAATATTTTGAACATGACCATGCGTTGAAACTCTTATATATGGACAATATATGTCCTATGAGTTTCCCTGAATTTTGGCAAATATTTTTGAAATAGTTAAATAATTTTTCCCTATTAAAGACCATTTCTGGCCTTAAGAAAAAGCTTTTAAATAAAATATAAAAATAACTTTTAAAATTATAATTTTGTGGTTTCTGGGAGTCCTATACCTAATAGGATTCAAATATACTTTTTGAAAGATTTTTCACACCCTAAATAAGGTACTTGCAGTGCAAACCTCAATTCAGGGGTTTTTGGAAAATTTATTTTAGATAATACTATTTGGCCAAAATATTTTTATAAGAAAATTCTATACCGTTCTATACACATGGCATGATCATTGGGAGAAGGTTTTGGATCAAGGAGATGAAGTATAAGAGTTGGAGGATTTATTTGATTTTTAGAGCACTAGCAAGCAGCAAACAGAAAGTCAATCAAGCTAAGTCAAAATCACTCAAAAGTTTTTGCCAAACCACATTTTAGCATGATAGTCTGCTTAAGCAATGTGGCATGAAAATCAGGGTGTGACAGAACTAGCCCCCTTACAAGAATCTCGTCCCCGAGATTCCCAGACTAGGCGTGGAAAAGAATACGAAGCCTTGGATACGGGGTAGTCTCCACTTCTTCTTGTTGGTTCTGCTTCCGAGTGGTGCTCCATGGAATCTTGAAGTACTTGGTGGTGTGGCTTCTCGCTTGCTGCCTTCTTTGATGCAGGTTGCTGAGGGGTCTCTTGAGTAGGTTAGGTTGAGCTGGATGTCAAAGGTTCGGTGATGTCCTTGCGGGCATCGGGCTAGTTAGGAAGTAAGAAGTACTTCCAGAGTGGTGACTCGTGGAAGAATTGGTGCACGGAGGGTAACTCAGGTGGTAAGTCTAGCTGGGAGCCGTCTACTATTTGTCTTGCAGTGGCCTTGAAGAAAGGTCGATAAATCTTGGTGTGAGCGTTCCTTCGACACGGAAATGCTCGGTTCCTTCGAGAGGAGTGGTTTGCAGATACGCCCGGTCTTGGATGCAGGAGTTCACTTCTTGATGACGGTGGTCGGTGTAGTTCTTCTTGACAGGGCGGTCTTCAAATATCTTCTATCCAGTTGTCCGTCTCTTCTTTTGTCTTCGGGCAGACAAGTAGGCCATCAATTAACGATGTTACCCAACTTGTCCAATTACTCCATGAGGTCTATGGGGTACGCAAGGTAGGCTGGGGTATTGGTGGTGGTCTCCGTTGAGTATTTGCAAGGTCTTCCTGACTTTGAGAGAAGGCCCGTGGTCAGAATCTGACCAGGTTGTGGCTTGGTGGGGCTTAAGGGTTTCAAGGATTCTAGTGAGTGAGTGAACGTTTATCATCTTATCCTTAAGCACGGTTTCTGAGATGCCATTAGCTCTATCTAGTACTCCGAACAAAAAAGCATCTTCTCGCATAGACCAACTTCAATCACCACTCATGCCATACATATCCTCATGACTCTCAAGAGACGGTCTAACAAAATTTTACTTGTCTACGATCCCCAAATCCATATGCATGCCTTCCCCTAAAATCCACGGGTAGGTCATACATGCTACTAAGCTTAAATTAAACTCCACAATCCAAGCACTCAACCTATTCTTGCAAGGCTCAAGATAATGCACCTCTATTCTAAGGAAACATGTCATATGCCACTCCAAGATTTTGTTTCCTTCCTATAGATCAACTCCAATAGTCCAGTAATTTTCCATCAATCACCACATGATCCAACAATTCTACAAATCCGATGTCTACGGTGTTCCACAAGATCTCAAGTCCCTATAATATCCAAATACTTGGAATGACTATGCATTACGATAGTAAGTCCACCAAATTCCCAACATTCGGGTCAAGTAAACTCCAAGGTCATGATTATATAGATCCCTAAATCAACTCCAACATATAATCCAATCTCCTAGTTTATTGTCCACCGAGAAGCATGGTATCATGATCAGGATCATCGGTCTAAATCCAATTTACTCCGAACCATGCAGACATATCTAGCATCTATACCCAACCAGAATCACCTACGTACATCCAAATCTCATGTCCAACGGGTACTCCTACATGTTCCCCAAAGTCATGATCCCACCAATATGAAAACCTCACAATCCATCAAGGTCTCAGATAATTCCTCGAAGTCACTGATATAAAGCCTCCAAGTCATCCGTCTTATATCCTCAAATGGGTCTATCTATGGCATCGTCAGTTTTTGTGCTATATTAGGATGAAAATGTGCTCACTCACCGTGTCCACTAGTTCCTTTACGAACTCGGTGTTGTGCAAGGTTACAAAGGCTTAACAGTTTCTCTCGCAATTCTATGGGTTAAGCACATGGTTAAGGGTTCGTGCTGGGGTGTCTCGTGAAGTCTCAAAGGGTCTAGGAATGGGTTACTAGTCTGGAGGGTTAAACATAATTCTACGGGGTTGCACTTGGTCGTGGAGGTCGTGGCAGGAGTCTTCAGTGCCAGTTGGTTGCCGAGGTAGAATCCTTGGTGCATCTTGTCTTGCGGGTCTTCAGTTGGGGAGAGAGAAGAGAGGGAAAAAAAGTAGCGTGGAGGAGGGAAATGCCTAAAGGGGGTTCTAAAGTGCAGGTGCAAACAAACAGGTGCAAGAAGGCCGAAACAAATGAAACAAGGCAAGGAAGGTGATATAGTCGTGTACTTGTTGCCTAGGGCAACAATGCGACTTATATCAAAACACAAATAAATAAAAGCAAGCAACACACAATCATGGTTCTATTCGAACCACCATACGGACTCGACTGCGCATAGGGGGTACACGACTCATCCTACCCTAGGGGTTCTCGGACTTAGCAGTCATGACTTGTGCCTTGTGCAGTCTTATGAGCTTTCCTCCGGTGTTGCTATGTCCTTTGTAGTTGTTTGATAAACGATCCGGGTTGAGCCTGAAGAATCTTCAACACTTCTCGCCTGATATGGTGATGTGGTGAAGGTGCCTCCTTGTAGCTGGCGTTGACTTGGTCTTTTCTTGTCTCTTTAATCATGACGACCCCTTGTGCCTTCTGGGACATCGAGGGTACCAGGTAGGCAATCCGTATGCAATGACAATAACAAGGCATAATAGAGGTCCAACATGTCGGTTTCGTTGATGAAAACATCGACACCAAGAGCGGGGAACGAAGAGAATCGTTTTCCTGCTCACTATAGTGAGGCGGACCAAATGGCGAGGTTCTCATCCACCGGTGGTTGCCGATACAACAACGGTAGTGACAGGATTACTCTATTAGCGATGCATATCATGATTTTGCATAACGTATACCCTGGTCATCATAGGCCAATGTTGCATCTTCTTGGGGCACTATCAAGGGTATCACCATCTTCTGGGTCTTCATGTCCTCATTCATCGAGGATGTAATTTCTGTTGGTATCGTCTTGTCGTGGTGTCGCCAATCTTGTGTGCAGAAGTAGCGGTTGAGTGTTTGTCAAGGTGCACTCCACGAGGATTACAGAAAATCCAGTGGTCTGGGGCATAAGGGTTCTAGCGACCAACAATTTTGAAGGGGGAAGAGATTAAGTATATCCTAGTTTTCGAAAAAACTGAGAAGGGAAGATAAATATAGATAGTTTTGAAAACTAGTTTTACCCTAACTAACGACCATGCTAACTAAGGCTTCCTACAGTCAGGATGGCTCTGATACCAGCTCTTTGGGGACCCCGACTCATAAGTCGAGATCACCGAATGCACGTGTACAGTGATCCCAGAGATCAATGCTCACTGAACACACAGAAGCTGAATAACAAGAGTCTTACATCCATACATACCGTATTACACAAATAGGACCCTTAAGGTCAAGTCTTGAGTATATCATCGCAGCGGAAATCTTCAATAACAACTTGGACCCATGCAATCTGCCTTAACCCTACAGGCATTCTGACTGGGAAGCATCCTAGCTCGCATGCTCATCACCAAGAAAACTTCATCATATCCTGTTCTCTCCTGCCTGGCCAATAAAATAACCAGTGGCAAGACAATGAGTACTTTGAATGTACTCGCAAGCAACCCAAGTGTGATGAAAAAATAATTATGCAAGGCTCTACTGCTAGATTGGCAGTTTTGCGGAAAGCTAGTTTTTCATATGCAAGTATGATCAACATATAACATGGACATGCATGTGTCTGCAACAAGTATCAGGAGGTCACATACATCATTACCGAGAAAGAGTTGTAATCAACTCATGCTCAAACTCATCGTGACTTTCTCACAATCACATCAACAGATCCACCATACCGTGTTGTTTTCCAGAAACTTATAGACATAGTCTAAGTAGCACCACCCAACTGTCCTTGACCGCGGACACGGCTATTCGAATAGTTTGACACTTCGCAGAGGTTGCACACTTTACCCACAAGATCCGAGGAACTTCCGTGTCATCCACGACCCACAGTACCTCAAGTACCCGGTGTAAGCACCCGATCACTATCTTTCCCTAGACGACACTAACACATAGTCCAGTCGATTGGTAGCAACCCCCGTGCCCCACATTTCACATCTTAATAATTGTGGAGACTCGCTCCCATATTCATCACATACCACAAGCACGGGTACCAACGGTGTGTCCGGTGCCCTCTAAAGACAGTCATGGCCGCCTATCCAAGCACGACCCTGTCCCGAGAGTGACCTCATGTCACCCCCGTCACTAGTAATGCGGGCACCATGCTAGTATCGACCTAGGTAATCAATAATGCCCTTTCCCATATAAGGGTAGAGTGGTTGCGCATGTTTGGTTGGGACGGTAGTCACACATAAATCTAATCCATATCTGTAAACAACACTTTCACCAAGCCTCGGTACACTACTTCTTCACCAAGTAGTGCCCTAGTTCCTCATCAACCCCCAGGGGCATTAGTGGCACCCACTGGGTTATCTGCAAGTATGTCTTACCACACTTGTTTCACTCAATGCATAACCCTGACCCACATTGCGTAGCCAACTACTATAGCATATATCTATCTACTCCCACCCACATAACCCTCACAAGAAGGTAGGGTCATGCAAGCATCAACGAGGAAGTGTAGTGGCAGACCATCAAAGGGGTTTCACCACATCATGTTTCCGTAACAACAACAATATGACACTATATGACATGCATAAAAAGGTTTCTCAAACATGGTCAAAGGGCTGCTTGCCTTGTCCTTCCAAGTCTTCAAACCTTCTGGTCCATCTCCAAGTACTTCGTTTATTTTGTCAACTAACGATGGAAACAATCATAATAAGCAACACAATCAAAGCAAAAATAAAAGTGCTCTAAAAATAGGAGTTGGACTTTTCTAGGATACCTCTGGTCATATGCAAAATAACCAAGGTGGTTTCATTGGGGTATGATCAATGGATGGTTTGGCACATTTCAATATGATGGAATCAAGGGTTTTATGGATTTGAAAGAAGTGTACAGAAATATATTTTTGAACAATGAGCAAAGGCACCTATCCATCAAGTCATGATTTTAGAAGCATCTAGGAGTTGGTTTCACTGGATTTGGAATTCAAATGAATTTCCTAGGATCTTGCAAAGTTGATAAATATGAAGTAATGGCTCTTTATTTGGTGGGGTACAGAAAGTATTAATAAAAATGTTCCAAAACTAAGTTTGGATAGGACAAGCATCTAGGAATTTGAACCACTTCATTTGGATCAAATTTGAGCTCTCTGTGATTTTCTAAAGTTTATCACAGAAAATGAAATAGTGACATTTGATAATTATTAGTGAAGAAAAGGTTTCTAGAAAAATGTGCATGCTGCACCAATAGGTAGACCATGATTTTAGAAACTACCAGAAATTTGAATCATGTAATTTGGAGTTTATTTGAATTATTTTTGGATTTATGAAGGTTGCAGAAAAAGAAAAAGGGAAAGGTTATATACCACTATACTGCACACTGAGCGGGACGTAGCTGAACAGAAACTGGGCCGGTCCAACGGCTCGACCGCGTGCGCAGGGGGGGGGGGTGTGACGTCGGAGGCGCCTTCGTGGAGTACGCCTTCGCGCTGGGAAGGCGTATTCCTGCCGCCCCGCCTCCACTTAAACGACGTGGCGGTCGGCTGGTCGCTGACCTGCGGGGCCCAGCCGCAGGTCGTCTCGTCGCCCTGGCCATCTTCTCCGGCCCGACGCCGGGCAGGGGAGGACTTTGGCCGCCGGCGCAGCCGTCGCCTGGGGATGCGGGAGGGCCGGCCGACGAGCCCAGGAGCTCCGGCACTCCTCCCCGCACCCAAGGGTGGCTGCGAGCCCGCCCAAGGAAGCCCATAGCCTCGCCACCACACGGAGGCCGCGGCGGCTGCGGGGTCTTCGGGGGCGCCACGCCAGGAAGAATTCCCAGGCCAAGGGGAGGACTGGTCCGTCCCTGGGGACTCCCCGAGGAGGGCTCGGACCTAGAATCAAAGAAGGGGAAGGAGAGAGCGGCCGAGATGCCCGAATCCAAGCGGCGGTCGGCGGCGGCACTCCGGCCATGGAGGGGGTAGGAGGCCACGGGAGAGAGTTTGAGGGTGTCTGGGAGGTTGTCGGAGTAGTGGGAGAGCGAAAGGAGTCGAGAGAGAGAGAGCCCAATGGGGCTATATATAGCATGCACATTGGTGCACCGTGGGCGCGGTCCAGGGCGCGCACGGGCGAGGTTCACAGAGGGGAGAGGAGAGAGGGTCAGGCGGGGGCCGGCGACGTGCCGTGTGCCAGACGTCGAGGCGACCTCGGGGACATGCTGGGGAGGCCCAAGGCTGTCGGGGCATCGGGATGGGGGGCGGCTACAGTGCGCCAGAGCACTGTAGCGCTCCAGAGCATGCATATGGCTGCCATTGGCATTGCTCAGGCGTCCAGGGCGTGGCCAATGGTGTCCAGGGGGTAGAGGGAGTAGTAGAATATAGGGAGGTGGTCTTGGATGCTCTGGGGAGCCACTGGAGTGAGGGGGGAGGTGAAAGAGGAGAAGAATGTTGCTGTCCACAAGAGTAAAAATGGGGTTTTCACCCCTCAATCATTGAGCTGTGGACATGGGGAAGTTACTAGAGGTAGAAGATGATCAGGTTTACGTGTGGTAAGAATTTGTGACGTCGGAGGCGCCTTCGTGGAGTACGCCTTCGCGCTGGGAAGGCGTATTCCTGCCGCCCCGCCTCCACTTAAAAGACGTGGCGGTCGGCTGGTCGCTGACCTGCGGGGCCCAGCCGCAGGTTGTCTCGTCGCCCCTAGCCATCTTCTCCGGCCCGACGCCGGGCAGGGGAGGACTTCGGCCGCCGGCGCAGCCGTCGCCTGGGGATGCGGGAGGGCCGGCCGACGAGCCCAGGAGCTCCGGCTCTCCTCCCCGCACCCGAGGGTGGCTACGAGCCCGCCCAAGGAAGCCCACAGCCTCGCCACCACAGGGAGGCCGCGGCGGCCGTGGGGTCTTCGGCGGCGCCACGCCAGGAAGAATTCCTAGGCCAAGGGGAGGACTGGTCCGTCCCTGGGGACTCCTCGAGGAGGGCTCGGACCTGGAATCAAAGAAGGGGAAGGAGAGAGCGGCCGAGATGCCCGAATCCGAGCGGCGGTCGGCGGCGGCACTCCGGCCATGGAGGGGGTAGGAGGCCACGGGAGAGAGTTCGAGGGTGTCTGGGAGGTTGTCGGAGTAGTGGGAGAGCGAAAGGAGTCAAGAGAGAGAGCCCAATGGGCATAAAAAGTTTGAAGCCCCAGGTAAAAAGTTGGTAATGTAAAGTTGTTCAAATTTGAATTTGAATAGAAATGGTTTTGGGGCACTTAGATCAAGTTATGCTTCTCCAAAACTTGTGCCATTTGGCATAGATGCATAATTATATCATTTTAGCATGTGCACCAAGTTTGAGGGCATTTGGACAAGTTTGGCAATGTAAAGTTGCTCAAACTTCAAAATGGACAGAAATGGTTTTGAGGGGATTAAATGATGATTCTTTGATCTTCAAGGCATGAGGCTTTGCAAGATCATCAAATATGTCACATTTGATATGATGGAATTTCCCTGGAATTTTTGGAGAATATTCCCTATGTAAATATTTCAAAAGCTTGAAATATCGAGAAAGGGTTTTGGAAGGATTTGTCCAATATTTTGAACATGACCGTGTGTTGAAACTCTTATATATGGACAATATATGTCCTATGAGTTTCCCTGAATTTTGGCAAATATTTTTGAAATAGTTAAATAATTTTCCCTATTAAAGACCATTTCTGGCCTTAAGAAAAAGCTTTTAAATAAAATATAAAAATAACTTTTAAAATTATAATTTTGTGGTTTCTGGGAGTCCTATACCTAATAGGATTCAAATATACTTTTTGAAAGATTTTTCCCACCCTAAATAAGGTACTTGCAGTGCAAACCTCAATTCAGGGGTTTTTGGAAAACTAATTTTAGAAAATACTATTTGGCCAAAATATTTTTATAAGAAAATTCTATACTGTTCTATACACATGGCATGATCATTGGGAGAAGATTTTGGATCAAGGAGATGAAGTGTAAGAGTTGGAGGATTTATTTGATTTTTAGTGCACTAGCAAGCAGCAAACAGAAAGTCAATCAAGCTAAGTCAAAATCACTCAAAAGTTTTTGCCAAACCACATTTTAGCATGATAGTCAGCTTAAGCAATGTGGCATGAAAATCAGGGTGTGACAGACCTACCCCCCTTACAAGAATCTCGTCCCCGAGATTCCCAGACTAGGCGTGGAAAAGAAGTTTCTTCTTATTTTGGCATGAAGTTTCAGGTCCATACGATTCAAAACAAAAGTTCATTGACATAAAAACAATAATACTTCAAGCATACTATAAAGAAAAATCATGAAACTTCAAAATAACATGGCCAAAGAAAGTTATCCCTACAAAATCATATAGTCTTGTTATGCTCCCTCTTCTTCACGCAAAGTATAAATCATGTACTACCCCAGTGTCGACCAAACTTTTTCAACTTTTCACGCAATATATGAGCATGAGCCATGGACACAACACTATAGGTGGAATAGAAGGTGGTAGTAGACCAAAGAAGGGAGAAAGTGTGACGCCCCGAGACCGATGTGCCAGGTGTCGGCCAGCTATTCGTCGTTGTTGCCATGGCATTTGCTTGCGTGTTGCACTTTGTCATGTCATCATGTGCATTTCATCAACATGTTTTCAAAACTTGCATTCGTTCGGGTTCCCTAGTTCTCTCCGTTGCCCATTCTGAGTCCAGACACACTCGCACGCGCCCAAGGCAACTCCGATTATTTATTTTATGAGTGGCTGAAAATGTTCTAAGAATGAGTTGAAACTTGACGCGTGGTCTTATTTTAGTGTAGGTAGACCGTCTGTCAAATTTCGTCGCATTCGGAGTTTGTTTGATAGCCCAACCGTTAAACTATAGCGGCACTATCGCCGGTCAAACGTCGGATGTTTTCGGTCTCCGGAAACCTGTCGTCGGGCCTCTCACTCTCTTCTCTCCCCACAGCCGAGAACCCTCCTACACAGCCCACTAGGCCAACCTAGACCCCCTCGACTGCGCGTCCGAAACTTCCCCGAACCCGACCCAGGAAGTCGTGACCGATGGGTCCAGATCATCCCCAAATATCCCTAAATTATCATTGGTTCTTTGTTTGGACTCCCTAACCTATTTATCCCGGACCATTCGATTTTAATCGGAGGGTGTAGTTAGCCCCTAACCAAAAACCTACCCGCTATTTAAGCAGACCGAACCCTAGAAATCAGGGATCTTGTCCCATCCTCCTAGTCGCCGCCGCCAGTCCTCTTCCACCTCGCGATCTTCCCCGGTTCAAAAATCAAATCCTCCCCGACCGTCACCCTCGTCTTCAGCGCCGGGCCAACCAACGCCTCGCCCCAATCCTCCACGCCCGCGCCACCAAGTCCCTCGATGGGTCCGAGCCGCAGCTCACCTCCGCCGATCAAACCAGCACGCCTCGCGCCCCTTCTACGCTCCCGCTGCAGGTGCTTGTCGAGCCGGAGTTCGTCCGCGAGCCGTCCATCATCACCGTCCGGTGCATCTCGACGACCCTCGGGGCCAGGACCCCGTCGCCTTATTCTTCTTGTCCCTGCATCGAGCGCCAAGTTCCTGCCATGGCCACCCAAGTCAAGCTTCGTTTGGCCGCTGGAGCTCCTCTCCAGCACGCCGCCGCCAGCGACCCGCCTCAGGTCCAGCGCCATGCCGACATTCTTCCTCATTCTTCCTCCTCCCTTTCATCTCTCAAGGCTCTCTCTGCTTTGGACAGAAAACGCCATGGTCTTGCAGCTTCCGCCGCCGCCCTGCTTCATTTGTCGTCTCCGCCGGATCTGACGAGAACGTCAGCCACCCCGTCCATGCTCGTGCTGGCCAGGTCCAGAGGACCGCCATCCCTTGTCGTTTCCGCCGCCTCGCCGCTCGTTTGCTCCGCGTCTCTGCTATCTCGCGCCGCCGCTGCTTCTTGTCGAGCGAGCAGAGGATCGCTTGACCCTGCCGCTCCCCCCGTTGACCGTGCACGAGCGCCCGCATGGGCCGGGCCCCTCTTCGCCACGCCCAGCGGCCTCTCCCTCTCCACCGACTGGGCCTAGACCATGGGCGAGCAGCCCCTCCAGCTCCTCCCCTGTACGCTACCGGGCAAGCCAGTTTCGGCCCGCGAACGTTTTTTCTTCAGATCTGCGATTTTGCTAATTATCCAGAGACTGCCAGTTTTACAGAAAACCCCTTGCACTTCATTCATTTAATAACTCACAAACCGTGCATCATATGTAAAAACTTTAGATAGGTAAAATGCTCAGAATTTTGTCTAGTTTCATAATATGCTACTTTCATCCATGATAAAAATTATTAAAATTGCTGTTTGCA
Organism: Secale cereale; assembly: GCA_902687465.1. Classification (NCBI taxonomy): domain Eukaryota; kingdom Viridiplantae; phylum Streptophyta; class Magnoliopsida; order Poales; family Poaceae; genus Secale; species Secale cereale. The sequence continues at coordinate 176,102,805 of LR738709.1, read as the reverse complement.
TTGTTTTGTGTAAATAACATGCTAAAATGGTTTATTTCATAACTAAATAACCGTAGCTCCAAATTTAATAAACTTTATATGTAAATGGGTTGGAAAAATGTGTAGAAGAACATGGTGCATTTACTTTTATTGTTTAATAACTTTAAAATATGTTTTAGGCAGAACAGTACCAAATTCATATTATACACATGGGGATTTTCCGGAATTGTTGTTTGTCATTCCGGCCTCATTTAAAATGCCTAGATAGTGTAGTTTTGCTCATGCTTCGCCTCTTTCCATGTTTAATAAAAAATAATAATATTGTCTTGTAAATAAATGAAAGTCAACTAAATGAATAAAATGTGGTGTTTCGTCAATATGCAACTCGTTGCATATTGTGCTCCACTTAACTTGTAGTATTGCTTGTGCACTTTGTCATGCCATGCATATTTAAACCGGGCATGCATCATACTTGTTTGTGCATCATATGCCATGTTTATGATATGTGTGTTTACCGTGTTGTTTGCTTCTTTTCGGTTGCTTCTCTCGTTAGCTTCGGTTTCGTTCCAGAGTTGTGAGGATTTGTTCGACTACTACTGGACTCGGTCTTTTTCCTTGCGGAATCGCAGGCAAGATGACCATTCCCCGATATCACCTCTATCTTTGCCTATGTTAGTTGTCTCGCTCTTTAGATATGCCTCGATGCCTATTCCTTTTTGTCAGCCTCCTATTGTTGCCATGGAACCTCTAACCTTTGACACCTTCCCAGCAAACCGTTGTTTGGCTATGTTACCCGCTTTCTCAGCCCCTCTTATAGCATTGTTAGTTGCAGGTGAAGATGAAGATTGCTCCATGTTGGAACTTGTTGTTGGAATATCACAATATCTCCTAAATATATTAACACACCTATATACTTGGCAATGGGTGGAAGGCCAAGCCTTCCACCCATGCCCAGTATATAGGTGTGTTAATAATAATAATAGATATTGTGATATACTAACAACAAGTTCCAACATGGAACGATCTTCATCTTCACCTGCAACTAACAACGCTATAAGAGGGGCTGAGCAAGCGGGTAACATAGCCAAACAACGGTTTGCTAGGAAGGTGTCAAAGGTTAGAGGTTTCATGGCAACAAGGAGAGGGGCTAACAATAAAGATGGGTAGCCGACATGTAATGATAGCATCGAGACACTAAGCATGGCAATGATAGTAAAGGTATCCAAGGGGATGGTCATCTTGCCTGGGATTCCGCAAGGAAGAAGAACGGGTCCATGAAGAAGACGAAGAAGAAGCCTTGAAGAAGAACCACGGGTAGACGAACGAATCCTCACGAACACAACGGAACAAACACTAACGAGAAGAAGCAAGAAACACGATAAACACACCACACGAGACATGAAAATATGCTCAACCAAGTATGATGCAAGACAGTTCTATATAGGATGCACTACAAGTCTATACAAGAAGCAAATCATGGCAAGGTAGGAAGCACAGAAAAACAACACAAGTCTATATATGATGCAATACATGGCAATGTATGATGCAAGACAAGTCTATACAGGAAGCAATACATGGCAAGGTAGGAAGCACAGAAAAACAACACAAGTCTATATATGATGCAATACATGGCAAGGTATGATGCAAGACAAGTCTATACAGGAAGCAATACATGAGAAGGTAGGAAGCATAGAAAAACAACACAAGAACATGACAATATGCCCAAGCAAGTATGATGCAAGACAAGTCTATATATGATGCAATACATGGCAAGGTATGATGCAATACAAGTCTATATATGATGCAATACATGGCAAGGGGTGAAGCAAAAGTAAACTAACTATTTAGACAAGTTTAAATGAGGCCAGAACAACAAACAACAATTCCGTAAAATCCCCATGTTCATATTATGAATTTGGTACTGTTCTGCCTATTACACCATTTTAATTTTGTTAAACAGGAAAACAAGGGGCACCATGTTATTCTACACAATTTTCTACCCCATTTACATATAAAGTTTACTAAAAAACCGAGCTACGGTTATTTAGTTATGAAATAAACCATTTTAACAAGTTATTTAAGGAAACTTATGCAAACAACAATATAAACATTTTTAACATGAATGAAAGTGGTATATTATTAATCTACACAAAATTTTAAGAAATTTTCATATATAGCATGTTTAATTCTGATGCACGGTTATTTAGTTATTATATGCATGATGATTGAGGGCTTTTCTGTAAAACTGCTATTCTGCGGATAAAAGAAAGAAAACACTATACAGAGAAAAAAACAACATGGGCTGAAACTGGCTGGGCGTTTGGGCTTCTCACCATGGCCTCTTGGCCTGTCGGTGGAGCGGAGCTGGGCCTCAGCGCGGGCTGGGCCTTGGCGTCGTGCTAGGCCGATGCGGGGCCCAGGAGGCCGGCCGGCGCGGTCGTCCTTCTCGTGCGCTCGACACGAGCACGGAGGCAGGGCGGCGACAGGTGCCGGCGCGGTGGGGGCGGCGAGGACGAACCGGGAACGGTGCAGGGCAACGGATCCGAAGCAGGAAGGTAGAAGCTCGTCGGATCTGGACAGACTCGGCGGCCGAAGCGTTGACGAAGCAGCGCACGCGGGTCGGCGTCGGACGAGGCCCTTGGGGCAAAGCAGGTGAGCGGGAGGGAGCCGGAGGCGAGCGCTCGGGCATCGGGAAGCGGGCTCGCCAGCTGGGGGGAGGTAGGCACTGCAGGCGGCGGCAGTTGACGACGGTAGAGGCGAGGTCCGGCGGCCGGCGAGACAGAACGGCGGTGGGGACACGGAGCTGGACGGCGGTTGCCTAGATCCAGGGGATCGAGCGCTGCGGGGACGAGCTGCGAGGAGCCAGAGGCGGGGCGTCGCGGTTGGGACCAGATCCGGCCCACGGCGAGCCGGGAACGGGCCTTGCGCGGCTGTCGGCGGGGCTGGGGACGCGTGGCCTCGCGGGAGAGGCCACAAGCGCCGGCGGGTGGCGGCTCTGCCAATGGCGACTTGCCATGTGTCGTCGGCGGGCTGGCTGGGCGCCGAAATGGAGGTGGAGGGCGGCGGCTGTAGATGGAAGGGGGTAGGTGGCGCAGAATTTTAGGGAGGAGGTCAAAAATGGCAAGGAGATGTGCTTAAATAGGCAAGGGGGTCTAGGGATTAGGGTTTGGGGTGTTTGGAGGGGATTTTGAGCCCTCCGATCGCGATCCGACGGATCCGATCGCGGGGGAGGCTATGGGAGTCCTATTGGGCTGATTGGTGGGCTGTGTTAGAGGGGCTTCGGGCTGAGAGGAGAGAAGAGAAGAGAGGCCCGCGACAGCGTTTCGGAGACCGCAACGTCCGACATTTTAAACCGGCGATTAGTGCCGCTATAAATATCCGTTGGGCTATAAAACGAGCTCCGAATGCAATGAAATTTGGCAGGCGGTCTACCTATGCTATAATAAGACCACCCGCCAAGTTTCAACCCATTCCGAGAACATTTTCCGGCCACTTATAAAATAAATATTCGGAGGCGCCGCGGGTGCGTGCAAGTGTGTCTGGGTTCAGAACGGACAACAGAGAGGACGGGCGAACTCAGACGGATGCAAGTTTTGAAAACATGCTGATGAAATGCACATGATGACAAGGCAAAGTGCAACACGCAAGCAAATGACATGGCAACGATGACGAATAACTGGCTGACACCTGGCGCATCGGTCTCGGGGCATCACAACTCTCCCACACTAACAGAGGATCTCGACCCGAGATCCTGGAGATGGCACCGGATAAAACGGAAGAGGAAGAGGTAAAACAAAGTTGCTTCTTTGACAGACGAGTGAAACCACGAACCTTGAGAGGTTAAACAAGTTGAAAGAAGAATACAACATAAATGAATGAAGATGAAAACACTCCGTTAGAAAAGAGGAACAAGGAACATTATGAGAATCTTGTAGGTTGAAAGACATTAAACACGAGCTCACGGATCATGGAAGAATTTAAACCACTCCGGTTGAATAAAGCTAGAGAAGGAATAAGAACGAAAGAATTTGGACAACATTTCGACTGTAAATGGAAGGAATTGAACATGAACTTGAAGAGATGGGAAGATACTTGATGAAATCAACAACACACTGCCTCCGGAACAGTTGAAAGGATGGCACAAGAGGTAAGAAAGATTTCAGATAGCACTCCAGTTTAAAAGAGAGCAAAAACTTTGATAAGATGAGAGAACTCGAACGTTGGGCACAACACTCCAGTTAAATAGATAAACAAGGAAAAGAACATGATCTTGACAAAACGAGATTATGGGACAAAGAGGGCAATATCACAATGCCTTCGGAACGAATAATGGAGTGAAAAGATCGAAGAAGAAGAACATCTTCAACTAGAAATGATTTTGAAAGCATCCTTACGAAGAAGGTTGAATGGGGTTGATGGAAAATCAACAACGAAAATGAATAGCTTGATGTGGGCTTATGGAAAACATCTCAAAACTATAAGGTGACAACCGGCCACTGACGAAAACATTTAATTGGATTGAGATCAACAAGGAGACGAAAAACTTATTTCACCAAGTGGATAAATAAATAATTTCGGTCATTTATAAGCACCGCGATAGCAACTATCTTTAGGGAAAGCTTTTAGGTGAGATATAACCCAAATAACTCCAACAAACAAAATGGGAGGTTGAAAGGATCTCCTGAGAAAATAAGGATGATGGGTTTAAATATTTCATTCTTGGTAACTTGTGAATCATGAAACATGAAGGGAAATTGTCAAGAATGACATAACACCATCTGAAAAGATAAGGTAGAAAGGATTGCAATCGGAAAGCATGATGAAGAATGCTTGAGCTCCATCAAGAATCTTGAAGAACACTTCGAGCATGAATTAAATGATGATGAACCACCATGAAGAACTCCGGTAATGAAAGCATGAGAAGTGAAAGATGAATAGAATAAGATTCAAGGCCTGCAATGAATTAGATGGAGGTTTGAAATTATATAATTGAAATTACATGGAGCTCCGGAAAACAAGATGAACAACTTAGAACCGAGAATATGATATGATGGACAAGCTCTGGGAAAAAAGGAGATTAAAACACCTTGAAGGAATAAGAATAAGAATTATGTCATGCTTATCCTTCAACATTTAAATTGATGACAACCAAAGGATTTGGCATACTAATTCTCGCACGAGCTTGAGAGAGTATTCAACGAATCACCGGCAGGGTTTTGAAAGAACGAATGAATTAATACGATAACAAAGGAAGATAACTCTTTAACGAACCACTGTAAGAATTGAACCCGGGTGATGAAAGAGAATAATCACCGGGAAGAATAAGCACTAGAGGAAATTTAGATGCAACAGAACGAAGAGATGGCGACCTGGTTAAAGAATACTTGAACAAAGCACCGGTAGAATATGGAGACGAACGAAGAGGCATCAATGAAGAATATTTGGAGGACGAAGTTGAAAACTGAGAGCGAAGAATCTTCTGAAATGATGGCCTTCGGAGGATCACAATGGAAAGAATTCATGAACTGCTTCAGATGGGTATAAAAAAAAGAATTCCTCACAAACGGAACAATAATGAGGATGGCATTAAGCTAGAACCACGAATCTTCAAGAGAACGGGCCAAGATTTAAGAGGAACTCTTCTTCGGTCTTCACATGTTGAGAAGAACGACGAGAATACCATGAAGAATTTCCAGATACTCCGGACGAATGAGAAGAGAGAAGGTTGAACCAAAATTGAAAAGAAATTGAAAGCGATCTTGGAGGATACATTTGACCGATGAGAGATCCATTCTTACGTCAAACTTGAAAGAATTTGAGAATAACTCCGGAAAAATGAAATTAGAAGAGTCAGGTAAGATCCTGGAAAAAGACTTGTGGGTTAGGGCCCATTCAAAAGAAATCACCGTTGGAAAAGATTGCTTAAGAGATATTGCACCGGTTGAATTAAATGGCTTGAATAAGATGACAATCCTCCAAATAGCTTGGACGAAATAAGAATGGAAACACGAATCTTCCGAGATATCTTGAACACTCCGGAGAAGAATTAGAGAGAGTTGAATAAACAGGAGAGACTTCGGATAAGAAATTACAACATGGGAAAACATGTGTAACAAGAGGAAGATATGTGATCAACACCGAAGCTTGAATTTATTCCACCGGAGAAGAAACGAGAATGAAGAATGATGAACTTGAAGCTCTTGGGCATCTTCACGATAAATCACCGGATAAGAACATTGAAGGAAAAGAATGAAGAAACCTACATGAATCAAATGGATACTTTATTTGAGATTTCTTGCTCCGAGAAGAAGAAGGGTGGGAGGGTGGGGAAACAAAGATAACTTGGGATGAATGAAACAGACACCGTTGAGAAAAACCAAGGATTGGTCTTGCACAAATTGAAAGGATCGGGTTAACTTGAAGAGAAACACACCGGTTGAAAAGAATATAACATAACAATCTCGATGATCAAGAAGGATTAGCACTCCCATAGTAATATGAGAACACCGATTAGGAAAGGTATGGAATCAACACTTGACATCGAAGCAACTCGAATACCAGAATCAAAACAAGAACAAAGGATCGATATGTTGTAACATAATCTTCACAATATCGTCCGAACAGAGAATTGAACGAATGAATCCCATAGCTTAATGGTACAACACTTGTCGAGAAGCCACTCGGGAGAACAAAGGTAAATAAAAAACAACAAGCAGATAGAACAAATACAAGATAGAAGTTTCGTCCCACATGTTCGTGCTGAAAGCTCATGGAATGTGTTACAAAAGGGTTTTGCAATCCCCGGATCAGCATAGCCAAGGACCCTTTAAGATGCAACTCCCGATCGGAACAACGCCCATAAAACCACTTCACTCAATGTAGAACCCCGAACTCCATATCATGCATTCATTGGAAGAATGCCTATGAACTACAAGATGAACCCACCTATTAATTTCCGAAAGTTTCCAGTTATGCAATCAGGTGTTGGGGATACAGGGGAAGCATCGCGCACTCAACTCTAATCCTACATCCAGCTGTATCCATCCTTCAACACATAACCAGTTATTTCCGGAAACCGTTTACCTCGGACCTTCAAAACGCATCCGCTATACAACCTATGGCAATACTCCCGAACTACCTCCCCAGTACTGGGTGATGTCGGGGTTATCTTGCCACTAACCGCATAGGAGAGTTTTCGATGTCGGCTGTCTTAAGTATTCCAGAACTGTTGCGATATATTTGTGTCGACAACACCTCGGAGCTCAACTCCCCGGGACACTGCCACAACCCCTAAATGACAGGAGGCATCGAGAACAATGTTCTCGTCACAAAGACATCGGGACTATCCAAACAATACTCGCGAGATTCCTAAAAAAGTTGGTGAATTTTTGAGAGTAGAAGAGGCAAGAGTAATCGTCAGGAGTCCTCACTAGAGCGAAAAGAGATGAGGAGCAAAAGAAATCCTACTCTCCGATATATATATATATAGGACTCAAAACATTTTAAGTGTGTGCCTAGACTCAACCGTCAACGATTCGATCAATCAGTGGCGGCTCCTAGGTCGGAGAAGGCTCTGAATACCAACTTGTAATGCCCAGGATGGGACTATACCTCCTACGTGTCGAGGCACGACTTAAAGGTATAAGCCCATTATGGAATGATCTCAAGTTCGGTATCTTTGCACGACTCATGTAAAAATAGGGATGAAATTGCAAAAGGATAGTTGGCTTACACTCGCCACGTCACACAATTCATTACATAAGCAAATCATCATCCAAATAACATCACAACCCGACTACGGGTGAAGATCCAAAATAAAGATACCAAATACATAAAGCCACAGGTCCGAATCGCCCCTAGTAGAAACCACTACTGATCGTCGAAAACGTCACATACATACGGCTACGCTCTTCATCGAACTCCCACTGAAGTTCTGATCCATCTCTTGCATCGTACTCAGCTGTACCTGCATCTGGTGTTGTATAATCTGTGAGCCCCGAGGACTCAGCAATCCCATAACTATGGGTATCAAGACTAGCAAAGCTTTATGGGTAGGAAGAGGTAAAGTGGTGAGGTTGCAGGAGCGGCTAAGCATAATATGGTGGCTAGCTTACGAGTACAAGAATAAGATGAGCATCTACGCAAACGGTCGTAAACTAGTAGTGATCGCTAAAGATCCTGAACTACCTACGAGTCAAACATAACCCAACCGTGTTCTTCTCAAAGTGAAAAGAGACTGTCATGGTTACTCACACAGTTGTGTGTTTTACTTCGGATCCTTTGTCAAGTTTTCTACAATCGTACATTAACAAATTCCAATCTGCCACATAACCGCGGGCACGGCTTTCGAAAGATCATAACCCTGCAGGGGTGTCCCAACTTAGCCCATCACAAGCTCTCACGATGAGATGAAGTAATAATAATTATTACCCCTCATCTTAGGAAAATCCGATCAGGCTCGGCATCCCGATGCACAAGACATTTCGACAATGGTAAAACAAGTCTAGCAAGACCTCCCGGCGTGCCGACACCCTGATAGTAGCCGCGCGTATCTCGTCTCAGGCCATGTCCGGATGAGCAATACGTACGGCAACCGAAGACCCCAGATAACTGGGTGGCACCGCAAGTGGCTCTAGTTTCGGACCAACACCATCAGCACTGGCCCCCTGTTATGTAGGATTAAGAACCCAGGGACATGACCCCCTGTGCAATTAATTAATTAAGTTTTTATAATGAGGCAAATTAAAACCAATGTTGGGCCTTGCTGGAGGAGTATTATTCAAAGACGAACTGTCAAGGGGTCCCCATATACCCAACCGTGTAAGGAACGCAAAATCAAGGAACATAATGCCGGTTTATCGGCTCCTAAGGTGGCATGAGTGGAACAAAACACCGAGCAAAAGGCCAAGCCTTCCACCCATGCCCAGTATATAGGTGTGTTAATAATAATAATAATAGATATTGTGATATACCAACAACAAGTTCCAACATGGAACGATCTTCATTTTCACCTACAACTAACAATGCTATAAGAGGGGCTGAGCAAGCGGGTAACATAGCCAAACAACGGTTTGCTAGGAAGGTGTCAAAGGTTCGAGGTTTCATGGCAACAAGGAGAGGGGCTGACAATAAAGATGGGTAGCGCGACATGTAATGATAGCATCGAGACACTAAGCATGGCAATGATAGTAAAGGTATCCAAGGGGATGGTCATCTTGCCTGGGATCCCGCAAGGAAGAAGAACGGGTCCATGAAGAAGACGAAGAAGAAGCCTTGAAGAAGAACTACTGGTAGACGAACGAATCCTCACGAACGCAACGGAACAAGCACTAACGAGAAGAAGCAAGCAACACGGTAAACACACCACACGAGACATGACAATATGCTCAACCAAGTATGATGCAAGGCAGTTCTATATAGGATGCACTACAAGTCTATACAAAAAGCAAAACATGGCAAGGTAGGAAGCACAGAAAAACAACACAAGTCTATATATGATGCAATACATGGCAAGGTATGATGCAAGGCTAGTCTATACAGGAAGCAATACATGGCAAGGTAGGAAGCACAGAAAAACAACACAAGTCTATATATGATGCAAGACAAGTCTATACAGGAAGCAATACATGGCAAGGTAGGAAGCACAGAAAAACAACACAAGAACATGACAATATGCTCAAGCAACTATGATGCAAGACAAGTCTATATATGATGCAATACATGGCAAGGTATGATGCAAGACAAGTCTATATATGATGCAATACATGGCAAGGGGTGAAGCAAAAGTAAACTAACTATTTAGACAAGTTTAAATGAGGACGGAACAACAAGCAACAATTCCGGAAAATCCCCATGTTCATATTATGAATTTGGTACTGTTCTGCCTATTACACCGTTTTAATGTTGTTAAATAGCAAAACAAGGGTCACCATGTTATTCTACACATTTTTCTACCCCATTTACATATAAAGTTTACTAAAAACCGAGCTACGGTTATTTAGTTATGAAATAAACCATTTTAACAAGTTATTTAAGCAAACTTATGCAAACAACAATATAATTTTTTTTAACATGAATGAAAGTGGCATATTATTAATCTACACAAAATTCTAAGCAATTTTCATATATAGCATGTTTAATTCGGATGCACGGTTATTTAGTTATTATATGCATGATGATTGAGGGCTTTTCTGTAAAACTGCTGTTCTGTGGATAAAAGAAAAAAAACACTAGACAGAGAAAAAAACAACATGGGCTGAAACTGGTTGGGCGTTTGGGCTGCTCACCACGGCCTCTTGGCCTGTCGGTGGAGCGGAGCTAGGCCTTAGCGCGGGCTGGGCCTTGGCGCCGTGGTAGGCCGATGCGGGGCCCAGGAGGCCGGTCGGCGCGGTCGTCCTTCTCGTGCGCTCGGCACGAGCACGGAGGCAGGGCGACGACAGCTCCCGGCGCGGTAGAGCGGCGAGGACGAACCGGGAACTGTGCAGGGCAACGGATCCGAAGCGGGAAGGTCGAAGCTCGCCGGATCTGGACGGACTCGGCGGCCGGAGTGTTGACGAAGCAGCGCACGCGGGTCGGCATCGGACGAGGCCCTCGGGGCAGAGCAGGCGAGCGGGAGGGAGCCGGAGGCGAGCACTCGGGCGTCGGGAAGCGGGCTCGTCGACAGGGGGGAGGTAGGCGCTGCAGGCGGCGGCGGTTGACGACGGTAGAGCCGAGGTCCGGCGGCCGGCGGGACAGAATGGCGGCGGGGACGCGGAGCTGGACGGCGATTGCCTCGACCCAGGGGATCGAGCGCGGCGAGGACGAGCTGCGAGGAGCCAGAGGCGGGGCGTCGCGGTTGGGCCCAGATCCGGCCCACGGCGGGCCGCGAACGGGCCTTGCGCGGCTGGCGGCGGGGCTGGGGACGCGTGGCCTCGCGGGAGAGGCCACAGGAACCGGCGGGTGGCGGCTCGGCCAATGGCGACTTGCCATGTGTCGTCGGCGGGCTGGCTGGGCGCCGTAATGGAGGTGGAGGGCGGCGGCTGCAGATGGAAGGGGGTAGGTGGCGCAGAATTTTAGGGAGGAGGTCAAAAATGGCAAGGGGATGTGCTTAAATAGGCAAGGGGGTCTAGGGATTAGGGTTTGGGGGTGTTTGGAGGGGTTTTTGAGCCCTCCGATCGCGATCCGACGGATCCGATCGCGGGGGAGGCTATGGGAGTCCTAGTGGGCTGATTGGTGGGCTGTGTTAGAGGGGCTTCGGGCTGAGAGGAGAGAAGAGAAGAGAGGCCCGCGACAGCGTTTCGAAGACCGAAACATCTGATGTTTTAAACCAGCGACTAGTGCCGCTATAAATATCCGTTGGGCTATCAATCGAGCTCCGAATGCGATGGAATTTGGCAGGCAGTCTACCTATGCTATAATAAGACCACACACCAAGTTTCAACCCATTCCGAGAACATTTTCCGGCCACTTATAAAATAAATATTCGGAGGCGCCGCGGGTGCATGCAAGTGTGTCTGGGCTCAGAACGGACAACGGAGAGGACGGGCGAACTCGGACGGATGCAAGTTTTGAAAACATGCTGATGAAATGCACATGATGACAAGGCAAAGTGCAACACGCAAGCAAATGACATGGCAACGATGACGAATAACTGGCTAGCACCTGGCGCATCGGTGTCGGGGCGTCACATTTCATGAATTCTTTCCATTGTGACCTCCGAAGGCCATCATTTCAGAAGATTTCCTCGTTCTCAGTTTTCTACTTCGTCCTCCAACTATTCTTAATTGATGCCTCTTCGTTCGTCTCCATATTCTTATGGTGGTTCATTCAAGATTACTCTTCCGTTGTGATCATATCAATTCATTCGTTCTTTCTGAAATCCTACCGGTGATTTGTTGAATACTTTCTCAAGATTATGTGAGACCTCTCTTTAATTCTTCGCAACGAGAATAAGTAGTATGCCAATCCATTGGTTGTCATCAATTTAAATTGGTGAAGGATAAGCATGACATAATTCTTATTCTTATTCCTCCAAGGTGATTTAATTCCTTCTTCTGAAGTTTGTTCATGATGAATAAACTCTAGGTTCGAAGTGTTTCATCTTTCTTTCCGGAGTTCCAAGTTTTCACATTATCTCATCACGAATCTTCATCTAATCATTGCAATGCTTCTATCGTATTCTTTTCATCCTTCACTTATCATCCTTTTGTTACCGGAGTTCTTCTTGGTGGTTCATCAGGATTTAATTCATCCTCGAAGTCTTCATCAAGATTCTTGTTAGAGCTCAAGTATTCTTCTTCATGCTTTTTGAAGTGCAATTCTTGCTCCCTGATCTTTTGAGGTGGTGTTATGTCATTCTTGACAATTTTCCCTTCATGTTTCATGATTCACAAGTTGTCAGGAATGGGATATGTAAACCCATAATTTTCTTTGTTCAGGAGATCTTTCCAACCCTTCAATTTATTCGTTGGAGTAATCTTGAGTTGTATTACAGCTAAAAGCCTTTTCCTAAGGATTGTTGCTATTTATGGTGCTTATAAATGACCCAAGTTCTTCATTCATCCTCCCGGTGAGATAAGTTTTTCATCTCTTCATTGAACCAAGGCAAGCAATTGTTTCCGTTAGTGGCCGGTTGTCACCTCATAACTTTGGGATGTTTTCCACAAGCCCACATCAAGCTTATTCTTTTCGTTGTTGAATTTCCAACAACTTTGTTAAACCCATCTTTGTAAGGATGCTCTTTAAAACTTCAATTGTGAGAGAAGTTGTCATTTTCTTCTGCGTTCATTTCTTTCATTGACCTATATTCTATTCTTTCATTCCGGAGGTATTGCTATATTGATATCTTTGTTACATCATCTCTTTTGTCAAGATCATGTTCTTTTCCTTGCCAGTCCATTTATCAGGATTGTCGTGTCCTCCATTCAAATGCTCTCATCTTATCAAGTTTTGCCTCTCTTTTTGACCGGAGTACTGTCTGAAATCTTTCTTACACCTTGTGCCATTCTTTCAATAGTTTCGAAGGTAGTGTGTTGTTGTTTTCATCAAGTATCATTCCATATTGTCAAGTTCATGTTCAATTCCTCCCATTTACAGTCGGAGTGATGTTCAAATTCTTTCCTCCTTATCTATCTTGTTTTAACCGGAGTGGTTTTTTTAAAATTCTTTTCGTGACCCTTGAGGTCTTGGTTCATGTCTATTATCCTACAAGTTTGTCGTAATGTTCCTTGTTCCTCTTTGCTAACGGAGTGTTTTTCATCTTCGTTCATCTCCGTTGTATTCTTCTTTGAATTTGTTCAACCTCTCAAGTTCGTGGTTTCACTCGTTAGTCAAGAAGCAACTTTGTTTTACCTAGTCTTTTCCGTTTTATCCGGTGCCATCCTTAGGATCTCGGGTCGAGATCCTCTGTTAGTGTGGGAGAGTTGTGACGCCCCGAGACCGATGCGCCAGGTGTCAGCCAGTTATTCATCGTCGTTGCCATGTCATTTGCTTGCGTGTTGCACTTTGTCATGTCATCATGTGCATTTCATCAGCATGTTTTCAAAACTTGCATTCGTTCGGGTTCCCTAGTTCTCTTTGTTGTCCGTTCTGAGTCCAGACACACTCGCACGCGCCCGTGGCACCTTCGAATATTTATTTTATGAGTGGCTGAAAAATGTTCTCAGAATGAGTTGAAACTTGACGCGTGGTCTTATTTTAGTGTAGGTAGACCGCCTGTCGAATTTCGTCGCATTCGGAGTTCGTTTGATAGCCCAACCGTTAAACTATATCGGCACTATCGCTGGTCAAACGCCGGACGTTTTCTGTCTTCGGAAACCTGTCGTCGGGCCTCTCACTCTCTTCTCTCCCCGCAGCCGAGACCCTTCCTACACAGCCCACTAGGCCTACCTAGACCCCTCGACTGTGCGTCCGAAACTTCCCCAAACCCGACCCGGGCAGTCGTGACCGATGGGTCCAGATCATCCCCAAACATCCCTAAAATATCATCGATTCTTTGTTTGGACTCCCTAACCTATTTATCTCGGACCGTTCGATTTTAATCGGAGGGTGTAGTTAGACCCTAACAAAAAACCTACCCACTATTTAAGCAGACCGAACCCTAGAAATCAGGGATCTTGTCCCATCCTCCTAGTCGCCGCCGCCAGTCCTCTTCCACCTCGCGATCTTCCCCGGTTCAAAAATCAAATCCTCCCCGACTGTCACCCTCGTCTTCAGCGCCGGGCCAACCAACGCCTCGCCCCAATCCTCCACGCCCGCGCCACCAAGTCCCTCGAAGGGCCCGAGCCGCAGCTCATCTCCGCCGATCGAACCAGCACGCCTCGCGCCCCTTCTACGCTCCCGCTGCGGGTGCTTGTCGAGCTGGAGTTCGTCCGCGAGCCGTCCATTGTCGCCGTCCGGTTCACCTCGACGACCCCAGGGACCAGGATCCTATCGCCTTATTCTTCTTGTCCCTGCATTGAGCGCCAAGTTCCTACCATGGCCACCCAAGTCAAGCTTCGTTTGGCCGCTGGAGCTCCTCTCCAGCACGCCGCCGCCAGCGACCCGCCTCAGGTCCAGCGCCATGCCGACATTCTTCCTCATTCTTTCTCCTCCCTTTCATCTCTCAGGGCTCTCTCTGTTTTGGACAGAAAACACCATGGTCTTGCAGCTTCCGCCGCCACCCTGCTTCGTTTATCGTCTCCGCCGGATCTGACGAGGACGTTGGCCACCCCGTCCATGCTCGCGCCGGCCAGGTCCGGAGGACCGCCGTCCCTCGTTGTTTCCGCCGCGTCGCCGCTCATTTGCTCTGCGTCTCTGCTGTCTCACGCCACCGCTGCTTCCTGTCAAGCGAGCGGAGGATCGCTCGACCCTGCCGCTCCCCCCGTTGACCGCGCACGAGCGCCCGCATGGGTCGGGCCCCTCTTCGCCACGCCCAGCGGCCTCTCCCTCTCCACCGAGTGGGCCGAGCCCATGGGTGAGCAGCCCCTCCCGTGTACACTATCGCGCCAGCTAGTTTCGGCCCGCGAACATTTTTTTCTTCAAATCTGCGATTTTGCTAATTATCCAGAGACTGCCAGTTTTACAGAAAACCCCTTGCACTTCATTCAATAACTCACAAACCGTGCATCATATGTAAAAACTTTAGATAGGTAAAATGCTCAGAATTTTGTCTAGTTTCATAATATGTTACTTTCATCCATGATAAAAATTATTAAAATTGCTGTTTGCATTGCTTTGTGTAAATAACATGCTAAAATGGTTTATTTCATAACTAAATAACTGTAGCTCCAAATTTAATAAATTTATATGTAAATGGGGTGGAAAAATGTGTAGAAGAACATGGTGCATTTACTTTTGCTGTTTAATAACTTTAAAATATGTTTTTAGGAAGAACAGTACCAAATTCATATTATGCACATGGGGATTTTCCGGAATTGTTGTTTGTCATTCTGGCCTCATTTAAAATGCCTAGATAGTGTAGTTTTGCTCATGCTTCACCTCTTGCCATGTTTAAGAAAAACATTTAATCTTGTCTTGTAAATAAACGAGAGTCAACTAAATGAATAAAATGTGGTGTTTCGTCAATATGCAACTCGTTGCGTATTGTGCTCCACTTAACTTGTAGTATTGCTTGTGCACTTTGTCATGCCATGCATATTTAAACCGGACATGCATCATACTTGTTTGTGCATCATATGCCATGTTTATGATATGTGTGTTTACCATGTTGTTTGCTTCTTTCCGGTTGCTGCTCTCGTTAGCTTTGGTTTCGTTCCGGAGTTGTGAGGATTTGTTCGACTACTACTGGACTCGTTCTTCTTCCTTGCGGAATCCCAGGCAAGATGACCATTCCCTGATATCACCGCTATATTTGCCTATGCTAGTTGTCTCGCTCTTTAGATATGCCTCGATGCCTATTCCTGTTTGTCAGCCTCCTATTGTTGCCATGAAACCTCTAACCTTTGACACCTTCCCAGCAAACCGTTGTTTGGCTATGTTACCTGCTTGCTCAGCCCCTCTTATAGCGTTGTTATTTGCACGTGAAGATGAAGATTGCTCCATGTTGGAACTTGTTGTTGGAATATCACAATATCTCCTAAATATATTAACACACCAGAATACTTGGCAATGGGTGGAAGGTTTGGCCTTTTGCTCGGTGTTTTGTTCCACTCATGCCACCTTAGGAACCGATAAACTGGTGTTATGTTCCTTGATTTTGCATTCCTAACACGGTTGTGGTTTATGGGCCCCCCCTTGATAATTCGCACTGCTTAAAGCTTTTCCAGCAAGACCCAACTTTGGTTTTACTATTTGCCTAACAACTAAAACTTGCATAGGGAGTAATTACCCCGAGGACTTAATTTACAACCCGGGCCAGTGCTCCTCATGAGTGTTGGTCCAAACCTGTCAACCGCCGGTGACCGCCAGGGGCAACTCTGGTATTTGGTCTACCAGAAGTTTGGACAATCCGGTCGTGGCCTGAGACGAGATATGCCGGGAGGTCTTGCTGGATTAGTTTTACCTTTGTCAAAATATCTTGAGCACGGGATTCCGAGAATACTCGGGTCTTCCCACTTTGGAGTTGCGACTCCGCAGATCGTTAGCTTGTGATGGGCTAAGTTGGGACACCCTGCAGGGTTTTGATCTTTCGAAAGCCGTGCCCGCGGTTATGTGGCAGATGAGAATTTGTTAATATCTGGTTGTAGATAACTTGACACCAAATTCATAAGAATACACTACCTGTCTGAGTAACCGTGATGGTCTCTTTCCGAAGGGCTTCGGGAAGTGAACACGGTGGGGTTATGATTGATCGTGAGTAGCTAGGATCACTTCTTGATCAACTTGACGACCATTGGCACTTGTTCTCTTCTCGCTCTAAACTCGTAAGCTAGATGCTTAGTGCTTGCTGCAGACACTTTTATAGCCTTTCCTCACCTAAGGCTTTGGTAGTTTTGATACCCGGGAACGGGATTGCCGAGTCCTCTGTGGCTCACAGATTCAACACACAGTAGTTGCAGGTACAACTGAGTTCGACGCAGGAGATGGAGAAGAACTTAACTGGGAGTTCAATGAAGAGCTTGGCCGTTTGTATGTGACGTTTTCGACAATCAGTAGTGGTTCCTATTAGGGGCGTTCAGGCCTTGTGGTTGTGGTATGTTTCTTGTTTGAATTTCGTCCGTAGTCGGACCCTGATGTTCTTTGGATGATGTATGCTATTGTATTCATTGTGTGACGTGGCGAGTGTAAGCCATCAATTTTACTCTTTTATCCCTGTATTTTACAAGAGTCGTGCAAAGATACCACGCTTGCGATCATTCCAGAATGCGCTTATGTCTCTAAGTCGTGCCTCGACACGTAGGAGATATAGTCGCATCCTGGGCATTACAGAAAGTCTCACATCAACTAGGAAAATTAATGAGCTATGGAGATGTACATCAACTGATATCAATGTGAGTGAGTAGGGATTGCCATGTAACAGATTCACCAGAGCTATAAGTGTATGAAAGCTCACAAGAAAACTAAGTGGGTGTGCATCCAACTTGCTTGCTCATGAAGACCTCAGGCAATTTGAGGAAGCCCATCATTAGACTATACAAGCCAAGTTCTATAACGAAAAATTCCCACTAGTAATATATCACAGTGTAAAAATAAGATGCTCTCTATCATGAAGAACATGGTGCTACTTTGAAGCACAAGTGTGGAAAAGGATAGTCACATTGTCCCTTCTATCTTTTACTCTCATATTTTTTATTTTGGGCTATTTGGCCTCTCTTTTTTGGGCTCTTTGGCCTAGTTTTTTATTTAGGATCTTTGGCCTCTTTTTTTTATAACCTCACATGGGACAATGTTCTAATAATGATGATCATCACACTTTTATTTACTTACAACTCAAAATTACAACTCAAGGCAAAAACTCATAATGACGGAACGGTGGAGTCACATGGCGATATATCTCGGAATGTCTATGAAAATGCCATAATAGGTAGGCATGGTGCCTGTTTTGAGGAAGGTTATAAGGTGGGTTTAATGCACCGGCAAAAGTTGTGCGGTACTAGAGTGGCTAGCACAGGTGGAAGGGTGAGAGTGCGTATAATCCATGGACTCAACATTAGTCATAAAGAACTCACATAATTATTGCAAAAAATTTATTAGCCCTCGAAGCAAAGTACTACTACGCATGCTCCTAGGGGAGAGATTGGTAGGAGTTAACCGTCGCGCGCTCCTGACTTTGACACAAAGGAACACAATCAAGAATAAATTGCGCTCCAACTTCGTCACATAACTAGAAGACCATACGTGCATGCTACGGGAATCACAAACCTTAACACAAGTATTTCTTTTATACCACAATTCACTACTAGCATGACTCTAATATTACCATCTTCATATCTCAAAACAATTGCAAGGAATCAAACTTCCCATATATTCCATGATCTTTATGAATGTTTTTTTTATATCCCCCTTAGATGCCTATCATATTATGACTATATTCATAACCCAAGAAAATTACCATGTTCTTATTAGACTCTCAAAATAATATAAGTGAAGCATGACAGTCCATCAATTTCTTCAAAATAACATCACCGCCATGCTCAAAAACATATAAGTGAAGCACTAGAGCAACTTTCCCAAACAAGTTGGATTTTATATCATGGATCTACGTTCATTCTCCTGCTATGATTTCAAATGCTACTTTAATATTTGGGGCAATGGGGGACCCGATTGGGAAAGCGAAGTGAATATTTGGAGAAAGGAATGTGATGCCGAATGGATTTTTGTTAGCCCTAATAAGCAGCATTCTAGCATGGCTCTTTTGGCCATGCATAAGCCTCCAGTTCGCTCCTCTATCAAATCTGCAAATTTGGTGAGGAAGAAACTGTCCTTTGCTACTTTTGAAAACTACACTGCTTGCCGTGGTTATCGTTTCCAAGCTTTTGAGGATTACATCCAAACTGCATTAGATGGTGGGTATGATCTACCCGCATGAGACACTCGTCATTCACCCTCCTCCTCTTGCTGATCTGCACTGTACGGTGGCGAGGCCACCTATCACTTTTGGCACAGTTGGATCGTTCTCGATGACGGCTTGTCGTCCGTCCACCCCTCAATCCGTTCTGCCCCCCCCCCAGCCGAAAAATAATACCGTGATCGACGTGGTGAGTTTGATAGTTCGGAGGCGCCATGCATGGCTAATCAAAATAATGGGCCTTTTGTTCACCTCGGAATTGATATTCCTCGGTTGGGCCCAGTGGATCCTGGACCCTCAGCTCAACATGCTCCTATTGCAACTGAAAGACACTTGGCGACCTCGAACATTTGGCTTACCAATCCTGGCGATATGGGGCCTCCCACTCCCTATGCGAATGCCAGGCCTTCTCCTCATGTTCCAAGCCCATTGCCAAGCCCCGCCATTCCATCCTCACAGGAGGCGGCCGCTCAGTTCTCACCTATGGTCAAAGACATGGTGGACTAGATTTTGACCTGTTCATCTTGCTCTCAGCAGGGTCACCTTTCATCCTCCCGTGGAATGTGAATGGTTTGCTCGGCTTGCTCCCGCTTGGGCCACTCTAAAAAGATTGTAATGATTTCGCTCAACGTAATGGATTGGCTTGGAAACCGATTTTGCAGCGGCAATACTCTGATTTCACGGCATCGCCCGCCTCTTTTGGAAATCGCTCCCCGGTTAATGCGTGCGACCCCAAGGTCTCATCGCCCCTGCCATCTAGCTCATATCCTACCGGCGACCCTCAAGACATCCCTGCTCCACCACCACCACCTCCACTATTGTCGCCCCTGACTGTGACCCAGCGACCTGCCATGGCGAACTATGAGCTCGACCCTGAGCGCTTCGTCCCGGTGGGCCATCACATCATTGATGGAGGTGCGTTCTGGCTTCCGTGCACCTTCATCATGCCTCCCTCCCGCCCTGCTAGACGCCATGAAGATTACATGGTGGCAGAGGTCATGCCCGCACCACCGGCGGGCGAAGCTGGTCAGGTCAGAGAAGAGATTGTCTTATTCCTTCAAAACAGAGGTATCATGGTCCGCTCTGCTCAGCCGTGGTTTCATGGGGTTGGTCTGTTACAAGTGTGTGACCCTCTGGTCCACTTTAGCTTGATTCAACATGTTCCTTTTGATCTTGGCAACGACTGTTTTGTCCGATTTATGAAGCATGATGAGGGGGAAAGTTTCAAGGGGGTTCATGGTTTTCATACTGGCTAGTTGATGTTTATTGATGAGGGGGAAATTTTCAAGGGGGTTCATGGTTTTCGTACTGGCTAGTTGATGTTTATTGGCATTGCACTTGATTATCGCACAACAGAGCACATATCTCAGGCTGTTAGCACCTTTGGCAAATTCATCTCTTGGAACAGTGAGGACCATATCTTGTCAGAACTATTGTTCATGCTAGCTTTCCGGACACACCACTTGTTCCCCGTGATGTCGTGTTTGGTGATTATGCTGAATGGCACGGGGCTAGAGTTTCCTGGATTGCTGCATGCTATGTCCTGGGGGCTGATTTTGTAGATCAGATGCCAAATGACGAAGATCCGATGCCGCTTGATGGAAATCCGCCCCCTTCCTGGAAACCTGGTGCCTAACAACTTGCCATTTGTTTTGCCACCCTATCCGCAGATCAATTGGAATGATTTACTTGAGCTCGATCCTGAGCAACCTACTACTGAGGGTTGGGGTCACACAGTATGGGGGGAGGAGGAGGAAGTGAATGGACCTAATCAGCTAGCCCCTCCAGAACAAGAGTAGGTTTCGATTGTTATTGATCAGCCTGATGAATCAGTGTCCTCTCAGTCACAACTAGTTCATATTCAGCAACAGGAAGAGACTCAACTGCAGCATCTGGCCATTGTGCCCTATCAGCCACCAATGTTCCAACAGCAACAAGTCTTTGTGGGTATGATCAAAATTGTTGTAGGTCCAGTGCTACCCCCTGAGATGGTATGGAAGAGGTCATTTGAATCCATAATTGTGGATATCGCAATATCAAAAGTTCCTAGCCTGCTATTCTTCCAACCTATGTGCTCTATATTTCTTCCCAAGAGACTGTGGTCCATTGCTTTTGATGAGAGTGCTGGTTTCTTTTCTCTGATGCCACAGCAAGGTGTCTCTTGAAGGAAATATGCCCTAGAGGGAATAATAAAGTTGTTATTTATATTTCCTTATATCATGATAAATTTTTATTATTCATGCTAGAATTGTATTAAATGGAAACTTAGTACATGTGTGAATACATAGAGAAAACATAGTGTCCCTAGTATGCCTCTACTAGACTAGTTCATTGATCAAAGATGGTTATGTTTCCTAGCCATAGACATGAGTTGTCATTTCATCAACAGGATCACATCATTAGGAGAATGATGTGATGGACATCACCCATTCGTTAGCTTAGCACTATGATCGTTTAGTTTTACTGCTATTGCTTTCTTCATGACTTATACATGTTCCTATGACTATGAGATTATGCAACTCCCGAATACCGGAGGAACACCTTGTGTGCTATCAAATGTCACAACGTAGCTGGATGATTATAAAGATGCTCTACAGGTGTCTCCGAAGGTGTTTGCGGTGTTGGCATAGGTCAAGAATAGGATTTGTCACTCCGAGTGTCGGAGAGGTATCTCTGGGCCCTCTCGGTAATACACATCATAATAAGCCTTTCAAGCAAATGACTAATGAGTTAGTCATGAGATGATTATCACGGAACAAGTAAAGAGACTTTCCGGTAATGAGATTGAACTAGGTATTAAGATACCGACGATCGAATCTCGGGCAAGTAACATACCGATGACGAAGGGAACAACGTATGTTGTTATGTGGTTTGACCAATAAAGATCTTCGTAGAATATGTAGGAGCCAATATGAGCATCCAGGTTCCTCTATTGGTTATTGACCGGAGATGAGTCTCGGTCATGTCTACATAGTTCTCGAACTCGTAGGTCCGCACGCTTAACATTTGATGACGATCGATATTATGAGTTTATGAGTTTTGATGTACCAAAGGTAGTTTAGAGTCCCGGATGAGATCAAGGACATGACGAGGAGTCTCGGAATGTCTGAGACATAAAGATTAATATATTGGATGACTATATTCAGACACCGGAAGTGTTCCGGGTGTTATCGGATAAAACTGGAGTGCTGGAGGGGGTTACCGGAACCCCCGAGGGAGTATGGGCCATAGTGGGCCTTGAGGGAATAGAGAGAGGCACGCCTTAGGGCTGGCCACACCCGCCACTAGGAATCCTAGTTCGACTAGGAAAGGGGGGAGAGGCTCCCCTCTTCTTCTTTCTCCTCTCCTCCTTCCTTTCCTACTCCTAGCAGGAATAGGAAGGGGGATTCCTATTCCTACTAGGAGTAGGAATCCTACTCCTGGCACGCCATACTTGGCCAGCTGCACCTCCCCCCTTACTCCTTTATATACGGGGGCAGGGGGCACCAAAAGACATAGAAGAAACATTGTTCTAGCCGTGTGCGGTGCCCCCCTCCACAGAAACACACCTCGGTCATACCGTTGCAGTGCTTAGGCGAAGCCGTGCGACAGTAGCTTCATCATCTCCTTCACCACGCCGTCGTGCTGACGAAACTCTCACGTGAAGCTCAACTGGATCAAGAGCTCGTGGGACGTCATCAAGCTGAACGTGTGCTGAACGCGGAGGTGCCGTACGTTCGGTGCTTGATCGGTTGAATCACGAAGACGTTCGACTACATCAACCGTGTCACTAGACGCTTCTGCTTCCGGTCTACAAGGGTACGTAGACACACTCTCACCTCTCGTTGCTATGCATCTGGTAGATAGATCTTGCGTGATCATAGGATTTTTTTTGAAATACTACGTTCCCCAATAGTGGCATCATGAGCCAGGTCTATGCGAGACGACAACGATGCTACGATGGAGATCAAGGTGTCACACCGGTGACGATGGTGATCATGACGGTGCCTTGGAGATGGAGATCCAAAGCACAAGATGATGATGGCCATATCATGTCACATATTTTGATTGCATGTGATGTTTATCTTATTTTGCTTAGTACGACGGTAGCATTATTAGATGACCCCTTACAAAATTTGAAGGTACAAGTGTTCTCCCTGAGTATGCACCGTTGCGAAAGTTCGTCTTGCCAAGACACCACGTGATGAACTGGTGTGATAAGCTCTACGTTCAAATACAACGGGTGCAAGCCAGTTTTGCACACGCATAATACTGGGGTGAAACTTGACGAGCCTAGCATGTACAGACATGGCCTCGGAACACTGGAGACCGAAAGGTCGAGCGTGAATCATATAGTAGATATGATCAACATAAGATGTTCACCATTGAAAACTACTCCATCTCACGCGATGATCGGACATGGTTTAGTTGATTTGGATCACGTGATCATTTAGATGACTAGAGGGATGTCTATCTAAGTGGTAGTTCTTTAGTAATATGATTAATTGAACTTTAATTTATCATGAACTTAGTCCTGATAGTATTTGCAAATTATGTTGTAGATCAATAGCTTGCGTTATAGCTCCCCTATATTTTTTGATAAGTTCCTAGAGAAAACTAAGTTGAAAGATGTTGGTAGCAATGATGCGGAGTAGGTCCGTGATCTGAGGATTATCCGCATTGATGCACAGAAGTATTATGTCCTTGATGCACTGCTAGGTGACAAACCTATTGCAGGAGCAGGTGCAGACGTTATGAACGTTTGACAAGCTCGATATGATGACTACTTTATAGTTTTGTGCGCCATTCTTTACGGCTTATAACCGGGACTTCAAAAAACATTTTTAATGCCACAGAGTATATAAGATGTTCCAAGAGTTGAAATTAGTATTTCATACTCATGCCCGTGTCGAGAGGTATAAGACCTCTGACAGTACTTTTCCTACAAGATGGAGGAGAATAGCTCAACCAGTGAGCATGTGCTCAGATTGTCTGGGTACTACAATTGCTTGAATCAAGTGGGAGTTAATCTTCCAGATAAGATAGTAATTGACAAAGTTCACTAGTCACTATCACCAAGTTAGTAGAACTTCGTGATGAACTATAATATGCAAGGGATGACAGAAGTAATTCCCGAGCTCTTCGCGATGATGAAATCGGTGAAGGTAGAAATCAAGAAAGAGCATCAAGTGTTGATGGTTAACAAGACCACTTGTTTCAAGTAAAGAGCAAAGGGATAGAAGGGGAACTTGAAGAAGAATGACAAGCAAGTTGTCACTCCCGTGAAGAAACCTAAAGCTAAACTCAAGCCTGAAACTAAGTGCTTCTACTGCAAAGAAAATGGTCACTGGAAGTGGAACTGCCCTAGATACTTGACGGATAAGAAGGATGGCAAAGTGAACAAGGTATATTTGATATACAGATTATTGATGTGTACTTTACTAGTGTTCATAGCAACCCCTGTGTATTTGATACCGGTTCAGTTGCTAAAATTAGTAACTCGAAACGATAGTTACAGAATGAATACAGACTAGTTAAAGGTGAAGTGACGATGTGTGTTGGAAGTGGTTCCAAGATTGATATGATCATCATCACACACTCCCTATACATTCGTTTAAAGTGTAGAACCTAAATAAATGTTATTTGGCATTTGTGTTGAGCATGAATATGATTTTATCATGTTTGTTGCAATAGGTTATTCGTTTAAAGTCATAGAATAACTGTTATTCTATTTACATGAACAAAACCTTCGATGGTCATACACCCAATGAAAATAGTTTGTTGGATCTCGATCGTAGTAATACACATATTCATAATATTGAAGCCAACGGATGCAAAGTTGATAATGATAGTGCAACTTATTTGTGGCACTGCCGTTTAGGTCATATTGGTGTAAAGCACATGAAGAAACTCCATGGTGATGGGCTTTTGGAATCACTTGATTATGAATCACTTGGTGCTTGCGAACCATGCCTCATGGGCAAGATGACTAAAACTCCATTCTCTGGAACAATGGAGCGATCAACTGATTTGTTGGAAATCATACATACTGATGTATGTGGACCAATGAGTGTTGAGGCTCACGGCGGGTATCATTATTTTCGGACTTTCACTGATGATTTAAGCAGATATGGGTATATCTACTTGATGAGGCACAAGTATGAAACATTTGAAAAGTTCAAAGAATTTTAGAGTGAAGTAGAGAATCATCGTAACAAGAAAATTAAGTTTCTACGATCTAATCTTAGAGGCGAATATTTGAGTTACGAGTTTGGTCTTCACTTAAAACAATGTGGAATAGTTTCACAGCTCATGCCACCCGGAACACCACAGCGTAATTATGTGTCCGAACATCGTAACCGTACTTTATTAGATATGGTGCGATCTATGATGTCTCTTACCGACTTACGACTATCATTTTGGGTTATGAATTAGAGACAACTGCATTCATGTTAAATAAGGGCTCCATCTAAATCCGTTGAGAAGACGCCTTATGAACTATGGTTTAGCAAGAAACCGAAGTTGTTGTTTCTTAAAGTTTGGGGCAGCGATGCCTATGTGAAAAAGTTTCAACCTGATAAGCTCAAACCCAAATCAGAGAAATGTGTCTTCGTAGGATACCCAAAAGAAACTATCGGGTACACCTTCTATCACAGATCCAAAGGCAAGATATTCGTTGCTAAATATGCATACTTTCTAGAGAAGGAGATTCTTTCGAAAGAAGTGAGTGGGAGGAAAGTAGAACTTGATGAGGTAATTGTACCTTCTCCCGAATTGGAAAGTAGTACATCACAGAAACTAGTTCCAGTGATTCCTACACCAATTAGTGAGGAAGCTAATGATGATGATCATGAAACTTTGGATCAAGTTACTGCTGAACTTCGTAGATCAACCAGAGTACGTTCCACACCAGAGTGGTACGGCAACCCAGTTCTGGAAGTCATGTTACTAGAACATGATGAACCTACGAACTATGAGGAAGCGATGATGAGCCCATATTCCGCAAAATGGCTTGAGGCCATGAAATCTGAGATGGGATCCATGTATGAGAACAAAGTGTGGACTTTGGTTGACTTGCCCGATGATCGGCAAGGCATTGAAAATAAATGGATCTTTAAGAGGAAGACTGACGCCGATGGTAATGTTACTGTCTACAAAGCTAGACTTGTTGCGAAAGGTTTTCGACAAGTTCAAGGTGTTGACTATAATGAGATTTTCTCACTCGTAGCGATGCTTAAGTCTATCCGAATCATGTTAGCAATTGCCGCATTTTATGAAATCTGGCAAATGGATAACAAAACTGCGTTCTTTAATGGATTTATTAAAGAAGAGTTGTATATGATACAACCAGAAGGTTTCGTCAATCCTAAAGGTGCTAACAAAATGTGCAAGCTCCAGCGATCCATCTATGGACTAGTGCAAGCATCTCGGCATTGGAATATACGCTTTGATAAGTTGATCAAAGCATATAGTTTTATATAGACTTGCGGTGAAGCCTGTATTTACAAGAAAGTGAGTGGGAGCACTACAACCTTTCTGATAAGTATATGTGAATGACATATTGTCGATCGGAAATGATGTAGAATTTTCTGGAAAGCATAACGAAGTGTTTGAAAGGAGTTTTTCAAAGAAAGACCTCGGTGAATCTGCTTACATATTGAGCATCAAGATCTATAGAGATAGATCAAGACGCTTGATAAGTTTTTTCAATGAAGTACATACCTTGACAAGTTTTTTGAAGTAGTTCAAAATGGAACAGTCAAAGAAAGAGTTCTTGCGTGTGTTGCAAGGTGTGAAGTTGAGTAAGACTCAAAGTCCGACCACAGCAAAAGATAGAGAGAGAATGGAAGTCATTCCCTATGCCTCGGCCATAGGTTATATAAAGTATGCCATGCTGTATACCAGACTTATTGTATGCCCTGCCCTGAGTTTGGAAAGGGATTACAATTTTGATCTAGGAGTAGATCACTGGACAGCGGTCAAATTATCCTTAGTTACTGGAAGACTGAGGAAATGTTTCTCGATTATGGAGGTGATAAAGATTTTGTCGTAAAGAGTTACACTGATGCAAGCTTCGACACTAATCCAGATGACTCTAGGTATCAATCTGGATGCGTATTGAAAGTGGGATCAATTAGCTAGAGTAGCTCCATGCAGAGCATTGTAGACATAGAAATTTGCGAAATACATATGGATCTGAATGTAACAGACCCGCTGACTAAACTTCTCTCACAAAGCAAAACATGATCACACCTTAGTACTCTTTGGGTGTTACACATGGCGATGTGAACTAGATTATTGACTCTAGTAAACCCTTTGGGTGTTGATGGCTTCTCGCCCCTCGTTGGTTACCCCAAGTGGAAGGTTTGAGATGCACTGTAGCGGAAGTTTTCCCTTGGCAATACCAAGGATCGATTTCCCTGAGACTCCCAGTTTCAACAAGAAGGTGTCAACTGCTAACGGCGCCAGATATTAGCAATCAACGTGGACCTGCACACAGATACAAATAACTTTGCTCCCAACGAGTACAGAGAGGTTGTCAATCCCTCCGGCCTTGTAGTTTACAAAGGATCAAACGCAAGTGATAATAGTGATAGGTATTGCTGCAATAGTAAGTAAAAGCGTAAAGTAAATAGCGGATGTGATCAATGATGGTAATATGGACCGGGGTCCCATGATGTTCACTAGTGATGTCTCTCTCCCAAAAGATGAAAAAACAGCTATGTGAGGTAAACGAATTATAGCTGGGCAATTGACAGAATTATGTGCGCAAACCAAGGCTAACTATGTTGCAAGAAAGGTAGAGGTTCAAAGCATGGGCGGTACGCCGAGGTAAGTAGACCGAAATCCATCTGCATCTACTACTAATCATCCACCTTGAGATATCTATCCAGAACATCTTGCTGGTATTAAGTTGCGAGTCCCACCCATAGTGTAAACTAAAAGCAACAGACAACTGCATTAAAAGAACTTTGCGTAAAGTAAACAATCCTTGCACCCGCGGGCACAAGCACCGTTGTTTTCCCCCTTGTGGCAACAGCACATCCCCTAGACTCATGTTTCTGTCACTCAAGCTAGTCATCGAGGGGCATGAACCCACAATCAAGCATAACGTTCCCTCTTGGAGTCACTACCTACTACTTGGCCAAAGCAATAAATAACAACGGAGAACATGCAAGAATTACTTACGAACATAAATATAAAAGAGGTGAATCAAATATATTACTCAAACAGAATCTGAACATAATCTCATAATCCATCGGATCCTAGCAAACTCATCATAGCAACAACATAAGGATTACATATGTGCCTCGATCATGTAGGGCAGCTCACAAGGACTAATTAGTGAAGCACAAGAACGGGAGGAGAACATCACATAGCTACTGGTCATGGACCCATGGTCCAAGGGAGACTACTCACAACTCATCCGGGAGGCGTCCATGGTGGTGGAGAAGCTCCCGGTGGTGATCCTCCCCTCCGACAGGGTGCCGGGAAGAGTTCTCCTGGTGCTCCCGATCTTGGAAGCGGCGGCGGCGGCGGAACAGAGATGAGATCGCGAAAAAGAGTTCCCGTCTCGAGGGTTTCGGGAGACGGTATAAATATATGCCAAAGGGGGGCATCAGACGAGGCTCGGGGGGCCCAGGCGCCCCCCCCCCGGCGCGGCCAGGGGGGGCGCCATTAGGGCGCCTGGAGCCCTGGTGGCCCCCCCGGCTGTACTTTGGCTACCGGGAACCTTCTGGAACGATGATTTTTTATATAATTTTTCCGGGATTTTTCTGACAGTTCTCGTAATGGGAAAACCTGAAATACAAAAACAGCCGAAAACAGAAACTGGCACTGGGGTGCACTGAGTTAATAGGTTAGTCCAAATATGATCAAAAGTGTATGGAAGTGTATAAATATCATAGCAATATCACCCAAAAGAGGCATGGAGCAAGCAGAAATTATAGATACGTTTTGGACGTATCAACATCCCCAAGCTTAATTCCTGCTCGTCCTCGAGTAGGTAAATGATAACAAGAATAATTTCTGTGGCGACATGCTATTAACCATATAGGACTTTTTCATAGTCACATGACAAAAGCTTACTGAGACAATGAATCTATAGTAATTAAGTTGCCTCATGAGAAAATCACAAAGAACTGAAAGTTTTACAATATGATACTGAAACATCAAATAGATTTGTAATGAACATGGTGTGAAAATATGATAAAGTGATATCTCGCTTGCCCCCTTTAGTGAAGCAAAACATAAATGCAGGGGCACCTCCAAGGTTTAAGTGATCACTAGATACAATGATTTCAGAATAAACGATATCACAATCATGCAAAAGACAATGCTACTTTGGGACAATGCACATTACACTCAGAATGATAATCATGCTCTCAGTAGTTGGTGCTTTAAAAGAAGGCGGAGACTCTCGAACCGTGGCTTTTGTTGGCAAGGTTGAAAACCCGTAGCCGGAAACAAAGACAAAACATGTACCAGAGCTCTTGGTTTTAAAACAGAGGTAATTTTTTTTAGATCATGCATGTTTCGTCAACGAATGCTAGCAGACAACTCAATCACTTCTTGAGATGGACAAGTTTCAAGGAATGGCTCCCGAATGAGGACGATCACATCCTCTTAATCTCCTTTGTTTATCACTGCCAAAGTTTTCTGATTTCTCATGAACAAAGCGTGAAGGAGGGTTTGTTTGTTATATTAATTTTGAGCTGGGCGCACTCAATGCCAGTTCCTTCTCGTATTATGGGTTTGCACATTATACAGGCAATCCCGGGGTGAAGCTTGTCCAACTTAAAAAGATTATGAATTAACTACTACTTCCTCATGGACTTACAACAGAGGCACAAAATAGGAATGCATTTTTCTTTGAATAATTTCGAGATGGTACATGCAAGTGTCCGTTAGGAATGGCAGGTAAATACCGTGTAGGAAGGTATGGTGGACTCATATGGCATAACTGGTTTAAAAGAATGTGGATGCACAAGCAGTTAGTCCGCTTAGTACAGGTGGAGGTTAGCAAAAGACTGGGAGTGACCAACTAAGAGAACAATGACGGTCATAATCATGCAGAGCGACAAAGCAACATTGAATCAGGCATGGGAGTTATATCGCTACTCAGAAACAAAAGATCATCAAGGCTTGATAGACTTTCTTTACAGTCTTAAATATGCGTGAGCATACGCCAAGTCAATCAAAATAAATTCTTTGAAGGAAGATATTACTAAACCATACCACATCATAGGCAAACAAATCATGTTGGTACTCCAATAACACATTGGGAACCCCCCAGCTATTTGAGACTAACCATAAGAAAACATGAACTACTAAGCACCATTATGCACGTAGCATCATTATCATAGACATACAAACCAATGCAACGGAAGCAAACTCTCTTAATAAGATAATCATGATAATTAAAGAGAGTTCAAACAACCAACTAAACAAAAGCTCTTTAAAAAAAATAAGCATGGAAGTTAAGAGCTAAGCATGATAGTAGCTATTAAAAGACAAAGAACACACACAGCAAGGATAGACATGAAAATTCTATGTTATGTTCTAGGTAGAGGTGGAGCGTGTTTCTCTCCCACATAAAGAAAGCTGAGTTCCGACTCGTTATGAAAAGCTAAGGAAAACTAAAAAGGAAAACTAAAAGCAAGACGCTCCAAGCATAGCACATAACACATGAAGTGATTAAAATATAGTGGAACGAAAGACGAACTGATAATGTTGATGGAGAAGGGGATGCACGGGGGCATCCCCAAGCTTAGACGCTTGAGTCTCCTTGAATATTTCTTGGGGGTGCATGGGGGCATGCCCAAGCTTGAGCGTTTGACACTCCTGAATCTTTTTATCATCTTCCCTCGCACACTTGAAAACTCCCTTCATACATAACTCATCATAATCTGATTAGCGAGGTTAGTACCCATAATAAAATAATTGTTCCTTGCTGGAAATAAGGATATTCTTGAAGGTCTACTGTTTCTCAAGATTGCCAAAAGGTTTTTGCAAAGAAAAAGCAAGCTCAAGGTTTGCAAAATGAAGGAAAGGCAAAACAGGACAGAATCTGTGAAAAACAGAACAGCAGATAGTAAATGATTTTTTCGGGGCACTTCTGCAACTCTAATCAAAAAACTCAAAACAGACAAACGAAAGACAATTGTATAGAGCACGCTGTCGAGAAAATTCAGACCAAAAAGATGATCTGGTGATTTTATACGAATTTCTCTATCCAAGGACAGAATCTGTTTCCTGCACAGCACGTCACAATTTTTGAACTTTCTTGCAATCAGAGGCTATACTTGGCACAAAATTGAAAAGCAAAGATACAATGATGATGCTACTGTAGTAACAACATCAAGACACAACAAAAGCAAAATAAAATTTTATTCATGTGGGTTGCCTCCCAAAAGCGCTTTCTTTTATGCCTTTAAGCTAGGCATAATGCATAGAGATCAAGTTTTATCAAGAGTAAAAGAATAGCTAGCCCGTGTAACGGACTCAAAAGGTAACTTAATCTTCTTTCGCGGGAAGTGTTCCATCCCTTTCTTGAGAGGAAACTAGAATTTTATATTCCCTTCTTTCATGTCAATGATAGCACCAACGGTGCGTAGAAAAGGACGTCCCAAAATAATTGGACAAGAAGGTTCACATTCAATGTCCATAATAGTAAAATCAACGGGAACATAGTTGTCATTGACAATGATAAGAACATCGTCGATCCTCCCCAAAGGTTTCTTTATGGAAGGATCAACGAGACGAACACCAAAAGAACAAGAATCAAAAGGTTTCAGTTTAAGCATATCATATAGTCTTTTCGCCATAACAAAGGTACTAGCTACAATATCACATAAAGCATAGCAAGAGAAGTTGTTTATCTTAATTTTAATCATAGGATCCCAACCATCTTCTAGCTTTCTAGGTATGGAGGCTTCTACTCTAAGTTTCTCCTCCCTAGCTTTGATGAGAGCATTAGTGATATGCTCTGTGAAGGCAAGATTAAGTGTGCTAGTGTGGGGATCTTTAGCCATTCTTTGTAGAAAGGTGACAACTTCTGAGATACTACAATTATCAAAATTAATTTTATCGTTATTGGGCAGAATTGCAGTGTCGTCTTCTTTGTTTGAATTGCTCTCTATTATAAGAGTTTGAACGTCTTCCAAAGTTTGGGGAAGCATAGGAGCAATTTTAAACTGAGGCTCATACTCTTTTCCTGGAAGACCATGCCATGGGCATAACTCTCCATCAAGACTAACATAATCACAAGGTTTATTACTTTTGTAGATCCCGACAGTGGTGATAGGTGTAATGGAAGAAGGGGTGTACTCCTCCCATCTAGTGTTTTTGGTGGAACCCATAGTAGCAAGCAAGCAAGATAACTATTTTTGTGATTTTCGATAAAAGATACTAAAGCAAAAACTGAAAGGTAAACTAACAAGACTAAAAGCAAAGGTAAAAGATAGCGTGCAACTCCCCTATCCTGAAGAGTGGAGTCCCCGGCAACGGCGCCAGAAAACTTTGCTTGATGGCTTCTCGCCCCTCGTTGGTTACTCCAAGTGGAAGGTTTGAGATGCAGTGTAGCGGAAGTTTTCCCTTGGCAATACCAAGGATTGATTTCCCTGAGACTTCCAGTTTCAACAAGAAGGTGTCAACTGCTAACGGCGCCAGATATTAGCAATCAACGTGGACCTGCACACAAATACAAATAACTTTGCTCCCAACGAGTACAGAGAGGGTGTCAATCCCTCCGGCCTTGTAGTTTACAAAGGATCAAACGCAAGTGATAATAGTGATAGGTATTGCTGCAATAGTAAGTAAAAGCGTAAAGTAAATAGCGGATGTGATCAATGATGGTAATATGGACCGGGGTCCCATGATGTTCACTAGTGATGTCTCTCTCCCAAAAGACGATAAAACAGCTATGTGAGGTAAACGAATTACAGCTGGGCAATTGACAGAATTATGTGCGTAAACCAATGCTAACTATGTTGCAAGAAAGGTAGAGGTTTAAAGCATGGGCGGTACGCCGAGGTAAGTAGACCGAAATCCATCTGCATCTACTACTAATCATCCACCTTGAGATATCTATCCAGAACATCTCGCTGGTATTAAGTTGCGAGTCCCACCCATAGTGTAAACTCAAAGCAACAGACAACTGCATTAAAAGAACTTTGCGTAAAGTAAACAATCCTTGCACCCGCGGGCACAAGCACCGTTGTTTTCCCCCTTGTGGCAACAGCACATCCCCTAGACTCATGTTTCTGTCACTCAAGCTAGTCATCGAGGGGCATGAACCCACAATCAAGCATAACGTTCCCTCTTGGAGTCACTACCTACTACTTGGCCAAAGCAATAAATAACAATGGAGAACATGCAAGAATTAATTACGAACATAAATATAAAAGAGGTGAATCAAATATACTACTCAAACACAATCTGAACATAATCTCATAATCCATCGGATCCTAGCAAACTCATCATAGCAACAGCATAAGGATTACATATGTGCCTCGATCATGTAGGGCAGCTCACGAGGACTAATTAGTGAAACACAAGAACGGGAGGAGAGCATCACATAGCTACTGGTCATGGACCCATGGTCCAAGGGAGACTACTCACAACTCATCCGGGAGGCGTCCATGGTGGTGGAGAAGCTCCCGGTGGTGATCCTCCCCTCCGGCAGGGTGCCGGGAAGAGTTCTCCTGGTGCTCCCGATCTTGGAAGCGGTGGCGGCGGCGGAACAGAGATGAGATCGCGAAAAAGAGTTCTCGTCTCGAGGGTTTCGGGAGACGGTATAAATATATGCCAAAGGGGGCATCAGACGAGGCTCGCGGGGCCCAGGCGCCCCCCGGCGCGGCCAGGGGGGGGCGCGCCACCAGGGCGCCTGGAGCCCTGGTGG
>LR738709.1:175994763-176068890 GCA_902687465.1 Secale cereale | reverse complement strand
CCCCCCCCCCGGCTGTACTTTGGCTACCGGGAACCTTCTGGAACGCTGATTTTTTATATAATTTTTCCGGGGTTTTTCTGACAGTTCTCGTAATGGGAAAACCTGAAATACAAAAACAGCCGAAAACAGAAACTGGCACTGGGGTGCACTGAGTTAATAGGTTAGTCCAAATATGATCAAAAGTGTATGGAAGTGTATAAATATCATAGCAATATCACCCAAAAGAGGCATGGAGCAAGCTGAAATTATAGATACGTTTTGGACGTATCAGGTGTTGGTCACAAGGCGATGTGAACTATGGGTGTTGTTCATATAACGATGTGAATTATCGATATTAAATCACATGGCGATGTGAACTAGATTATTGACTCTAGTGCAAGTGGGAGACTGAAGGAAATATGCCCTAGAGGCAATAATAAAGTTGTTATTTATATTTCCTTATATCATGATAAATGTTTATTATTCATGCTAGAATTGCATTAAATGGAAACTTAGTACATGTGTGAATACATAGACAAAACAGAGTGTCCCTAGTATGCCTCTACTAGACTAGCTCATTGATCAAAGATGGCTATGTTTCCTAGCCATAATCATGAGTTGTCATTTGATCAACGGGATCACATCATTAGGAGAATGATGTGATGGACAAGACCCATCCGTTAGCTTAGCACTATGATCGTTAAGTTTTACTGCTATTGCTTTCTTCATGACTTATACATGTTCCTATGACTATGAGATTATGCAACTCCTGAATAGCGTAGGAACACCTTGTGTGCTATCAAACGTCACAACGTAACTGGCTGATTATGAAGATGCTCTACAGGTCTCTCCGAAGGTGTTCGTGGTGTTGGCATAGATCAAGAATATGATTTGTCACTCCGAGTGTCGGAGAGGTATCTCTCGGCCCTCTCTGTAATACACATCATAATAAGCTTTGCAAGCAAATGATTAATGAGTTAGTCACGAGATGATGTATTACCGAACAAGTAAAGAGACTTGCCGGTAACGAGATTGAACTAGGTATTGAGATACCGATGATCGGATCTCGGGCAAGTAACATACCGATGACAAAGGGAACAATGTATGTCGTTATGCGGTTTGACCGATAAAGATCTTCGTAGAATATGTAGGAGCCAATATGAGCATCCAGGTTCCGCTATTGGTTATTGACCAGAGATGAATCTCGGTCATGTCTACATAGTTCTCGAACCCGTAGTGTCCGCACGCTTAATTGATGATGATAAGTAATATGAGTTTATGAGTTTTGAGGTACCGAAGGTAGTTGGGAGTCCTGGATGAGAGCACGGACATGACGAGGAGTCTCAGAATGTTCGAGACATAAAGGTTAATATATTGGACGAGTATATTCGGACATCAGAAGTGTTCCAGGTGTTATCGGATAAAACCGAAGTGCTAGAGGGGGTTACCGGAATCCCCCAAGGGAGTATGGGCCATAGTGGGCCTTGAGGGAATAGAGAGAGGCAGCCCTTAGGGCTGGCCACACCCTCCCCAAGGAATCCTAGTTGGACTAGGAAAGGGGGGGGGGAGAGGCTCCCCTCTTCTTCCTTCTCCTCTCCTCCTTCCTTTCCTACTCCTTGTAGGAATAGGAAGGGGGATTCCTATTCCTAGTAGGAGTAGGAATCCTACTCCTGGCGCGCCATACTTGGCCAGCCGCACCTCCCCCCTTGCTCCTTTATATATGGGGGCAGGGGGCACCCAAAGACATAGAAGAAACATTGTTCTAGTCGTGTGCGGTGCTCCCCTCCACAGAAACACACCTCAGTCATAGCGTTGAAGTGCTTAGGCGAAGCCCTGCGCCGGTAGCTTCATCATCTCCGTCACCACGCCGTCGTGTTGACGAAACTCTCCCATGAAGCTCAACTGGATCAAGAGCTTGTGGGACGTCATCAAGCTGAACATGTGTTGAACGCGAAGGTGTCGTACGTTCGGTGCTTGATCGGTTCAATCGCGAAGACGTTCGACTACATCAACCGCGTCACTAGACGCTTCCGCTTCCGGTCTACGAGGGTACGTAGACACACTCTCCCCTCTCGTTGCTATGCATCTAGTAGATAGATCTTGCGTGATCGTAGGAATTTTTTTGAAATACTACGTTCCCCAACATCTCTGTCTCTCCTCCGAGGAGAACCCTTTCTCCAGTTAAAAGGCCGGTAGCCAGGGTTCTTTTTCATGGACCAGAGAAGTCTGTCGACAGTATGGTTTTTACTGCTCAGAAAGTGAATGTTGCGAACAAGATTCAAACTAAGAAAAGGAAATTAGTTCCTGTAGTATATACTTCAGTAAGGAGATGCACTCGGAGCACTTCCAGACTTGATGGTTATAAAAATGTCGTCTTTGAGCAGCTTGTTTCGCAGCCCCGGAAAAAACAACCTCGCTCAAAACCTGCTCATGAGATAGTCAAGCTGCAGCAACTCAACGCCGAAGATGGGCCAGAATTGGAGAAGGACGCTATTGGAGTGCCGCCTTATACCCCAATTAAGGTGCTGCAAGCTGTCGGAGCTGAACCGGAGATAGATCCTCAGCTCCTGGAGTCGGAGAAGCTTATGGCTGATCCAAAGGAGGACTCTTCTTCATCGCAAGACAAACGATGATGCCCCTTATTGCTGGGTTTTGCAAGCCTTATAAATTTGCTAGTTATCTCTTATGCTTTCTTTATTATGCTGGGAACAATGCTGTAGGCTGTGATGCACCCTTGGGTACTTTTGAGCCTTGCATGGCATTATGTGTCATGCAGTTACTGCTGCTTAACTACTCTTTTATTTATGAGTAGAGGTCTTACCCGTAGCTCGAAAATCTTGTGTTGGAACGTGAGAGGGCTAAACTCAGATGCCCGTCAGCGTGCAGTGAGGGAAAAATTGTCATAGAGACAATGTGCAATCCTATTCCTGCAGGAAACCAAGTTAGCTTCCACTGATCACGTTCTTATTAAACATATCTGCCCACCTTTCTATGATTGTTTCATTGAGTCACCCTCTAGCGGTGCTTCGGGGGGTATTTTAACTGTTTTGCATTCAGATATGTTAACTCGCACATTGATTCAAGTTAAACCTTTTGAAATTATTGTTAACTTCACTTCTGTTCATAGCAATGAGACATGGACCCTAGTAAATGTCTATGGACCATGTCAGGGAGTAATGAAAGATGATTTTGTCACCTGGTTATATGGCCTTGAAATTGACCCTGATGAAAATTGGATGCTAATGGGTGATTTTAATTTCATAAGATCTCTTGATAACAAAAACCTCCCTGGTGGTGATGTGAACGACATTTTCATTTCCAATGAAATAATTGGGCACCTGGGCCTGCTTGAGCTGCCTCTAAAAGGAAGAAAATATACTTGGTCTAATATGCATGATTCACCTATGTTGGAACAACTAGACTGGGTTTTCACTTCTGCAAATTGGATCTTACAATATCCAATGACACAGGTTACCCCTCTGGCCAAAACAACCTCAGATAATGTACCTTGCTTGGTTTCCATCAACACCAGTATACCCAAGGCACATATTTTTCATTTTGAAAATTACTGGGTTCAACAACCTGGTTTCATGGAGTGTGTGCATTCTGTTTGACAGATGAAATCCAATAAGTCACATATTTCAGCAGTAATAGTTGACAAACTAAAATCTCTGAGATTTGCCTTGAAGAAATGGCAGAAAGGCCTCTCTCACATCAAAAGCCTACTTCTGAAGTGCAACTGGGTCATCCTTTGGTTTGATGACTTGGAGGATCTCAGACCTCTTTCTATGCCAGAGAGCAACTTCAGATAATTAGTCAAGCTGCATCATGAACATCTCCTGCATCTACAATTTCTATATTGGAAAAAGAGGTGTACTATCAGGTATATCAAAGTAGGAGAAGAAAATACCAAATTCTTTCAGGCTATGGCCACAGAGAGACATAGGAAAAATGCTTTTGCTAGCCTGCTTTTGCATGATGGATCTTATACTAATGACCATGACACAATGGCAAATGAATTTTTGATGGTTTTCAAAAACAGAATGGGAACAGTGAGGAATATTGAAATGGGTGGGGAGATTCTGTCTTTAATACAGCAGGTGCCAGGACTGGAGGTTTTATCTAAACCTTTTGAGGAAAAGGAATTTCATAGGGTTATTATGGAAATGCCCATTGACAAGGCACCTGGGCCTAATGGTTTCAATGGTTTATTCCTCTAAAATGTTGGCACATTATCTCACAGGATTTCATCACTTTGTTTCATGAATTTCATGCAGGAACAATTACATTGGAAAACCTCAATGATGCTTATATTACTCTGGTTCAAAAAAAAAAAATCTCCTGAGACCTCAAGTGATTTTAGGCCAATATCTCTGACCAGTGTGGGCCCTAAATTCCTAACAAAGTTGGATGCCAACAGGTTTTACGAAGAGATCATTGGATGTATTCACAAGAATCAATATGGGTTTATTAAGACTAGAACCATCCAAGACTGCTTGGCTTGGACTTTTGAATACATTCATCAATGCAATCAATCCAAGAGACCAATCCTCCTGCTCAAGCTGGATTTTGAAAAGGACTTTGACTCAATTCAACATGAGGCAATTATAAGGTTTCTTAAAGCAAAAGGTTTCTCTGAAAGATTGATACAATGGGTTAAGGAACTCCCATCTTCAGGTACTTCATCAGTTTTACTCAATGGAGTGCTTGGTAAACATTTCAAATGCAGATGTAGTGTTAAGCAAGGAGATCCAATGTCACCCTTGTTATTTGTCATTGCTGCTAAACTCTTGCAAACAATGATCAATAATCTTCTGCAACATGGAAATTTAAGCCTCCCTATCCCAACACATGCTCTTGACTTTCCAGTGGTACAGTATGCTGATGACACACTTATGTTCATACACGCAGAAAGATCTCAATTGCTTGCTCTCAGAACATTGTTAACTTCTTTCTCCAAAGCCACTAGTCTGGAGATCAACTATCACAAATCCTTCATGTACCCTATTAATGTGGATGAGGTGAGAACTTCTTCTCTTGCAACCCTGTTTGGCTGTCAGATTGGAAAAATGCCTTTCACATATCTGGGCTTGCCAGTAGGTACCACTAGGCCTAAGATTGTGGATCTGTTACCCATGGTGGACTATATGGAAAGAAGACTTACTGCCAGTTCATGGTTTCTCCCTCAAGGCAGTAGACTTCAGTTGGTCAACTATGTTATTTCCTCATTGCCCATATACTTCCTCTGTAGCTTGTTCATCCCACCTGGAATACTCAAACTGTTGGAGAGAATTCAGAGGCAATGTCTATGGAGAAAATATGGTCAGGAAAAGGGGCCCTCCTTAGCTGCTTGGCCATTGGTATGCAAACCAAAGTCCAAAGGGGGCCAGGGAATTATTAACCTCGGTCTGCAAAATGAAGCTTTACTCATGAAGCATCTGAACAAATTTTACAATAAAGCAAATGTGCCTTGGGTCCAGCTAATTTGGGATTCTGATTATTGTAATAGGGTCCCTCATGATACCACTCTGTGCGGTTCCTTTTGGTGGAAGGATGTTTCCAAACTCATGGATAAATTCTGAGCAGTCACAATTATCAAAGTTACCAGTGGGGATACTGCACTATTTTGGTCTGATAATTGGGAACTGGGTAACCTGACTATCCCACTGAAGGAGAGATTTCCAAGACTACACTCTTTTTGTTCTGATAAAGCCTTATCCGCCAGGGAGTTCTGTACAAATGATAATGCCTATGATCTGTTTTCCGTGCCTCTATCACAATTGGCCCATGATGAATTTGACAATCTATCTGCCCTCCCGTCCAACTTTAGCTTGAACCACCATCTTCCTGACTCATGGCTATGGAATTATGGAAAGGTTTCTGATTACACTGCCAAGAAGTTTTACCTGCATGTGCATCAGCCAATCATACCAAACCCACTCTTGGGATGGATTTGGAAGAGTTCCTGCACTATGTCCATTAATATTTTTGCTTGGTTGGTCATCATGGATATGAATAACACAAAGGATATGTTGCAACACATGCACTAGAAGATTAATGATGGCCCACAATGTGTGATATGCTACAACTGTGCCCTTGAGAATAGAAACCATTTATTCTTCCAGTGTAACTTCAGTGTGAGAGTTTGGAATTATCTGCAGATTGAATGGACTAATGACACAGATATGGTTAAAATTGTTGTGGAAGCTAGAAGGGAGTTTGGTCAACCTTTCTTTGCAGAAGTGGTCTTCCTTGCTTGCTGGAATATCTGGAAAGTCAGGAATGATAAAGCATTCAGACACATCAGGCCCTCTTTTAGGCAGTGGAGATCTGGTTTTATTCATGACATCACATTGCTTTCTCACAGGATCAAGACCAGATTCAGAGATCAACTGCTTAGATGGATAGATTTCCTTCCATCGTGAGCTCCTTTGTTTTATCTCTTAGTAGGTTAGTCTTTTTAGTCCTGTATGTAGTAGGTTTCACTTGTTATTTTTCTTTGTTCTTTTTTTTTCTTTTGCTTCTCCTTGGGGGAAGCTTGTACATACTCAACTCTTCTTCTAATAAAATGCTGTGAGGTGTAAGCCTTGCAGTTTTCATGGTAAAAAAAACTACTTAGCTCAGAAGATATAAGTGAAGCACATAGAGTATTCTAACAAATTCACAATAAATGTGCGTCCCTCTGAAAAGGTGTGTACATCAAGGATGATTGAGCATATCACGTGGTGAATAAAAAGATAGCCTCAACTAAATTTACCGATGGATTGAAGACAAAAGAGGGATGCCTTCCGGGGCATCCCCAAGATTATATGCTCAGTTTTCCTTGAATATTACCTTGGGGTGCCTTGGGCATCCCCAAGATTAGATGCTTGGTTGTTTTTTAATATTACCTTGGGGTGCCTTGGGCATCCTCAATAGAAAACTCATGAGATCCGTTAGCGTAATAAATGAATTAAGCACTTTAGGTACTGTTGTGAACTCATTCTAATTTTATATTTGTGTAATATCTACTGTATTCCAACTTCTCCATGGTTCATACCCCCGATACTACCCATAGATTCATCAAAATAAGCAAACAAGACAACAAAAACAGAATCTGTCAAAAACTAAACAGTCTGTAGCAATATGAAAACTTCGCATACTTCTGCAACTCTAATAATTCTGAAACATTAGGACAACATGGGAAATTCGTATATAAACCTTGTGTAAACATTTCAGAAAATTACCACGCTCCAACAAATTATAGAATTTTCAGTACATGACATAAAGTTTCTGTTTTTTAGCAAAATCAAATCAACAATCTTTCAGACCATCCCTGTCGGTGTACAAAAGTAGGGGCCTTTCTGTACCCCTTTACTTGTGCACGGGCAGTCGTGGCTAGACCTGCGGCCACGCCTGGCGGGGCAGAGGAAGGAAAAGCACGAGAGTGCCAAGGAAACACTCAAGCCAGGGGAATGAAGGGTAGAGGGGCAAGATGGACTCCCCCGGCAACACCCTTGCCGGGGTGGCCTACATAGCCCCGGCAAGGGCCTTGCCGAGGGCAACTTGCCCAAATACCAGCAAGGCCGCCACCCTTGGGCCTGGGAGCTCTCGCACCATCAACAACGTCAAGACCATGACTCAGGGTGCCTGCGTGGTGGCATGCAGACCTTTGTGAAGACCAAAGGCCTGCGAATCTAGATGAGGACCAGAAGACGAAGACTCCTGGCAAGATCCTTGCCGGGGACGAAGAAGACCCCCAGCAAGATCCTTGTCGGGGACAACCACGAGACCCCGTCAAGACCCTTGCCGAGGGCGTTTGCATGGCCACAGCCAGGACCGCACCTGACAGGGTTCTGCCGCCCCACGGCCACTCCTACGCGGCAACCAGCCCACCCACTAGACAAGCGCCTGCGTGGCGGCATGCAGCTTCTAGGCTAACTAGTCAAGC
This sequence comes from Secale cereale, assembly GCA_902687465.1. Taxonomy (NCBI): domain Eukaryota; kingdom Viridiplantae; phylum Streptophyta; class Magnoliopsida; order Poales; family Poaceae; genus Secale; species Secale cereale. The sequence goes on along the minus strand of LR738709.1, from coordinate 176,060,981 downwards.
ACCTGTGTGGTGGCATGCAGATCTTCGTGAAGACCCTGCCACCGCACCAGCATAGAAGCCCGCCAGTCAGCGTGGCGCTGCATGCCTCGTCAGCTTGGACGCGCGTCAGAACAAGGCGAGGTGGCGACGGGCGGGAGGAGCTCTGTTGCCGTCCCTGATAAACCTAGAGGACACATAGGCGGCGCATTAAATGTGTTTGTCCTATGATGTCAGGCAATAAACTTGTGCACTGTAGATACTTTTCACGTCTCGTGTGCCACCTTGGCGACCCCTTTGTCATATAAAAGGAGGCCCGAGGCGTACTATTAGAGGATTTGGACTTTTTGGACAAGGCACACATAGTAGCTAGTTCAAGAGCTCAAGAACACAAGATAAACACAGACAAGCAGGACTAGGGTTTTACGCATCACTTGCGGCCCGAACCTGGGTAAAAATTCCCACCCGTTGATCGACTAGACCTGCTCTTTGCGTAGCGCTATGCCCCCGCCAACCGTAGTAGGGGTCCTCGGGATTCCATAGGTGTTGTTTCCCCTGATACCTTTGGCGCGCCAGGTAGGGGGTGCTAGGCTGTGAAAATCTGGTCTAGAAGTTAGCGCATCGACTTCTTCATTGCCATGGCTCCAAAGAAGAAGGGGATCACGACGATCGGTCTGTCTGGAGCCGAACTACCCGTGCCAGCATGGGCGGGCGATGGGGCGGCCGCGGATGGTGGCGGAGGCATGGCCCGCGAGCATCCACAACACTCTAGCCATCGGAGCCAGGGGAGCAGCATCGTTCTTGCCCAAGACGACGAGCCGCACGCCGCTGGGTCCAGGGGCGTCGCCGTGCTGCCCACAGGCAGCGCGGTATTCTCCCAGACACCCCTGCCGACGCTCGCGCCGTGGTCCTCCCAACTCATGTGTGACGAGCAACTCAGCGACGTCGGTGCCCTCGGGCGCCGCCGCGGGAAGAGCCCCTTGCGTCACTCTCAAGATGCACCGGGCCAGCATGCACGTCCAGTCACTGGCGGAAGCGGCCTGCGACTGCGAGACCGTGATAGAGCTCCTTCTAACGTGGTTAGAAGTCAGAGCACGTTATGGTCCACATAGCTCTTGCCGCCACCCACGCGAGCAGAAGCGTTGGCGCGCGTGAAACTGCTCCTCGACTTTTCTCCCGCTGCAGAGAAGCTCGACAAGTGGAGAGCCACCATCCGGAGCCTCATCAGGTTCGCCAATAAAGATGAACCATGACCAGTGGAACCCTCGTGCCGGCGCTCTGTCAAGCCGGCGCACGCCAGTGGTGGAAGGACCGGAGCTGCTGCGACCATGGTGCACTCTCCTCCCCCACGCCATCAATAGCAGCCACTGGCTCGATGGGCCGACGCTCGTGACAACGTTTCCACAGCGTCGTCCAACCTGCGAGCCTGTTGCGACCAATGTCATGTTCTTCGGGAGCGAGCCCAGGAGGGCGCTCGGACCACTATCGAGCGACAGCGGGAAGCGCCATCAGGTAGGCATGCGGGGCCCACTATGGACCGCCCAGCGCTGGGGGGCTCTGGTGACTTTACCTTATGAGGTGGGTTGTCTAGCCTTTACCCGCGAGCTGTTGCAATTCCAGTGGCCCACAAACCGCACATTCAAGCCTGAAGTCGGAGAAAAGTACAATGGCAAGACTCACCCGCCGGAGTTCCTCAGCATCTACACTATCAGGGTGCATGCCGCTGGGGCTCGTGATGACAAGGTGCTTGCCAACTACTTCCCGTTGGCACTTAAGCCCAGCGTTATGTCATGGTTGATGCACCTGCCTGTGGATTCCATTTCTTCTTGGTCAGATCTGTGCGACGAGTTTGTTGGCGCATTTACCGGGGGCCACCAAGCTCCTGGCCAGTCGAGTGATTCGCATGTCATCCCCCAGAAGAACGGCGAAACCCTACGCAAGTACATACAAAGGTTCAACCATGTGCAGTACAACATCCCAGATGTTCACCCCACCGTCACCATCAGTGCATTCCATTAGAATGTGCGCAACCGCAAGATGCGTGAGGAGCTGGCGATGAACAAGGCCAGAGATGTAGCCGAGGTTTATGTTATGGCTGATAGATGTGCTCGAGCTAAAGAAGGGAGGACGTACCCCGGCGAAGATGCCGGCGCAGAAACCGACTCCACAGACGGAGACGTCGTCTCCCCGGCGAAGAAGGGCCGACGCCGCAACAGGAAGCGTAAGGGCATGGCCGTGCTTGCCCTCGAGGGATCTGACGACCCCGCCGCCGCCAAGAAGGCCAAGGCCGACGACCCTGACAAAGAAGTTGCCGGGTGCGCCACCTGTTGGGCCTTGGCGGCTACCGACAAGCCAGGAGGCTCCGACAAGTAGCACTACAAGATCCATCACACCAAGGGCCATGACCTCCAGAATTGCCTGCAGGTCGAGGTGCTCGCATAGAAGTAGAAAGCTGAGTATGAGAGGCGCGATAAGGAGAAGGGCCCGGATGGTGCCGAGGCACCCGGCAAGAAGCGTGTCGGCCGAGGTGGTCGCCGCGGCCAAGATAATCAATTAGAGAGGTCCGCTCGGGGCCGTGACAAGAAAGAGGGAGACAGTGATCATGATGAGGACGACGAGTCCAGAGAGCACGGGTTCCAGAAAGCTACGGAGGCCATGTGCATCGATGGTGGTGCCTCATTGCATACCTCTCACCGCCAACTAAAATAGTGGGCGCATGACGTCACTACGGCAGGGCCATCATTCGACGCCCAGAGGCCACTGAAGTGGTCCAGCACGCCTATCATTTTTGACACCGAGGATCACCCTAATCGCACAACTATCGTCGGGTGTTTGCCATTGTTTGTTTCGCCAATGATAGGCAACCTCAAGGTGACGAAAGTGCTAGTTGATGGTGGCACTGGTCTGGACCTGATATCGCCCGCTGTGATCGGGAGGCTGCAAATCCCCAATAGAGATCTCGAGGAGATGGGGAAATCTCGAGGAGACGGACACGTTTCAATGGGTCAACACGGGGAGGATTTAGCCGAAGGGAAAGCTCGCGTTACCCGTTACATTTGGGGGCGAGCTAAATCATAGGATGGAGAAGATTGTTTTTGATGTTGCCAAGATCCCCTTGCCCTATAATGGGATCCTCGGCCGCCCAGCGTTTATGGCTACAACACGTCCCCTCTGACACATTACACCTACAACATGTTGAAGATGCCCGGTCCGATGAGCATCATCACCGTCCCCTCCGACAAGAAAGACCCGCTCATCTGCACCGACCAACTCTACTGAGAGGCACTTGCAGCAGATGCCGCCGAGGCACTTTCTCCTACCGCTGAGACCCCAAGGGAGAAGAAAACCGGCAAGGCCCCTGCCCATGTCGGCAAGGGCCCTTCCGACAAGACTTTTGACACTGGCAAGAGTTCCCGCACCCCCTACGGCAAACGCGCTTCTTTGGAGCGCCGTGTTCCCATTGGGGACATGCCACAGAGCTCCGTCCGATGCGGAGCCCCGTCCTCCTCTCCCTCGAGCGCCAAAGCGGCCTCGACCTCGCCCCCTCCCTCTTCCTCTCACAGCGAGCTCCGCTGCCATGAGCTCCAGAGGAGGGGGGACACGCTGTAGGGCGGAAGCCCTCGTCGCCGCCATTGGAGCGCCGATGCACCCTCTAACCATGGCAAGTGGAAGAAAAAGATCAAGCAGAAAGGAGATTGATGCGGAAGGACACCGTGCCTCTCCCCTTTTTATAGAGGGGCAGAGCCGGGGGCTCGGCCCCCCAACCTAAGGGTGGCTGCCCCACTCGACCAATCTGGCCGCCAGAAGCGCATGGAATCAGGACCGACCCGCTTCTCCAATCAGCAATGCCCGGCTTGCCGCCTTGGTGTTAATGCCCATGCCCTATGTATCCGCCACTTACCCTCCCTGAGGCATGGGGGACACGTGGCGGGCGAGCCGGGTCCACTTTGTAAATGAGTAGCACCCCTACGGCTTCCTCTTTTTTATGGGGAAGACGCGGGCTGCCTCTTTACTGTCCACCGCGATGTGACGCAAGCATGCTGCAACCGTTCCATGCACGACTCCCACGTCACGCACCCAATGCGAGTCATGGGAAAGCGTAACTGGCGAAGAAATCACCACAGTTAAAACTCTGCCACACGTGCCCACACACCATTCTGGGCCTAGCCCAACAACGCTTCGCGCTTATGTGTGGCCCGGGCTCGCGGGCTCCTGTCGATGTACAAAAGTAGGGGCCTTTATGTACCCCTTTACTTGTGCACGGGTATTCGTGGCCACACCTGCGACCATGCCTGGCGGGGCAGAGGGAAGAAAAGCACGAGACTTCCAAGGCAACACTCAAGCCAGGTGCATGAAGAGCAGAGGGGCAAGATGGACTCCCCCCGGCAACACCCTTGCTGGGGTAGCCTACATAGCCCCGGCAAGAGCCTTGCCGGGGCAACTTGCCCAAACACTAGCAAGACCACCACCCTTGGGCCTAGGAGCTATGGCACCATCAACAACGTCAAGACAAAGACTCAGGGGTGCCTGCGTGGTGGCATGCAGACCTTTGTGAAGACCAAAGGCCTGCAAATCTAGATGAGGACCAGAAGACGAAGACCCCCGGCAAGATCCTTGCGGGGGACGACGAAGACCCCCGGCAAGATCCTTGCCGGGGACAGCCGCGAGACCCTGGCAAGATCCTTTCCCGGCGCAGCCACGAGACCCCGGCAAGACCCTTGCCGGGGGCATCTACAAGGCCACAGCCAGGCCCGCACTTGCGAGAGTTTAGCCACCCCGCAACCACTCCTACGCGGCAACCAGCCCGCCCACTAGACAAGTGTCTGCGTGGCGGCATGCAGCTTCTAGGCCAACTAGTCAAGCACCTGCATGGTGTCATGCAGATCTTTGTGAAGACCCTGCCACTGCACCAACACAGTAGCGAGCCAGCCAGCATGGCACTGCATGCCTCGTCAGCTAGGACGCACGTCAGAACAAGGAGAGGCGGCGACGGGCGGGATGAGCTTTGTTGCTGTCCATGATAAAGCTAGAGGACACATAGGCAGTGCATTAAATGCGTTTGTCCTATGATGTCAGGCAATAAACTTGTACACTGTAGATACTTTCCACCTCCTGTGTGCCACTGTGGCGACCCCTTTGTCATATATAAGGAGGCCCAAGGCGTACTGTGGGAGGATTCGGACTTTTTGGACAAGGCATACATAGTAGCCAGTTCAAGAGCTCAAGAACACAAGATAAACACAGACTAGCAGGACTAGGGTTTTACGCATCACTTGCAGCCCGAACCTGGATAAAAATTCCCATGCGTTGATCGATTAGACCCGCTCTTTGCGCAGCGCTACGCCCCCGCCAACCATAGTAGGGGTCCCCGGGATCCCATATGCGTCGTTTCCCCCGACAATCACAAAGGTCTTACTTGGCACAAACACTAAATTAAAACATGAAAACACATCTAACGAGAGGCTATAAGGTATATTTATTCAAGAAAAGAAGAAAAAAGATTAAAGCAAAAATAAAATTGGGTTGCCTCCAAGGAAGCGCTATTGTTTAACGCCCCAAACTAGGCATAAAACAACGATCTAGGTATTGTCATCTTTCTTATTCATCCCATAAGTAGCCCTCATAATAGATTCATATGGTAACTTATTTTCTTTCTTGGAAAGTGTTCCATGCCTTTCCTTAATGGAAATTGGAATCTAATGTTTCCTTTTTCATATCAATAATTGCACCAATCGTTCTAAGGAAAGGTCTGCCAAGAATAATAGGGCATGTTGTATTACAATCTATATCAAGAACAATAAAATCTACGGGCACATAATTCCTATTTGCAACAATAAGAACATCATTAATCATTTCTATAGATCTTTTAATAGAGGAATCCGCTAGATGCAAATTCAAAGAACAATCATCAAGTTTATGGAAACCTAGTACCTCACATAGAGTTTTTGGAATTGTTGAAACGCTAGCGCCCAAATCACACAACGCATTGCACTCATAATATTTAATCTTGATTTTAATAGTAGGTTCCCAATCATCATAAAGCTTTCTAGGGATTGAAACTTCCTACTCAAGTGTTTCTTCAAAAGATTTCAACATAGCATCAACAATATTATTTGTAAAAGCCTTATTTTGATTATAAGCATGAGGAGAATTAAGCATCGATTGCAACAAGGACATACAATCTATCAAAGAACAACTATACGAATTAAAATCCTTGAAGTCCAAAATAGTGGGTTCATTACTAGCTAAAGTTTTGACCTTTTCAATCCCACTTTTATCACTTTTCATTAAGATCTTTATTCTCCAAATTATCGGGAAGCCTCTTATCTAAAGTTGACGCATCTCCAGTCCCTTATTTTCCAAGATTTATATTAGCCAAAAAAGATTCAATAGGTGTCAAGCCAAGAATCTTAAGATCTTCATCATTATTATCGCAAAAACTAAAAGAACACGTCTTCTCTAGCAATTCTCTTTTAGCACGCAACCTAGCCGCTCCCACTTTACTCTCATTAATAGAAATTTGCATGACTTTCAGAGACTCATTGATATCATGCTTTGGTGGCATATATGTAATCTTTTAAAAAATCAATCTCATGAGAACTTCTATCAACGTTCCTAGCCAAATCATCAATATTAAGCAAAGTTTCTTCTACCATAGCATTGAAAATCTTTTGGGAATTTATAAATTCCTTAATTGTACTCTCAAGATCGTAAGTTATTTTATTATAATTTCCATAATAATTTTTGTAGGAATTACATAATTATTGGAGGAATTACTAGGAAACACGCTAGGGTTGAAATTACCTCTATAAGAATTATTACCAAAATTGTTCCTACCAACAAAATTCACATCCATATATAGATTCATTATTATTCTCAAGCAAACTAGACAAAGGCATTGATACGTCTCCAACGTATCTATAATTTTTTATTGTTCCATGCTATTATATATATTCTGTTTTGAATGTTTAATGAGCTTTATTATACAGTTTTATATTATTTTTGGGACTAACCTACTAACCCAAGGCCTAGTGCAGATTGCTGTTTTTTTGCCTATTTCAGAGTTTCGCTGAAAAGGAATATCAAACGGAGTCCAAACGGAATGAAACCTTTGGGAGAGTTATTTTTGGAACCGTATCTACCCAGAACACTTGGAGTACACGCGAGGGGACGAAGGAGGTGGCCACGAGGGTCCATGGCGCGCCCCCTCCCCCTGGGCACACCCCACCCTCGTGGGCCCCCTCTAGCTCCCCCGATGCCCTCCTTCCTCCTATATATATCCATATACCCTGAAAACATTGAGGCAATAGAGAAAACCCTAATTCCACAGCCGCAACCTTCTGTTCCCGTGAGATCCCATCTTGGGGCCTGTTTCGGAGCTCCGCCAGAGGGGGGATCTACCACGGAGTGCTTCTACATCAACGCCATAGCCTCACCAATGAGTTGTGAGTAGTTTACCACAGACCTTCGTGTCCATAGTTATTAGCTACATGGCGTCTTCTCTCTTTTTGGATCTCAATACAAAGTTCTCCTCGATCTTCGAGGAGATCTATTCAATGTAATCTTTTTGTGGTGTGTTTATCGAGATTCGATGAATTGTGGGTTTATGATCAAGATTATCCATGAACAATATTTGATTCTTTTCTGAAATCTTTTATGTATGATTATAATATCCTTGCAAGTCTCTTCGAATTATTGGTTTGGTTTGGCATACTAGATCTATAGTTCTTGCAATGGGAGAAGTGCTTGGCTTTGGGTTCAATCTTGTGGTGTCCTTTCCCAGTGACAGCAGGGGCGGCAAGGCACATATTGTATTGTTGCCATCGAGGATAAAAAGATGGGGTTTATATCATATTGCTTGAGTTTATCCCTCTACATCATGTCATCTTGCTCAAAACATTACTCTGTTCTTATGAACTTAATACTCTAGATGCATGCTGGATAGCAGTCGATGTGTGGAGTAATAGTAGTAGATGCAGAATCGTTTCGGTCTACTTGTCATGGACATGATGCCTATATATAATGATCATGCCTAGATATTCTCATAACTATGCGCTTTTCTATCAATTGCTCGACAATAATTTGTTCACCCATCATGGAATTCTGATATCATGAGAGAAGCCACTAGTGAAACCAATGGCCCACGGGTCTACCCTTATCATATTACTTTACTTCAATTTCTGCTGCCGTTGCTTATTTTCTTTATTTACTTTCTGTTCTTATATCAGAAATACCAAAAATATCATACTATCCTATCTATCAGATCTCACTTTCGTAAGTGACCGTAAAGGGATTGACAACCCCTTATCGCGTTGGCTGCGAAGTTATTATTTGTTTGTGCAGGTGCGAGGGACTCACGTGTGGTCTCCTACTGGATTGATACATTGGTTCTCAAAAACTAAGGGAAATACTTACGCTACTGTGCTGCATCACCCTTTCCTCTTCGTGGGAATACAACGCTAGCTCGAGAAGTAGCAAGAAGAATTTCTGGCGCCGTTGCCGGGGAGGCTTACGCAAAAGTCATATACCAAGTACCTATCACAAACCCTTATCCTTCGCATTACATTTTTTGCCTCTCGTTTTCCTCTCCCCCACTTCACCCTTGCCGTTTTATTTGCCCTTGTTTTTGCCGTGTGTTTACCGTTCGCTTGCTTCTTGTTTGCTTGTGTGTTGGATTGCTTGCTTGTCACTATGGCTCTAAACAATACCAAATTGTGTGACTTCTCCAATACCAACAATAATGATTTTATTAGCACTCCGAGTGCTCCTATTACCGATGCTGAATCTTGTGAGATCAATGCTGCCCTGTTGAATCTTGTCATGAAAGATCAATTTTCTGGCCTTCCTAGTGAAGATGCCGCTACCCATCTAAACAACTTTGTTGATTTGTGTGATATGCAAAAGAAGAGGGATACAGATAATGCTATTGTTAAATTGAAGCTATTTCTGTTTTCACTTAGAGATCATGCTAAAACTTGATTTTCCTCTTTGCCTAGAAATAGTATTGATTCATGGAATAAGTGCAAAGATGCCTTTATCTCTAAGTATTTTCCTCCCACTAAGGTCATCTCTCTTAGAAACGATATTATGAATTTTAAGCAACTAGATCATGAGCATGTTGCACAAGCTTGGGAGAGAATGAAATTAATGATTCGTAATTGCCCTACTCATGGTTTGAATTTATGGATGATTATACAAATTTTTTATGCTGGCTTGAATTTTGCTTCTAGAAATCTTTTAGATTCGGCCGCGGGGGGCACTTTCATGGAAACTACCTTAGGGGAAGCTACGAAACTCATAGATAATATTATGGTTAACTATTCTCAATGGCACACTGTCGTGGAATTGTCACGGCAGATGTCCTAGGGTAAGGACTTAGTCGTGAAGCCGCGCATCTATGTGGTAGCTTGAGAGGGGTTGAGCGGAATCGAGAGACGCAACGCAAGACAAGGGTTTAGACAGCTTCGGGCCCCGGGAAACATCATCCGGTAATAGCCCTACATGCTGTTTGAGGCTAGGTCTCATTATGATCCTCATGGTGTCGTTGGTAAACCGGCTCTTGTGTGTAGCCCTAGAAATTGTGGCGCCTCTAACTTGTTAGAACTTGTCCCTCTTTGGGGAGCCCTGCCCCTCCTTATATATGTTGAAGGTGCGGGTTACATGACTAGTCCTAGTAGGACTAGGATTTCTCTATTACAAGGAGTCCTAGTCTTGCTTCCTTTGTAGAAGAATATTCCTTGTGCTTTCTTCATAAACCGGCCGACCATAACATGAACCGGCCTTATGGGCCTTGGGCCTTGTCATCCGTGATCCACCCGCCGGGTTACCAGTGAATCTCCAAGTGTAAACCATCTCAAGTAAACCGTCAAGTCCGGCCGGGTTATACTTCCGGCCGGGTTATGCCACGGGGTATATCCCCGACATTAGCCCCCAGTTTAATTTGGATTTATCCATGTTAAACTTAATCCTTCATGCATACATAAATGCGAGAACAAGTTTGATAGGTTGTGCTCCGGGCTAAAATATTTTCCTGAACTGGCACCTGATCATCCTTAAATCCTTGTTATTTTCTCCGTGATATGTATCCATGATCTCATAGAAAATCTCCTTAGCAGATATGTTCAAACATTACCAATGCAAAAAAATCCAGGCACTTCTTTTGAAAACTCCGGGTCAATAGACCAGCTTCATAATCAATTTGCTTGCAGAAGATATTTTGTAAATAAAGAATCCATTTGAATTGGCTTTCAATACTCTGACTTGACAAAAATATTGATCTTTGAAATATTCAACTGATATCCAGCCAGCTTGAGGATGCCGGTTTATGATTACCACCATTGTCGGGTTATAAAAACTGATAATTCCGGGCCATGACTGTTTATAAACGTCGGGTCATTACCTGTAGCCCCCAAGTCTTAAGAAGAGAATATAGTGATAGCTTAACACTTGTTTCAATATAAATGTTGCAACCTTGAAGAAATCCAGATTGATCATCCCAGTCACTAGTAAAAACTGAATATTCCACATATGTAGCCCCCAAGTGCCGGGTTGTCATGCTTGCAGCAGCCTGGGACTTATAATTGCCTGATACTTAGAAACTTCAACCAGTGTAGCCCCCAAGTGCCGGGTCATTATGCAATAATGAGCAGGGACTTTGTATATACTTCATTGAAAATAACATTATATAATATACCTCCCATCATGGGGCTTGAACCCACGTCCACAAGGTTAAGAGCTTTGTGCTTTACCAATTGAGCAATGGATACTTCAATATAATGGATTAATACTTGTGTACCTTGAATTGTTTTGACAGGAGCAATTGGTAGCCCCCAAGGGCCGGCTCATTACAATGTGATGAGTCGGGTTTTCAATAAAGGTGAGCAAAAAAATGACTTTGCATTAGCCCCCAAGTGCCATGGTGCATGCTTAGTGACATGGGACTTGCGTATTTGATATAATCTCAATCTGAATAATGTAGCCCCCAAGTGCCGGGTCGTAAGCCTGCAGCGACTCGGGATTATTCCTTCAATTGTAGAATAGATCATTTCCATTGATAATATGATAGCCATTGCGCTAAAGCGACTTTGAAAACCTCAACCATAATATTGGTTATTGATAACCATAATAAAAATCCAGCCATGTTGGCTATTTGAAGATTTGAATAACATAACCCGGTTTAAAACCGGTTCCAGTGATATTTGATCACAACCAGGTCGGGTTAATAAACACCGGTCATTATTTTATCTCATACTGGTGACTTATAGTCAAAAGCCAGGCCGGTTTAATAAACACCGGTCATTATCTTACCATCATATACTGGCAACTTATAGTCAAAAGCCAGGCCGGTTTAATAAGCACCGGTCATTATCTTTTTTTGCATAAAACCATGTTCAAACTATCCTGGCGGTTCATCGCCGGACGGGTCATAATACCCAAGCACATGATCTAAGTTAATAACTTGAACCGTGTATGAAATATGAACATGTATCATACCTGTGACTAAGTGTATCTGTAAACCTTAATCCGGTAGGAATGATCCAAGACGTGAGTGTTGATGACTCCCTTGGCTCTCTGTCGGCTTATTATGAAGGCCGATCCGGGTTACAATGAACGCCGGTTTGGTTCTCGCTCGTGTTCATGACCCAGACTTTTAACTCTGTAGACATATGGTCAACCTTGTAGTTGTCCGGTCTCGCATCAATGGACTTGGTTAAAAACCAATGATCATGACGACCAAGATTTGTGAAATCATAGAAATAAGGTTTTTTGGGAAAATAAGACCATGTAGTCGAGGCTTTTTACGAGCTGTCAGGCTCCAAATTCGAGGCTTTTTGCGAGCTGCCAGGCTCCAAATTCGAGGTTTTTTCATCGATGACACACCACCCAATGTTTCAAAACCTCTGAAGGATCTTGTCTTTAGGTGATCAACTCGATGATCGTCACTAGCTGATTCCTTGATGCATCAAGGGCGCCAGTTTAGGAGGCCATGGTGAGTTTTTGGCGAAACTCCCATGTGATACTCCTTTGTAAGAAAGACACCACTGATTCCCTGTAGCTATCAGGGGCGCCGGTCTAGGAGGCCATGGTGAGTTTTCGGCGAAACTCCCATGTGATACTCCTTTGTAAAAAAGACACGACTGATTCCCTGTAGCTATCAGGTGCGCCGGTCTAGGAGGCCATGGTGAGTTTTCGGCGAAACTCCCATGTGATACTCCTTTGTAAGAAAGATACGGCTGATTCCCTGATCCTTATCAGGGTCGCCGGTTTAAGAGGCCATGGTGAGTTTTCGGCGAAACTCCCATGTGATACTCTTTCTGAGCTGTGCTCGCCGGGTACCTATGTTTGAGTTATGTTGCGCAAAAAACTCTCTTTGGTCCCTTTAATAAATAACTGTCATGCATATCAAAATATACGGATCAAAGTAACTGTTTTCTTGATGAAAACAATATATACCAAGAAAATAGATTTAGATGGATATAACCTGATGTATTTGGACCTTATGATCCTCATCGGGGTCTGTGAGTCAACTCGGTATGTTGAATAGACCGGACCGCAGGGCGGATAGTAAAACGACCGCAGTATCAGAGGTGGCTCGAACAGATGAACCGGCCGTGGGGTTGTAAGACGGCGCAGATGAGCAAGTTGTCCCCAGCGTTGTAAACCGATGTGGACGCATGAACCGGCTGCGAGGGCAGACGGGTGAGTTGTCTGCGGCATTGTAAACCAACGCAGACGGGTGAGTTGGCCTTTAAATTTGCACCAATATGACGATTTGGGGTCCTGCATTAAATAACTTTGCAGGCCGGAGTAATTGCTCTTTTAAAGAAAGTGATATGTAATATAAAATATAATGGATGGATTTCACCTGATATGTTAGACCAGAAATTGTCACAGCAGAGTTGATGATCACCCTGGTAAAGGTGGGTGAATCGGCCGTGGGCGCGGACGATGAATCAGTCCCGTATCTTGATGTAGCGGGGGCGGCGATTTGCGCATGTATTCATCCAGCAGTACGACACGAACGCGTTAGTGCACAAAATAATTTTGGCGCACGCCCCTTTGCAACACCTTTGTAATGAATAATGTTCCTCATGTCTTGTCGGGCGAACACATCTCCTCTGACTTCCTCTGTTTTATCAATGTAAATACGCTATGTAGCATAATATCAAATTGTAGAGTTCTCCATGTGTAAGGTACTGGAGGTGCATGGAAAGTGAATAATATATGCATGTAATCAACACTCTGGCCGCATTATCCACGCATGTAGCATATTTTATCCTTCTTCTCTTTTGTCTGCTTCTGCTTGGAGAAGCATCCCTTGTTTGACATTGTCAATAGAAAAGGCAAGTCTGTAATCGTTTGATCCAAAGAACTGCTCTACCAATTGCTCCGTAGTAGTACTAGTCCGTCCATGGTTGATATCCTCTTGTTTTCCCTTCAGGTGAAGAGTAGTAGTTGCAGCGACTTTTCTGATCTCCCCATAACTGATCATCTTCGGAACTTTTGAGCAGGCAACTAACATTGCCTCGGGTTCTAACGACAGCTTATCAGAAATTGATCCGTATTCGATGGATCATCTAGTTGCGGCGGAACGCTCCATGCAACCCTAAACTTTCTTTAATTCAAACCTAGGTATTAGATCTGACTGCTCGCCTTGAATACATTGTAAATCCTTCCCCAACGATCCTTCTTCATCTGGAAAATTGCAAACTTCTCGACCCCTAGGAAAGATCCCTCCAAGAACTCAACACCACCGTGCGCAGGCCCCACGCTGGGTGCCAACTGTCGTGGAATTGTCACGGCAGATGTCCTAGGGTATGGACTTAGTCGTGAGGCCGCACATCTATGTGGTAGCTTGAGAGGGGTTGAGCGGAATCGAGAGACGCAATGCAAGACAACGGTTTAGACAGCTTCGGGCCCCGGGAAACATCATCCGGTAATAGCCCTACATGTTGTTTGAGGCTTGGTCTCATTATGATCCTCATGGTGTCGCCGGTAAACCGGCTCTTGTGTCTAGCCCTAGAAATTGTGGCGCCTCTAACTTGTGAGAACTTGTCCCTCTTTGGGGAGCCCTGCACCTCCTTATATATGTTGAAGGGGCGGGTTACATGACTAGTACTAGCAGGATTAGGATTACTCTATTACAAGGAGTCCTAGTCTTGCTTCCTTCGTAGAAGAATATTCCTTGGGCTTTCTTCATAAACCGGCCCACCATAACATGAACCGGCCTTATGGGCCTTGGGCCTTGTCATCCGTGATCCACCCGCCGGGTTACCAGTGAATCTCCAAGTGTAAACCGTCTCAAGTAAACCGTCAAGTCCGGCCGGGTTATACTTCCGGCCGGGTTACGCCGCGGGGTATATCCCCGACACACACCGAAAGATCTACTAGTAAAAAGTGCAAGCTATTGAAGAGATTAGTGTTTTGAGTGGAAAGATGGATGAACTTATGAAATTATTTTCTACTAAGAGTGCTTCTTCTGATGCTAATGATATGCCTTTATCCACGCTGATTGAAAATAACAATGAATTGTTGGATGTTAATTTTGTTGGTAGGAATAATTTTGGTAATAATGCTTATAGAGGAAACTTTAATTCTAGGCCTTTTCCTAGTAATTCCTCTAATAATTAGGGTAATTCCTACAATAACTCTTATGGAAATTTTGGCAAGATGCCCTCTGAATTTGAAACTAGTGTTAAAGAATTTATGAATTCACAAAAGAATTTCAATGCTTTGCTTGAAGAAAAATTGCTTAAGATTGATGAGTTGGCTAGAAACGTGGATAGAATTACTCTTGATGTTGGTTCTTTGAAACTTAGATCTATTCCACCTAAGCATGATATCAATGAGTCTCTCAAAGCCATGAGAATTTCCATTGATCAATGCAAAGAAAGAACCACTAGGTTGCGTGCTAAAAAAGATTGCTTTATGAAAGCGTGTTCTTCTAGTTATCATGAAAATAAATATGAAGATCTGAAAGTTATTGATGTGTCTCCTATTAGATCCTTGTTTTCTAGTATGAATTTTGGTAAAGATGGGACTGGAGATGAGTCTACTTTAGTTAAAAGGCGTCCCAATGATTTAGAGTTTCTAGATCTTGATGCTAAAATTGTTAAAAGTGGGATTGAAGAGATTAAACTTTGCATAGTGATGAACCCACTATTTTTGATTTCAAGGGATTCAATTATGATAATTGATCTTTAATATATTGTATTTCTTTGTTGTAATCCGTACTAAATTCTCCGCATGCTTATACAAAATAAAGCTTTTACCAAACACATAGTTGGTGCTTTGATGCAATCTTATGAAGAAAAACTTGAATTAGAAGTTTCTATCCCTAGAAAGATTTATGATGAGTGGGAACCTAGTATGCAAATTAAAATTAAAAATCATGAATGCTTTGCTTTGTGTGATTTGGGTGCAAGTATTTCTACAATCCCAAAAACTTTGTGCGATTTGTTTGGTTTCCATGAACTTGATGATTGTTCTTTAAATTTGCATCGTGCGGATTCTACCATTGAGAAACCTATGGGAAGGATTAATAATGTTCTTATCATTTCCAATTGGAATTATGTGCCCGTAGATTTCATTTTTCTTGATATAGATTGCAATCCTGCATGTCCTATTATTCTTGGTAGACCTTCACTTAGAACGATTGGTGCAATTATTGATATGAAAGAAGGAAATATTAGATTCCAATTTCCGTTAAGGAAAGGCATGGAACATTTTCCTAGAAAGAAAATCAAATTACCTTATGAGTCTATTACGAGAGTGTAATGCCCAGGATGGGACTATATCTCCTACGTGCCGAGGCACGACTTAAAGATATAAGCCCGTTCTGGAATGATCGCAAGTTTGGTACCTTTGCACATCTCATGTAAAAATAGGGATGGAAAACTGAAAAGAGAGTTGGCTTACACTCGCCACGTCACACAATACATTACATGTATAAACATCATTCAGATAAACATCATAGCCCATCTAAGGGTAAAGATCCAAATGACAAGATACCAAACATAACTCAAACCACAGGTTTGAGATCGAATCCTAGTAGAAGCTCTACTGATCAACCGGATAGTTCACATAGTAACGACTACGCTCCTCGTCGTACTCCCAGTCTAGCTCAGTGCCATCGCCTGTGTAGCTCACCATCGTACCTGCATCTGGTGTGTTGAAGTAACTGTGAGCCACAGAGGACTCAGCAATCCCGTTCCCGGGTAACACGACTATTTAAGCCTTGGGTGTGGAACAAGGCTGAAGAATGAACAAGAGTCTGCAGCAGCACTAGCCTAGCTTACATAAAAGAGAGCGAGAAGAGAAGGTGCCTCGGTCGAGAGATGATCACGAAGTGACCCTAAACTAAAGCAAGTCAAACATAACCCCGCCGTGTTCACTTCCCGAATCCCTTTCGGAAAATGACCGTCACGGTACCCACGCTGGTAGTGTATTGGAACATGGTGTCAAGTTTTCTACAACCGGATATTAACAAGCTACCATCTGCCACATAACCGCGGTCACGGCTTTCGAAAGTTCAAAACACTGCAGGGGTGTTCCAACTTGGCCCATGACAAGCCCACGATCCGCGGAGTCGCAACTCCAAGGAGGAAAGGCCCGAGTATCCTCGGAATCCCGTGCTCAAGATACTCCGAACTAAGGTAAGGCTAATCCAGCAAATCCTCCCGGCGTGCCGACACCCTGACAGTAGCCGCGTGTATTGAGTCTCAGGCCACGACCGGATGGGACAAGCTACGGGTTTTTACCAGACCTTGAGTTTCCTCGAGGTGGCCCCGCAGGTTGCCCAGTTCGGACCAACACTCATGTGGAGCACTGGCCCGGGGTTGTTGATTAAGAAGAGGGTTAATTACTCCCTATGCAAGTTTTTAGTTATTAGGGAAATAGTACCAATGTTGGGACTTGCTGAAAAAGACTTAGCACCTAGCGGTTTATCGAGGGGGTCCCATAACCCCAACCGTGTGAGGAACGCATAATCAAGGAACATAACACCGGTTTATACGGTTCCTAGGGCGGCATGAGTGGAACAAATCACCAAGCAAAAGGCTTAGCCTTCCACCCATTACCAATATATAGATGATTTCATTTAATAATTAATATAGTGTGATATCCCAACAAGCTTCATCAAGAAGCAAGAATCTTCAATCTTCACCTGCAACTAACAATGCTATAAGAGGGGCTGAGCGAAGCCTACGTATAGCCAATCAATGGTTTGCATAGGTAGGGTGGTTAGACAGGTTCATGGTTACAATAGGAGGCTGACAGGAAAAACATGGGCATCGAGGCAAAACTATAGATCGAGACTTCTAGCAATAGGCAAATATAGTAATGTTATCGGGGTTCGGTCATCTTGCCTGAAGAGTTGTCGATGGGATTGTAAGAGGGGTCCTCGTTCTCAACCTCGGTAGTAACCTCGTTCTCGTACTCGTACTCGGTCTCAGCTTCCGGCCCTACTCAAACACAAGAACACAAGGCAACGAATCAAACAAGATGCAATGCGCAGAAAAATTACTGGATGCATGACTGATGCACTATGGAAGCACAGAAAGTCTACTTAGGAAGCACAGTGTTACCGCACAACAATATGCATCAAGAAAAATGCTTCAAAACATGATAACAATAGGATATTATGAACCTACATGCAAAATCACACAAGTTACTTATAGGACTTGCTTAAAACGGAGCAACGGGCTAAAAGTTACACCTGAAACAATAAACATGCACAAGCTGAAAATAACAGCCACATAGCAACTTCGGAGCAAGAGATAAATGGCCTACAACACTCAAACATCATGGCAATGGGCATGGACATAAACTAGACATATCCTACAGCAAACAATTCCATTGGAGCACCCCCAAAGGAGCCATGGATCAACAACAGTAATTTGTTGCAACTTGGGAGCAAGATTTAAATATGCTACAGCCACTCAAATAAGCATGTGAGAGCATGAATGGATAGCCAACAATATATACTACAAGGAATCATCAAGAGTCACCCCAAAACTATCATGGATTGGCCTAGAACAACAAGCAAACATGGCATCTGGAAATTACAGATTCCAGACTTAGTGAAATTCCACTAAGTGTTAAAACAGTAGTAACATCATGGCATCTTTGTGAGCAAGTTTAAGTCACCTCAAAGCTAAACATGGCAAGTGGTAAGCACCACAGCAAAGAACACATGATGGTGAATCCAAAACATCTAAGCATGCATCAAGGGGACAAACACAACGATAGCAACGAGCTCCTCTACGAGGCATCTCGTAACAAGTTTAATGACATCACATCCACATAGCACTTTGCAAAGGAGATAAGCATGGCAAGATGAAATCTATCATGCAAGCTAAAGCACCCAATATGTAGAGCATTTCATGACGAACACGTGGACATCTCATTTGCTTCATTTGGATAAACATGCACCAAGTTATCACATTGCAAAGATGGCATGAAAACAACTACAAACAGAAGTTTATAACAAGTAGCACTCTTCCCACAGATATTTAACATCTAGATGACCTCAAACATGCATGGCACAATGGAACAAAACGTAGTACAAGTCTCCACGATCATTTTGACATATCATTTGCTCAAATCGGACCATCACACAAAAAGTTATCACCATTGCAAAACTGCTCCAGAAACTGAAATAACAGGGACTTAGTGGAATTTGGGACAACCTCAGGGGTCAACGGAGTCAACCGGGCGGAGAAGGGTCAAACGAGTCGGACTGCGGGTCTACGCCCGAATCCGCTAGTGCTCGGCTCGATCTGGCACGGCGCGGGCCAGATCCGCGGCGGATTAACGGGCTCGGCACGTTAAGGGATCTCGGCCCACCCCGGCTGCTGGATCCGGATCGGCGAGGGGATTGGATCGGGGCGAGGGGAGCTTCGGCTCCTCGATGGCAGCAGGCGGCGGCGACCTCGTGCGGCGGCCGGCGGGAGGGCGGCGAAGGCCGGCGACCTGGCCGGAGTCCTGGCCGGCGGGGACCGGACGTGGTGGAGGTGAGGGCGGCGGGGTCCGGCGAGGCCCGCGGCGGCGGCGGCTTCCCGGCCCTGCGAGCTCGGCGGCGGGGCCGGCGGGTGGAGGCGGTGGCTGGCGACGCTGACCGGCCGGCGCCGGCGGTGAGGAGGAGCGGGGCCGCGGCGGGAGGAAGATGGCGCGGCGAGGGGAGGAGCTGGAGGCGGTAGGGCAAGCTCCTCCGGCGAGGATTCCGACGGCGGCGGATCTGGAGGCGGAGGTAGGAGATGACCGGCGCGGGGCCCGCGCGTCGGGTCGGAAGCACCGGCGGCGGTTCGGAAGCGCGACCGCAGCACTACGGAAGCATAGTTTCCTGGGATGTCGGAAGCACGAATTTTCAACAGTGGAGGCACCGCGGATCAACGGTGGAAGCACCGACGGCGCACTGTGGAAGCATAGGGTTTCCTGGACGCAAATTTTGGGGGAGATGGACGTTTATATAGGCACAAGGAGCTAGGGTTGTCCAAATGAGGTGAGGTTTTCAGCCACACGATCACAATTGGATGGCCTAGATGAAGGGAGGGGTTTGGGTTGGTTTGGTGGGCTGTTGGAGGGGTGTCTTGGGCCTCAAAGAGGGGGTACTTTCAGCCCACGAGAATAAATGTTGGAGTAGCAAACGAACTCCAAACGCGACGAGATTTGACAGGCGGGTTACACACACCGAACAACAACACACGACAAGTCTCACGCCAAACCGGAAACGTTACACGGCCAAACACCAAAGTAGGCCTCGGTGAAGCCACGGACACGTGAGGGAGCTCCGGAACTCAAAACGGACAACGGGAAGAAACGAGTCGGACCAGATGCAAACGACAACACAAAAGCAATGCGACGCACAGACTACATGATATGGATGAATGCACACACGCAACACGACAAAACGACGAAAACCCAAAAGACGAAGAACCCGAAATGGAATTGATGAAGCCAAAGATATCATATATTGCCCAAAAGGGAAAGTATTACATCCGGGGCATTACAAACTCTCCTCTACTACAAAAAGATCTCGTCCCGAGATCTAGGACTGGAAGAAGGAAGGGTACTCGGAACAAAGGTGATCTTCTCGTTCCCACGTAGCTTCTCGATCGGTATGGTGTGACCACTTGACTTTCAAGAATTTGATGGACTTGTTGCGGGTCTTGCGCTCGGTTTCTTCGAGAATAGCAACGGGATGCTCTCGGTAAGACAAGTCTTGTTGAAGATCAATCTCGTCAAACGGAATCATGCGTTCAGGAGTCTTGAAGCACTTGCGGAGTTGAGACACATGAAACACATCATGAACATTGGCGAAGTTGGAGGGGAGCTCAAGTTGATAGGCTAAATCGCTTCTTTTACCAAGGATCTTGAAAGGCCCGACGTATCTAGGAGCAAGCTTTCCTTTGATACCGAATCTTTGGGTGCCTTTCATAGGAGAAACACGGAGATAGACATGATTCCCAATGTTGAAGGCCAAATCACGATGCTTGCCGTCATAGTAGCTCTTCTGACGCGACTGAGCGGCCTTGAGATTCTCACGTATGACTTTGCACATTTCTTCGGCTTCTGAGATCAAGTCATTGCCAAGAAGTTGACGTTCTCCTGTCTCGGACCAGTTGAGAGGGGTACAACACTTTCTGCCATAGAGGATTTCAAACGGAGCTTTGCTGGCACTTGCTTGGAAGCTGTTGTTGTAAGAGAACTCGGGAAATGGAAGGCAATCTTCCCATTTCATGCCAAAAGATATGACACAGGCTCTGAGCATGTCTTCTAGAATCTGATTCACTCTCTCGACTTGACCACTAGTCTGAGGGTGAAAAGCAGTGCTGAACCTGATCTTAGTGCCCATGGCAGACTGAAAGGAGTCCCAGAACTTTGAAGTGAACAAACTTCCACGGTCTGAGGAGATAACTTGAGGGATGCCATGTAAGGACACAATTCTGCCAGTTGAGCTGCATTGATTGATTCTTTAACTGGAAGGAAGTGAGCGACTTTGGTAAGCTTGTCAATCACCACGAAGATAGAATCATTCCCTCTCTTGGACTTAGGAAAGCCAGTGATGAAATCCATTTCAATGTGGTCGAATTTCCACTCGGGAATAGGAAGAGGTTGGAGAAGACCGGCTGGACGTTGATGCTCTGCCTTCACTCTTCTGCAGACATCACATTCATTCACGAATTGGGCAATCTCCCTTTTCATGCGTGACCACCAGTAAGATTGCTTGAGGTCTTGGTACATCTTGGAACTGCCAGGATGAATGGAAAGGAGGGAATCATGTGCTTCGTTCATTATGAGCTTCCTGAGATCACCTTTGGGAACCACAAGTCTGTCCTCAAAGAACAAGGTATCTCTCTCATCAACGCGATAGCACTGGTATTTGGGAGTACCCTTTGCAATACCATGTTTCACTTTCTGCACCATAGCATCACTGAGTTGGGCCTCACGGATCCGATCTTCCAAGGTAGGAGCAACTTGAAGATTTGCAAGAAAACCTTGCGGAACAACTTGGAGTTTAAGCTTCCTAAATGATTCACAAAGCTCAGGCTGGAACGGCTTGATAAGGAGGCTGTTGCAATATGCCTTTCTGCTCAAAGCATCTGCAATCACATTCGCCTTGCCAGGAGTGTATTCAATGCTGGGATCATACTCTTGGATCATTTCAACCCAACGAGTCTGGCGGAGGTTCAGATTCGGCTGTGTGAAGATGTACTTCAAGCTCTTGTGATCGGTGAAGATGTCGACTTTTCTGCCCAACAGAAGATGTCTCCACGTAATCAAAGCATGTACCACAGCTGCTAGTTCAAGATCATGTGTGGGGTAGGTCTTCTCACTTGGCTTCAGCTGACGAGAAGTGTATGCCACAATTCTCTTGTCCTACATAAGCACACCACCAAGTCCTTGAAGAGAAGTATCACAGAATACTTCGTAGGGCTTGGACTCATCTGGAGGAGTAAGAACTGGAGCAGAGACGAGCTTTTCTTTGAGAGTTTTGAATGCCACTTCACAATCTGGAGACCAGTAGTACTTGACATTCTTCTGCAGCAAGTTGGAAAGTGGCTTGGCAATCTTGGAGAAGTTCTCAACGAACCTTCTGCAATAGCTGGCAAGACCAAGAAAGCTTCGGAGTTGCTTGACGTTCTGAGGAGCTTCCCAGTTGACAATTGCTTCAACTTTCTCGGGATTTACCGCAATACCGTCAGCGGAGATGATATGGCCCAGATACAAGACCTTATCGAGCCAAAACTCGCACTTGGAGAACTTGGCATAGAACTTATGTTCACGGAGTCTGTCGAGAACCAGACGGAGGTGCTTTTCGTGATCCTCTTCGTTTTTGGAGAAAACCAAAATATCATCCAGATACACAAGCACAAACTCGCCGGTGTAGGGGTTGAAAATGTAGTGCATCATTCTCGAGAAGGTAGGTGGAGCATTGGCAAGACCAAAAGACATGACCGTATACTCATAGGAGCCGTAGCTCGTTCTGAAGGCAGTCTTGGGGATATCTTCTTCACGAATGTGAATCTGTTGATAGCCCAATCGGAGATCGAGCTTAGAGAACACTTTAGCTCCTTTGAGCTGCTCGAACAGTTCGTTGATGTCGGGGAGCGGATACTTGTTCTTTATTGTCTCTTGTTCAATGGCCGGTAATCAACGCAGAGACGCTCCGTGCCATCCTTCTTCTTGAAAAATAAGACACCACAGCCCCAAGGAGACGTACTAGGCCTGATCAGACCCATACGCTCCTGTTCATCAAGCTGCTTCTTCAATTCCTTCAACTCTTTAGGAGAGAGCTTGTACGGACGCCGGCATGCTGACTCAGTACCAGGCTCAAGTTCAATGACGAATTCCACTTGACGGTGTGGAGGCATGCCTGGAAGTTCTTCAGGAAAGACGTCTTCGTATTCGTTAACCACCGGAATTTGAGATATGGCATTCATCTCGCGCTTGTCATTGAGAGAGAAAAGCCTGATTGTGTTATCCCGCGAGGCGAAGATAATCACATCATCATCGGAATGAGTAATCTTGACTTCCTTCTGTGCACAGTTAATTTGAGCATCATTCTGAGAAAGCCAATCCATCCCGAGGATGAGGTCGATGTCGGAATTGCCGAGAATAACCGGATTAGCCAGAAAGCGATAATCACTCATGCGAATAGATACATTCGGAGCCACCATACTAGAACTCAATCTCTTTCCAGGTGATATAACACTCAAAGTTCTTGGTAAAGCTTCAGAGTGAACATTATTCTTGGATGCAAATGGATATGACATGAGGGAACATGAAGCACCCGAATCAAACAAAACTTTTGCAGGGATAGAGTTAACTGGAAGGTTACCCAAAATTACATCATAAGAATTCTCCGCTTGCGCTGCATTCATCAGATTCACCCTTGCTTCCTTTGGATTATGCTTGACAATAGCTGTGCTGACAGGTGGAGGAGGCGGAAGGCGCCTTGGGTTGGGGCACTTGTTACAATAGTGACCTTTCTGAGTGCACTTGTTGTAGACCACTTCTGAGAGATGACGGAAATGAGAACCACTTGACTTGGAACCTTGAGACTGAAACTGATTCTTCGACTGGTTGCTCAGGTTGGGTGGGTGGGAGAAATCACGGCCACTAGAGTTCTTGTTGCTGTTGTAGGGAGCTCGGATCACAGGAGGAGGAGGAAGCCAAAATTTCTGTTGCTTCGCGACGACTTGAGAAGATGAGGAGGAGTGAACGGCATCTCGAATCCTCTTTTTGGAAGCCTCCATCTTGAGCTGGGCTGCCTCTTGCTTAAGCGCCATGTTATAGAATTTGTCGAACTCCTCAGGCTCGAACAAGGTGAGAGCAAGTTGAAGTTCATCCTTGAGACCTCCACGGAACTGATAGATCTTGCTCTTGGCATCTGGTATGTCTTGCTTAGCATAGAAGGCGAGGTTTTGGAACTTGACATTATACTGGTAGACAGTCATAGAGCCTTGCTTTAGGTTGCGGAATTTCTCACGCATACCCTCGATGACACTTGTTGGAATGTGGTGAGAGAGAAAGTCCTTGCAGAAATCATCCCAAGAGATCACACGCCCTTCTCTGGAGTCTTTGTACTGCTGCCACCAGTCAGCTGCTTGGTCCTTTAGTTGGAAGGCTGCAAATTTCACATAGTCCTCAGGCCTTACGTTGCTGCACTCAAAATGCTTCTTGATATCGGTTATCCAATCTTCAGCGTCGAGAGGGTCGACACAGTAACTGAAAGCCTTTGGTTGATTGGCCAAGAACTGGTTGAGCGTAGCATGGTGCTGTTGGTTGAAGAAATTGCCTTGGTTCCCTGGAGCACCCTGATTTGCTTGATTTGCTTGCATTTGCTGCATCATCTGCATCAACATCTGGGTGTTCTGATTTGTAGTCTGCATAATCGCTCTCCAAGCCTCAGACGGAGGAGGAAGGGAAGGAGGACGATCTGGAACCTCTTCACCCTCTGGGTTAGCATTGGGAACCCGTTTCGGAGCCATCCTGAAAGAGATGACCACCAATCAACAATTTGATTGAAAGAAGATATAAGCTGAAACAACGGATTGAAATGCAACATAGTCTTCACAAGAATCATTTGAACAAGAGGAACGAATGAAATTCTCAGTTTAATGATAACAACAATCTTCACGAGAAGCCACATAGTGGACAAAAGGTAAATAAGAAAAACAACAAGGTACGGATGGAACAAACACAAGATAGGAGCTTCGTTCGACATCTTTGTGTTGTAAGATTATGGAACGCGTTATGAAAGGGTTTTTCAATCCCCGGATCAGCATAGCCAAGGACCCTTTAAGATGCAACTCCCGATCGGAACATCGGCCATAAAACCACTTCACTCAATGTAGAACCCCGAACTCGCTAACCTGCATTCGTTGGAAGAATACCTACGATCTACTGGATAAACCCACCTATTAATTCCGAAAGTTTCCAGTTATGCAATCAGGTGTTGGGGATACAGGGGAAGCACCGCGCAATCAACTCTAATCCTACATCCATCTGTATCCATCCTTCAACACATAACCAGTCTTTCTCACAAAACGTCTACCTCGGACCTTCGAAAAGCATCCACTATACAAAGCTATGGCAATACTCCCGAACTGCCTCCCAAGTACCGGGTGATGTCGGGGTTATCTTGCCACTAACCGTATAGGAGAGTTTTTGATGTCGGCCGTCTTAAGTATTCTAGTACTGTCGCGATATGCTTGTGACGACAATACCCCGAAGCTCAACTCCCCGGGACACTGCCACAACCCCTAATGTCAGGAGGTATCGAGAACAATATTCTCGTCACAAGGACATTGAAACAATCCAACAATACTCGCGAGATTCCTAAAAAAAATTGGTGCAATTTTTGAAAGTAGAAGAGGCAAGAGTAGTCGTCAGGAGTCCTCACCAGAATGAAAAGAGATGAGGAGCAAAGAAATCCTACTCTCCGATATAAATATAGGACTCAATACTTTTTAAGTGTGTGCCTAGACTCGACCGTCAACGATTCGATCAAACAGTGGGGGCTTCTAGGTCGGAGAAGGCTCTGATACCAACTTGTAATGACCAGGATGGGACTATATCTCCTACGTGTCGAGGCACGACTTAAAGATATAAGCCTATTCTGGAATGATCGCAAGTTTGGTAACTTTGCACATCTCATGTAAAAATAGGGATGGAAAACTGAAAAGAGAGTTGGCTTACACTCGCCACGTCACACAATACATTACATGTTCAAACATCATTCAGATAAACATCACAGCCCATCTAAGGATAAAGATCCAAATGACAAGATACCAAACATAACTTAAACCACATGTCTGAGATCGAATCCTAGTAGAAGCTCTACTGATCAACCAGATAGTTCACATAGTAACGGCTACGCTCCTCGTCGTACTCCCAGTCTAGCTTAGTGCCATCGCCTGTGTAGCTCACCATCGTACCTGCATCTGGTGTGTTGAAGTAACTGTGAGCCACAGAGGACTCAGCAATCCCGTTCCCGGGTAACACGACTATTTAAGCCTTGGGTGTGGAACAAGGCTGAAGAATGAACAAGAGTCTGCAGTAGCACTAGCCTAGCTTACGTAAAAGACAGCGAGAAGAGAAGGTGCCTCGGTCGAGAGATGATCACGAAGTGATCCTAAACTAAAGCAAGTCAAACATAACCCCACTGTGTTCACTTCCCGAATCCCTTTCGAAAAATGACTGTCACGGTACCCACGCTGGTAGTGTATTGGAACATGGTGTCAAGTTTTCTACAACCGGATATTAACAAGCTCCCATCTGCCACATAACCGCGGGCACGGCTTTTGAAAGTTCAAAACCCTGCAGGGGTGTTCCAACTTGGCCCATGACAAGCCCACGATCCGCGGAGTCGCAACTCCAAGGTGGGAAGGCCCGAGTATCCTCGGAATCCCGTGCTCAAGATACTCCGAACTAAGGTAAGGCTAATCCAGAAAATCCTCCCGGCGTGCCGACACCCTGACAGTAGCCGCGCGTATCTAGTCTCAGGCCACGACCGGATGGGACAAGCTACGGGTTTTTAGCAGACCTTCAGTTTCCTCGAGGTGGCCCCGCAGGTTGCCCAGTTCGGAAAAACACTCATGTGGAGCACTGGCCTGGGGTTGTTGATTAAGAAGAGGGTTAATTACTCCCTATGCAAGTTTTTAGTTATTTGTCAAATAGTACCAATGTTGGGACTTGCTGGAAAAGACTTAGCACCTAGCGGTTTATCGAGGGGTCCCATAACCCCAACCGTGTGAGAAACGCATAATCAAGGAACATAACACCGGTTTATACGGTTCCTAGGGCGGCATGAGTGGAACAAATCACCAAGCAAAAGGCTTAGCCTTCCACCCATACCAATATATAGATGATTTCATTTAATAATTAATATAGTGTGATATCCCAACAAGCTTCATCAAGAAGCAAGAATCTTCAATCTTCACCTGCAACTAACAATGCTATAAGAGGGGCTGAGCGAAGCCTACGTATAGCCAATCAATGGTTTGCATAGGTAGGGTGGTTAGACATGTTCATGGTTACAATAGGAGGCTGACAGGAAAAACATGGGCATCGAGGCAAAACTATAGATCGAGAATTCTAGCAATAGGAAAATATAGTAATGTTATCGGGGTTCGGTCATCTTGCCTGAAGAGTTGTCGATGGGATCGTAAGAGGGGTCCTTGTTCTCAACCTCGGTAGTAACCTTGTTCTCGTACTCGTACTCGGTCTCAGCTTCCGGCTCTACTCAAACACAAGAACACAAGGCAACGAATCAAACAAGATGCAATGCGCAGAAAAATTACTGGATGCATGACTGATGCACTATGGAAGCAAAACAGATGCACTATGGATGCACATAAAGTCTACTTAGGAAGCACAGTGTTACCGCACAACAATATGCATCAAGCAAAATGCTTCAAAACATGATAACAATAGGATATTATGAATCTACATGCAAAATCACACAAGTTACTTATAGGACTTGCTCAAAACGGAGCAACGGGCTACAAGTTACACCCGAAACAATAAACATGCGCAAGCTGAAAATAACAGCCACATAGCAACTTCGGAGCAAGAGATAAATGGCCTACAGCACTCAAACATCATGGCAAACAATTCCATTGGAGCACCCCCAAAGGGGCCATAAACTAGACATATCCTACAACAAACAATTCCATTGGAGCACCCCCAAAGGAGCCATGGATCAATAGCAACAAGCTATGACATATTGAACTTGACAACAAAAACCTGACAACAGTAATTTGTTGCAACTTGGGAGCAAGATTTAAATATGCTACAGCCACTCGAATAAGCATGTGAGAGCATGAATGGATAGCCAACAATATATACTACAAGGAATCATCAAGAGTCACCCCAAAACTATCATGGATTGGCCTAGAACAACAAGCAAACATGGCATCTGGAAATTACAGATTCCAGACTTAGTGAAATTCCACTAAGTGTTAAAACAGTAGTAACATCATGGCATCTTTGTGAGCAAGTTTAAGTCACCTCAAAGCTAAACATGGCAAGTGGTAAGCACCACAGCAAAGTACACATGATGGTGAATCCAAAACATCTAAGCATGCATCAAGGGGACAAACACAACGATAGCAACGAGCTCCTCTACGAGGCATCTCGTAACAAGTTTAATGACATCACAGCCACATAGCACTTTGCAAAGGAGATAAGCATGGCAAGATGAAATCTATCATGCAAGCTAAAGCACCCAACATGTAGAGCATTTAATGACAAACACGTGGACATATCATTTGCTTCATTTGGATAAACATGCACCAAGTTATCACATTGCAAAGATGGCATGAAAACAACTACAAACAGCAGTTTATAACAAGTAGCACTCTTCCCACAGATATTTAAGCATCTAGATGACCTCAAACATGCATGGCACAATGGAACAAAACGTAGTACAAGTCTCCACGATCATTTTGACATATCATTTGCTCAAATCGGACCATCACACAAAAAGTTATCACCATTGCAAAACTGCTCCAGAAACTGAAATAACAGGGACTTAGTGGAATAAGGGACAACCTCAGGGGTCAACCGAGACAACCGGGCGGAGAAGGGTCAAACGGTTCGGACTGCGGGTCCACGCCCGGATCCGCTAGTGCTTGGCCCGATCTGGCACGGCGCGGGCCAGATCCGCGGCGGGTTAATGGGCTCGACCCGTTAAGGGATCTCGGCCCATCCCGGCCGCTGGATCCGGATCGGCGAGGGGATCGGATCGGGGCGAGGGGAGCTCCGGCTCCTCGATGGCAGCAGGCAGCGGTGACCTCGCGCGGCGGCCGGCGACCTGGCCGGAGTCCTGGCCGATGGGGACCGGACGTGGTGGAGGCGAGGGCGGCGGGGTCCGGCGAGGCCCGCGGTGGCGGCGGCTGCCCGGCCCTGCGAGCTCGGCGGCGGGGCCGGCGGGTGGAGGCGGTGGCTGGCGGCGCTGACCGGCGGGAGGCCGCGGCGGTGGCTCGGCCGGCGCCGGCGGTGAGGACGAGCGGGGCCGTGGTGGGAGGAAGATGGCGCGGCGAGGGGAGGAGCTAGAGGTGACGGGGCGAGCTCCTCCGGCGAGGATTCCGGCGGCGGCGGATCTGGAGGCGGAGGTAGGAGATGACCGGCGCGGGGCCCGCGTGTCGGGTCGGAAGCACCGGCACCGGAAACGTTACACGGCCAAACACCAAAGTAGGCCTCGGTGATGCCACGAACACGTGAGGGAGCTCCGGAACTCGAAACGGACAACGGGAAGAAACGAGTCGGACCGGATGCAAACAACAACACAAAAGCAATGCGATGCACACACTACATGATATGGATGAATGCACACACGCAACACGACCAAACGACGAAAACCCAAAAGACGAAGAACCCGGAATGGAATTGATGAAGCCAAAGATATCATATATTGCCCAAAAGGGAAAGTATTACATCCGGGGCATTACAAAGAGCCACTTATGGATTGCCTACCAAAGATGGCAATACCTAGATCTATTCTTGTATCGTGCCTAGCTAGGGGCGTTAAACGATAGTGCTTCTTGGGAGGCAACCCAATTTTATTTTCTTTGTTTTTGCTTCTATATAGGAATAAATATTGCATCTAGCTTCTGTTTAGATGTGGTTTTGTGTTTTAATTAGTGTTTGTGCCAAGTAGAACCTTTGGGAAGACTTGTGTGAAGTTTATATGATCATGTTGTAAAAAACAGAAACTTTAGCGCTGACGAGATTAGCTACCATATTTTATTGGAGAGTGCTATTTAGTTGATTCTTTTTTCAGATGATTAATAGAAAAATTCCTCACATTTACCAATTTATTCATTTTTTTTGGAGTTACAGAAGTATTCGAAAGTTACAGATTACTACAAACTGTTCTCTTTTTGACAGATTCTATTTTTCATGTGTTGTTTGCTTATTTTGATGAATCTATGAGTAGTATTGGGGAGTACGAATCATAGAGAAGGTGGAATACAGTAGGTTTAACACCAATTTAAACAAAGAATGAGTTCATTACAATACCTTTGAGTAGTGGTTTGTTTTCTTATACTAACGGAGCTCACGATATTTTTGGCTAAGTTTTGTGTTGTGAAGTTTTCAAGTTTTGAGTATGCCTTTGATGGACTATGGAACAAAGAGTGGCAAGAGCCTAAGCTTGGGGATGACCAAGGCACCCCAAGGTAAAATTCAAGGACAACGAAAAGCCTATGCTTGTGGATGCCCCGGGAAGGCATCCCCTCTTTCGTCTTCATCTATCAATAACTGTACTTGAGACTATATTTTTATTCACCACATGATATGTATTTTTTCTTGGAGCGTCATGTATGATTTGAGTCTTTGATTTTTAGTTTCACACAATCATCCTTGCTGGACACACCTTTTGAGAGACATAAATATGATTTAGAATTTGTTAGAATACTCCATGAGCTTCACTTATATCTTTTGAGCTAGATAGCTTTGCTCTAGTGCTTCACTTTTATCTTTTAGAGCACGGTGGTGGTTTCATTTTGTAGAAATAGTTGATCTCTCATGCTTCACTTATATCCTTTTGAGAGTCTTTTATAACAGCATGGTAATGTGTTTTGGTTATAAAACTAGCCTAATATGAGAGGCATCCAAGATGAATATAGTAAAAACTTTCATACAAAGTGCATTGAATATGATGAGAAGATTGATACTTGATGATTGTTTTGAGATATGAGGATGGTGATATTAGAGTCATGCTAGTGGAGTAATTATGGATTTGGGAAATACTTGTGTTAAAGTTTGTGATTCCCGTAGCATGCACGTATGGTGAACCGCTATGTGACGAAGTTAGAGCATGAGGTATTTATTGAGTGTCATCCTTTGTGTGGAGGTCGGGATGACGCGATGGTTAACTCCTACCAACCCTTCCCCTAGGAGCATGCGTTGATTACTTTGTTTTGATGCCTCATAAATTTTTGCAATAAGTATATGAGTTCTTTATGACTAATGTTGAGTCCATGGATTATACGCACTCTCACCCTTCCACCTTTGCTAGCCTCTCTTGTACCGCGCAACTCTCGTCGTTACCATACACCCAATATATACCTTCCTCAAAACAGCCATCATACCTACCTATCATGGCATTTTCATAGCCATTCCGAGATATATTGCCATGCAACTTTCCACCGTTCTGTTTATATGACATGCTTCATCATTATTCACATAGAGTCATATTTTGTTCTAGCTTCGAGTTGTAATCTTTGAGTTGTAAGTCAATAAAAGTGTGATGATCTTCATTATTAGAGCATTATCCCATGTGAGGAAAGGCCAAATAAAAAAAGAGATGGCCCAAAAAAATATAGAGAGGGGCTAAATAAAAAAAAGAGAGAAGGCTCCTCCAAAAAAATGAGAGAAAAGAGAGAAGGGACAATGCTACTATCCTTTTCCACACTTGTGCTTGAAAGTAGCACCATGATCTTCATGATAGAGAGTCTCTTGTTTTGTCACTTTCATATACTAGTGGGAATTTTCATTATAGAACTTGGCTTGTATATTCCAATGATGGGCTTCCTCAAATGCCCTAGGTCTTCATGAGCAAGCAAGTTGGATGCACACCCACTTAGTTTCTTTTGATGAGCTTTCATGCACTTATAGCTCTAGTGCATCCGTTGCATGGCAATCCCTACTCACTCACATTGATATTTATTGATGGGCATCGCCATAGCCCATTGATACGCCTAGTCGATGTGAGACTATCTTCCTCCTTTTTTGTCTTCTCCACAACCACCACTCTATTCCACCTATAGTGTTATATCCATGGCTGACGCTCATGTATTGCGTGAAAGTTGAAAGGTTTGAATTTTTTTGAGTATGAAACAATTGCTTGACTGAAACCGGGGTTGTGCATGATATGAATATTTTGTATGATGAAGAGGGAGCATAGCCAGACTATATGATTTTGTAGGGATAACTTTCTTTGGCCATGCTATTTTGAGAAGACATGATTGCTTTGTTAGTATGCTTGAAGTATTATTATTTCTTATGTCAACATAGACTTTTGTCTTGAATCTTTCGGATCTGAACATTCATGCCACAATAAATAAATTACATTGAGAATTATGTTGGTTAGCATTCCACATCAAAAATTCTATTTTTATCATTTACCTACTCGAGGACGAGCAGGAATAAACTTGGGGATGCTTGATACGTCTCCAACGTTTCTATCATTTTTGATTGTTCCATGCTATTATATATTCCGTTTTGGATATTTAATGGGCTTTATTATACACTTTTATATTATTTTTGGGACTAACCTACTAACCCAAGGCCCAGTGCAGATTGCTGTTTTTTGCCTATTTCAGAGTTTCGTAGAAGAGGAATATCAAACGGAGTCCAAACGGAATGAAACCTTCGGGAGAGTTATTTTTGGAACCGTATCTACCTAGAAGACTTGGAGTACACGCAAGGGAACGAAGGAGGTGGCCACGAGGGTCCAGGGCACGCCCCCTCTCCCTGGGCGCGCCCCCACCCTCGTGGGCCCTCTTGGATCCCCCGATGCCCTCCTTCCTCCTATATATATCCATATACCCTAACAACATCGAGGCAACAGAGAAAACCCTAATTCCACCGCTGCAACCTTCTGGTCCCACGAGATCCCATCTTGGGGCCTGTTCCGAAGCTCCACCGAAGGGGGGATCTACCACTGAGTTCTTCTACATTAACGCCATAGCCTCACTAATGAGTTATGAGTAGTTTACCACAGACCTTCGGGTCCATAGTTATTAGCTAGATGGCTTGTTCTCTCTTTTTGGATCTCAATACAAAGTTCTCCTTGATCTTTGAGGAGATCTATTCAATGTAAACTTTTTGCGGTGTGTTTGTCGAGATCCGATGAATAGTGGGTTCAATCTTTGATTCTTTTCTGAAATCTTTTATGTATGATTATAATTTCCTTGCAAGTCTCCGAATTATTGGTTTTGTTTGGCCTACTAGATCTATAGTTCTTGCAATGGGAGAAATGCTTGGCTTTGGGTTCAATCTTGCGGTGTCCTTTCCCAGTGACAGCAGGGGCAGCAAGGCACGTATTGTGTTGTTGCCATCGAGGATAAAAAGATGTGGTTTATATCATATTGCTTGAGTTTATCCCTCTACATCATGTCATCTTGCTTAAAGCATTACTCTGTTCTTATGAACTTAATACTCTAGATGCATGCTGGATTGCGGTGGATGTGTGGAGTAATAGTAGTAGATGCAGAATCATTTCGGTCTACTTGTCACGGACGTGATGCATATATATAATGATCATGCTTAGATATTCTCATAACTATGCGCTTTTCTATCAATTGCTTGACAGTAATTTGTTCACCCATCGTAGAATTCTGCTATCATGAGAGAATCCACTAGTGAAACCTATGGCCACTTGGTCTATCTTTATCATATTACTTTACTTCAATTTCTGATGTCGTTGCTTATTTGCTTTATTTACTTTCTGTTCTTATATCAGAAATACCAAAAATATCATACTATCCTATCTCCCAGATCTCACTTTTGTAAGTGACCGTAAAGGGATTGACAACCCCTTATCGCGTTGGCTGCGAAGTTCTTATTTGTTTGTGCAGGTGCAAGGGACTCATGCGTGGTATCCTAATGGATTGATACCTTGGTTCTCAAAAACCGAGGGAAATTCTTACGCTACTATGCTGCATCATCCTTTCCTCTTCGAGGGAATACAACGCAAGCTCGAGAAGTAGCAGGCATATCAATAGGATCTATAGGAGCACCCTTGCTAGCAATTAATTTCATAAGATCATCCATCTATCCACTCAAAACATTTATTTCTTCAATCGCACACACTTTTTTTACTAGTAGATGACATTTCGGTATGCCATTGGGAGTAATTTGCCATAATATTATCTACGAGTTCAGTAGCCTCTCCTAATGTGATTTCCATGGAAGTACCTCCTGCGGCGGTATCTAAAAGATTTCTAGATGAAAAATTCAATCCGACATAATTTTTTTGTATGATCATCCATAAACTTAAACCATGAGTAGGGCAACTTTTTATCATCAATTTCATCCTTTCCCATGATTGTGCAACATGCTCATGATATAGATGCTTAAAACTAATTATATCATTCCTAAGGGAGATCATCTTAGCGGGAGGAAAATACTTGGAAATAAAGGCATCTTTACACTTATTCCATGAATCAATATTGTTTTTTGGCAAAGATGAAAACCAAGTTTTGGCACGATCTCATAGTGAGAACGGAAATAACTTCAATTTAATGACATCATTATCCACATCTTTTTTGTTTGCATATCACATAATGCAACAAAAATAGTTAGATGGGATGCAGTATTTTCATTAGGACTACTAGAAAATTGTTCTTTCATAAAAAGATGCAACAAAGCGGCATTGATTTCATAAGATTTCATACTAGTGACGGGAGCAATTGGAGTACTAATAAATCACTATTATTAGTGTTGGAAAAGTCACACAACTTAGTATTCTCTTGGGTCATTGTGACAAAGCAAGCGATCTAGAACAGAAACAAACAAAAAGACGAATGAAAAAAGGGCGAATAAAAAAGAAAATATTTTTGTGTTTTTTTTTGAAAATATTTTGGAAGTGGGGGAGATGAAAACTAGAGGCAAATAACAAATATTGTAAGTGCAAGAGATAAGATTTTATGAAAAGTTCTTGGTAGGCTTGATGTACAACCTCCCCGGCAACGGTGCCAAAAATTATTCCTTCTAATTCTTGAGCTTGCGTTGGTTTTTCCCTTGAAGAGGAAAGGGTGATGCCACAAAGTAGAGATACATATTTCGCTCAGTGGAGAACCAAGGTATCAATCCAGTAGGAGGCACAAGCAAGTCCCCAATCTATGCACCTGCACAAACTAACGAATACTTGCACACAACGCGGAAAAGGGGTTATCAATCCCTTCACGATCACTTGTAAGAGTGAGATCTGATAGAGATAGGTTTAAAATAAAAGTAAAAGGAAAAATAAAGTGAACACAAAATAATTGCAGGAAAGTATTTTTGGGTTTTTGGGTTTATAGATCTAAAAATATATGATGGAAAATAGACCCGGGGCCATAGGTTTCACTAGAGGCTGCTCTCTCGAAGAAAGCATACGATGGGTAAACAAATTACTGTTGAGCAATTGATAGAAAAGCGCAAAGTTATGACGACATTCAAGGCAATGATTGTGACGCCCTCGATTTGATCGTCCACTAATCATGCATGCGAATGTGTACGACCAAGATCAGGGACTCACGAGATGATATCACAACACAACTCTAGACACAAATTAAAATAAAACGATCTTCATATTACGAGCCAGAGGCCTCGAGGGCTTGAATACATAAGCTCGAATACAAACGAGTTAGCGGAAGCAACAATATCTGAGTACATACATAAGTTAAACAAGTTTTGCCTTAAGTAGGCTAGCACAAACATCAACGATCGAAGAGGCAAGGCCTCCTGTCAGGGACCCCCTAACTACTCCTGGTCATCGGCGGTCTCCACGTAGTAGTAGGCTCCGTCGGGGTTGTAATAGTAGTCGACTGGGTGGCATCTGGCTCCTAGGATCCGCCATCTGGTTGCAACAACCAGAAAGAAGAGAGAAGGGGGAAAAGGAGTAGCAAAGCAACCATGAGTACTCATCCAAAGTACTCGCAAGCATCAGATCTAGACTAAGTATGCATCAGTATCAAAGGAACGAGCTGTATCTGTGGACTAAACTACAGAATGCCAGAAGAGAAGGGGAAAGGCCTAGCCTATCGAAGACTAGCATCTTCTGGAAACCACCATCTTGTAGCACTTAGAAGGGGTAAATAATAACATTTTATAATTAACAAGCATGTTGTAACAATATCGATCTCATATCTCAAATATCCATTTATAGTTGTAATAGATCAGGATATAAGACTGAACGTCCATTACCGTGGACACGGCTATTCGAATAGATAACTTCCCTGCAAGGGTGGACCACATTACCCTACATGCTCGATCATCTCTGGCAGGACACACTTTTCTGAGTCAATGCCCAGCCTCGGAAGATCAACACGTCGGAGCCCTACCTAGGCTCAGAAGAGATATCCCCGCCGGTCTACATCCTAAGCGCTCCGGGGTCTTGGGCCCATTGCCTGTTGCACTCCAGGTCGTTACGCACAGGGTGAATACCAGCACTGTCGGCGTCCTGGGAACCGGGGTACCTAGACTTGCATGTGTGCGGGCTGCGACGCGCTCCTACAAGCGGCCTGGTACGGCCCAGCTAATCGACCAGTTGCCCAAGACCCTCGCGAGGGGGCTAAGCCTCACGAGGAGAACGACGTCAAGACCCCCTCGGGAGCGGCCTCAACTAGGCGCTCCGGAGGGGTGGAGAATCCAAGGCTGAGACTGCCTCAGGAGGAGGCTGTGATGTCATTAGTGATGCACCACGCCAGCGGGTGCCAGCGGCGTAGTTGCCATTTTGGGAGAAAGGGCACACCGCAGCCGTTGCTTCCCAAGGAGCAGGGCAAAGGTTTCCTCTTTGGTGTAACAAGACCGAAGACCGCAAGGACGACAAGGGGGATGTCACCGTCGAGCCCACCACCGTGTCACCGCCTGATCCTTTTGCACGCGAAGACCGCTTTTGTCAGGATAAGAACGTCCTTGTGTTCCCGCTCAAAAATGGCCGTTGTGGGATCCCTTCCCGCCTAAACATTTCAGGGGAAGAGGACCGTGGCCGCCTATATAAGTAGATAGGACTCCCACTGCAAAGGGACAGAACCAATTCACTCTATCACCACACAAGGAGCAAGAACACTAGCCTCCTGACCCTCCTGAGCTCACCTCCTGAGCCTAAGAATCATTGTAATAGTTCGTGTCCCAGCTCGCCCGAGGCTAATCCACCAAAGCAGGAAGTAGGGTCATACACCACGCGGTGGCCCGAACCTAGATAAACTCTTGTGTGTTTTGTTCGTTGTTTGCTTGAATCCTTCCACCGCAACGAGAGCAAGGCGCTAGGTAGACGAGAGTGGGAGAGATCTTTGTTCACGCCCCTGTGTTCGAACTTAACGGGTTTTGCGGAGCCCTGAATCCGACATTTGGCGCGCGAGGTAGGGGGCGTGTCGAAATCTCTCCTCTTCGACGACCTCGTCGCGTTCTCGTCATCGACCCCGCTCCACAGCCATGGTGGACACAAACCGAGCTCGCGCCGCCCGCCGTGCTGCGAACGTTGCTCAGACGGCGCCCGCGGGCAACGACGCACCGCTCCGACCCAACTCGCTAGTCGCCAACGCCGCCACCGACCCGGCTGTCCACGAGCGGCATGACTCCTCGCTGCTGCTGTCCGTGCGGCGGGATGGCCGCACGGCAACATCTTCACCCTCCCAGGCCACATCGTCGTCCTCGTTGGTCCGCCCCGGGCCGGTCTACCAGCAGCTTGTGCTGTTGATGGCGCGGGAGCTTTTGCGCTACCGCCCAGTAGATGACCTCTACGACGAATGGCTCCACCGCATCACTGAGCTCGTCAATGCTGCTGGAGAAGCACCTGCACCAACACACTCCTCACGTCCTCCGTCGCCCCCGGCGAGGAATGAGGGCCACGGGGTCCCGGCTCTGCCTCCACTCCACCATGCTGGCCAGGAGGGCCGGCGCGAGGCCCCTCGACGTGAGCAACCACGCAGAGCCCACGCGCGCAACGAGGAGAGCTGCCAGGTGATTTCGCACCCTCATGCGGGAGCTCAAGGCCCCCCTGATCCACAGCGCCCAGACCGCGCGCCACAGGAGGTTGTGGCGCCAGCACCTCAAGAACCAGCACCACAAGCGCAGGGGGCGTCTGCGATCATGAGCGTGGCTGGATGTCGCGCCCTACCCCCCGAGCTACGGTGCCTTGTCTGGCCCGGCAAGTTCAAGCCGGACCAGCCTCGACGCTACGACGGCACCACCGACCCCACAGAGTTCCTTCAACTCTACGAGCTGAGCATCGAGGCGTACAATGGTACCGAGCAGGTCATGGTGAACTGGTTCCCCATGGCTCTGAAGGATGGCGCACACTCCTGGCTCCTAAACCTCCCCGTGGGATCCATCTCCTCCTGGGAAGAGCTTCGCGAGCATTTCGTCGCCAACTTCCAAGGCAACCACGACCGAGCCCCGATGGCTGCTGATCTGCGCCGCATCAGGCAGCAACCGGGAGAAACTCTACAAAAGTACATCCAACGCTTCAACGCCAAGTGCCTCCGTATCCCCAGGGTCCGGGACGAGGCCATCATCTCCGCATTCTCTGATGGCGTCCGCGACGTCAGGATGAGGGAAGGGCTCACCATTCACGAAGACCTGTGCACAACCCTCGAGATGTTTAAGCTCGCGGCAAAGTGCGCCAGGGCGGAGGAAGGACGCCTCTCCCTTCAGGAGCTGCCTGAGGCGGAGTCGGACGACAAGAAAACCAAGGCCAAGGAGTCGAAGCGCAAGGGACCCGCCGTGCTGGCTGCGGAGCCAGAAGTGAAGCGTGGCTGCGGCTATTCCCCAGAGACAACCGACCATACTGCGTCTTCCACAACGTCCACAGCCACAGCACCAACGACTGTCAGCAGCTCAGGGCGATGCGCGATAGGCGTGTCGGGTAGCGCCCTGAGCGCGACAACCGCATCTACGTCCATGGAGGAGGCCGAGGAGGAGGACGTTGGGACGCCCAGAACTCGCGCCAAGGGTGGCGTGAGCAGCCTCGTGAAGACCACTGGCAGGAATAGCCACGTGACGCCCCCTGGCGCGACTAGCCTCGTGAGGGTCGCCCTTAGGGCAACGGAGGCCTGCCTCAGCTGACACCACCGCCAAGGAGGAACGATGACGACCGCCAGGGAGACGGGGCAGGGGGCTTCCAGGAGCCGCGTGCAGTTGCATGCATTTTGGGAGGAGCCCATGCCCTGGCTTCTCACTGCATCTTCAAGCAGTTTGCCCGTGAGGTGAACGCGGTGCTTCCCAGGCCTGACGCCGCGCGCAACCTCAGGTGGACCAAGCAAGTCATCGCCTTCGACCCCAAGGACCAGCTCAAGTGCACTATGGCCCTAGGCGCCCTCCCGATGCTCTGCACCCCAACCATCAGCAACGTCCTCATGACCAAGACCCTCATCGATGGAGGAGCAGGACTCAACGTCCTCTCCGTCCAAACCTTCGAGACGCTTCAGGTTCCCTATGATCAGCTCCATACGACCAAGCCATTCTACGGAGTCACGGACGGCTCCACACTCCCGATGGGGCAGGTCCGCCTCCCCGTCACCTTTGGCGACCGCGACAACTACCACACAGATCTCATCAACTTTGACGTGGCCAACATCCACCTCCCGTACAACGCCATCCTAGGGTATCCTGCCCTCGCCAAGTTCATGGCGGCGACCCATCACGGCTACAACGTCCTCAAGATGCCCGGGAGCAGCGGAGTCATCACGATCGCCTCCGACGAGAAGGGAAGCGGTGCGTTCCCTGGAGCCTGCCTACCAGACCGCGGCGGTCGAGTGCCCCAACGAGGATGGAGCCGTCCTCGCCCTGGAGACCGCCCCCAAGAAGAAGAACCTACCCGTCAACGGACCTCAGGACGCGGGGGCTCCCGACGGCCTGGCCTCAGGACTCGCGCCCGCTGACGAGGCGCCCTCCACCCTCACATAGGGAGGCGCGCTCGACGCCCCTCTCATGACGGGCTTGGGGTATCTCCTCTGGAGTGTCCCCGAGCTGATCCACGCCTCGAGGGAGGTGTTCGAGCACCACCTGCAAGCGTATCTTGATGCGCGTTTTTGTGAGCCCAGTGTGAGCCGTTCAGCGCTGGGGGCTCAGGACTTCATCGACCAAGTTATAGAGGAAGTTCAGTACGCAAGACTCACCCGCGGTGGGCGTAACCACACAACCCCAAGTTCACCTGCTCATAGCCCAAGCGGCTTCTTCCGCGTCTGCGTCAACATCGCGGGTCTCAACCGAGCCGCTTCTCAGGAGCCCTTCTGGCCGACGGCGGTCGGCCGGAGGAGGGGCCCTCCCCTGCAGCTACGTCCGCACACTCTTCGGCTTCCACAATGCAACTGCACGTTCCAGCATATCGCGCAGCGGACCTCGGGGGCTCGGGAGGCTCAGTGGCAGGCGGTTCGTATGGAGCGAGAGCCAGACCCGCGCGGCCACAGAGAGCCTCCGGAGCCCCTGGGGCCTCACGAGCCCGACGATCGTCGGGAGCGACCCGCACAGCTCGCGTCTTCAGCTACCCCAACTCTCCTTCGAGAAGTATCAGGTGACACTTCAGGAATCCAAACGAGGGCGCCTCTCGGGCTGCATCATCCTCGGACTGCTGGGGGCTGATCCCCCGCGGTTATCTCCCTTTTTTGCATGATCAAGGCCAGATGTTTCTTTCCATTCGCATTATCTATATGCTCGGCGTCCTCACCGCCACTAAGGTCATGAGCCCTTGTGAGCCCCCTCGCGACCACCCCATGATTAAGGACTGGCACGATGTCTGTGCTCGGGTCCGTCCCTGCAGCGTCGATAAACCCAAGGGTTGAGCTCTGTCTCGCAAGCCATTCCCGTGACATCACCTCCCATGGTCCTCGGTGTCTTGTTCTCGCATGGGCTAATCATGGATGGGTAAGTAGGGGCCCATGGCAGATGCCTCGCTCACGCGGGAACCGCGCGCCGGTTGTTTTTCTTTTGGATCGTGGCATGAGAAGACTGGGCACGACGTCTGTGCTCGGGTCCGTCCCTGCAGCGTCGACAAATCCTGTGGCTGAGCTCTGTCTCGCTAGTCATTCTCGTGACGTCACCTCCTGGGGTCGTTGGTGCTGCGGCCTTCTCATGCGATATCCCCTAGAGAAGCACTCGGCGTAGTTCGACACAACACCTCTCTTTTCACATTTTGCAGATGAAGACTCAGGCGCAACCCGCCTCAGGGTAGGGTCTCGTGAGTGATGCGTAAGCTCACAAGAACTTCCTCAGAGTCGTTCAGCTCGTCCTA
Organism: Secale cereale; assembly: GCA_902687465.1. Lineage (NCBI taxonomy): Eukaryota > Viridiplantae > Streptophyta > Magnoliopsida > Poales > Poaceae > Secale > Secale cereale. The sequence continues at coordinate 176,020,054 of LR738709.1, read as the reverse complement.
AGGAGGGCCCATATACACCTTTGCTGTCCTACCGTGCAAGCCACGTGTCAGGACGGGGCTATACATGCCCTGGAGTCTCTCCCGGTGGGAGGCTCCCTCCCACGGTCTAGTGGAAGTACCAAGCTCCGCGCTGGCAGATCCAACCGAGGAGAGGTTATGCCCACGAACCAGTGGAAGCACCAAGCTCCGTGCTGGCCGCTACGACCGAGGCGCAGTTATGACCACACTCCGCGCAAGTGTGGTAGCTCTATGCTCCGTGCTAGTTATAAACAACTGAGGGTGGCCACCAGTGGTTGCACCAACCTCAGGGAGCTTTTCAGCTCACGACGCTCACAGCTTCTCCTTGGATGGGTGTCATGAGGGGAGCTAGGCACGGGGGCTATGCTCAGGTCGCGCCTGGCAGACGCCACCCTACCAGGTGCCCAGACACCTGTCCTTCTCGTGCCCCCATCCCAGGCGAAGGCTCGTGGGCAAGGTATGGTGCTCGTTCTCCTTCATGAGAGACGTTCATATGTCAAGGGGGACCCCGGGGCATCGTGACCCAGGGGCCAAACTGGCCACATAGACCCTCATCCCTTGAGTCTAGTTATGATGATAACCCCGGTCATTCGGAGGGCTCAATGGCGATCGAGGTATGCACGGGGTTGGGCCCTGCCGACAGAGAACGAAAACAGGATCACTTGAACATCAAGGGGGACCCTTGGGCATCGCGACCCAAGGGCCTCACTAGCCACGTAGCCTCTCATCCCTTGAGTCTAGTTACTACGGTAACCCTGTTCATCTGGAGGGCTCAATGGCGAGTCTAGTTACTACGGTAACCCCGGTCATCCAGAGGGCTCAATGGCGGTCGAGGTATGCGCGGGGTTGGGCCCTGCCGACGCATAGCACCTAAGCAAACATGAAAGGAAGCAAGCATGGAATCATCTAGCTATTACAATAATGCCAAGTTTTTCAAATTCATGCAAAGTTCTTACGCCTCCCCAATGCACTCGCACTTCTCTCACTAAACAGGACGGAACAGGCATCGCCGAACGCAGCATCACCGGTCTCCACCTCCTCGGCTGCGGTAGCAGTAGCCTGGAGGAACGCCTCCACCACCGACGTGATCTTCACCCTCAGGGCCTTGGCAGCCGTGCTCTCCATGACTTCGGTCACGGGCCCAGACAGCGAGGCCTGGTCAAGGGTGGGGTCGCGAATAATTAGGTGACTGCACACCTGCGTCAATACCAAGGTAAGCAGCGTACGGCTCTCAACGTCGGCTAACTAGCCAATTGCGGCCGTAACACCGTGCAGGGAGTCCACAAGCGCAGCAAGGAGCGCGGCGGGGCCCCCCTCCGGGGCGGCCAGCGATTCCTTGAACCCTTCCCCGTAGGCTGCATGCATTGCCTTGCGGGACTCAAGGTCAAAGGCGGCAAGGGCCTCGGGACTCACCGTTGCCGAGGCCGCAAGGGCTTCCTCCTGGTCGCGAGCAGCTTAGGTTGCCCTGGCCTACTCAACTTCAATCTTCAGCTTCTCCAGGGCCGCACGATCAGCACGCTGCTCCTGTTGCATCTGGGACGTCTCGGTCTTCTACGCCTCAAGCTCCTTCTCCAACCTCTTGAGCTCCAGGGCGCGCCTAGTGCCTTCCTCGCGGAGGGCCTCCAGCTTGCTCTCTGCCTTGAGGCGGCGCTTCTCGAAGGACACGGCGTCGTCTCATGCGGCTTTGATACGTCCAAAACGTATCTATAATTTCTGCTTGCTCCATGCCTCTTTTGTGTGATATTGCTATGATATTTATGCACTTCCATACACTTTTGATCATATTTGGACTAACCTATTAACTCAGTGCACCCCAGTGCCAGTTTATGTTTTCTGCTGTTTTTCTATTTCAGGTTTTCCCATTACTTAAATTGCCAAAAAAATTCCGGGAAAAATATATAAAAAATCAGCGCTCCGGAAGCTTCCACGCGCCAGAAGTGGGGCCAGAGGGGAGCCAGGGGCAGCCCAGGCGGCCTGCCCACGCGGCCCCCCTCCTGGCCGCGCCGGGGGGGGGGGGGTGCCTGGGCCCTCCTTACCTCCTCTGGTGACCCCCTTTGGCATATATTTACATCGCGTCCCGAAACCCTCGAGGATGGAACCCTTTTTCGTGATCTCATCTCTGTTCCGCTGCCACCGCGCTTCCAAGATCGGGAGCACCAGGAGAACTCTTCCCGGCACCCTGCCGGAGGGGAGAACCACCACCGGGAGCTTCTCCACCATCATGGACGCTTCCCGGATGAGTTGTGAGTAGTCCCCCTTGGACCATGGGTCCATGACCAGTAGCTATGTGATGTTCTCCTCCCCTCTTTGTTCTTCATCGATTAGACCTCGTGAGCTGCCCTACATGATCGAGGCACATATGTAATCTTTATGCTGTTGCTATGCTGAGTTTGCTGGGATCCGATGGATTATGAGATTATGTTCAGATTGTGTGTGAGTAATATATTTGATTCACCTCTTTTATATTTATGTTCTTGAGTAATTCTTGCATGTTCTCTGTTGCTATTTATTGCTTTGGCCGAGTAGTAGGTAGTAACTCCAAGAGGGAACGTTATGCTTGATTGTGGGTTCATGCCCCTCGATGACTAGCTTGAGTGACAGAAACATGAGTCTAGGGGATGTGCTGTTGCCACAAGGGGGAAAACAACGGTGCTTGTACTTGCGGGTGCAAGGATTGTTTACTTTACGCAAAGTTCTTTTAATGCAGTTGTCTGTTGCTTTGAGTTTACACTATGGGTGGGACTCGCAACTTAATACCAGCGAGATGTTCTGGATAGATATCTCAAGGTGGATGATTAGTAGTAGATGCAGATGGATTTAGGTCTACTTGCCTTGGCGTACCGCCCATGCTTTTGAGCCTCTACCTTTCTTTGCAGCATAGTTAGCATTGGTTTGCGCACATAATCCTATCAATTGCCCAGTTGTAATTTGTTTATCTCGCTTAGCTGTTTTATCGTCTTTTGGGAGAGAGACATCACTAGTGAACATCATGGGACCCCGGTCCATATTACCATCACTGATCACACCCGCTATTTACTTCATGTTCTTATTTACTAGTTGCAGTCATACCTATCACTATTATCTCTTGCGTTTGATCCTTTGTAAACGACAAGGCCGGAGGGATTGACAACCTCTCTGTACTCGTTGGGAGCAAAGTTATTTGTATCTGTGTGCAGGTCCTGTCAAGCAAAAGTCTCTGGCGCTATTAACACCTTCTTGTCGACCCTCGGAGTCTCACGGGATTCGATCCTTGGTATCTTTGCCAAGGGAAAACTACCGCTACGCTACATCTCAAACCTTCCACTTGGGGTAACCAACGAGGGGCGAGAAGCCATCAAGCAAAGTTTTCTACCACCGTTGTCGGGGACTCCACTCTTCAAGATAGGGGAGTTGCACGCTATCTTTTACCTTTGCTTTTTAGTCTTGTTAGTTTACCTTTCAGTTTTTGCTTTAGTGTCTTTTATCAAAAATCACAAAAATAGTTATCTTGCTTGCTGCTGCTATGGGTTCCACCGAGAACACCAAGTTGTGTGACTTCACTAGTCATAACAACGATGACTTTATCAGCACGCCTATTACTACACCTGCCACTTCAGCACCTTCTTATGAAATTAAACCTGCTTTACTGAACCTAGTTATGAAAGATCAATTCTCCGGTGCTGGAGATGATGCTGCTTTGCACTTAAATAAGTTTGTTGAACTCTGTGATATGCAAAAGTACCAAGAAATAGATGGTAATATTGTTAAGCTTAAGCTTTTTCCTTTCTCCTTGAGAGGAGGAGCTAAAATTTGGTTTCAATCTTTGCCTAGAAATAGCATAGATTCTTGGGACAAGTGCAAGGATGCCTTTATTGGGAAGTACTATCCCCCTGCTAAAATTATCCAACTAAGGAGTAACATAATGAATTTTAAACAATTGGATAATGAACACGTTGCCCAAGCTTGGGAACACATGAAATCTCTTGTCAAGAACTGCCCTACTCATGGTCTGACTACTTGGATGGTTATCCAAACTTTTTATGCAGGCTTGAACTTTACCTCGCGGAACTTGTTAGATTCGGCCGCGGGAGGAACCTTTATGTCAACTACACTTGGTGCTGCCACGAAGCTTCTCGATGAGATGATGATCAATTATTCCCAATGGCACACCGAACGCGCTCCAACAGGTAGGAAGGTAAACTCTGTCGAGGAGATTTCCTCCCTAAATGAAAAAGTTGACTTGATGATGTCTCTACTTTCCAAGCAATCTTCTATTGATCCTCGTGATGTTCCTTTAAATTCTTTGATTGCTCAAGATCAAGTAGATGTGAACTTTATCTCTAGAAACAATTTCAATAACAATGCTTATAGGAGTAATTTTGGTAGCAACCCTAGACCGTTCCCCTCTAATTCCTATGGGAACAGCAATGCTTATCCTAGCACCAAGAACTCCACTTCTGAACTAGAGATTATGCTTAAAGATTTCATCACTACCCAAAAAGCCTTCAATAAGAATGTAGAAGAAAAACTAAACAAACTAGATGATCTCTCTTCGAAGGTAGACAATTTAGCCCATGAGGTAGAGTTGCTTAAAATTAGAACTTCCCCTCTTGAGGAGAGGAAGACCACTCCTATGAATGCTATTCAAGGGCAAATTAATGAAAACATTAGGATGTTGACTAAACTTAAAGAGAGATGGGCTAGAGAAAAGGAGGAAGAAGATAGAATTAAGAGCCTTCCTACCCACCACAATGTTTCTACTATCCAAGTTGTTGAGGATATCCAAACTCTTAGCACCCAATGCACTCCGGGTCCCATTGGACCTATTAATGGTGATGCTATGACCTCAACCGTAGAAACTCCTATGACTATAGAAGCTAGCAAACAAGTGAGCCTAAAGGACACCACTACCACTTTACTTGATAGTAGTGACCATGATTTTGATAATTGCACCCTTTCTGAAGTTATTCATTTCCTTCACAAGATGTCTAGAGATCCCCGCACTAGCACGCTTAATCTTGCCTTCATGGAGCATATCACTAATGCTCTCATCAAAGCTAGGGAGGAGAAACTTAGGGTAGAAGCCTCCATACCTAGAAAGCTAGAAGATGGTTGGGATCCTATGATTAAAATTAAGTTGAATAACTTCTCTTGCTATGCTTTATGTGATGTTGGAGCTAGTACCTCCGTTATGCCCAAAAGAATATATGATATGCTTAAATTGAAACCTTTTGATTCTTGTTCTTTTGGTGTTCGTCTTGTTGATTCTTCCATAAAGAAACCTTTGGGGAGGATCGACGATGTTCTTATCATTGTCAATGACAATTATGTTCCCGTTGATTTTACTATTATGGATATTGAATGTGAACCTTCTTGTCCAATTATTTTGGGACGTCCTTTTCTTCGCACCGTTGATGCTATCATTGACATGAAAGAGGGGAATATAAAATTCCAATTTCCTCTCAAGAAAGGATGGAACACTTCCCTAGAAAGAAGATTAAGTTACCTTTTGAGTCCGTTATACGGGCTAGCTATTCTTTTACTCTTGATAAAACTTGATCTCTTTGCATTATGCCTAGCTTAAAGGCATAAAAGAAAGCGCTTTCCACAATGAATAAAGTTTTATTTTGCTTTTGTTGTGTGCTGATGTTTGTTACTACAGTAGCATCATCATTGTATCTTAGCCTCCGATTGCAAGAAAGTTCAAAAGTTGTGACGTGCTGTCCAGGAAACAGATTCTGTCCTTGGACAGAAAAATTCGTATAAAATCACCAGATCATCTTTTTGGTCTGAATTTTTTCGACAGCGTGCTCTATACAATTGGCTTTCGGCCGTCTGTTTTGAGTTTTTTTATTTGAGTTGCAGAAGTGCCCCAAAACAATTATTTACTACCTGCTGGTCTGTTTTTCACAGATTCTGTCCTGTTTTGCCTTTTCTTCGTTTTGCAAACCTTGAGCTTGCTTTTTCTTTGCAAAAAACCTTGTGGTAATCTTGAGAAACAGTAGAACTTCAAGATTATCCTTATTTCCAGCAAGGAAAAATTATTTTATTATGGGTACTAACCTCGCTAATCAGATTATGATGAGTTATGTATGAAGGGAGTTTTCAAGTGTGCGAGGGAAGATGATAAAAAGATTCAGGAGGGTCAAACGCTCAAGCTTGGGATTCCCCCGTGCACCCCCAAGAAATATTCAAGAAGACTCAAGCGTCTAAGCTTGGGGATGCCCCCATGCATCCCCTTCTCCATCAACAATTATCAGTTCGTCTTTTGTTCCACTATATTTTAATCACTTCATGCGTTATGTGCTATGCTTGGAGCGTCTTGCTTTTAGTTTCCTTTTTAATTTTCTTTAGCTTTGCTTGCTGTTCATAACGAGTTAGAACCCAGCTTTCTTTGTGTGGGAGAGAGACACGCTCCACTTCAACCTAGAACACAACATAGGATTTTCATGCTTATCTTTGCTGTGTATGATCTTTGTCTTTCAATAGCTACTGTCATGTTTAGCTCTTAGTTTTCATGCTTTTCTTTTTAAAGAGCTTTTGTTTAGTTGGTTGCTGAACTCTCTTGAGTGTTCATGTTTATCTTGTTAAGAGAGTTTGTCTATTGCACTGAGTTGTGTGTCTTAACTTAAAGTAGGTAATTTAGGTTGCTATTTAATTTTAGTAGTAACTTGCAATAGTTTTGAGGTATTGCCATGAGTAATGTCTGAACTTTTGGTGTCTAGAGCTTTAGCCTATTAGTGATAGATGTCGTATTTTGGGCAATCCGTGTTTATTTTCGAAAACCTACAAAATAGTTGAGAACTTTAGCTACTAAATGGACCACTAATGTTTGGAAGGATCGAATATTAGAGTACACTCACGTAGCATGGGTCGAGGATGAGCAAGGGTAACCAAACCCCTATACACACCTCCTCGGGGTACTTGTCTCTTTGTGAACCTCCTAATTAGATTGAGAGTTACCGATAATAAGTGCATGAGTTCTTCGGACTAATGTGAGTATTCGAAGGTTGACACTTCCACCTATCCATATTTTTCTAGCCTCTTCGGTACCATGCATTGCCCTTTCTCACCTCGAGAGTTGGTGCATACTTCGCCGGTGCATCCAAACACTTGGCATGATACGCTCTGTCATCATAAGCCTCATTATATCCTTCCCCAAAACAGCCACCATACCTACCTATTAAGGCATTTCCATAGCCTTTACGAGATACATTGCCATGCAACATCCATCCTCTCATGACTTCATCTTCATGTCATACATGCTTTTTGCTTGATCGATGAGCCGCATGCTAGTTGGGTCTTGCCCTAATCATTGCTACATGACGCGCTAGTATCATCGACTTTCTTGCTTACGCTCATCCATTGCATGAGTGCTCAAAATATCGAAAGGGAGTGGATCATTTTGACTTGTACCTGGCTGACGGTCTGGGGATGAGTCAAGATAAGATTCCAAAGAAGACCAAGTGTGAAACTTTAGTAGATTAAGTTCTCATAAATACAAAAACTATGTTTTACTCTCTCATATATCCCTATCCCCTTTCTTGCACGCAAACACCATTTGGAGACATTCGAGTCACGGACAGCGAGAGCTCTTGCACCTTTATGTTCTTATGTTACTTGTTACAATGCTAATATAGACTCTTGCTTGTTATGACTTGAATTGGATTACATGCCTTGATTGCTTTACTTAAAAGTTCTTATATGGTTAATAGCATGTCACCACAGAAATTATGCTTGTTATCATTTACCTACTCGAGGACGAGCAGGAATTAAGCTTGGGGATGTTGATACGTCCAATACGTATCTATAATTTCTGCTTGCTCCATGCCTCTTTTGTGTGATATTGCTATGATATTTATGCACTTCCATACACTTTTGATCATATTTGGAGTAACCTATTAACTCAGTGCACCCTAGTGCCAGTTTCTGTTTTCTGCTGTTTTTCTATTTCAGGTTATCCCATTACTTAAATTGCCAGAAAAATTCCGGGAAAAATATATAAAAATCAGCGCTCCGGAAGCTTCCACGCGCCAGAAGTGGGGCCAAAGGGGAGCCAGGGGCAGCCCAGGCGGCCTGCCCACGCGGGCCCCCTCCTGGCCACGCCGGGGGGGGGGGGCGCCTGGGCCCCCCTTACCTCCTCTGGTGACCCCCTTTGGCATATATTTGCATCGCGTCCCGAAACCCTCGAGGACGGAACCCTTTTTTGCGATCTCATCTCTGTTCCGCCACCGCCGCGCTTCCAAGATCGGGAGCACCAGGAGAACTCTTCCCGGCACCCTGCCGGAGGGGAGAACCACCACCGGGAGCTTCTCCACCACCATGGACGCTTCCCGGATGAGTTGTGAGTAGTCCCCCTTGGACCATGGGTCCATGACCAGTAGATATGTGATGTTCTCCTCCCCTCTTTGTTCTTCATCGATTAGACCTCGTGAGCTACCCTACATGATCGAGGCACATATGTTATCTTTATGCTGTTGCTATGCTGAGTTTGCTGGGATCCGATGGATTATGAGATTATGTTCAGATTGTGTGTGAGTAATATATTTGATTCACCTCTTTTATATTTATGTTCTTGAGTAATTCTTGCATGTTCTCCGTTGCTATTTATTGCTTTGGCCGAGTAGTAGGTAGTAACCCCAAGAGGGAACGTTATGCTTGATTGTGGGTTCATGCCCCTCGATGACTAGCTTGAGTGACAGAAACATGAGTCTAGGGGATTTGCTATTGCCACAAGGGGGGAAACAATGGTGCTTGTACTTGCGGGTGCAAGGATTGTTTACTTTACGCAAAGTTCTTTTAATGCAGTTGTCTGTTGCTTTGAGTTTACACTATGGGTGGGACTCGCAACTTAATACCAGCGAGATGTTCTGGATAGATATCTCAAGGTGGATGATTAGTAGTAGATGCAGATGGATTTCGGTCTACTTGCCTTGGCGTACTGCCCATGCTTTTGAGCCTCTACCTTTCTTTGCAGCATAGTTAGCACTGGTTTGCGCACATAATCCTGTCAATTGCCCAGTTGTAATTTGTTTATCTCGCTTAGCTGTTTTATCGTCTTTTGGGAGAGAGACATCACTAGTGAACATCATGGGACCCCGGTCCATATTACCATCACTGATCACACCCGCTATTTACTTCCTGTTCTTATTTACTAGTTGCAGTCATACCTATCACTATTATCTCTTGCGTTTGATCCTTTGTAAACGACAAGGCCGGAGGGATTGACAACCTCTCTGTACTCGTTGGGAGCAAAGTTATTTGTATCTGTGTGCTGGTCCTGTCAAGCAAAAGTATCTGGCGTTATTGACACCTTCTTGTCGACCCTCGGAGTTTCACGGGATTCGATCATTGGTATCTTTGCAAAGGGAAAACTACTGCTACGCTACATCTCAAACCTTCCACTTGGGGTAACCAACGAGGGGCGAGAAGCCATCAGGCGTCCCGAGCCAGCGTGGCCGCTGCATCTTCCTCTCGACCCTTGGCAGCAACCGCCGAGGCCTGATCCGAGGAGGTCCGCGCAGACTCGTCTGCTAGGAGCCACCCGTGGATCAGCCCCAGGCGCCCTTCTGTCAGGTGGCCGCCACCATCTTGCAGATCTGCGCGAAGATGACCCAGTGCGGCGGAGGCAGCCCCCAAAGCCTCAGGACCAGGCTGCGCCGGCTGGTGCACGGGCACCAACAAGACCGATTGCTCCACCAGGGGCTCGGGGGCTCCGGCCTCCCTCGCCAGAGTAGCCGGAGCAGAAGCCAACTCTGGTCGACCGGGGCACCCAGCACTGCGGCATCCTTCCCCGAGGTCGCATCAGCAGCCGGAGAAGAAGGGCACCACAGTGTGACCTCCCCCTTCACCTTCTTCATCACACCTCCCAGGCTGCTGCATCAGGAAGAGCGCATCAGGGACACGACAACTAAGGATGAGTGAGAAATTGCACACTTACTCGTTGGAGGCGAGGCGCGCCCTTCTCTTCACCAGCAGGTCAGGACCAGCCGCTCGCGCCCTAGGCAAGGCATGCCGATAGCCTGGGCCTTGGTGTGGCCGCGGTCACTAGGTTCGCTGGCATGGTACTCTTCGGCAGAGTCGCTGCCTTACTTCCTCGGGACGCAGTGCGTCCGGATCGATGTGGGGTGGTCGCCTGGGACCGTCCGGCGGCACCTGTGCCTGGCATCATCGCTCCGGCGAATGCCTTGAAGGAGTCCCCTTCGGCGTCCAGGGGATCCTCTGAGCCCCTCTCGTCGCTCTCATCGTCAGCACCAGAAGACACGTCGAACATGGGCGGAGCGCCCACGGGCGCACCAAAATCCGGCATGGCCATCAACAGCTAGGCCTTGTCAGGGCGGCTGTACAGCTGCAGGTAGGCCCCAGGGAGATCCGCCGGAACCATTTCCAGGAGACTTCTCGAGGTGAAGTCCAGATCGTCCTCAGCCAGCACCCCTGGGTGCAGCCGGAGCGTGTCGTCGTCGCCCCACAGCTCCCACATGGGGCGCGAGTGAGCCTGCAGCGGAGCCAGACGCTGCCTCAAGGACTCCTTCATGATCTGGCCCCCCTTCGAGCCTCGAGCTCAGGTCGGCCTCAATCTTTTCCAGGACAGGCCCGGCAAGAGGGCCGGTGAGCTTCGCGTGGCTCTAGCCAGCAAGCTTCTCCGGACGGGCAGTAGGCAGCGCCAGCAAAGGATGTACGCGCTGGGCGTCCAGGTAGACACACCTCTTCTGGTGGGACTCTATCTTCTTCTCGGCCGTCATTAGTCGACAACCCTGGCGCTGGAAGGCGAAGGAAACGCAGCCCGAGAACGGGCCATCATCGTACCGGAGCATGGAGAAGAAGTGGCGGAAGAGGGCGACGGTTGGCATCACCCCCACGAGCGCCTCACAGTAAAAGGCGAAGAGCGACAGGACGAAGATGGAGCGAGGCTGGATGTGGAGAGCGTGCACCTGGTAATGTTCCAGGATGGTGTAGAAAAACTTAGAGAAGGGGGACACGAGCCCCACGGAGATGCTGTGGAGGAAGAAGGGTAGCATGACTTCGACAAGGCCCGCGCCATGGTGGATCCGGCCTAGATTCGCGTAGGGCCGTGCTCATTGTGGGTGCTCGACAGGAAAGGTTGGACCTCTGAGTAGTCCTCCTCCCTGGTAATGGAGGACTCCTCAAGCGCCGCATCAAGGGAAGAAGCAGATCCAGATGCCTGCACGACGCCCTTGTTCCTCTTCGCCATGGTCAAGGGAGCCGAAGGACGTAGAAAGGCAGGAGGCGTAAGGGGAAGAAATCCGAGGAGGAAAGAAAGAGGATGATAACTCCCCAATGGAGAAGGCCCCTTTTTGTCAAGATGCACGGTTGCCGAGATGGCATGGGGAGCGGGGTCGTTCGCGTCCCATCCAACCGTCACGCGCCAGCCTGGCCCGCAGCCTTTTTGGGCCTGCGGTGCTTCGTCCTCAACTAAGGCTTCACCCTGAAGCCAACTCCGTGCGCACCTTGGTCCCGCGGGCTACTATCGGCGTCCTAGGAACCAGGGTACCCAGACTTGCCTGTCTGCGGGCCGTGACGCGCTCCTACAAGCGTCCTGGTATGGCCCAGCTAATCGACCAGCTGCCCAAGACCCTTGCCAGGGGGCTAAGCCTCGCGAGGAGAACAACGTCAAGACCCCCTCGGGAGCGGCCTCAACTAGGCGCTCCGGCGGGGCGGAGAATCCAAGGCCGAGCCTGCCTCAGGAGGAGGCAGTGAGGTCAACAGTGACGCACCACGCCAGCGGGTCCCAGCGTCCGCCAGCGGCGTAGTTGCCATTTCGGTGCAAAGGGGACAGCGTAGCCGTTGGTTCCCAAGGAGCGGGGCAAAGGTTTCCTCTTTGGTGTAACAAGACCGAAGACCGCAAGGACGACAAGGGGGGTGTCACTGTCGAGCCCACCATCGTGTCACCGCCTGATCCTTTTGCAGGCGAAGACCGCTTTTGTGAGGATAAGAACGTCCTTGTGTTCCCGCTAAAAATGGCCATTGTGGGATCCCTTCCCGCCTAAACATTTTGGGGGAAGAGGACCGTGGCCGCCTATATAAGTAGCTAGGACTCCCACTGCAAAGGGACAGAACCAATACACTCTGTCACCACACAAGGAGCAAGACCACTAGCCTCTCGACCCTCCTGAGCTCACCTCCTGAGCCCAGGAACCATTGTACTAACTCGTGTCCCAGCTCGCCCGAGGCTAATCCACCAAAGCAGGAAGTAGGGTCTTACACCACGCGGTGACCCGAACCTGGATAAACGCATGTGTGTTTTGTTTGTTGTTTGCTTGAATCCTTCCACCGCGATGAGAGCGAGGCGCTAGGTAGACGAGAGTGGGAGAGATCTTCGTTCACGCCCCTGTGTTCGAACTTAACGGGTTTTGCGGAGCCCTAAATCCGACAAGCACCGCCTCGGATGGCCAGCATGATCTGATCGTGCCGCAATGCTGAACTGGACATTTGACAAAGCTTCGGCTCATACCACGACGCCGAGGCCCATAACTATTCTCGCGTGGCGGTCAGTACCAATGTAACATCCCAATTTTCAATTTGGATGTTATTAATTAGATCATTCATATGCATTCATAATTTTGTGTTTTTTGTTTTATTCGGATGTGGATCCATGGAAAACCTTAAGCAACTCAAGGACAAAGAGAGAGAGTTGGCGGTTTCGTATAAATTACATTTTTTAAATTTATTTCAAATTTGAAAAGTGGATCAAATTTGATTTCAACAAATTCTTTCCAATTATTTCAAATAGGAGAAATATTGGAAATAAAGAAATTTGGAAGTCAAATTATTTATTTGCATTTTTATTCGGTTGCATTTTATTAAGTAGGAAAAAAATTGCATTTTTGAAAAATTGCATTTAGCCCAGAAAAATGTTCACATGATCCCAAATATTAGGTGGGGATGGTGAAAATTGTTTCTGGAATTATTAGGATATTATTTTATTTTATTTCGGAATTTTGTCGCTGCGCTAATTAAAAAAAGTTCCGGACCTACTCGCCGAAACCCAGCCGCCCGAGCCGGCCCGCCAGCGCCACCGCCTCCCTGCGCCGTGCGCTACCCGGACTCGCCGGAGTCTGATTCGGAGCTGCCTCCGCCCGGCCCCTTCCCCAAGCAACGTCAGACCGCCCTCCTTTATAAGCGCCGCCACCGCCCCCTCTCCTGCTCACACCGCCATTGCCGCCGTCCACCGCCGCGGTGCCCGCATACCGCCTCTTGCCGCCGCCTGTAGCTGCCCGCGCTGCCGCCTGCTGCCGCCGCCACTGCACCACACCGCCGCCGCCCGCGCCGTCCCCCTCCGCCGCGGGAGCCGCACCCGCGGCCGCCGGATTCCACCGCCCCGCCCCGACGCCCGTCAGAGCCCCGACCCGCCGACCCGCCAATCCGATCCGCCCGAACCGGTAAAGAACCAATCCGGTTTTTTTGGTTTTTAGTTTCAGTTTTTTTAGAAACCCTAGATCGGTTTTTTAAACCCGGTTTAGTTTTTCTAGTTAGACATATTTAGAGATCGTTCGCTGGTTAGGTTTAGAAAATGAACGTTCGTTATTTAGGTTTTTCTTTTTTTTTTGTTATTTTCTGCCAGGGACCTATCCGTGATTTTTTTCTTTCAGTTTAGCTCCTAGACTTCAATCTAGCGTTACTTTTTACTCGTTTGTCAGAATTAGATGAAACCAACGCCATCCTCTTCGCTGCAATCTCATCTATTCAGTAATCCAACTCAAACCTAATTTTCAAAGATTTAATAATTAGTTTCAAGCCGATTTGAATTTGAACTTCGTTTAATCGTAACTTGAGTTTCATAGTTCCGTTTGAGTTGAATATTTTTGCAAATCGAAGCTCTTGACCTAAACTTTCTGATAAGACCAAATTCACCTACTTTTGGTATTGTTAAAAATTGTTTTCTATTGCAAGAGTTGTTTGCTTGTTTCCGAAGTTTTCTGAATTCTTTTCTTCGATTTTGTTGCATGATTGCTTATGTAAGATATTGTATGATTGCGATAGGATTTCCGGAGTGCGAAGCTTGCTACTACGAGTCTCTAGGTTTTAACGATCATCAGTAAGGCAAGTTACACTTTGATCATACTCTTCAGTACCCAGTTTTAATTGCATTAGTTACACCCACAAAGATTTGCATTAGTAGGACTTGGGTACATGTAGAATTGCATTGTAGTTCATGAGGTAGGAACATATGACTTGAGATCAACCCCGGGAATATACGCTATGCTTAGCCATGCTTGTAGACGTGGATTGGTATGTGAGATCCATGAAAGTTGCGGCAGTAATACCAACTAAGGGAAAGTTTAAGGTGGCAACTTTAATACACACCTCGGTGGATTGGTTGCAGGGCACCTGGAGAATCTAGTGTTGTCCTAGGATATCCCGGAGGAACCGTGTGATCATCCTATGGAATGCCACCCAGGCTCAAAGGGATCATATATCATTCATGCCTAGAACCTTGCGTGTGCAACCACAAGACATTGTGAGCTCTGGCATAGTTGATTATGTTGTGTGAGCTCTTTCAGTGGTGTACTAGCAGATGTAGGGGAAAGTAGGTGTACCGATCTATCCAGTATAAAGAGTGAATGCTTTTGAAAGGCTATGTCTCGATCTTCCGATCATGGATGCGGTCGAGTCTTGTGGGGAGAAGTGCGCAACCTCTGCAGAGTGTACAAACTATTCATGAATAGCCGTGTCCTCGGTTATGGATATCTTGAGTATCCTGGTATTTGAATTATTGATTGATCTCAACACTCTATTAATTAAACTATTGGGTTACTAATGACATTGGTGATTTTGGGATTGAGATGGAGGAACCTTCTCAATATTGATTAATTCAAGTTAGTAGCAAATAAAATTTATTCCTTTGTTGTAGGAAAAAACTAGCTTTATGCAAAAATAACCTTAACCTTACAGCCTCCACCAGCCAAATATGTATGTAGTGGTAGATACTTGTTCATAATTTTTGCTACAGTGCGACTTTGCCAGCATATTCAATGTGCTGACCTACATGGCTGCAATGTTGATACTTCTCCAACGTATCTATAATTTTTGATTGTTCCATGCTATTATTTATGAAGTCTTGGATGTTTAATAGGCTTTATCATTTACTTTTGTATCATTTTTTGGACTAACCTATTAACCCAAAGGCCTAGTCCAGATTGTTGTTTTTTGCCTGTTTAAGGGTTTTGCAGAAAAAGAATATCAAACAGAGTCCAAACGGAATGAAACCTTTGCGAGAGACATTTTTGGAGAAAATCACACACACGGAGCGTGAGAACCATGTCAGGGGATCAAGAGGTGGCCCACGAGGGTGGGGGCGCGCCCCGCTTCCCAGGGCGCGCCCCCCTGCCTCATGGCCCCCTCGAGCGTCCCCCGGTGCCCTCCTTCCTATATAAGTCTACGTACCGCAAAACCTCCGTGAACAGAGAGAAAACCATAATGCCACCGCCGTACCTTCTGTTCTTGTTTAATCCCAGCTTGGAGCCTGTTCCGGAGCTCCACCGAAGGGGGATCCATCATGAAGGTCTTCTTCTTCATCATCATCGCCCTCTCCATGAGTTGTGAGTAGTTTGCCACATACCTTCGGGTCCATAGCTAGTATCTAGATGGCTTCTTATCTCTCTCTGGATCTCAATACAAAGCTCTCCTCGGTCTTCGAGGAGATCTATTCGTTGTAATCTCTTTTTGCGGTGTGTTTGTCGAGATCCGATTAATTGTGAGTTTATGATCAAGCTTATCTATGAAAGATATTTGGTTCTTCTCTGAACTTTTTATGTGCGCTCATATTATCCTTGCAAGTCTCTTCAAATTATAGTTCTTGCAATGGGAGAAGTGCTTGGCTTTGGGTTCAATCTTGCGGTGTCCTTTCCTAGTGACAGTAGGGGCAGCAAGGTACGTATTGTATTGTTGCCATAGAGGATAAAAAGATGGGGTTTATATCATATTGCTTGAGTTTATCCCTCTACATCAGGTCATCTCGCTTAAGGTGTTACTCTGTTTTTATGAACTCAATACACTAGATGCATGCTGGATAGCGATCGATGTGTGGAGTAATAGTATTAGATGCAGGCAGGAGTTGGTCTACTTGTCTCGGACGTGATGCCTATATATAATGATCATGCCTAGATAGTCTCATAATTATTTGCTTTTCTATCAATTGCTCGACATTAATTTGTTTACCCGCCGTAGAATATCGCTATCATGAGAGAAGCCACTAGAGAAAACTATGGCCCCGTGTCTATTCTCAACATATCAATCTACATCTACTTTACTTTTATAGCTTTTATTTGTTGTTCTTATGAACTAAAAATACCAAAAACATAAACTATCATCTCTATCAGATCTCACTTTCATAAGTAACCATAAAGGGATTGACAACCCCTTGTCGCGTTGGCTGCGAAGTTCTTATTTGTTTGTGCAGGTGCGAGGGACTCGCGTGTGGTCTCCTACTGGATTGATACCTTGGTTGTAAAAAACCGATGGAAATACTTACGCTACTGTGCTGCATCTCCCTTTCCCCTTCGAGGGAATACAACGCAAGCTCAAGAAGTAGAAAGAAGAATTTCTGGCGCAGTTGCCGGGGAGGCTTACGCAAAAGTCATATACCAAGTACCTATCACCAACCCTTATCCTTCACATTATATTTATCTGCCTCTCGTTTTCCTCTCCCCCACTTCACCCTTGCTGTTTTATTTGCCCTTCGTCCGCTGTGTGTTTATTGTTCGCTTGCTTCTTGTTTGCTTGTGTGTGTTGGATTGCTTGTTTGTCACTATGGCTCAGAACAATACCAAATTGTGTGACTTCTCCAATACCAACAACAATGATTTTATTAGCACTCCGATTGCTCCTATTGCCGATTCTGAATCTTGTGAGATCAATGCTTCTTTGTTGAATCTTGTCATGAAAGATCAATTCTCCGGCCTTCCTAGTGAAGATGCTGCTACCCATCTAAAAAACTTTGTTGATTTGTGTGATATGCAAAAGAAAAGGGGTACAGATAACGATATTGTTAAATTGAAGTTATTTCCATTTTCACTTAGAGATCATGCTAAAACTTGGTTTTCCTCTTTCCTAGAAATAGTATTGATTCGTGGAATAAGTGCAAATATGCTTTTATCTCTAAGTATTTCCCTCTTGCTAAGATCATCTCTCTTGGAAACGATATTATGAATTTTAAGCAACTAGATCATGAGCATGTTGCACAAGCTTGGGAGAGAATGAAATTGATGATACGTAATTGCCCTACACATGGTTTGATTCTATGGATGATTATTCAGAACTTTTATGCTGGCTTGAATTTTGCTTCTAGAAATCTTTTAGATTCGGTCGCCGGAGGCACTTTCATGGAAACTACCTTAGGAGAAGCTACCAAACTCCTAGATAATATTATGGTTAATTATTCTCAATAGCACATCGAAAGAACTACTAGTAAAAAAGTGCATGCCATCAAAGAAATTAGTGTTTTGAGTGGAAAGATGGATGAACTTATGAAATTATTTGCTGCTAAGAGTGCTTCTTCTGATCCTAATGATATGCCTTTGTCCACTTTGATTGAGAATAAAAATGAATATTTGGATCTGAATTTTGTTGGTAGGAATAATTTTGGTAACAATGCTTATAGAGGTAATTTTAATCCTAGGCCTTTTGCTAGTAATTCCTCTAATAATTATGGTAATTCCTACAACAACTCTTATGGAAAGATGCCTTCTGAATTTGAAACCAGTGTTAAGGAGTTTATGATCTCGCAAAAGAATTTCGATGCTTTTCTTGAAGAGAAATTGCTTAAGGCTGATGAATTGGCTAGAAGTGTGGATAGAATTACTCTTGATGTTGATTGTTTGAAACTTAGATCTATCCCACCTAAGCATGATATCAATGAGTCTCTCAAAGCCATGAGAATTTCCATTTATGAATGCAAAGAAAGAACCGCTAGAATGCGTGCCAAAAGAGAGGATTATATTAAATCATGTTCTTCTAGTTATTATGAAAATAAAGATGAAGATCTGAAAGTTATTCATGTGTCTCCGATTAGATCCTTGTTTTCTAGTATAAATCTTGATGAAGATAGGATTGGAGATGATTCTGCTTTAAGGTGTCCCAATGATTCAGAGTTTTTTATCTTGATGCTAAAATTGCTAAAAGTGGGAGTGAAGAGATTAAAACTTTGCATAGTGATGAACCCACTATTTTGGATTTCAAGGGATTCAATTATGATATTTGCTCTTTGATTGATAGTATTTCCTTGTTGCAATCTGTGCTAAATTCTCCGCATGCTTATAGTCAAAATAAAGCTTTCACCAAACACATAGTTGATGCTTTGATGCAATCTTATGAAGAAAAACTTGAGTTAGAAGTTTCTATCCCTAGAAAGCTTTATGATGAATGGAACCTACTATCAAAATAAAAATAAAAGATCATGAATGCTATGCTTTGTGTGATTTGGGTGCTAGTGTCTCCACTATCCCAAAAACTTTGTGTGATTTGCTAGGGTTCCATGAGCTTGATGATTGTTCTTTAAATTTTCATCTTGCAGATTCCACGATTAAGAAACCTATGGGAAGAATTAATGATGTTCTTATTGTTGCCAATAGGAATTATGTGCCCGTATAGTTCATTGTTCTTGATATAGATTGCAATCCTTCATGTCCTATTATTTTTGGTAGACCTTTGCTTAGAACGATTAGTGCAATTATTGATATGAAGGAAGGAAATATTAGATTCCAATTTCCGTTAAGGAAAGGCATGGAACAATTTCCTAGAAATAAAATCAAATTAGCGTATGAATCTATCAGGAGAGCCACTTATGGATTGCCTTCCAAAGATGGCAATACCTAGTTTTATCTTGTATCGTGCCTAGCTAGGGGCATAAAACGATAGCGCTTGTTGGGAGGCAACCCAAATTTATATTTTTTTTGTTTTTGGTGCTGTTAGGGAATAAATTTTGCATCTAGCCTCTGATTATATGTGGTTTCATGTTTTGTTTAGTGTTTGTGCCAAGTAGAACCTTTGGGAAGACTTGTTTGAAGTTTATGTGATCTTGCTGTGAAAAACAGAATCATTAGCGCTTGCTAAAGTGGTCTTAAGGTTTTAATGGAGCGTGCTTTTTAGTTGATTCATTTTGCAGATGATTGGTACACAAATTCTGCAAATTTACCAATTTAGTTTGAATTTTTTGGAGTTCCATAAGTAGGCGCAATCTGCACATTACTACAGAGTGTTCTGTTTTTGACAGATTCTATTTTTCGTGTGTTCTTTGCTTATTCCGATGCATCTATGAGTAGTATTGGAGCATATGAACCATAGAGAAGTTGGAATACAGTAGGTTTAACACCAATATAAACAAAGAATGAATTCATTGCATTACCTTTGAGTAGTGGTTTGCTTTCTTATACTAACGGAGCTCACGAGAATTTTTGTCTAAGTTTTGTGTTGTGAAGTTTTCAAGTTTTGAGTATTGCTTTGATGGACTATGGAACAAGGAGGAGCAAAGGCCTAAGCTTGGGGATGCCCATGGCACCCCAAGTAAATTCAAGATAATCAAAAGCCTAAGCTTGGGGATGCCTTCGAGGCATCCCCTCTTTCGTCTTCATCCTTCCGTAACTATACTTGGATCTATATTTTTATTCGCAACATGATATGTGTTTCGCTTGGAGCGTCTTGTATAATTTGAGTCTTTGCTTGATAGTTTGCCACAATCATCCTTGCTGGACACACCTATTTGAGAGAGTTAAATATGGCCTAGAAATTATTAGAACACTCTATGTGCTTCACTTATATCTTTTGAGTTGAATAGTTTTTGCTCTAGTGCTTCACTTATATCTTTTAGAGCACGGTGGTGGTAATATTTTGTAGAAATTATTGAACTCTCATGCTTCACTTACATCCTTTTGAGAGTCTATTAAAACAGCATGATAATGTGTTTAGGCTAAAAAAACTAGTCTTAACATGATAAACATCCAATGTCAATGTAGTAAAAAAATTCACACTAAGTGCATTGAATAGAATGAGATGTTGGATGCTTGATAATTATTTTGAGACATGAGGATAGTGATATTAGAGTCATGCAAGTGGAGTTAGTATGAAATTAATAAATACTTGTGTTAAGGTTAGTGATTCCCGTATCATGCACGTATGGTGAACCGCTATGTGACGAAGTTAGAGCATTAGGTATTTGTAGAGTGCCAACCTCTGTGTGGACGTTGGGGCCGCGCGATGGTTAACTCCTACTAACCTCCCCCCTAGGAGCATGCGTTGATTGCTTTGTTTTGATGACTCATAGATTTTTGCAATAAGTATATGAGTTCTTATGACTAATGTTGAGTCCATGGATTATACGCACTCTCACCCTTCCACCATTGCTAGCCTCTCTTGTACCGCGCAACTTTCGCTGGTGCCATAAACCCACTATATATTTCCTCAAAATAGCCATTATATTGTTCCTGAAAACAGCCACCATACCTACCTATCATGGCATTTCCATAGTCATTCCGAGATATATTGCCATGCAACTTTCCACCGTTCCGTTCATATGACACGCATCATATTGTCATATTGCCATGCATGATCATGTAGTTGACATCGTAGTTGTGGCAAAGCCACCATGCATAATTTTTCATATATTTCACTCTTGATTCATTTCATATCCCGGTACATCGCCGAAGGCATTCATGTAGGGTCATACTTGTTGTAGTATCGAGTTGTAATTTCGAGTTGGAATAAAAAGTGTGATGATCATCATTGTTAGAGCATTGTCCCATGTGAGGAAAGGCCAGTAAAAAAAGGAGATGGCCAAAAAAAAGAGTGGGGCTAATAAAAAAACAAGAAAGAGAAAGCCCCTCCAAAATAAACAGAGAAAAGAAAGAAGGGACAATTGCTACTATCTTTTTTCCACACTTGTGCTTCAAAGTAGCACCATGTTATTCATTGTAGAGAGTCTCATGCTTAGTCGCTTTCATATACTAGTGGGAATTTTCATTATAGAACTTGGCTTGTATATTCCAACGATGGGCTTCCTCAAATGCCCTTGGTCTTCGTGAGAAAGCAAGTTGGATGCACACCCACTAGTTTCTTTTGTTGAGCTTTCATTCATATTTAGCTCTAGTGCATCCGTTGCATGGCAATCCCTACTCTCTCACATTGATATCTATTGATAGGCATCTCCAAAGCCCGTTGATATGCCTAGTCGATGTGAGATATCTCCCTCCATTTTGACTTCTCCACAACCACCTCTATTCCACCCATAGTGCTATATCCATGGCTCACGCTCATGTATTGCGCGAAAATTGAAAGATTTGAAAAGATAGAGTATGAAAACAAGTGCTTGGCTGAAAGCGGGGTTGTCCATGATATGAATATTTTGTGTGATGAAGAGGGAGCATAGACAGACTATATGATTTTGTAGGGATAACTGTCTTTAGCCATAGTATTTTGAGAAGACAATATTGCTTTGTTAGTATGCTTGAAGTATTGTTATTTCTTATGTCAATATAGACTTTTATCTTGAATCTTTCATATATGAACATTCATGCCAAAATTAAGAGAATTACATTGAAAAACTATATTGGTTAGCATTCCACATCAAACATTCTTTCTTTATCATTTACCTACTCGAGGACGAGCAGGAATTAAGCTTGGGCATGCTTGATACGTCTCCAACGTATCTATAATTTTTGATTGTTCCATGCTATTATTTATGAAGTCTTGGATGTTTAATGGGATTTATCATTCACTTTTATATCATTTTTGGGACTAACCTACTAATTCAAAGGCCCAGTCCAGATTGCTGTTTTTTGCCTGTTTCAGGGTTTTGCAGAAAAAGAATATCAAACGGAGTCCAAACGGTATGAAACCTTCGCGAGAGATATTTTTTTGGAGAAAATCATGCACGCGGAGCTTGAGAACCACGTCAGGGGATCAAGAGGTGGCCCACGAGGGTGGGGGGCGCGCCCCCTTCCCAGGGCG
The DNA here is from genome assembly GCA_902687465.1 of Secale cereale. Lineage (NCBI taxonomy): Eukaryota > Viridiplantae > Streptophyta > Magnoliopsida > Poales > Poaceae > Secale > Secale cereale. The sequence goes on along the minus strand of LR738709.1, from coordinate 175,998,097 downwards.
CGCCCCCTGCCTCGTGGCCCCCTCGAGCGTCCCCCGGTGCCCTCCTTCTTCCTATATAAGTCAACGTACCCCAAAACCTCCGTAAACAGAGAGAAAACCCTAATTCCACCGCCGTACCTTCTGTTCCCGTGAGATCCCATCTTGGAGCCTGTTCCGGAGCTCCACCGGAGGGGGATCCATCACGGAGGTCTTCATCATCATCATCATCGCCCTCACCATGAGCTGTGAGTAGTTTGCCACAGACCTTCGGGTCCATAGCTAGTATCTAGATGACTTCTTCTCTCTCTCTGGATCTCAATACAAAGTTCTCCTCGGTCTTCAAGGAGATCTATTCAATGTAATCTCTTTTTGCGGTGTGTTTGTCGATATCCGATGAATTGTGAGTTTATGATCAAGGTTATCTATGAAGGATATTTGGTTCTTCTCTGAACTTTTTATGTGTGCTCATAATATCCTTGCAAGTCTCTTCGAATCATTGGTTTGGTTTGGCCTACTAGATCTATAGTTCTTGCAGTGGGAGAAGTTCTTGGGTTTGGGTTCAATCTTGCGGTGTCCTTTCCCAGTGACAGTAGGGGCAGCAAGGCACGTATTGTATTGTTGCCATCGAGGATAAAAAGATGGGGTTTATATCATATTGCTTGAGTTTATCCCTCTACATCATGTCATCTCGCTTAAGGCGTTTCTCTATTCTTATGAACTCAATACACTAGATGCATGCTGGATAGCGGTCGATGAGTGGAGTAATAGTAGTAGATGCAGGGAGGAGTCGGTCTACTTGTCTCGGACGTGATGCTTATATACAATGATCATGCCTAGATATTCTCATATTTATTCGCTTTTCTATCAATTGCTCGACAGTAATTTGTTTGCCTGCCATAGCATATCGCTATCATGAGAGAACCCACTAGAGAAAACTATGGCCCCCGGGTGTATTCTCAACATATCAATCTACATCTACTTTACTTTTATCTCTTTTATTTGCTGTTCTTATAAACTAAAAATACCAAAAAATTTAAACTATCATCTCTATCAGATCTCACTTTCGTAAGTAACCGTAAAGGGATTGACAACCCCTTATCGCGTTGGCTGTGAAGTTCTTATTTGTTTGTGCAGGGGCGATGGACTCGCGCGTGGTCTCCTACTGGATTGATACCTTGGTTCTCACAAACTGAGGGAAATACTTATGCTACTGTGCTGCATCTCCCTTTCCTCTTCGAGGGAATACAACGCGAGCTCAAGAAGTAGCAAACGTCTCATGTGTAGAGCTCTTCGATGAAGATTAAGGTGCGATAGGTCGTTGTTATGCACTCAGTGTTTTCCATGGAGTTGGATGGACTCAACTTATCTTTGATGCTTCCGCAGTTTAGGTATTACTAGCAAAAGGGCACGTGCGTTGCAATGGGTGAAGAAAAAAATATCATCCCCACCTCTATTCAGTATGGTGCCCCACATGTGTTGCTGATTATCCTCCTTACCGCGCTTGTTGCCGATGGCTGCGGTGTCCATTTGATTGCAATATGTGATGATCTCAGACACCATAAATCACACTTATCAATTAATCCGTGAGCTCAAGGGTATTTTAAAACTAATCTTGTCGAGCTAGAAGTGAGGGTCACCCTCCACAAGCCCCTCCATGCACCTGATCTATACACCATCCTCATACCCCCACTGGCTTTCGACTTGTAATATCATGGACTTATTTTTTTGGAAGGAGGGCATTCATGCATATCATACATAGGACAACTAGTATAACATAATATGATTATATGAAACGCACATGCATGCATAGATACTCTGCTAAGTAAACATAATACATAAACTTCAGTGACAGAAAATAAAATTGCATGGAATGTTGAAGAAATAAAGATTATATTCCTCATAGGAGAAATCATGCTAATGAGCATATATTCTAAAGAATATGTGCAGGCTTTGGTTTTAGGATGCTGCCTCCCAAAGTAGTTCCACAACAGAGAAGTTATTACCAGAAATAAGTCTATCCAAATACTGTGACAACTACCTTCTAGATAAAAAAGGTGGGAGATGCTTCATATGAGTTGACCAGAGTAGACATGCAAATATTGCAATCAACACTGAGAACTCAAATAGAAAATATAGGATGGGTAATTTTATCTATTAGCAGTAAAGAAGTGTAGACATGTCCTAGGTAGCAGTCATTTCTATAGCTTCGAGACACTTTATCTTCTCTACAGAAACCAGGATAGAGCCTGTTTCACAAGCAAGCTTAATGCAGAGAAAAAGAGCAATACCAACATGCAACAAGAACATAGATGAACTTTCAAATAATAAATGAGGTTGTTCTCGCTGATACACATGATCATAATAACACTTGCACTGAGATGGAAGTTAGAGGAGCAAAATACAACAACAAAAGCTCTGTTGTCAGAAAAAATTACTACAACAACCTACTACTAGTAATACCTCCAAACAAATTTTTAAGAAACCTAGTAAACTGGGATCCGGTAAGCCCTCCATAAAAATGCGATTTCAATTTGTTCGGCTAGATTTGTATTCAATATATAGGTGCATATGTGACTGAAGCAATATCAGTAAAGTACCTAGACTCCTAGAGGATGGATTCATTTCCTCCATCGTGGTGACACATGCCAAGTTCTAGCTCAATTTGGATTTATTTGGCCCTTCAAATAATTTTTTTAGCTTATCTTTTCTCTTTATGTAAATAGAAGAAAAACTTTTCTCTCTCTCTTTAAATACAGCCGGCCATGTTAGCCGTTCGGCCCATTACCGCAAGGCCCAGCCTAATCTAGCGAGCCCCATACCTCCCTCTATCTGTGTCGATCCTTTGTCCAAAAAAACTGTCTCATTTGCTCGATCCCCTCCACTTTCGTTTCTCCTCCTCGCCCCCCTCCTCGCGCCTCCGGCGAGCCAGGCGCCCTCACCAGCAGCCTTCTTTTCCCTTGCCTCTCAACTCTCTCTGTCTCTCTAACCCTCAGCTGCTGACGCTGTTGTTTCCCCATGCAGGAGGTTGTCCATGGCGCTGCTGCCTCGAGCAGTAGCTGCCGCAGCTCTCCTCTACCCCTCCTCCTACCGCGCCTGCAGGCGAGATGCATCTCCTCTCTGCGCCGCTTCCCTTTGCCTCCTCCCCACATCCCTGCGTCTCCCCAAGCGGATGTGAACCCAACGCGCTTCCTTCCCGAGATCCATTCCACCATGGCGCTGCCCTACAACTCCTTGTCGGTGGCGTCATCCGCAGCCATGACTCGCCGTCTTGCCTTCATCCTGTTCTTAAACTCTCTCTCCTTGTTGTCTTCATCCTGCTCTTAAAACTCTCTCTCTCTCTCTCTCTCTCTCTCTC
>LR738709.1:175930330-175993037 GCA_902687465.1 Secale cereale | reverse complement strand
TCTCTCTCTCTCTCTCTCTCTCTCTCTCTCTCTCTTTTGGGATCTTGGATTAATACTTGTGAAGGAGATCTACAGCACGGACCTAACACGAATCATATTTTAAATCTCAACTGTCAATTTATGTCGTTTACATAAAATCAACGGATATAAAGGGTGCGACGTATGGAGAAGTATGAAAGCTTCCGTCCTTTATTATTAGGTAAAGATTTAGGTAGCCTTCAGCCATATTTTTGTAATAATACTCTTTATGAGGATCTCGATGTAATAAGTATGTGATTGAAACTCTGTCATAATTCCTCAAGTAATGTGTGTGTCAGCATACCGATCCAACAATGACACTTAAGTACAGAGCCTTCGATCCTTTGGGATCGTGACGTGGGTCTTCGCGCCAGGTGAGGAGTCCTTCTTGACGTACATCGATCGACAAGTGAAGATATGCTTGAAAAGCCCTCAATGGGCTGGGAAGCCGAGGAAATTTTCGCAGAGGGAGATGAAAACCAAAAGATAGATGATGGCATTCAAGGGAAGATGGTGTAGTTGTGCTTTGAAATAATCGAAAAATTCTCAGAAAAAGGGGTGGGGAGGCATGGAGAAGCCCCACGTGATATGGGTAACGAGAAGGACACGCTCTGTAGGATCTTGGGTTCCAGCAAAACCCTTGTGGTTCGAACACTGGGGTGCGCACGAAGATCTCTCCTTCCGCTCTAGGTTGTCTACTTGTCGATCCCTGGGCCTAGCTCGATGAACTTGAAGAACAAGGGACACAAAGGTTTATAGTGGTTTGGGTCACCATTGTGGTGTAATACCCTAATCCAGTGTGGTGTGGTGGATTGCCTTATAGGCTGAGGAAGAACTAGTACAAGGGAAGAACAGCCTCCTGAGGAGAGGCGTTCTTGCGCTCGGATGAGCTTGATGGTGTGTCTCTTCTAGGCTCTCGATCCCCCTTTTCATGTGGTGGTGGCTAGTCCTATTTATAGAGGCCTGGGTCCACTTCCCAAATATTGAGCGGGAAGGGATCCCACAACGGCCAAATTTGAAGGGGGACAACTAGTACAAGCTATCCTGACAAAAGGTGGTCTTCGCCTACCAAAGGTTCTGGTGGTGACGCCGCTGTGGGCTCCGCGATGACCTCCGCTCTGCCGTCCCGCTGGTCTTGGTGTTGTTGCACCGATATGGAAACCTTTGCGTGATGCCTCGGGACTCCTCGCCTGCGCCTGCCCCTTTAGCACCAAAGAGGAAACTAGCATCTTGCTCCCGCTGGCACCCGCCTGGCCTTGGTCGTCACTGCTCACGTCACGAGGACCTCCCGAGGTGCCCATTGCCTTGATATCTCTGCTCCTCAGGAGCTATCCTAGTGAGGCCGCCCCAGGGGAGGTCTTGTGTTGTCCGCCTCGCGAGGCTTGGCCCCTCGCGAGGGTCTTGAGTTGTTGCTGACAAGGCTGGGCCGTACCAGGCCACTGGATGAGCCACGCCCTGGGCTGCAGGCAAGCAAGCCTGGATGGCCCCGTTCCCAGAATGCCGACATTAGCCCCCGGGCCCAAGGCGCGCTCGGGCTTGGCTTCACGGTGAAGCTAAGGGTCAAGTGCGGAGCGTCGCGGGCCCCAAAAGCATGCGGCCTTGATTGACGCGTGGCGATTAATTGGACGTGGGCATATGCACTCCCCCATGATGCCTCGGAAACTACACAGCTGACAAAAGGCAAGCGCGCGCACCAGTGCCTTCATTGCTCGCCTTCTCCTCGCTCTAGATCCCCTTTCTTGCTCCTCTCCTCCAAAAGACTCCAGATCTTCGCCGTCTTCCCCCCGAGCTCACCACCGATGTCGTCCGGCAAGGCGAAGGTTGTCGTTCTATCTGCTTGGTATGAGCCGGCCTTGTGGGCGCCCAGCGTCTTGGAGACAAATCATGTCGCCGTGCTCTAGATGATGGCGGAGGACACCAACGAGAAGGGGAAGACCGCAGTCCGAGCCGCCTCCGCCAAGTCGGAGGACTCCAAGAGTACCTTCTATCCCTTCTTTATGAGCAGCGTTGTTGCGTGGCTGGTCCCCCCTTTTTCCGATTTCTTCTTCTCCGTCCTCAGCCACTACAAGCTGCATGCCCTTCATCCTCATCCCAATTATGTCCTCCTCCTGTCAATCTTCGCCTTCTACTTCGAGGCATTTGTTGGGGTGATGTCGTCCGTAGCGCTGCTTCGCCACTTCTTCTATCTCCGGAAAAAGGGCAAGCTCTATTCTGGGTGTGCCAACTTCGTCGTGGCCAACGGGACCAACGCGCTCTCGAAGGCCAGGAAGAAGGCTAAAAATTTCAGGAACAAGTGGGTCCTTGTGGATGCCAAGTGCTCCCATCCTCGGTTTGTGCTGCCGACGGTGAAGCCCGAGTCAAACGACAAGTGGCTCAGCGTGAAGCTTACCGACCCTTGGGCGGAGAAGGTGCTGGTGAAGATGACTGCCGATCTGAAACGTGACGACCCCGAGGCGGTGAAGCTGTTGGGGGCCATGATCGTCGAGGAATTATTGGCATGCCGCATAGCTCCACTTCAGGCGCACTCGCGCCCTTTGTGGACACTCGGGGACGAGATGGACAACCTCCGACTGCACCGCGATGCACTGTCCGACAAGCAGCTTGGGGCAGCTCTTCGTCTCCTGGTTGGGGACGATCTCGGGTATCCTCCTATTTCCCATGTCCCCTTGTACCGCCGCCAGGATGGGGCGACGATGGTGGCCTCCATGCCCACCTTTGACGGACACAGGCTCGTGCCTCCAGCTCCCCACGAAGCTCAGGTGGCAACGGAACCGGTGGAGCTGTCTTCGGGGGACTCCAGCGGGATAGAGGACTCGAGGCAACCGCGGAGGGGACCGAGGAGTCCTCCCCTCTGCGAAAGGCCGACCTCCTTCGCGCCTTGCCTGATGATGACGACGCCGATGACCACTCAGTGAAGGAGGCAGTATCTCCGGTCGGGGTTGTCACGAGGTCCATGCTCACCCCTCGAAGAAGTCGCCAACTAGGGTCCCGACAAAGGGCAGGTCGGTGCCGATCTCCGGAGGGGGTGCCTCGGCTTTGGCACCGCCTGACGCTGTTGCTATGCCAGCTGCTATAGCCTTATCATCACCAGCGCCGCCGGGAATGAGACCCCTGGGCTGCGTGGTGAAGAGGCCGCAGGACTACGCCGCCGTGGATCAGTAAGTACCTTCGCCTGGTCTTTGTTTCCACCCTTGATCCTAATGCTGATTCCTCGTGCCTTCCCTTGTATTGCCAGACCAACGCCGTTGGTGAAGAAGAAGAAGGAGGAGGAGGCGATTGCGCCAGAGGCTCGGCGGTCCATCTTGACATCGCCTTCTCCTACCCAGGTGTCTTCGCGAGGGCCGACGGGCAAACCTCAGGAGGGGATGGCCTCCTTGGTCAAGCCGACCCCAAAGGCGCTCACCTCCAGTTTGCCTGCGGAAGGTTCACAGATCCAGGAGGTCTTGAGCATGACACCGCCTACCGCTCGAGTCGTACGACGCAGCTTCGTCCGGCACCCTGAAGGAGGCTTTCTCTGCACTAAAGGAGGCTTTCTCTGCACTGACACAGCTTCAGGATGATCTCTAGGGCGCTGACCGTCGTCTGGTGGCAGGGTGCTTGGAGTTGGTCTCGGGCTGGTTGAACTCTAATGCGTTCGTCCGGGATGCGCTGAGCGGAGTCATGGCAGCTTCTGATGAGGAAAGCAGGCCACTGACAAGGCTGCAGCCACCCGCGAGGCGGTGCTCAAGGATGTGCAGCTCGTCAAGGAGCGATGCCAGTTGAGGTAGATCGAGCTGCAGACCATGCGCAGCAAGCGCGTGGCGGAGGAGGAGAAGACGAAGGCCCGAGAAGACGCTGTGGCCAGTCGTGACGCCGTGCTGGAGCAGTTGGCGAAAACGCTCGTTGCTGAGAGCAGCCGCCTGAGGGAGTTGAGGCAGGCGGCGGAAGCAGAGAAGGCCCAGCTAGAGGCCAAGGCAAAGGTTCTGGCTGAGGGCCGCGTGGCCTTCAAGTCCCTGGAGGAAAGGTCCCGTCGAGCGCTGAGGGCATTCTACGAGAAGGCCTTGGAGAAGCCGCTTGTGACGGACGATGAAGGCCCCGCCTAGCTGCTTCCCTACCTCGTTATGGCACTCGAGGGTGTCGTTGACGAGATTGGCCCCATGGTGGAAGGGGAAGCCCGCGCGCTGTCCTCCTCAGCCCTGACGCGCGTCTTTAGCCACCTGCATCTTCGTGATCCCTCCGCTGACTTTGGTGCACTACTCGAGCCTGTGGACGAAGAGTGCTGCGAGGCCGCTGCTGAGGCCGTGAGGGGGCGGGTGGAGAAAATGTTGCAGAAGTTCCTCGCCATTGACACTTCATCTCTAGCCGATTACGCCGCCGTCCCTTCGGCCGAGACCTCCTCTGCAGGGCTTAGCGGTGCTGCTGATGGAAAACTGCTGCGTGGCTGCGGTGCCCGACGCTAAAGGAGGGGCTTGCTGGTGAGTGATGGTGCTCCTTCATGTCTTTGCTTCCTTGGGACATGTGACGTGCCTCATGGAGGCGTTAAAACTTCTGTTTGATGCTTGATGGACAATTTGGTTTGTAATAATTGCTAGATATTTGCGGTTCCCTTCCCATTTGTCTTGTCGTTCTACGTCGGCAGAGCCCGGCCCCGCGCGTACCTCAGCCGCCCCGTGTGATGCTCAGGAGTCCCCCTTAACGTGCAAACGGTTCTTAAGGAGGAAGCCAGAATACGGCCTTAGCGTGTTGCTTCGGCAGGGCCCGGCCCAGCGCATACCTCAGCCACTGCTGGCTTGGCCGGATCACCAGGACAAGACCAGTGAGTGAGAGGCTACATGACCAGTTAGGCCCATGGGTCGCGATGCCCAAGGGCCCACTTTGACGTACCAACAACCCTTAGGAGAGTAATGCGAGTGCTGGCCTTAGCGTTCTGCGTTGGTAGGGCCCGACCTAGCGCGTATCTCAGCCACCGCTGGCTTGGCCGGATCACCAGGACAAGCCAGGGAGTGAGGGGCTACAGGACCAGTTAGGCCCTTGGGTCGCGATGCCCAAGGGTCCCCCTTGACGTATGAATAGACCTCATACCTGTCCTCGCTGGACTTTCGCTTGGGAGGGTTGCGATGACCAGGTCTGGGGGACTTGGCGGGGTGTACGCTAGGCGTGACCTGAGCGCAACCCCCATGCCCAGCCCCCTCGCGCTACTATCCCAAGGGGAGTGTAGCGCGGTGGGGCTGGCCACCGAGCCGGGTGGCTCCTTGAGGTTAACGTAGCCGTGAGGACACCCCTAGTTGTTTATCACCAGCGCGGACCATGGCACTACCATTCTTGCATGGGCATAGCCGCTCCTCGATAGTGTCGACTGGCAGCGCGGAGCATGGTGCTTCCACTGGAACGTGGGAGGGGACTCCCTACTGCGGAGAGCCCTCGGTGCGTGTACAACCCCGCCCTGACACGTGGCCTGCATGGTAGGGCTGGATGAGGTGTATCTGGGCACCCATGAGCCATCGCGGGACTCACGGGGCCCGACATCAAGGTGGGTTGCGCCTGGTCTTGAGTGGGAGTGCTTGAGGTGATCCTGCAAGGTGGTTAGGCAACAGGCGCCGAGTGAATCCCTCAACGCTGCCACATGAGAAGGACAGGCACCAACGACCCTAGGAGGTGACGTGAACGGGGCCGTCCCACCAGACAGATCTTAGCCGTTGGGTTTATCGACGCTGCAGGGATGGACCCGAGCATAGACGCCGTGCCTAGTATTCTCATGTGGATGCCCTTAGAAAAGACAACCGGCGCGCGGCTCCCGTAGCGACGAGGCACCGTATCGTGCGCCCTTACCCGCTTTCACGCATCCAGCTCATGCAAGGGTGTGATAGCCTGGCTTATTAGGGATGATAGACTACTCATATCAATAAGGAATTCCTTCTTTTCCGGGAGCCCATTCAGATAGAACTCCAAAGTTAAGCGTGCTCTGATACCAACTTGTAATGCCCAGTATGGGATTATACCTCCTACGTGCTTCGACACATAGGAGGCATTACAAGTTGGTATCAGAGCCGACCCTCATGGTTACATGGATGTTTGCGGACAGCTTCTCGGTCATGTTATTCATGACGTTTGTGACCCATCGTGGCACACGGTACGGTACATGTATCGGACTGGATGCACAGACGTTTGTGCCAAGAAGGAACGTTCATGTGGCCTGACAAGCACATCGGTTCCTCTGAGTGGGGGTGTATGTGATAGCCTGGCTTATTAGGGATGATAGACTACTCATATCAATAAGGAATTCCTTCTTTTCCGGGAGCCCATTCAGATAGAACTCCAAAGTTAAGCGTGCTCTAATACCAACTTGTAATGCCCAGTACGGGATTATACCTCCTACGTGCCTCGACACGTAGGACGTATAATCCCATATTGGGCATTACAAAGGGTGAGGCACCAAGGACCACGAGAGGTGACGTACACGGGGTTGGCCCGGGAGCCAGAGCTCAGCCGCCTGGATTTAGCGAAGATGTAGGGACGGACCCGAGCATAGACGCCATGCCTCTCCTTAATCATAAGGCGGGTGCAAGCAAGGTAGTGAGGGCGTACAATGTTCATGGCATCGAGGGGCCGGTCAGGCAGATAAATGATCTTAATGCAACTAACGGATAGGGTAATGCTAGCTCAGGTAAGATGCAAGAACGTCGCATGCCATTGGGATGGACCCACGCGGCTTGGGGATGATGCAGCCCGAGGGGCGCCCCAACAAGTAAGCTGAAGATGCAAAAGGATAGATGCCATAGGGACAAACCCGTGCGGCCTGGGAATGATGTAGCCCGAGGGGCGCTCCCAACTAAATAAAACTAGAAAATGTCACCTGGCACAGTTGCCGATGTAGTGTTGGTGTAGCTGAAGACGCTTTATGCATATGTCGTTCCTTACGAGCCGTCTGGCTCCGGGGCCTTGATACGTCTCCAACGTATCTACTTTTCCAAAAACTTTTTCCCTTGTTTTGGACTGTAACTTGCATGATTTGAATGGAACTAAGCCGGATTGACACTATTTTCAGCAGAATTGGCATGGTGTTATTTTTGTGCAGAAATAAAAGTTCTTGGAATGACCTGAAAATCAATGGAGAATTATTTTGGAAAATATAAAAATATATGCGGAAAGATACAAGCCAAGGGGTCCACACCCTATCCACGAGGGTGGGGGCGCGCCCCCCTTCCTCCTGGGCCTCCTGTTGCTCCATCGACGTACCCCCAGACTCCATATATTCACTTTCGGGGAGAAAAAACAGAGAGGAAGAATTATCGCGTTTTACGATACGGAGCCGCCGCCAAGCCCTAATCTCTCTTGGGAGGGCTGATCTAGAGTCCGTTTGGGGCTCCGGAGAGGGGAGATCATCGCCATCATCATCATCAACCTTCCTCCATCACCAATTCCATGATGCTCACCGCCGTGTATGAGTAATCCCATCGTAGGCTTGCTGTATGGTGATGGGTTGGATGAGATTTACCATGTAATCGAGTTAGTTTTGTTAGGGTTTGATCCATAGTCTCCACCATGTTCTAGGATTGATGTTCCCATGACTTTGCCATGCTTAATGCTTGTCACTAGGGCCCGAGTGCCATGATTTCAGATCTGAACCTATTATGTTTTCATGAATATATGTGTGTTCTTGATCCTATCTAGCAAGTCAATAGTTACCTATTATGTGTTATGATCCGGCAACCCCGAAGTGACAACAATCGGGACCACTCCCGGTGATGACCGTAGTTTGAGGAGTTCATGTATTCACTATGTGTTAATGCTTTGGTCCGGTACTCTATTAAAAGGAGGCCTTAATATCCCTTAATTTCCACTAGGACCCCGCTGCCACGGGAGGGTAGGACAAAATATGTCATGGTAGTTCTTTTCCATAAGCACGTATGACTATATTCGGAATACATGCCTACATTACATTGATGAACTGGAGCTAGTTCTGTGTCACCCTAGGTTATAACTTTTACACGAGGAATCACATCCGACATAATTCTACATCACCGATCCAATGCCTACGAGCTTTTCACATATTTCTTGTTGCTTATTTACTTTTCCGTTGCTGCTATTACAAAAACTACAAAAACACTACCCATACTTTTATTGCTGTTACCACTATTTCCATATTACCTTGCTACTAAATTACCTTGCTGCAGATACTAAGTTTCCAGGTGTGGTTGAATTGACAACTCAGCTACTAATACTTAAGAGAATTCTTTGGCTCCCCTTGTGTTGAATCAATAAATTTGGGTTGAATACTTTACCCTCGAAAACTGTTGTGATGCCCTACACTTGTGGGTTATCAAGACTATTTTCTGGCGCCGTTGCCGGGGAGCATAGCTATATTCTTTAAGTCACGTGGGATATATATATGTTGATCACTATGAAGAATTTGAAGGATTCAAAAACCAAGATCTTTCCCTCAACTACGAGGGGAGGTAAGGAACTGCCATCTAGCTCTGCACTTGATTCACCCTCTGTTATAAGTAAATTTGCGACATCTACTCCTGCTATTGAATCTGATGTGTCGCATGTTCTTGATGATGCTACTTCTGCTATGTATGATGAAACTACTTCTATGCTTGATAATACTGTGCCACTAGGTGAATTTCTAGATGAACAAATTGCTAAGGTTAGGGAGAATGCAAATATTGAAACTGATAATATTTATGAGAGCGATGATGAAGATTTTGCCCCTAGATATGAATTGCCTGTTATTCCTGAGGGTTATGTTATGGATGAAGAAACTGCTAGAGACTTTCTTGCTTACAACGATAGATATGATCTTAAGAAATTATTAGCTACGCTGAAAGAAAAGTCTTTGAATGCTAGAATGAAACATGACCCCGCTTTTGCTACTTCACCTATCTTTGTCACTGATGAGGATTATGATTTCTCTATTGATCCTGAGTTAATTACTTTGGTTGAATCTGATCCTTTCCATGGCTATGAATCGGAAATTGTTGTGGCACATCTTACTAAGTTGAATGATATAGCCACCCTGTTTACCAACGATGAAAAAATTCGTTATTACTATATCCTTAAGCTATTTCAGTTCTCATTAAAGGGTGATGCTAAGACATGGTTTAATTCTCTTGATCCTGGTTGTGTGCGTAGTCCCTAGGATATAATTTATTACATGGATAGTTGTGCTGGTTGTGTTTTCAAGGAAAGAACAGTTGATCAAGCTATATTACTATTGAATAATATGCTAGCGAATGAAAATAATTGGACACTTCCTGAACCAGCCCCTAAGCCAACTCCGAAGAAAAGAGGTGTTCTATTTCTCAGTCCTGAAGATATGCAAGAGACAGAAATCTATGAAAGAAAAAGGTATTAAAGCTGAAGATGTTAAGAATTTACCGCCTATTGAAGAAATACATGGTCTTGATAACCCGACATAGGTAGTAAAGGTAAATTCTCTTTATAGATTTGATGAAGGTGATATTCCTCGTTATAAGTCCGCTAGCCAAGGGTTAGACGAGTTTGACAATTTTATTGTGAAACAAGAAAACTTCAATGCTTATGTTGGTAGACAATTGCAACGCAATGCTTATATGATTGAACGCTTGAGTGATTATATGTCTAGAGTTAAAGGTAAATTGAAACTCATTAGTAAACATGCTTCTATGGTTACCACTCAAGTAGAACAAGTATTTAAGGCTCATAATGATTTGCTCAATGAATTAAATAGTAAGAATAATGACTTTGCTGTTAGAGTTGCATAGAGGGGGGTAAACTAACTCAGGAACCTTTGTATCCTGAGGGCCACCCTAAGAGAATTGAGAAAGATTCTCAGAGAGCTAATTTAGATGCACCTAGTCCTTCTAAGAAGAAGAAAAAGAAAAATGATAGGACTTTGCATGCTTCTAGTGAACCTGTAGCTGACACACGTGAGAATCCCAATGATATCTCTATTTCTGATGCTGAGACACAATCTGGGAATGAACATGAACCTAGTGATAATGCTAATGATGATGTTCATGATGATGCTCAACCTAGCAATGATAATGATGTAGATATAGAACCTGTTGTTAATATTGATAACCCGCAATCAAAGAATCAACATTATGGTAAGAGAGACTTTGTTGCTAGGAAGCACGGTAAGGAAAGAGAACCATGGGTTCAGAAACCCATGCCTTTTCCTCTTGAGCCATCCAAGAAAAAGGATGATGAGGATTTTGAGTGCTTTGCTGAAATGATTATACCTATCTTTTTGCGTATGCGTTTGACTGATATGCTTACAACAAATCCTTATGCTAAGTATATGAAAGATATCATTACCAATTAAAGAAAGATACCTGAAGTAGAAATTTCCACCATGCTTGTCAACTACACTTTTAAGGGTGGAATACCTAAGAAACTAGGAGATCCAGGAGTACCTATTATACCTTGCTCCATCAAAGGAAACTATGTTAAAATTTCTTTATGTGATCTTGGAGCCGGAGTTAGTGTTATGCCTCTCTCTTTATATCGTAGACTTGACTTGAGTAAGTTGACACCTACTAAAATATCTTGGCAAATGGCCGATAAATCAACTGCTATACCTATCGGTATTTGTGAGGATGTGCCTGTTGTGGTTGCAAATGTTACTATTCTGACGGACTTTGTTGTCCTTGATATTCCAGAGGACGATAGTATGTCTATTATCCTTGGTAGACCCTTTTTGAATACTGCGGGGGCTTTTATTGATTGCAACAAAGGCAATGTCACTTTTCATGTCAATGGTAATGAGCATACGGTACACTTTCCGAGTAAACAACCTCAGGTGCATAGTATCAATTCTATTGGAAAAATTTCAACTATTACTATTGGAGGTTTTGAATTTCCTCTCCCTAATGTCAAGAAGACAGATGACATTATTATTGTTGGGGACATACATATCCCCATTGAGGAAACCTAGTGTAATTCGAAAATTCTCCGGTTTCATGTTATTCGGAAAGATTTTATTAATAAGACCTGATCAACCTTGTTAATGGATTCCTTTTGATGAGCATGAGATGTGTGAATCTAGATAGCATAACTCTCTGTACTCTCCTTTTACTTTCTGTTAATTAGATTAAATAAAGCAAAAATAGTATTGTCTGTCTGTTTCCAGACTTATCCATGCAATAAAAAAATACCCCAAAAATAAAAGTTCTCCAAATGTCCTGAAAATGAAATATGATTTTTTCTAGAATATTTGAGAATATTTGGCACAGAAAACACAGCGAGGGGAGCCAACACCTAGCCACGAGGGACCAGGGCGCGCCCCCTGCCTCGTTGGCCCCACGTGCCCCCCGTCCACTTATTCCCGCACCCACACACTCCTTCTTCCTCCCAAAAAAATTACCATCCAGCTCAAGCACGAGTTCTAGCTCATCTTGCTGCCATTTTCAATCTCCTTGCTCAAAGCTCCATTCACAAAACTATTTGGGGAGATTGTTCCTTGGTATGTAACTCCTCCATTGGTCCAATTAGTTTTTGTTATAGTGCTTTATTTATTGCAAATTTTTGCTGCTGTGGTGACCTTGTTCTTGAGCTTGCATGACAAATTTCTTTGGTCCCAAGTAGTTCTAATGCATGATATTGTCCCTAGACACTTGTAGGAGTTGTTGCTATCAATCTTGTTAAGTTTGGTTCACTTTTATTTTGAGTTACTAAAAATTTCGGAAATTTTCAGAGGAGGAAAATGATAAAGAGATTGTTGAGAGGCTCCTCCAGTAAAAGTTCAGAGGATAAGAAGAAGGAAGAAAATAAGAGGCCCAAATATAATCTTCCTCGCACTGCGGAAGTTAGGCCATGTGAATGTCCTTGTAATGAGTTCTTGGAAGCCGTCGGGATTTACGAAGCCTTTTATTATTTGGCGAACAATGCAGGCCTCACCGACTTCCTCCACGACCAGCGTGAACAATATCTCTTACTCACTAATATTTTCACGCAAAATTTTCATTTTTCATGCTAAGAAATCACCACCTTTAGTGGAGTTTCGTTTATATGATGAGGTTAAGGAGATGTCATTATTTGAATTTTGTGATGTATGCAAGATACCCTTTGTTGGCAGTCTTGAAGAACCACGTTGTGAGGATGTTGAAGGGTTTATTGACATGATAGCTGTAGGGGAAACTAGGCAAGTTTCAGGGGCAAGAATTACTAGTATACATTTTCCTATTCTGCGCTACTTTGCTATATTTGCTAGTAGATGTTTAATTGGTCGCGGGAACAGTGGGAATCTTAGTTCCACTGATATTGTCATTTTCCGCCATGCTTTGTTTCGAGACACAACTTTTAGCTTCAGTGTCGTCGTTGCTAAACGTTTCAGTTTGAACCACACAAAAGGCCCCGTCTTTGGAGGCATCTTTGCTTCTCACCTTGCTGAACATTTTAGAATACCTATTAGGCATCATGAGAAGGAAGAAAAATTGCTGGCCCCTGTTTATCTACATTATAAGAGTATGATAGCACATGATTTTATTGTTAAAGATAAAGAGAAGTTGCTTAGGTATAAATTTAGGTTTGATGAAAAATATTGTGAGATTGTTACCTTGCCTGCACCATCTCTATTTGATCTGTTTTCAGGCATGTACCTCGTTTCGTCAGATGCCTTCTACAAGTACCAGAGACAGTCACAAGCTTCAGAGCCTGAGCCGGAGCCACCACTCTACCCTTACCGTTAGTCTGTTTATGGGTGGGACCCAGATGAGATGGCAACCAGTGGCACCCAGAGGACGCTTCTCAGTACACCGGAGAGAGTAGCTTCGATCCGTGGCCATAGACCAACTTAGGCCAAAAGCCTAAGCTTGGGGGAGTACGTGTTTCTCACCGACATTACTTTCATGTTGACACACTTATTCCAGTAGTCGGTGCTCACACTCTTTCATTGTACCATCCATGCTTAGTTTCAATTCTTTTCTTAGTATTTTTTTGTGTGCTAGAAAAACCTTAAGAAAAACAAAAAAAAATTAGTTGTAGCTTTTAGCTAGTTTACTTTCCATGCATGTAGTAGTAGCAATTAAAAGAAAACCCAAAAATATTTCTCGTTCTTCTTTTTCTTGTTGGGAGCTTTCCCGTGTAAATAGTTTTTTTCTTTCTTTTGGGGGTCAAGAGAAGACCATGATGAAAATGCTTAGTGGCTCTCATATGCTTTATTGTTGATTTAACCTTGAGCCATATTACTTTGTCTTCTCTCTTGTATTAAATGCTTGCAAATTCCAGCTTAGTCCAATGCGCGTGCACTATTATTATTATCCACACCGTTCGCTCGTGCGAGTGAAAGGCAATAATGACGATATATGATGAATTTTTTGAGATGAGAAAAGCTGGTATGAACTCGACCTCTCTTGTTTTTGTAAATATGATAGTTCTTGATTCAGCCTATTATGAATGAAACATGC
The DNA here is from genome assembly GCA_902687465.1 of Secale cereale. NCBI lineage: Eukaryota > Viridiplantae > Streptophyta > Magnoliopsida > Poales > Poaceae > Secale > Secale cereale. The sequence goes on along the minus strand of LR738709.1, from coordinate 175,979,649 downwards.
TTGCAATGACAATTAGAGATTATAGCTGCTTATGCCATGCTTAATTAGCTAGCAGTTTATAATGGTCTATCTTGCGTGCCAACATGATATTAAAATGGTTGTGATGTGGTATGATAGGGTGGTATCCTCCTTCGAACGATTCAAGTGGTCTGACTTGGCACATGTTCACACATGTAGTTGAAACAAAATCAACATAGCCTCCACGATATTTATGTTCATGGTGATTTATATCCTACTCATGCTTGCATTCATTGTTGATTAATTCTAATGCATGTTCATGACTGTTGTCGCTCTCTAGCTGGTCGCTTCCCAGTCTCTTTCTAGCCTTCACCTGTACTAAGAGGGAATACTGCTTGTGCATCCACTTCCATAAACCCCAAAGTTATTCCACATGAGTCCACCATACCTTCCTATATGCGGTATTTACCTGCGGTTCCAAGTAATTTAGTATGTGCCAAACTCTAAACCTTCAAATGAAATTATGTTTTGTATGCTCGAACAGCTCATGTATCAACTAGGGTTGTCTATATCTTCCATGCTAGGTGGGTTATTCTCACGATGAGTGGACTCGCTCATCATTCATGAGAAAATGGATGGTAATTAGGATGCCCAGTCCCATGCTCAAATCATAATAATTAAACAAAACTCCCCCAGGGTTGTTGCTGGTTTGGACGGTACCCGTTGTTTCGGGCTAGCCTTGGAGTGTGCTTGTTTGTGGTTGGGGGAGTAAAAACATTACCATTCTATTTGGGAACCGCATATAATGTGTGTAGCATGGAAGATATCGAGATTCTTGGTTGTTATGTTGACAATGTGAGTATACCGCTCAAAATATTATTCATCTATATTTAAAAATCGAGCTCTCTCACCTCTACAAATCCCTGCTTCCCTTAGCGAAGGGCCTATCTATTTACTTTTATGCCGAGTCTGTCAGCGTCCTGGGAACGACGGTACCCAGACTTGCCTGTCTGCGGGCCGCAGCGCGCTCCTGCCACGGCCTGGTATGGCCCAGCTGATCGACCAACTGCCCAAAACCCTCGCGAGGGGGCTAGGCCTCGTGAGGAGAACAACGTCAAGACCCCCTCAGGAGTGGCCTCGGCAAGGTGCTCCGGAGGGGCGGAGAATCCAAGGCCAAACCTGCCTCAGAAGGAGGCAGTGACGTGAGCAGTGACGCACCGTGACAACGGGTGCCAGCGCCCGCCAACGACGCAGTTGTCGTTCCAGTGCAAAGGAGGCAGGTTCCCGAGGAGTGGGACAAAGGTTTCCCCTTTGGTGCAACAAGACCGAAGACCGCAAGGACGACAGGGAGGATGTCACCACCGAGCCCACCACCACGTCACCGCCTGATGCTTTTGCAGGCGAAGACTACTTTGGTCAGGGTAGGAACATCCTTGTGTTCCCGCTCAAAAATGGCCGTTGTGGGATCCCTTTCCGCCTAAACATTTCGGGGGAAGAGGACCCTGGCCGCCTATATAAGTAGCTAGGATCCCCACTATGATGGGGGTCAAGTTGGGTCAAGTCAAGCAGATCCATAAACCCTGCCACCACACAAAGGAGAAAGAACTCTTACCTCCCGACCCTCCTGAGCTCTCCTCCTGAGCTCAGGAACCACTGTACTAGTTCATATTCTAGCCCTCCTGAGTTCAATCCAGCAAAGCAGGAAGTAGGGTTTTACAACAAGGTGGCCTAAACCTGGGTAAACTCTTGCGTGCTTCACTTGTTGTTTGCTTGAATCTCTTCACTAGGCGAGAGCTAGACGCTAGTTAGACGTGAGTGGGAGAGATCTTCGTTCACGCCCCTGTGTTCGAACTTCTTGGGTTTGCGAAGCCCGTAATGCGACATTTGGCATGCCAGGTAGGGGGCATGTCAAGATCTCGCCTCTCCGACAACCTCGTCCCCTTCTCCTCGCCGACTTTACGCCACAGCCATGGTGGACACACGCCGAGCACGCGCCACGAACGTCGCTCAGACGGTGCCCGCGGGCAACGGTGCGCCGCTCCGCCCCAACTCGCCGGTCGGCAACGCCTCCACCGACCCGGCCGTCCACGAGCAGCAGGACTCGTTGCTGCCGCCGTCCGTGCAGCGTGATGGCCGCACGGCGACGCCTTCACCCTCACCGGCCGTGGCGTCGTCCTCGCTGGTCCGCCGCGGGCCAGTCTATCAACAGCCTGCACTGTTGATGGCGCGGGAGCTCTTGCGCTACCGCCCGACAGATGACCACTACGACGAGTGGCTCCACCGCATCACCGAGCTCGTCAACGCCGCAGGGGAAGCACCTGCACCAACGCACTGCTCCCATCCCCCGCCGCCCTTGGCAGGGAACGAAGGCCACGGAGTCCCGGCTCCGCCCCCACTCTATGGCGCCGGCCAGGAGGTCCGGCACGAGGCTCCGCGGCGTGAACCTCCCCGCAGAGCCCATGTGCGCGACGAGGAGAGCTGCCAGGTTATTCCACATCCCTAGGCAGGGGCTCGTGGGCCCCCTGGCCCATAGCTCCAGGACCGCGCGCCACAGGAGGTGGTGGCGCCAGCACCCAAAGAACCAGCACCGCACGCGCAGGGGGCGCCTGCGATCATGAGCGTGGCTGGATGTCATGCCTTAGCTCTTGAGCTACGGCGCCTCGTCTGGCCCAGCAAGTTCAACCCGGACCTGCCTCCGTGCTACGACGGCACCACCGACCCCACGGAGTTCCTCTAGCTCTACGAGCTGAGCATCGAGGCGTCCAACGGCACCGAGCAGGTCATGGCGAACTGGTTCCCCATGGCTCTCAAGGATGGCACATGCTCCTGGCTCCTGAACCTCCCCATGGGATCCATCTCCTCATGGGGGGAGCTTCGTGAGCGTTTCGTCGCCAACTTCCAAGGCACCCGCGACCGAGCCCCGGCGGCTGCGGATCTGCGCCGTGTGAGACAGCAGCCGGGTGAGACCCTGCAAAAGTACATCCGATGTTTCAACACCATGCACCTCCGGTTCCCTAGGGTCTTGGACGAGGCCATCATCTCGGCGTTCTGCGATGGCGTCCGTGACGTCAGGATGAGGGAGGGGCTAATCGTGGATGGGTTAGTAGGGGCCCGTGGCAGGTTCTTCGCTCATGCTGGAACCGCGCGCCGGTTGTTTTTCTTTTGGATAGTTGCATGAGAAGACTGGGCACGGTGTCTGTGCTCGGGTCCGTCCCTGCAGCATCGACAAATCCAGCGGTTGAGCTCTGTCTCGCGAGCCATTCCCATGACGTCACCTCCTGGGGTTGCTGGTGCTGCGGCCTTCTCATGCGATACCCTCTAGAGATGCACTCGGCGCAGGTCGACACAACACCTCTCTTTTCACATTTTGCAGAAGAAGACTCTGGCGCAACCCGCCTCAGGGTAGGGTCTCGTGAGTGATGCGTAATCTCACGAGAACTTCCTCAGAGTCGTTCAGCTCGTCCTGAGGAGGGCCCATATACATCTTGGATGTCCTGCCGTGCAAGCCACGTGTGAGGACGGGGCTGTACATGACCCGGAGTCTATCCCGGTGGGAGGCTCCCTCCCACGGTCCAGCGGAAGTGCCATGCTCCGCGGTGGCAGAACCAACCGAGTAGCGGTTATGCCCATGAACCAGTGGAAGCACCAAGCTCCGTGTTGGCAGCTACGACCGAGGCGCGGTTATGCCCACACTCCGTGCAAGTGTGGTAGCTCTATGCTCCGCGCTAGTTATAAACAACTGAGGGTGGCCCCCAGTGGTCGCACCAACCTCAGGGAGCTTTTCAGCTCACGATGCTCACATCTTCTCCTTGGATGGGTGTCGCGAGGGGGCTAGCCACGGGGGCTATGCTCAGGTCACGCCTGGCAGATGCCACCCTACCAGATGCCGAGACACCTGGCCTTCTCGCACCCCCATCCCAGGCGAACGCTCGTGAGCAAGGTATGGTGCTCGTTCTCCCTCATGAGAGCCATTCGTACGTCAAGGGGGACCCCTGGGCATCGCGACCCAAGGGCCTCACTAGCCACGTAGCCCCTCATCCCTTGAGCCTAGTTATTACGATAACCCCGATCACCCGGAGGGCTCAATGGCGATCGAGGTACGCTCGGGGCTGGGCCCTGCCGACGCAGAACGCAAACGGGATCGCTTGAACGTCAATGGGGACTCCTGGGCATCGCGACCCAGGGGCCTCACTAGCCACGTAGCCCCTCATCCCTTGAGTCTAGTTATTACGATTATCCCGGTCACCCAGAGGGCTCAATGGCGATCGAGGTATGTGCGGGGTTGGGCCCTGCTGAAGCAGAGCACCTAAGCAAACATGAAAGGAAGCAAGCACGGAAATCGTCAAGTTATTACAATAATACCAAGTTTTTCTAATTCAAACAAAGTTCTTATGCCTCCCCGAGGCACTCGCACTTCTCTCTCTGGACAGGAGCAGATCATGCATTACCAAGCACATCATCACCGGTCTCCGCCTCTTCGGCTATGGTAGCGGTGGCCTGGGGGAACGCCTCCACCAGCTCCGTGACCTTCGCCCCCAGGGCCTCGGCAGCTGTGTCGTTTATGTTCGGTGGTCTGGGAGTGACTGCTGGCACCTCCTCGTGAAGACAGCCCGGGCACAGAGCCTCTCCCCGACGGAAAGTTGACAGAAAATCAAGTGCCACCGCCACCTGACCACAGGGGATCACTAAGATAAGTTTTCAACGCTGCATCTACTCGTGTACCTACACCTCCACCCACTGTAATCACGAATCCGCTGGGGCATGAAAGCCCTTCTCGACGGCCCTGGTGGATGATTTCCTGCAAGCCGAGATGGACCTCCCGAGCATCGCGCCTCGGGGGCTCCTACCGGACCCTGGGTCACTCACCTCCTGGCCTTGATCGCGGCATCGCAACCTGGCATACCAGCGTAGGCTGAGGCTTGTCTAGGGACTGGGTCTCGCAAGCGTAGGGCCCTACCACGGGGACAGAAGGAAGGGAAAGTCATGCTCCAGCAGAGGGTCTCATGAGGAACATAAGTTTGTAATGCTAGATAATAGCAAAAGTATTACAAGGATTTACACGCCCTCATGGGGCCGTCCATGGTGTCCCGCAGGGACCAAGTTAAGAGGGTCGCTCTCGAGGAATGCGGCTTGAACTCCTTCAACAACGACGGCGCCGGGAGGACGCCGTTTCCTTCCGGCGATAGGAGCGGCGACTTGGCGGCTCGTAGCTCTTGTCAGAGCTCGAGGCCGTCTCAGGGATAGTGTAACTGCTACCGGAGGAGTCGGGGGCGCAACCGATGGCGAGCGCCTCGCCCCCGGCCTTGCTGCCCTGGCAGCATGGGGAATGGTCGCCGGCGAGCCCGTCCCCTGCGCCGCACGATAGCTGGCAGCCGTCCGCCCCGAAGATCTTGAAAGTCATCGTGCCCATCCCGTCCAACGCGAAATGAAGAATGTTCCTCCCAGCGGGGGCGCAGGCGCGGCACACCACTGTGACGCCCCGAGACCGATGCGCCAGGTGTCAGCCAGTTATTCGTCATCTTTGCCATGTCTTGTGCTTGTGTGTTGCACTTTGTCATGACATCATGTGCATTTCATCAGCATGTTTTCAAAAACTTGCATTTGTTCGAGTTCCCCAGTTCTCTCTGTTGTCCATTCTGAGTCCAGACACACTCGCACGCGCCCGCGGCACCTCCGAATATTTATTTTATAAGTGACCGGAAAATGTTCTCGGAATGGGTTGAAACTTGGCGTGCGGTCTTATTATAGGGTAGGTAGACCACCTGTCAAATGTCGTCGCATTCGGAGTTCGTTTGATAGCCCAACCGTTAAACATATAGCGACACTATAGCCGGATAAGCGTCGGATGTTTCCGATGTTCCGAAGACATATCCCGGGTTGCTTCTTCTCTCTCTTCTCGGTCCAACCACGCAGTTGTCCGCGACCGCCTAATGCTCTACACAGCCCACTTTTGCCCCCTCGTCTGCACGCCCGAAACTGCCCCGAACCTGGTCCGGGCTGTTGTTGCCGTTGGGTCTGGATCATCCCCAAACATCCCTAAAATATATCCATTTTCTTATTTGGACTCTCTACCTATTGTTTCTCGTGCCGTCGGATTTTGATCAAATGGTCCAAAACTTGTCCTAGCCCACCTACCTATTTAAGCAACGAGACGAATCCCTAATTTCTAGGGATCCTCCTGGCCGCCGCCACCACCACTGTCCATTCCCTCCTCCTTCCTCGGAATCTCACCCACCTTCTCCTTGCTCTCCATGCCCAATCCCACCGCAGCCGACCACTTTCGCCTATGTTTCTGTGCCTGATCCGCCGGCCACCCAAGTCACACTACCAGCGCTGCCTTGCTCCTTCTCCCCTACTCCTCGTGCCTCCCCTGCACGCCGCCTCCTCTGTGTCACACCCTGCATTTTGTAACATGTTATTTGTATCTTTGAAGCATGAAAATTTGGACCAGCAAAAATATTTAGCATCATTTGGCTTTTATTTGGAATTGAGTTTTCTTCATGTGCTTTTTCATGTGCTCATTAAAGTCAACTATGACCTCTTGTAGATTTCATCTCCATACCCAAAACTTCTGCCCAATGATCATGCCAAGTGTTATATAACAGTATAGTATTTTCTTACAAAATTAATTTGGCCAAAAAGTATTTTATAAATTTAGTTTTCCAAAAACCCCTGAATTGAGATTTGCACTGCAAGTACTTGATTTAGGGTGAGAAAATTATTTCAAAAGGTTTATTTGAGACCTAGTAGTCATAGGACTCCCAGAAACCACAAAGGTATAATTTTAAAAGTTCTTTTCCTATTTTATTTAAAAGCTTTTTCTTAAGGCCAGAAATGGTCTTTAATAGGAGAAAATTATTTAACTGTTTCAAAAGAATATTTGCCAAAATCCAGAGAGACTCATAGGACATATATTGTCCATATATAAGAGTTTCAACACTTGGTCATGTTCAAAATAATGGGCTAAACCCTCTAAAACCCTTTCTGGATATTTCAAGCTTTTGAAATATTTACAAAGGAAACTTTCTCCAAAAATTCCAGGGAAATTCTATCATGTCATATATGATATATTTGATGATCTTGCCAAGTCCCATGCCTTGGGAAGCAAGAAAACATCCTCAAACCCCTTCATAACCATTCTGTCCATATTTGAAGTTTGAGCAACTTTACATTGCCAAACTTGTCCAAATGCTCTCAAACTTGGTGCACATGCTAGAATGACCTAATAAGGCATCTAGACCAAATGGCACAAGATTTGGAATAGAGCAACTTGATCAGATCACCTCAAAACCCTTTCTGTTCAAATGCAAATTTGAACAACTTTACATTACCAACTTTTTATCTGGAGCTTCAAACTTTGTGGGCATGATCAATACCCCAAATGATGATGCTACACCAAGTGGTGCATCAAGGGGAGATGATTATCTTGACTCAATCAAGATGAAACTGTTTCTGTTTATTTCTAGGGTTCACCAAAGTTACATTGGCTAGTTTCTTCAAATGAGCCCAAATTTGGTGAAGCACCCTATTTTCTCATGTCTTTCAACCCTGGTAAGTGCCATGTCAAGTGGGATTCATTTACTTGACCAAACACTGATCAAACACCTTCTGCAGATTTTCTAAAACCTCCAACTTGATCACTTTTACTTTTCTCCATGGCCTCAACTTCTTACCACATGCTCATTGAGTTACCAGCTACCTCCAGTAACTTCCCCAGCACCTCAGCTCCATGATTGAAGGGTGAAACCCCTGTTTTACCTTGCTGTACAGCAAGCTTTCACCATTTTACCAGCCCCCCCTCTCTCTCAGCATCTCCAGGGCATCCAAGGCCTCAGGCCCTTTCTTTACTCCTCCCTCAACGTGCTGGACACTGTTGGACACGCTGGTTTGGACCAAACCGGCGAGAGCGCGCTGATGCCAGCAATACGCACGCTCTGGAGCGCGCAACAGTGCACCTCCGCACGGTGGCTCCGGCCAATCGCTGACCCCGACAGCCTCGGGCCTCCCCCTCGCGCCAGTCGAGGCCCCTCGACGTCCGCGACCTCCCCGGCGCTGTCCCCCCTCCTCCTGCGCCCTCCAGTGGCCGTCGTCGCACGCGCGCTGGCCGCCCGCGGCGGCCACTCCTCTGCTTCGCACGCGCGCACGCTTCTGACGCTCCCCCGCTTCTCTTTCTCCCTCAACTGGACGTGGAGCTCGTCCAGGAACTCCACGGACCCATTCCCCTGGCCTCCCGTGCGCTGTAGCCTAGAGCCGGAGCTCGCCGGCGCACTGGACCACGGGCCTCCATCGAGCCCCTATTTATAGCCCCTCCCGAGCCTCTCCAGCACCATCACCAGCCTCACTCCTCTCCACTGAGCCCCCCAGAACCTCCAGTTCGACCCCAAGAGGTCCCAGTGCTCGGGATCGTCCGGAGCGCCGCCGCGTCGGGCCACCGGCGATCTCGTGGTACGGGCCTCCCCTGCCTCTCCTTCCACCCGTTTCGGAACCGCCTTGCTTCACTGACTCTTTTGCCCCTGTTTCCCCCTTCTTTCGCAGTCGGAAACGGCCGGAGCAACCACCCTCCGACGAGCTTCCGCCGTCCCACCTCGCCGCCGGTGAACCAGGCCTCCTCGCCGCGCCGCACCACCACCACTGCAACCGCCACTCGACGCTGAGTCCATCCCTGGCCTCCGTTGGCGTCGCCGTGGCCGGAAACCTCGCCAGTGAGCTCGCCGTCGCCGTCGCCGTCGCCGTGGGGTTAGAGATGACAGGCGGGCCCCGCCTGTCATCCCCTCACCTCTCTCCCCTCCTCTGTGCCACTGACCCACGGGCCCCACCCGTCAGGTTTAAAAACCTGACGTGCGCGCGCAGGCTCCCGTGCGGCTGGGCCGATCCGTCTGGGCCGTGCACTGTGGTCTTCTCTGGCCCAGTGCACAAGACCCTTTTTCCTTTTCTTTTCTGTTAATGTTTTGAACATTTCTACAGAAAAGAAAAATGATCCAAATTAAATAATTCCAACTCCTAAAATCTTGTAATATTCCAACCTATTTAATGGTACTACTTTCACTCAAATCCATGAAACTTTGCTGTACTGTTCAAATTTAAATTCAAATTTGGGCAGTAATACTCCTGCTCAAAAATCAATATATTCTATTATGTTACTCCAAAACTTCAACTAAGATTTTTCCCCATCTTAGAAATCCCTCTAGTATTTTACAAAAATGAGTTGACATTTTTCTGAGCACTTTGATTTTTCTGTTTTGTTTGTATTCTTATTTTTCCGTTATTATTATGCGACGTATAGATCCCGTATTTGATGAAGTTGCTGTGGAAGAAGAAGGAGAAGGATTTGAAGACTTTGAAGACCAAGCCAATCCAGGCAAGCAGCCCTTTGACCATGATACACTTGTTCCTCGGAACCCGTTTGTTTCCGATGCATGATATTAGGGTTACGATGGTAACCTAGTTAATTCCACCACATGAAGCATGCTTGATCTTGATCTTGCTAAGTGCTAGATGTCATGCAAATAGATGGTCATGATGCTTATATGATGCATGTGTGATATGAACCCTCGTAGTCGACATCTTTGCATGAACCCATCAGGTGCCCCTAATGCCCGAGGGTGATGATGTGTTAGGTCATCACTTGAGAAAGAAGTGATGTGCTGGTAAATCATGTGCATGGTGGAATGATGGATTAGATTTATGTGTGACTACCGTCCCAACCAAACATGTGCAACCACACTACCCCTTATGGGACGGGGCTTTATTGATTACTTAGGTCGATACTAGCATGGTGCCCGCATTGCTAGTGACGGGAAGACTTGAGGTCTTTCCCGGGACGGGGTCGTGCTTGGATAGACGACCATGACTGTTTTTACAGGGCACCGGACACACCGTTGGTCCCTTCGGGTACGCGTGACATTGAAATTAGGGCAAGTCCCGTGATCTATTGTTTGTACCCGAGGGCCGTGTACCAACGAGTGACTCTATGTTAGTGTCGTCTAAGGAAAGGTAATGACCGGGTGCTTACCCCGGGTACTTGAGGTACCGCGGGTCGTGGATGACACGGAAGTTCCCCGGATCTTGTGGGTAAAGTGTACAACCTCTGCAGAGTGTAAAACTATTCGAATAGCCGTGTCCACGGTCATGGACAGTTGGGTGGTGCTACTTAAACTATGTCCAGAATTTTACTTCATTGGTGATGTTATGTGTGTGATAAGTCAAGGATGGTGACTTGACTCGATGAGTTGAATCATATTCATGTTGATATCGGTAACCTGTTTTCGAGGTTACGCGTGGTTATTGATGCATACACTTGATGATAGCATATAGTTCTAGCTTTCTGCTAGATTGTTCATTATTGTTCCATTGCATTGTTACCACATCATGGGTTGCTTGCGAGTACATTCAAAGTACTCATTGGCTTGCCACTGGTTATTTAATTGGCCAGGCATGGAAGAACAGGAATATGAGGAAGAGTTCTTTGGAGACGAACATGCGAACTAGGACGCTATCCCAGTCAGAATGCCTGTAGGGTTAAGGCAGATGGCATGGGTTCTACCCGTTTATCGAAGACTTCCGCTATTTGAGCTATTTCCTATTCAGCCCGTGAGGCTCTATCTATGTAAGACTTGGCCATAATGGCCATAATTCGTGTAAGACTATTTGTATGGATGTAAGACTCTTGTTATTTTAGCTTCTGTGTGTTCAGTGAGCATTGATCTCTGGGATCACTGTACACGTGCATTCGGTGATCTCGACTTCTAAGTCGGGGTCCCCACAGAGCTGGTATCAGAGCCATCCTGACTGTAGGAAGCCTTAGTTAGCATGGGCGTTAATTAGTTGAGACCCCTTTTCAAAAACCTTCCGAACCTGAGATTTCATCAGCTTGTTAACCCCTCCTATTCCACCTTTGTAGATGGCCGCTGTTCCCGAAGAGCACCTGACCACTGGGTTTCCCTTACTTCTCGAGGATAGCCTCCAGGAGTGTCAGTTCCACCGAGCACCCATCCTCACCTACCTTGAGCATTGGGTGAGCGACACTGAGGTGGAGTACCATGTGGAAGTGATCGTAAAGGCAAATGATCCTCCCACAAGTTGGTTCTTCGAGGGACCCCAGATGGCAACACTATCACTCGCTGTCGAGGCTGCTGCACTCAAGGCATTGACCCGTCTCCGCGAGCTTCTTCCGGAGATGGCAGCCAAGATGACAACTCGCTTCTTACCTTACCGGAAGGAAGGTGAAGAAGAAAGCAGCGCACTAGCCCCTCCACTGAAGGAAGGACTCTCGTTTCGGTTCCAGACCTACTTCAGTCTTTGTGCCGACAGCCTGGCACAAGACTTGGCCTCGGAATCAATGAAGCTTCGAGATGAACTTCACAAGACCAAGGCACTTCTTCGTCAAGCTCAAGAGAAGGCAAACAAGATCAAGAAGGAAGGAGCACCTTCTGGACAATCCGCTATCGCATATCGAGGTGGAAGGCCCTCCGAGGATGTGTCTTCCAAGGGTGAAGAACCACCTCGGTGACGCCGGATGACGGCAAGGGAATATCGCAAGCTTTTCCCTGCACCACCGTCAAAGCACCGTCGTATCCAACTCCTCCACTCCCCCACTCCCTCAAGTGACAAGGGAGCCCAGACAGATGAAGACAAGGAGGAAGACCCAGAAGAGCCGGAATACGCGACCGAGCATTCCGCCGCTTAGGCATTATTCGCTACTCGGATATGCCAGTTGTAACCCCTACGGTAGGATAGGTCGTGTAACCCCTATGCGCAGTCGAGTCCTTGTATGGTTCATATGAAACCATCTAGTGTTTGCTTTTGTTGTGTCTGGATGTGAGTCGTATTCTTCCTTCGGGAATGTGTAAACGACTACATCACCCATTTGGATTTTAATGAATGTGTTTTGGCCTTACGGCCCTTGCATGATTTAATTTAGTGTCACACCCACCCCCTTACTAGGCACCTATCTATCTTGCTTTCCCTCTTCCGAGTCATGAGACCTTTTACCGCTCCAACAGGATGCCTGTTGTAACTCGTACTGGTACCTCTACCCAGGAGCCCGAAGCCGGAGCATCCTCTCAGCCAGAGGCAGGCCACGACCAAACCAACGACCAAGCTCCACCACCACCTCCTCCAAGCATGGACATGGCTCAGCTTCTCCAAGCTTTCCAAGAGGAACGCCAAGCCAATACTGCAGCTCTTCAGCTGATTGCTCAAGCTGTCACCAACAACCGCCAGCCGGCGGGGAATGGCAATGGACGTTCCACGTTGGCAGAGTTCAAGAAGCATGCACCGCCAACCTTCATCGAGACTGCAGAACCCCTGGATGCTGACGACTGGGTCCGTTCCATTGAGGAGATCCTGGAACTAGTCGGATGCACCGAAGACCGTGAGAAGGTGGCTTATGCAGCCCACTGCCTCGGGGGAACTGCTAGAGCTTGGTGGGATGGATTCAAGGTCATGCATGCTAAACAAGACATCACTTGGGTTAACTTCAAGGAAGAATTCCGCAAGGCCCACATTCCTTCCGGAATCATGGCTATCAAAAAGCGTGAGTTCCGAGCCCTGAAGCAAGGAAGCGGCACTGTCAAGGAGTACATGCAGAAGTTCAGCATTCTGTCAAGGTATGCCCCTGAAGATGTCAGCACTGATGCTGCCAAAAGGGAGCGCTTCATGGAAGGCCTTAATCAGACTCTGCAATACTCGCTTGTCGTGTGCGACTGCCCGTCTTTCCCTGACCTGGTGAACAAGGCACTTATGCTTGAAGACTAGCGGCGTGCTTTGGAAGACACTCGCAAGCTCAAGTTGGTCAGTAAGGGAAGTTCCAGCAACCAGAAGCCTCGTCCGTGGCAGTCAGCCCCGGCCAAGCCAACCTATCAGCAGCCAAGAGCTCCAGCACCTCGTGCCAATCCTCAGCCTCAGCAGTATGCCAACCCCAGGCCAGCTTTCAACCCCAATACCAGTGGTGGCAACAAGATCAATCCAAACCAAGTCACTTGCTTTGGATGTGGTCATCCCGGACACATCTCAAGGGTGTGCCCCAACAAGAAGCCTGATGCCCCGCGCCCCAATGCGCAGAACCAGGGACAAGGCCGTGCAATGCCACCAAGGAACCCGGCTCCTCGCAATCCACCGAACTATGGGAAGGGGCATGTGAATAACGTCACTGCTGAAGAAGCCCAGGAAGACCCGGACGTCGTGCTGGGTACGTTCCTTGTCAACTCAGCACCTGCAACTGTCTTGTTTGATTCTGGAGCAACGCATTCATTTGTCACTCAAAGATTTGCATTAAAAAGTGGCATGACCCCTACACCCCTGAATAACCCTATGGTGGTACAAACCCCCGGAGCCGAGATGAGAGCCAAGATAGGCTGTAAAGGAGTCGGTATTACCATAAACGGTGTAGAATTCCTAGCAGACCTTATCGTCCTGAGATCGCAAGGCTTGGATGTGATCCTAGGCATGAATTGGCTCAGCAAGCACCAAGGCTTGTTAGACTGTGCCAATCGGACAGTCACTGTGACCAATGACCAAGGAGTCGAAGTCAAGTTTGCTCCCAACTCCTCTTCCGCTCAAGCCGCTAAAGTCAACTTTCTGTCTGAAGTTGGGCTAGATCAAGTACCGGTGGTATGTGAGTATCCTGATGTCTTTCCGGATGAACTACCGGGAATGCCCCCTGACCGTGACATTGAGTTCATCATCGAGCTCGTGCCCGGAGCAGGACCCATCTATAAGAAGCCTTATAGAATGGGGACGGAAGAATTAGCCGAGTTGAAGAAGCAGCTAGAAGAGCAGCTAAGGAAGGGATTTATCCGCCCAAGTGCCTCCCCTTGGGGATCTCCTGTTCTGTTTGTAGCCAAGAGGGATGGTACCATCCGCTTATGCATTGACTATCGTTCCCTCAATGAAGTTACAATCAAGAACAAGTATCCACTTCCCAAGATCGAAGATCTGTTTGATCAGCTCAGCGGAGCCAAGGTATTCTCCAAGATCGACCTCAGATCTGGGTATTACCAGCTGAAGATCAGACCCCAAGATATTCCGAAGACGGCATTCGTAACCAGATATGGCATGTACGAGTGCACGGTCATGTCTTTTGGGTTAACCAATGCCCCAGCTGACTTCATGTATCTCATGAATAAAGTCTTCATGGAATATTTGGACAAGTTTGTTGTTGTCTTCATTGATGACATTCTTGTGTTCTCGAAGTCGGAGGAAGAGCATGAGCAGCATCTGAGGATGGTCCTAGACAAGCTTCGTGAGCACCAACTCTATGCCAAATTCAGCAAGTGTGAGTTCTGGCTGCATAAAGTTGGATTCTTAGGTCATGTCTTGACCGAGGAAGGATTATCTGTTGATCCTGCAAAAATCGAAGCTGTGACCCAATGGCAATCTCCAACGACCGTCAAGGAAGTCAGAAACTTCCTCGGACTAGCGGGCTATTACCGCAAGTTCGTAGAAGGATTCTCTAGCATTGCACAACCAATGACTCAGCTCCTCAAAAAGGACAAGAAGTTCGAGTGGACGCCAAAATGCGAAGAGAGCTTCCAAGAGCTCAAGAAGAGATTGACCACCGCCCCAGTTCTGGCAGCACCTGATATTCACAAGGAGTTCGTGATATATTGTGATGCCTCTCGAACCGGATTGGGAAGCGTTCTGATGCAAGAAGGCCGCGTCATAGCATACCTCTCTAGGCAGCTACGACCCCATGAGGAGAACTACGCTACTCACGATCTTGAGCTAGCGGCAGTATTTCATGCCTTGAAGACCTGCCGGCATTACCTCCTAGGGAAACGGTGTGAGATTTACACAGACCACAAAAGTCTGAAGTACATTTTCACCCAAAAGGAATTGAACATGAGGCAGCGGAGATGGTTGGAACTCATCAAAGATTATGACCTCAGTGTTCAGTATCACCCTGGGAAGGCTAACGTGGTGGCCGATGCCTTAAGCAGGAAGGCTTGCTCTTTGAATACCGTTATTCAAGAAAGGCGGCTAGCCTTGTTTAAGGAGATCGAACAATTCAGTTTGGAATTGGTCACCCCTGGATTTCTGGATCATTTGGAAGTCAGACCGACCCTGATGGACGACGTCAAGAAGGCTCAAGATGGACATGCAAGCATCGAAGGTATCAAGAGGAAGATGAAGCTGGGCAAGGCCCCAGGATTCTCCGAAGACGAGCACGGGATTGTTTGGTACAAAGGTCGTCTCTGCGTACCAAACAACACCGAGCTGAAGACGCTGATTCTGCAAGAAGCCCACGACACTCCGTATTCCATCCACCCCGGAGGAACCAAGATGTACCAAGACTTGAAGGCACGATTCTGGTGGCACTGTATGAAGAGAGAGATTGCAACCTATGTTGCAAAGTGTGATGTGTGCCAAAGGGTCAAGGCTGAATATCAGCGACCTGCTGGATTGCTTCAACCACTCAAGGTTCCTGAGTGGAAGTGGGATAAAGTCTGAATGGGCTTCGTCACTGGATTACCAAGGTCGAATAGAGGACATGACTCCATCTGGGTCATAGTCGATCATTTGACCAAGGTAGCCCATTTCATTCCTGTCAAGACCACTTATGATGGCAACCGGCTGGCAGCTCTCTACATCGACCGAATCGTAAGTCTTCACGGTGTTCCCAAGGAGATTGTGTCAGATCGAGGAACCCAGTTCACCTCAAGGTTCTGGAAGAAGTTCCAAGAAGCCTTGGGAACCAAGTTGTCTTTCAGCACAGCTTTCCACCCACAGACCGGAGGTCAGACAGAGCGAGTCAATCAGATTCTCGAAGACATGCTCCGAGCCTGTGTCCTGGCATATGGAGCCAAGTGGGAAGACTGTCTCCCTTTTGCCGAGTTCTCCTATAACAACAGTTACCAGTCAAGCCTTCAGATGGCACCATTTGAGGTGTTGTACGGACGCAGGTGTCGCACACCCCTCAACTGGTCAGAGACTGGAGAAGGACTAGTCTTTGGACCGGATAATCTCCGCGCAGCAGAAGAGCAAGTCCAACTAGTCAGAGAGCGATTAAAGGCAGCCAAGTCAAGGCAAAAGAGTTATGCTGACACTCGACGCCGAGACATGAGTTTCCATGTCGGGGACCATGTGTACCTGCGGGTAACTCCTCTGAAGGGAACCAAGCGTTTCCATGTCAAGGGAAGCTCGCACCAAGGTTCATTGGACCCTTTGAGATCACTGCACGACGAGGAGAAGTGGCTTATCAGTTGGAACTACCACCGGAGCTATCCGATGTGCACAATGTATTCCATGTGTCACAACTCCGGAAATGTCTGCAAGTTCCGGACAAGCCCAATCTCTACAAGGATGTGGATCACCAAGCCATTGATCTGCAGCCTGATTTGACCTACCGCGAGAAGCCCATTCGCATTCTGGACGAAGCAGAACGACGTACGCGGAGCCGTACCATCAAGTACTTCAAGGTCCAGTGGAGCAACCACACCGAAGCAGAAGCAACCTGGGAACGAGAAGACTATCTTAGATCCGAGTTTCCCGATCTCTTTTAAGCCCTAGTTTAGGAATCTCGGGGACGAGATTCTTGTAAGGGGGGTAGGTCTGTCACACCCTGCATTTTGTAACATGTTATTTGTATCTTTGAAGCATGAAAATTTGGACCAGCAATTTTTTTAGCATCATTTGGCTTTTATTTGGAATTGAGTTTTCTTCATGTGCTTTTTCATGTGCTCATTAAAGTCAACTATGACCTCTTGTAGATTTCATCTCCATACCAAAAACTTCTGCCCAATGATCATGCCAAGTGTTATATAACAGTATAGTATTTTCTTACAAAATTAATTTGGCCAAAAAGTATTTTATAAATTTAGTTTTCCAAAAACCCCTGAATTGAGATTTGCACTGCAAGTACTTGATTTAGGGTGAGAAAATTATTTCAAAAGGTTTATTTGAGACCTAGTAGTCATAGGACTCCCAGAAACCACAAAGGTATAATTTTAAAAGTTATTTTCCTATTTTATTTAAAAGCTTTTTCTTAAGGCCAGAAATGGTCTTTAATAGGAGAAAATTATTTAACTGTTTCAAAAAAATATTTGCCAAAATTCAGAGAGACTCATAGGACATATATTGTCCATATATAAGAGTTTCAACACTTGGTCATGTTCAAAATAATGGGCTAAACCCTCTAAAACCCTTTCTGGATATTTCAAGCTTTTGAAATATTTACAAAGTAAACTTTCTCCAAAAATTCCAGGGAAATTCTATCATGTCATATATGACATATTTGATGATCTTGCCAAGTCCCATGCCTTGGGAAGCAAGAAAACATCCGCAAACCCCTTCATAACCATTCTGTCCATATTTGAAGTTTGAGCAACTTTACATTGCCAAACTTGTCCAAATCCTCTCAAACTTGGTGCACATGCTAGAATGACCTAATAAGGCATCTAGACCAAATGGCACAAGATTTGGAATAGAGCAACTTGATCAGATCACCTCAAAACCCTTTCTGTTCAAATGCAAATTTGAACAACTTTACATTACCAACTTTTTATCTGGAGCTTCAAACTTTGTGGGCATGATCAATACCCCAAATGATGATGCTACACCAAGTAGTGCATCAAGGGGAGATGATTAGCTTGACTCAATCAAGATGAAACTGTTTCTGTTGATTTCTAGGGTTCACCAAAGTTACATTGGCTAGTTTCTTCAAATGAGCCCAAATTTGATGAAGCACCCTATTTTCTCATGTCTTTCAACCCTGTTAAGTGCCATGTCAAGTGGAATTCATTTACTTGACCAAACACTGGTCAAACACCTTCTGCAGATTTTCTAAAACCTCCAACTTGATCACTTTTACTTTGCTCCATCGCCTCAACTTCTTACCACATGCTCATTGAGTTACCAGCTACCTCCAGTAACTTCCCCAGCACCTCAGCTCCATGATTGAAGGGTGAAACCCCTGTTTTACCTTGCTGTACAGCAAGCTTTCACCATTTTACCAGCCCCCTCTCTCTCTCTCAGCATCTCCAGGGCATCCAAGGCCTCAGGCCCTTTCTTTACTCCTCCCTCAACGTGCTGGACACTGTTGGACACGCTGGTTTGGACCAAATCGGCGAGAGCGCGCTGATGCCAGCAATACGCACGCTCTGGAGCGCGCAACAGTGCACCTCCGCACGGTGGCTCCGGACAATCGCTGACCCCGACAGCCTCGGGCCTCCCCCTCGCGCCAGTCGAGGCCCCTCGACGTCCGCGACCTCCCCGGCGCTGTCCCCCCTCCTCCTGCGCCCTCCAGTGGCCGTCGTCGCACGCGCGCTGGCCGCCCGCGGCGGCCACTCCTCTGCCTCGCACGCGCGCACGCTTCTGACGCTCCCCCGCTTCTCTCTCTTCGTCAGCTGGACGTGGAGCTCGTCCAGGAACTCCACGGACCCATTCCCCTGGCCTCCCATGCGCTGTAGCCTCGAGCCGGAGCTCGCCGGCGCACTAGACCACGGGCGTCCGTCGAGCCCCTATTTATAGCCCCTCCCGAGCCTCTCCAGCACCATCACCAGCCTCACTCCTCTCCACTGAGCCCCCCAGCACCTCCAGTTCGACCCCAAGAGGTCCCAGTGCTCGGAATCGACCGGAGCGCCACCGCGTCGGGCCGCCGGGGATCTCGTGGTACGGGCCTCCCCTGCCTCTCCTTCCACCCGTTTCGGAACCGCCGTGCTTCACTGACTCTTTTCCCCCTGTTTCCCCCTCCGTTCGCAGTCGGAAACGGCCGCAGCAACCACCCTCCGACGAGCTTCCGCCGTCCCACCTCGCCGCCGGTGAACCAGGCCTCCCCGCCGTGCCGCACCACCACCACTGCAACCGCCACTCGACGCTGAGTCCATCCCTGGCCTCCGTTGCCGTCGCCGTGGCCGGAAACCTCGCCGGTGAGCTCGCCGTGGCTGTGGCCGTGGGGTTAGAGATGACAGGCGGACCCCGCCTGTCATCCCCTCACCTCTCTCCCCCTCCTCTGTGCCACTGACCCACGGGCCCCGCCCGTCAGGTTTAAAAACCTGACGTGCGCGCGCAGGCCCCCGTGCGGCTGGGCCGATCCGTCTGGGCCGTGCACTGTGGCCTTCTCTGGCCCAGTGCACAGGACCCTTTTTCCTTTTCTTTTCTGTTAATGTTTTAAACATTTCTACAGAAAAGAAAAATGATCCAAATTAAATAATTCCAACTCCTAAAATCTTGTAATATTCCAACCTATTTAATGGTACTACTTTCACTCAAATCCATGAAACTTTGCTGTACTGTTCAAATTTAAATTCAAATTTGGGCAGTAATACTCCTGTTAAAAAATCAATATATTCTATTCTGTTACTCCAAAACTCCAACTAAGATTTTTCCCCATCTTAGAAATCCCTCTAGTATTTTACAAAAATGAGTTGACATTTTTCTGAGCACTTTGATTTTTCGGTTTTGTTTGTATTCTTATTTTTCCGTTATTATTATGCGACGTATAGATCCCGTATTTGACGAAGTTGATGTGGAAGAAGAAGGAGAAGGATTTGAAGACTTTGAAGACCAAGCCAATCCAGGCAAGCAGCCCTTTGACCATGATACACTTGTTCCTCGGAACCCGTTTGTTTCCGATGCATGATATTAGGGTTACGATGGTAACCTAGTTAATTCTACCACATGAAGCATGCTTGATCTTGATCTTGCTAAGTGCTAGATGTCATGCAAATAGATGGTCATGATGCTTATATGATGCATGTGTGATATGAACCCTCGTAGTCGACATCTTTGCATGAACCCATCGGGTGCCCCTAATGCCCGAGGGTGATGATGTGTTAGGTCATCACTTGAGAAAGAAGTGATGTGCCGGTAAATCATGTGCATGGTGGAATGATGGATTAGATTTATGTGTGACTACGTCCCAACCAAACATGTGCAACCACACTACCCCTTATGGGACGGGGCTTCATTGATTACTTAGGTCGATACTAGCATGGTGCCCGCATTGCTAGTGACGGGAAGACTTGAGGTCTTTCCCGGGACGGGGTCGTGCTTGGATAGACGACCATGACTGTTTTTACAGGGCACCGGACACACCGTTGGTCCCTTCGGGTACGCGTGACATTGAAATTAGGGCAAGTCCCGTGATCTATTGTTTGTACCCGAGGGCCGTGTACCAACGAGTGGGCTGTATGTTAGTGTCGTCTAAGGAAAGGTAATGACCGGGTGCTTACCCCGGGTACTTGAGGTACCGCGGGTCGTGGAAGACACGGAAGTTCCCCGGATCTTGTGGGTAAAGTGTACAACCTCTGCAGAGTGTAAAACTATTCGAATAGCCGTGTCCACGGTCATGGACAGTTGGGTGGTGCTACTTAAACTATGTCCAGAATTTTACTTCATTGGTGATGTTATGTGTGTGATAAGTCAAGGATGGTGAATTGACTCGATGAGTTGAATCATATTCATGTTGATATCGGTAACCTGTTTTCGAGGTTACGCGTGGTTATTGATGCATACACTTGATGATAGCATATAGTTCTAGCTTTCTGCTAGATTGTTCATTATTGTTCCATTGCATTGTTACCACATCATGGGTTGCTTGCGAGTACATTCAAAGTACTCATTGGTTGCCACTGGTTATTTAATTGGCCAGGCATGGAAGAACAGGAATATGAAGAAGAGTTCTTTGGAGACAAACATGCGAACTAGGACGCTATCCCAATCAGAATGCCTATAGGGTTAAGGCAGATGGCATGGGTTCTACCCGTTTATCGAAGACTTCCGCTATTTGAGTTATTTCCTATTCAGCCCGTGAGGCTCTATCTATGTAAGACTTGGCCATAATGGCCATAATTCGTGTAATACTATTTGTATGGATGTAAGACTCTTGTTATTTCAGCTTCTGTGTGTTCAGTGAGCATTGATCTCTGGGATCACTGTACACGTGCATTCGGTGATCTCGACTTCTAAGTCGGGGTCCCCACACTCTGCTTCCTGCGCCGTCGGGATGCCATGGTGTTGGTCCCCATCGAGCCCTGTGCGCCATCATAGCCGAGTCACCGACGACCTCCAGGCCCTTGCCTCGTCGCCCCTCTCTTACCCCATGCCTCCACCTCGTCTCTTTTCTCGGTATCATGCTCCCTCTCTGAACTCTCTCTCTCTCGTTCTTCTTCAGGTCGATCTTTAGGTCAAGCGTCTCAGCGCCAGAGACCTGCAGGAGGCAGCTGTTGCAGGGAATCAGCGGGCCCGACCGCCCCTTACTCAGATCGGCCACCCTGGCCTCGGATCCGGCCACCCCTCACCTCCTCTGTGCCCTGCCGTTGCCGGAGACCCACAGCGCCGAGTCCCTGCTGCCGCTACTCTGCTTCGCCCCTGCCTCGTCCGTTTCAAGCGAACGAGGCCGACGGCAGTGCCCGTAAACCATTGCCCGAACAGCATGAGGCCACGTCGGCCAGCAGGCCTCCTCCGACGCCCTGGCCCAGCTCCTGTCGCCCCCGCCCTGGGCCACTTCCAGCGCCAGGCCCAGCGCGCCAGCCATAGCTCCCCTCTCCACCGATCTGGGCCATGGCCCATGGTGAGAACCGCCATCCTCTCCAGATTCGTCCCTGTATTTTTTCCCTGATCTGCGAATTTAACTATTAATCCAGTTGCTGCAGTTTTATAGTTTGGACCCTAAACTTCATGCATTTAATATCTCACAAACAATGCATCCTATGAAAAAACATTATATATGAAAAATGCTCAGAATTTTGTCTAGTTTCATAATATGCTACTTTCATCCATGATAAAAATTATTAAAAATGTTGTTTGTTTAAATTTGCTCAAATGCCATGCTAAAATGATTTATTTCATAACTAAATAACCGTAGTTCCAAATTTAATAAACTTTATATGTAAATGGGGTGGGAAAATGTGTAGAATAACATGGTGCATTTAATTTTGCTGTTTAATAACTTTAAAATATGTTTTTGGCAGAACAGTGCCAAATTCATAAATGCACATGAGGAGTTTCCGGAATTGTTGTTGTTATTTCCGGCCTCATTTAAAATTGCCTAAATAGGTAGTTTGTTTTGCTTCACCTCTTGCCATGTTAACAAACATTTAATCTTGTCTTGTAAATAAACGAGAGTCAACTAAATATATAAAATGTGGTGTTTCGTCAATATGCAACTCGTTGCATATTGAGCTCCACTTAACTTGTAGTTTGCTTTTTTGCTTCCTACCATGCCATGTTTTGCTTCCTGTATAGACTTGTAGTGCATCCTATATAGAACTGTCTTGCATCATACTTGGTTGAGCATATTGTCATGTCTCGTGTGGTGTGTTTACCGTTTTGCTTGCTTCTTCTCGTTAGTGCTTGTTCCGTTGCATTCGTGAGGATTCGTTCGTCTATCCGTGGTTCTTCTTCAAGGCTTCTTCCTCGTCTTCTTCATGGACTTGTTCTTCTTCCTTGCGGAATCTCAGGCAAGATGACCATACCCTTGGATACCTTTACTATCATTGCCATGCTTAGTGTCTCGATGCTATCGTTACATGTCGCGCTACCCATCTTTATTGTCAGCCCCTCTCCTTGTTGCCATGAAACCTCTAACCTTTGAAACCTTCCTATCAAAACCATTGTTTGGCTATGTTACCCGCTTGCTCAGCCCCTCTTATAGCGTTGTTAGCTGCAGGTGAAGATGAAGATCGTTCCAGGTGGGAACTTGTTGTTGGAATATCACAATATCTATTATTATTATTAACACACTTATATACTGGGCATGGGTGGAAGGCTTGGCCTTTTTCTCGGTGTTTTGTTCCACTCATGCCACCTTAGGCGCCGATAAACCGGCATTATGTTCCTTGATTTTGCGTTCCTTACACGGTTGGGTATATGGGGACCCCTTGACAGTTCGTCTTTGAATAAAACTCCTGCAGCAAGGCCCAACATTGGTTTTAATTTGCCTCATGATAACAACTTAATTAATCAATTGCATAGGGGGTCATGTCCCCGGGTTCTTAATTCTACATAACAGGGGGGCCAGTGCTGATGGTGTTGGTCCCAAATAGAGTCGTGTGCGGCGCCCCCCCCCCTACTTGGGGTTTGGCTGCTGTACCCTGTGCTCATCCGAACGCGGCCTGAGACGAGATACGCGCGGCTACTATCTGGGTGTCGGCATGCCGGGAGGTCTTGCTGGACTTGTTTTACCATTGTCCAAATGTCTTGTGCACCGGGATGCTGAGCCTGATCGGATTTCCCTAAGATAAGGGGTGATGATATTATATTTATCACTTCAGCTGATCGTGAGAGCTTGTGATGGGCTAAGTTGGGACACCCCTGCAGGGTTATGATCTTTCGAAAGCCGTGCCCGCGGTTATGTGGCAGATTGGAATTTGTTAATGTCCGGTTGTAGAAAACTTGACAGAGGATCCGAAGTAAAACACACAACTGTGTGAGTAACCATGATTGTCTCTTTTCACTTTGAGAAGAGAACACGGTGGGGTTATGTTTGACTCGTAGGTAGTTCAGGATCTTTAGCGATCATTACTAGTTGCGACCGCTTGCGTAGATGCTCATCTTATTCTTGTACTCGTAAGCTAGCCACCATATTATGCTTAGCCGCTGCTGCAACCTCACCACTTTACCTCTTTCTACCCATAAAGCTTTGCTAGTCTTGATACCCATGGTTATGGGATTGCTGAGTCCTCGTGGCTCATAGATACTACAACACCAGATGCAGGTTCAGCCGAGATTGATGCAGGAGCTGGTTCAAGTACGTCACTGGGAGCTCGATGAAGAGAGTGGCCGTATGTATGTGATGCGTTTCGACGACCAGTAGTGGTTCCTACTAGGGGCGATCGGGACCTTGTTGCTTTATGTTTTTGGTATCTTTCTTTTGGATCTTCGCCCATAGTCGGGTTGTGAAGTTTTGGATGATGATTTGCTTATGTAATGTATGGTGTGACAAGGCGAGTGTAAGCCAACTATCCTTTTGCAATTTTGTCCCTATTTTTACATGAGTCGTGCAAAGATACCAAAGTTGAGATCATTCCAGAATGGGCTTATACCTTTAAGTCATGCCTCGACACGTAGGAGGTATAGTCCCATCCTGGGCATTACAACCACGCCCCAATCCTAGGTCATGAAGACATGGCCAGAGAAGACCACCTCCACGTCGGCATACGAAGGGGGAAGGTGGCACCCCTCATGCCATAGCCGCATCAGCACTCGGCCGCGAGCCGGGAGCACCTCCTTCAGGAATGGAGGAAGGAGGATCCAAGAATGCGGAGGGGATCCCGCCCATACGATGAACTCGCAGGCATCGTCCTCGGTATGGGATGGCAGCAAGGCGCGGGAAGTCGCCCGCCTCTCTGGGCGGCTGACTGCACCACCCCTGTCGTCGTCCCAGCTTTGTCCGCCTATCGCCGGGGCACCTAAGGGAAGCGGAAATCCTGGCGGCGCCCGCATGCACCATGTATGGGCATCGGCCGGTCTCAGGGACGCTCTTGGAGAATCACTGCGCCTCTTCTTCGGGGCGAGCCGCTCAGGCTCCACCATCGGGCTCTTCTCCTTCTCCGTGGCCGAGAACCTACGTATCGGCACCATGGAAAGCCCTCGGAGAAGTAGGAGAAGCAGAGATTGATCTGCAACAGTCAAGTGAGAGGTGTGGTACCTCAACCCCTGTTTATAGGCCAAGATGATCAATCGTCGGCCACTCACGCGCGGCCATAATGGCCCCGCCACCCATACCAAGGAGTTGTCAAGTCGCACGGTTGCCGAGACCGCGTGGGAAGTGGAGTCGCCAATGTCCCATCCAACCGGCACGTGCCAGCTTGGCCCGCCGCCTTTTTGGGGCCCGTGGCGCTTTGTCCTCGGCTAAGGCTTCACCCCGAAGCAAATTCCGCGCGCGCCTTGGGCCCGGGGGCTACTGTCGGCATCCTAGGAACCAGGGTACCTAGACTTGCCTGTCTGCGGACCGCAGCGCACTCCTGCCACGGCCTGGTACGGCCCAGCAGATCGACCAGTTGCCCAAGACCCTCGCAAGGGTGCTAGGCCTCGCGAGGAGAACAACGTCAAGACCACCTAAGGAGCGGCCTCGGCAAGGTGCTCCAGAGGGGCTGAGAATCCAAGGCCAAACCTGCCTCAGAAGCAGGCAGTGACGTGGGGAGTGGCGCACTGCGCCAGCGGGTGCCAGCGCCCGCCAGCGGCGTAGTTGTCGTTCCGGTGCAAAGGAGGCAGCGCAGGTGCAGGTTCCCGAGGAGCGGGACAAGGTTTCCCCTTTGGTTCAACAAGACCGAACACCGCAAGGACGATAGGGAGGATGTCACCACCGAGCCCACCACCGCGTCACCACCTGATCCTTTTGCAGGCGAAGACTGCTTTTGTCAGGGTAGGAACGTCCTTGTGTTCCCGCTCAAAAATGGCCGTTGTGGGATCCCTTCCCTCCTAAACATTTCGGGGGAAGAGGACCCTGGCCGCCTATATAAGTAGCTAGGATCCCCACTATGAAGGGGGTCAAGTTGGGTTAAGTCAAGACAAGTTAAGCAGATCCATAAACTCTGCCACCACGCGAAGGAGCAAGAACTCTTGCCTCCCGACCCTCCTGAGCTCTCCTCCTAAGCTCAGGAACCACTGTACTAGTTCATATTTTAGCCCTCCTGAGGCCATTCCACCAAAGCAGGAAGTAGGGTTTTACACCACAAGGTGGCCTGAACCTGGGTAAACTCTTGCGTGCTTCACTTGTTGTTTGCTTGAATCTCTTCACTAGGCGAGGGCGAGACGCTAGGTAGACGTGAGTGGGAGAGATCTTCGTTCACGCCCCTGTGTTCGAACTTCTTGGGTTTGCGGAGCCCGTAATACGATAGAGTCATCATCCTCTTATAAAAGAGCACCAGTTGGAGAGCACCTCTGTCATTTGCATGTATTTCTATTAATTTGCATTGATTACGATTGTGACTGGATCTCTTTTACCATGAATTACAATGTCTAGTCAGTCCTTAATCTTTAAAGGTGCTATGCATTTATGTTTTGTGGTTCCAGAAAGGGCTAGCGAGATACCATCTTGTTATATCATATTATGATTGTTTTCAGAAAGTGTTGTCATCCGAAGTTTATTATTATTGCTCGCTAGTTTATTATGCCATTGATATGAGTAGACATGATACCAGAAAGTTATTGTGAATGTGGTTACTTCATGATCTTTGCTGAAAACTTGAATGCTGGCTTTACATATTTACAACAACAAGAGCAAACAGAGTTTGTCAAAGTTTTTCTTTATCACTTTCAGTTTATCAACTGAATTGCTTGAGGACAAGCAAATGTTTAAGCTTGGGGGAGTTGATACGTCTCCAATGTATCTACTTTTCCAAACACTTTTGCCCTTGTTTTGGACTCCAACTTGCATGATTTGCATGGAACTAACCCGGACTGACGTTTTTTTCAGCAGATTGCCGTGTTGTTATAATTCTGCAGAAATAAAAGTTCTCAGAATGACCTGAAAATCAACGGAGAATTATTTTGGAAAATATAAAAAATATCTGCGGAAAGATCCAAGCTAGGGGCCCACACCCTGTCCATGAGGGTGGGGGGCGCGCCCCTCCCCCTGGGCGCGCCCCCTGCCTCGTGGGCCCCCTGTTGCTCCACCGACGTACCCCCGGACTACATATACTCACTTCCGGGGCGAAAAAAATCAAAGAGGAAGAGTTATCACGTTTTATGATACGGAGCCGCCGCCAAGCCCTAATATCTCTCGGGAGGGCCGATCTGGAGTACGTTCGGGGCTCCAGAGAGGGGAGATCATAGCCATCGTAATCATTAAACTTCCTCCATCACCAATTCCATGATGCTCACCGCCATGCGTGAGTAATCCCATCGTAGGCTTGTTGGACAATGATGGGTTGGATGAAATTTACCATGTAATCGAGTTAGTTTTGTTAGGGTTTGATCCCTAGTATCCACTATGTTCTAAGACTGTTGTTGCTATGACTTTGCCATGCTTAATGCTTGTCACTAGGGCCCGAGTGCCAGGATTTCAGATCTGAATCTATTATGTTTTCATGAATATATGTGTGTTCCTGATCCTATCTTGCAAGTCAATAGTCACCTACTACGTGTTATGATCAGGCAACCCCGAAGTGACAACAATAGGGACCACTCCCAGTGACGACCGTAGTTTGAGGAGTTCATGTATTCACTATGTGTTAATGCTTTGGTCGAGTACTCTATTAAAAGGAGGCCTTAATATCCCTTAGTTTCCACTAGGACCCTGCTGCCACGGGAGGGTAGGACAAAAGATGCCATGCAAGTTCTTTTCCATAAGCACGTATGACTATATTCGGAATACATGCCTACATTACATTGATGAACTGGAGCTAGTTCTGTGTCACCCTAGGTTATAACTTTTACATGAGGAATCGCATCCGACATAATTCTCCATCGCCGATCCAATGCCTACGAGCTTTTCACATATTGCTTGTTGCTTATTTAGTTTTCCTCTGCTGCTATTACAAAAACTACAAAAACACTACCATTACGTTTATTGCTGCTACCACTATTTCCATATTACCTTGCTACTAAATTACCTTGCTGCAGATACTAAGTTTCCAGGTGTGGTTGAATTGACAACTCAGCTACTAATACTTAAGAGTATTCTTTGGCTCCCCTTGTGTCGAATCAATAAATTTGGGTTGAATACTTTACCCTCGAAAACTGTTGCGATCCCCTACACTTGTGGGTTATCAGGTCTCGCGAGGCTCCGGGTGCTCCTAGAGCTCGCGAAGAACCGAGGCCACCTCCACCAAGATCTCCAGATGCCTCGCCTCACGAGTCGCCAGGACCTCTCGAATGTGGTGCTGGTGCATGGTCGCTTGGTTCGGCAGGCCGAAGGGCATGCAAATGTAGCTGTGAGGCGGGCCCTTGCACCGGCCCACCTGAGAGGGCCAGTAGAGCTCCTGTGACGCGATCCTGTTGAGTGCGGGGACGTTGACGCAGACGCGCAGCCCTTTGCCCAAACCTGGGGCGACAGCTACACTCCTAGGCGCCGAGCGGCGCTCACCCCGCATTGCTCTTGGCACCTGCAAGTCTTCTATTGTCTGGTTGATGAACTCCTGAGCGCTTGGTACCTCACGCCTTGAGGCCTCCGGAGGGAAACACGCGGCGAAGCATGCCTCCACATGGTGCCCGAGCGCCTCCCTCAAGACACTGGCTAGGTTAGAGGCCCTCCAGAGGAGAGCCACCGAGCCCATCCTAAGGGGCGCGTCAGGTGCGCCTTCCTATGCGAGGGAGGGAGGCGCCCCATCCCTGGGCGCAGGTCCTGAGGTGCGACTAGCAGACGCTGCAACTTCGTGAGGCTCTAGGGTGAGTAGCTGCTTCTTATTCTTGGGGACGGCCTTAGGAGGGTAGATGGTGCTATCGTTGTCTGGGTCCTCGATCGCCGCAACCTGGTAAGCGCGCTCAAGTGAGCACACTGCGTCCTTCTCTTCACGAGCGACAACGATGACGCCGCCGCTTCCTGGCATCTTGATGACATTGTAGCTGTGATGAGTCACTGCCATGAACTTGGCCAGGGTTGGGTACCCGAGGATGGCGTTGTATGGGAGATGGATGTAGGCGACATCGAAGTTGATGAGCATGGTGTGGTAGTTTCCGCGCTTACCAAAGGTGCAGGCAGGAGGGCCTGCCCTATGGGGGTGGTGGAGCCATCAGCCACTCGGGACAAAGGCTTGGTAGGCAGTAGCTGGTCGTACAGTACTTGAAGACTGTCGAATGTCTCGATGGACAAGACATTAAGCCCTGCGCCATCGTCAATAAGGGTCTTGGTGACTTGAACGTTGCTGATGACGGGTAAACAAAGCATCGGGAGGGCGCCGGCTGTAGCCGCGCGCTTGAGCTGGTCTGCTTAACTAAAGGTGATGGGGAACTTGGACCACCTGAGTGGGCGCGTGGCTTCGAGCTTGGGGAGAGCCACGTTCACTTCTCGGGCGAACTGCTTGAAGAGGCGTTGAGAGGCTGGGGCCTGCGCTCCGCCCAAGATGCTGGCGATGGTGTGAGGCTCCTGGAAGCCCCCAGCCCACTCGTCTTGGTCGTCATTCCTTCTTGGTGGCGGCAGAGGAGGGAGGCCAGCCTTGCCCTGGGGACGGTCCTCATGAGGCTGGTCCCTTCGAGCACCCTCACGAGGCTGATCATGCCAACGGTCCTCGCGAGGTTGGTCACACCACTCCTGACGGGGGCCGCAGTCGTCCCAGCGTCCCCTGGTCTGACATCCCCCGCGGTCGTAGCCACGCTTGCTGCGCTCGGGGCGTTGGCTGACGCGTCCTTCGCGGAGGGCGCTGAGCTCTTGACTGTCATGGGTGTTATGGCTGTGCATGTTGTGGAAGGCACAAAACGGATGGCTGTTCTTCGATGACTCTGGGTAGTCGCGGCCGCGCTTCATCTCTGGCTCAGCCACAAGCACTGCCACTCCTTTGCGCTTTATGTCCTTGCTCTTGGCCTTCTTGTCTTCAGGGTCGGTAGCGGGGAGCTCGACGAGGGAGAGGCGCCCCTCCTCAGGTCTGGCGCACTTGGTCGCGAGGTTGAACAACTCAAGGGACGTGCACAGATCTTCGTGGATGGTGAGCTCCTCCTTCATCTTGACGTCACGAACAACATCTGAGAATGCTGAAATGATGGCCTCGTTCGTGACCTTGGGAATCTTGACGCGAACACTGTTGAAGCGTTGGATGAACTTCTGCAGGGTCTCTCCTGTTTGTTGCTTGATGCGCCATAGGTCACCCGCGACCCGGGGGCAGTCACGGGTGCCCTGGAAGTTGGCTTTGAACCGCTCGTGCATCTTGCCCCAGGTGGAGACCAATCCCGCGGGCAGGTTCAGAAGCCACGAGCGTGCGCCGTCCTTGAGAGCCATGGGAACTAGTTCGCCATGATCTTGTCATTGCCATCGGACGCTTCGATGCTCAGCTCATAGAGCTGCACGAACTCAGTAGGGTCGGCGGTCCCGTCGTAGCGTGGAGGCAGGTCGGCCTTGAACTTCCCAGTCCATTTGACATTACGCAGCTCGGGGGCGAGTGCTTTGCAGCCTACTGTCGACACCGGGGCTTGTCGGGGAGGCGGAGCTTCGTCTTGGTCCTCATGCGCCGCCAGGGTGGGGGGCGCATGGTCTCGACGCGGTGGTGGAGGGAGCGCTGGCGCTCCTCCTCGGGGCCGCTGGATCTCTTGGCAGCTTCCTTCTTCATGCATTGGAGCCGCGCGTGGGTGGTCACGCCATGGGACCACGTGCCTTGGTTCTTGGATGATGCCTTGACGTGGAGGTGGCAGAGGCGCTTCATGGGCCTCATCACCCGCATGGGGAGGCGGTCGAGGCAGCTCGAGGGACTGTGCTGGAGAGCCCCCAGTGGCGCCGACAAGCTCGGCGATGCGGTCGAGCCATTCTTCGTAGAAGTCATCGACGGGGAGAGAGCGCAGGAGCTTGCGTGCCATGAGCAACGCAGCCTGCGCGTCCGCGGGTCCGCGGAGAGCGTGGGATGACGAGACCATCGGGGTCAGTGATGGGGTCGTGGTGCGTCAGTCTCTCCGCACTGAGGGGTGCAGAGATGAGGCCTGCTGCTCGTGCCGGGCCGAGCCGGAGGCGGCATTGGGAGCAGGTGATGGAGAACAGCTGGGCTGTCCACCGGAGCTGTTTGAGCGAGGCAGGCGGCAATGGCGGCCCGTCGCTCAGCATGGGCTCTGCGAGCGTCAGCCATGGAACCAGTGGGACGACGGAGCATGGATTGACGGAATAGAAGTTTCGGCACACCCCTACCTTGCGCGCCAAATGTCGGAACTTGGGTTCCAGCAAAACCCTTGTGGTTAGAACACTGGGGTGCGCACGAAGATCTCTCCTTCCGCCCTAGCTCGTCTACTCGCTGATCCCTAGGCCTAGCTTGATGAGCTCGAAGAACAAGGGACACAAAGGTTTATACTGTTTCGGGCTACCGTTGTGGTGAAATACCCTAATCTAGTGTAGTGTGGTGGATTGCCTTATAGGCTGAGGAAGAACTAGTACAAGGGGAGATCAGCTTCCTGAGGAGAGGTGTTCTTCCCTTGCGAGGTGCCCCTTGCCTTGATACCTCCGCTCCTCGGGAGCTAGCCTAGTGAGGCCGTCCCAGGGGAGGTCTTGTGTTGTCCGCCTTGCGAGGCTTGGACCCTCACGAGGGTCTTGAGTTTTTGCTGACGAGGCTGGGCCGTACCAGGCCGCCGGATGAGTCATGCCTTGGGCCACAGGCAGGAATGTGGGGACCCCGACTCGTAAGTCGAGATCACCGAATGTACGTGTACAGTGATCCCAGAGATCAATGCTCACTGAACACACATAAGCTGAATAACAAGAGTCTTACATCCATACATACCATATTACACAAATAGGACCATTAAGGTCAAGTCTCGAGTATAACATCGCAGCGGAAATCTTCAACAACAACTTGGACCCATGCCATCTGCCTTAACCCTACAGCCATTCTGACTGGGAAGTGTCCTAGCTCGCATGCTCGTCACCAAGAAATCTGCATCATATCCTGTTCTCTCATGCCTCGCCAATAAAATAACCAGTGGCAAGCCAATGAGTACTTTGAATGTACTCGCAAGCAACCCAAGTGTGATGACAGAATAATTATGCAAGGCTCTACTGCTAAATTGGCAGTTTTGCGGAAAGCTAGTTTTTCATGTGCAAGTATGATCAACATATAACATGGACATGTATGTGCCTGCAACAAGTATCAGGAGGTTTCCGATATCAATATCGAGAAAGAGTCATGAACAAGTCTTGCTCATGCTCATCGTGACTTTATCACAATCACATCAACAGATTCACCCAAACTGTGTTATTTCCCAGAAACTTATGGACATAGTCTAAGTAGCACCACCCAACTGTCCTTGACCGCGGACACGGTTATTCGAATAGTTTGACACTCTGCAGAGGTTGCACACTTTACCCACAAGATCCAGGGAACTTCCGTGACATCCACGACCCGCGGTACCTCAAGTACCCGGGGTAAGCACCCGATCACTATCTTTCCCTAGATGACACTAACATAGAGTCCACTCGATTGGTAACAGCCCCGTGTCAACATTTCACATCTTAAAATTGTGGAGACTTGGTCCCATAATCATCACATACCACTGACATGGGGTACCAACGGTGTGTTCGGTGCCCTGTAAAAACAGTCATGGCCGCCTATCCAAGCACGACCCCGTCCCGAGAGTGACCTCACGTCACCCCCGTCACTAGTAATGCGGGCACCATGCTAGTATTCACCTAGGTAATCAATAATGCCCTTTCCCATATAAGGGTAGAGTGGTTGCGCATGTTTGGTTGGGACGGTAGTCACACATAAATCTAATCCATATCTATAAACAACACTTTCGTCAAGCCTCGGCACACTACTTCTTCACCAAGTAGTGCCCTAGTTCCTCATCAACTCCCAAGGGCATTAGTAGTACCCACTGGGTTATCTGCAAGTATGTCTTACCACACTTGTTTCACTCAATGCATAACCCTGACCCATTTTGCGTA
Organism: Secale cereale; assembly: GCA_902687465.1. Classification (NCBI taxonomy): domain Eukaryota; kingdom Viridiplantae; phylum Streptophyta; class Magnoliopsida; order Poales; family Poaceae; genus Secale; species Secale cereale. The sequence continues at coordinate 175,947,233 of LR738709.1, read as the reverse complement.
GCCACTATTAAAGCAACCTAACTACTCCCACCCACATAACCCTCATAGGAAGGTAGGGTCATGTTTGATGCAAGTCAATAGCAAAGTAACAAAGGCACTAACGAAAGTGGTCACCTCTTCTACATGATTTCGATGCATTGATAATAAGGTGCTATGAGACATGCATAAAAAGGTTTCTCGAACATGGTCAAAGGGTTGCTTGCCTTATCCTTCCGAGTCTTCAAACCTTCTGGTCCATCTCCGAGTACTCCGTTTATTTCGTCAACTAACGATGGAAACAGACATAATAAGCAACACAACAAGGCAAAAATAAAAGTGCTCTAAAAATAGGAGTTGGACTTTTCTAGGATACCTCTGGTCATATTAAAAATAACCAAGGTGGTTTCATTGGGGTATGATCAATGGATGGTTTGGCACATCTCAATATGATGGAATCAAGGGTTTTATGGATTTGAAAGAAGTGTACAGAAATATATTTTTGATCAATGAGCAAAGGCACCGATCAACAAGTCATGATTTTAGAAGCATCTAGGAGTTGGTTTCACTGGATTTGGAGTTCAAATGAATTTCCTAGGATTTTGCAAAGCTGATAAATATGAAGAAATGGCTCATTATTTGGTAGGGTACAGAAAGTATTAATAAAAATGTTCCAAAACTAAGTTTGGATATGACAAGCATCTAGGAATTTGAACCACTGCATTTGGATCAAATTTGAGCCATCTGTGATTTTCTAAAGTTCATCACAGAAAATGGAATAAGGGTATTTGATAATTATTTGTGAAGGAAATGTTTCTGGAAAAATGTGCATGTTGCACCATGTGTTAGAGCATGATTTATGGAGCAAGAAGAAATTTGAATCATCAAGTTTGGAGTTTATTTGAATTTCTTATGGGTTTTTGAAGTTGACTGGAAAAGAAAAAGGAGAGGAGAAAGGTTTATAACCTTTACTGCGCACAGGGCGGAACCGCACAGCAACTGGGCCGGCCCAACAGCTCGGCCGCGTGCACAGGGCGGGTGTGACGTCGGAGGCGCCTTCGTGGAGTACGCCTTCGCGCTGGGAAGGCGTCTTCCAGCCGCCCCGCCTCCTCTTAAACGACGTGGCGGTCGGCTGCGTCGCTGACCTGCGGGGCCCAGCCGCAGGTCGTCTCGTCGCCCCCGGGCCATCTTCTCCGGCCCGACGCCGAGCAGGGGAGGTCTTTGGCCGCCGGCGCAGCCGTCACCTGGGGATGCGGGAGGGCCGGCCGAGGTGCCCAGGAGCTCCGGCTCTCCACCCCGCACCCGAGGATGGCTGCGAGCCCGCCCTAGGAGGCCCACAGCCTCGCCACCACAGGGAGGCCGCGGCGGCCGCGGGGTCTTCAGCGGCGCCACGCCAGGAGGAATTCCCAGGTCAATGGGAGGGCTGGTCCGTCCCTGGTGACTCCTCGAGGTGGGCTCGGACTTGGAATCAAAGAAGGGGAAGGAGAGAGCGGCCGAGGTGCCCGAATCCGAGCGGCGGTCGGCGGCGGCACTCCGGCCATGGAGGGGGTAGGAGGCCACGGGAGAGAGTTCGAGGGTGTCTGGGAGGTTGTCGGAGTGGTGGGAGAGCGAAAGGAGTCGCGAGAGAGAGCCCAATGGGGCTATATATAGCGCGCGCATCGGTGCATCGTCGGCGTGGTCCAGGGTGCGCACGGGCGAGCTTCACAGAGGGGAGAGTTACTGGAGGTAGAAGATGATCAGGTTTACCTGTGGTAAGAATTTGAGGTAAAGGGAAATAGGAGAAGGGGTCAAAACAATGGTTTTGGTAAATTTGCAGAAGGTGTTTGATCATGTTTTGGGAAAGGAAATGACTTCCAATTGACATGGGACTTAACAGGATGGAATGTCACACACAATTAGGCCCCTCCACCAAATTTGATCTCATTTGGGCAAAGTTGCCAATGTAACTTTGGTGAACCCTAGAAATCAACAGAAATGGTTTCACCATGTTTGAGTTAAGCTAATCATCTCCCCTTGATGCACCACTAGGTTTAGTGTCATCATTTGGGGTTACGATCATGCCCACAAAGTTTGAAGCCCCAGGTAAAAATTTGACAATGTAGAGTTGTTCAAATTTGAATTTGAACATGAATGGTTTTGGGGCACTTAGATCAAGTTATGCTTCTTCAAAACTTGTGCCATTTGGCATAGATGCATAATTACATCATTTTAGCATGTGCACCAAGTTTGAGAGCATTTGGTCAAGTTTGGCAATGTAGAGTTGCTCAAACTTCAAAATGGACAGAAATGGTTTTGAGGGGATTAGATGATGATTCCTTTATCTTCAAGGCATGACGCTTTGCAAGATCATCAAATATGTCATATATGACATGATAGAATTTCCCTGGAATTTTTGGAGAATATTTCCTTTGTAAATATTTCAAAAGCTTGAAATATCCAGGAAGGGTTTTGGAAGGATTTGTCCAATATTTTGAACATGACCATGTGTTGAAACTCTTATATATGGACAATATATGTCCTATGAGTCTCCCTGAATTTTGGCAAATATTTTTGAAATAGTAAAATAATTTTTCCCTATTAAAGACCATTTCTGGCCTTAAGAAAAAGCTTTTAAATAAAATATAAAAATAACTTTTAAAATTATAATTTTGTGGTTTCTGGGAGTCCTATACCTAATAGGATTCAAATATACTTTTTGAAAGATTTTTTGCACCCTAAATAAGGTACTTGTAGTGCAAACCTCAATTCAGGGGTTTTTTGGAAAACTAATTTTAGAAAATACTATTTGGCCAAAATATTTTTATAAGAAAATTCTGTACTGGTCTATACACATGGCATGATCATTGGGAAAAGGTTTTGGATCAAGGAGATGAAGTATAAGAATTGGAGGATTTATTTGATTTTTAGAGCACTAGCAAACAGCAGAGAGAAAATCAATCAAGCTAAGTCAAAAACACTCAAAAGTTTTTGTCAATCCACATTTTTAGCATGATTATTAGCTTAAGCAATGTGGCATGAAAATCAGGGTGTGACAGACCTACCCCCCTTACAAGAATCTCGTCCCCGAGATTCCCAGACTAGGCGTGGAAAGGAAACACGGAGTCTTAGATATGGGGTAGTCTTCACTTCTTCTCGCTGGTTCTGCTTCCGAGTGGTGCTCCATGGAATCTTGAAGTACTTGGTGGTGTGGCTTCTTGCTTGTTACCTTCTTTGATGCAAGTTGCTGAGGGGTCTCTTGAGTAGGTTAGGTTGAGCTGGATGTCAAAGGTTCGGTGATGTCCTTGCGGGCACCGGGCTAGTTAGGAAGTAAGAAGTACTTCCAGAGTAGTGACTCGTGGAAGATTTGGTGCACGGAGGGTAACTCAGGTGGTAAGTCTAGCTGGGAGCCGTCTACTATTTGTCTTGCAGTGGCCTTGAAGAAAGGTGGATAAATCTTGGTGTGAGCGTTCCTTCGACACGGAAATGCTCGGTTCCTTCGAGAGGAGTGGTTTGTAGATACGCCCGGTCTTGGACGCAGAAGTTCATTTCTTGATGATGGTGGTCGATCTAGTCCTCCTTTCTTGACATGCCGGTCTTCAATCGTCTTCTAACCAGCTGTGCGTCTCCTCTTCCATCTTCGGGCAGACAAGTAGTCCATCAAATAATGATGTTACCCAACTTGTCCAATTACCCCATGAGGTCTATGGGGTACGCAAGGTAGGCTGGGGGTATTGGTGGTGGTCTCCGTTGAGTATTTGCAGAGGCCTTCCTGACTTAGAGCCAAGGCCCGTGGTCGGAATCTGACCAGGTTGTGGCTTGGTGGGGCTTAAGGGTTTCAAGGATTCTAGTGAGTGAGTGAATGTTTATCATCTTATCCTTAAGCACAGTTTCTGAGATGCCAATAGCTCTATCTAGTACTCCGAACGAAAAAGCATCTTCTCGCATAGACCAACTTCAATCACCATTCATGCCATACATATTCTCATGACTCTCAAAAGGCGGTCTAACAAAATTGTACTTGTCTACGATCCAAATAATCACATGCATGGCTACCCCTAAAAATCCACGGGCAGGGCATACAGGCTGCCAAGCAAGAGTAAACACCACAATCCCAAGCGCCCAACTTATTCTTGCAAGGCTCAAGATAATGCATCTCTATACTAAGGAAACACGTCATATGCCACTCCAAGATTTTGTTTCCTTCCTATAGATCAACTCCAATAGCCCGGTAATTTCCATCAATCACCACATAATCCAACAATTCTACGAATCCGATGTCTACGGTGTTCCACAAGATCTCAAGTCCCTATAATACCCAAATACTTGGAAGGACTATGCATTACGATAGTAAGTCCACCAAATTCCCATCATCCGGGTCAAGTAAACTCCAAGGTCATGATCATACAGATCCTAAGTCAACTCCGACAAATAATCCAATCTCCTAGTTTATTGTCCACCCAGAAGCATGATATCATGATCAGGATCATCGGTCTAAATCCAATTTACTCCGAACCATGCAGACATATCTAGCATTTATACCCAATCAGAATCACTTACTTAAGTCCAAATCTCATGCCCGATGAGACTTCCCACATGCTTCCCCAAGGTCATGATCCCACCAATATGAAATCTCACAATCCACCAAGGTCTCAGATAATTCCTCGAAGTCACTGACATAAAGCCACCAAGTCATCTGGCTTATATCCCCAAATTGGTCTATCTATGGCATCGTCAGTTCTTGTGCTATATTAGGATGAAAATGTGCTCGTCCACTGCGTCCACTAGCTCCTTTACGAACCCAGTGTTGTGCAAGGTCACAAAGTCTTAACTGGTTTTCTTGTAATACTATGGGTTTGGCACATGGTCAAGGGTTCGAGTTGGAGTATCTCGTGAAGTCTCAGAGGGTCTAGGACTGGGTTACTAGTCTGGAGGGTTTAAACATAATTCTACGGGGTTTTACTTGGTCACGGAGGTTGTAGCAGAAGTCTTCAGTGCCAGTTGGTTGCCGAGGTAGAATCCTTGGTGCATCTTGTCTTGCGGGTCTTTAGTTGGGGAGAGAGAAGAGAGGGCAAAAGTAGCGTCGAGGAGGGAAATGCCTAAAGGGGGTTCTATAGTGCAGGTGCAAACAAACAGGTGCAAAAAGACCCAAGCAAAAGAAATAAAGCAAAGAAGATGATATAGCCATGCACTTGTTGCCTAGGGTAAAAGTGTGACTTAACACCCCAAATAAGAGCAAGCAACACACAATCATGGTTCTATTCAAACCATCATACGGACTCGACTGCGCATAGGGGGTACACGACTCATCCTACCCTAGGGGTTCTCGGACTCAGAAGTTGTGACTTGTGCCTCGTGTAGTCTTCTGAGTTTTCCTCAGGTGTTGCTATGTCCCTTGTAGTAGTTTGATGAATGATCCGGGTTGAGCCTGAAGAATCTTCAACAACTTCTCGCCTGATGAGGTGATGTGGTGAAGGTGCCTCCTTGTAGCTGGCGTTGGCTTGGTCTTCTCTTGTCTCTTTAATCATGACGATCCCTTGAGCCTTCGGGGCGTCGAGGGTACCAGGTAGGCAATCCGTATGCAATGACAATAACAACGCATAATAGAGGTCCAACATGTCAGTTTCGTTGATGAAGACATCAACACCAAGAGCGGGGGACAAAGGGAACCGTTTTCCTGCTCACTATAGTGAGGCGGACCAAATGGTGAGGTTCTCATCCACCGGTGGTTGCCGATACAACAACGGTAGTGACAGGATTACTCCATTAGCGATGCATATCATGATTTTGCATAACCTATACCCTGGTCATCATAGGCAAATGTTGCATCTTCTTGGGGCACTGTCAAGGGTGTCACCATCTTCTGGGTCTTCATGTCCTCATTCATCGAGGGTGTAGTTTCTGTTGGTATCGTCTTTTCATGGTGTCGCCACTCTTGCATGCAGAAGTGGTGGGTGAGTGTCTGGCAAGGTGCACTCCACGAGGATTACAGAAAATCCAGTGGTCTGGGGCATAAGGGTTCTAGCGACCAAAGCTTTGAAGGGGAAGAGATCAAGTATAGCCTAGTTTTCGAAAAACTGAGAAGGGAAGAGAAGTATAGATAGTTTTGAAAACTAGTAAAAGTTTTGGAAATAGTTTTACCCTAACTAACGACCATGCTAATTAAGGCTTCCTACAGTCAGGATGGCTCTGATACCAGCTCTGTGGGGACCCCGACTCGTAAGTCGAGATCACCGAATACACGTGTACAGTGATCCCACAGATCAATGTTCACTGAACACACAGAAGCTGAATAACAAGAGTCTTACATCCATACATACTGTATTACACAAATAGGACCAATAAGGTCAAGTCTCGAGTATAACATCGCAGCGGAAATCTTCAACAACAACTTGGACCCGTGCCATCTGCCTTAACCCTACCGGCATTCCGACTGGGAAGCATCCTAGCTCGCATGCTCGTCACCAAGAAATCTTCATCATATCCTGTTCTCTCATGCCTGGCCAATAAAATAACCAGTGGCAAGCCAATGAGTACTTTGAATGTACTCGCAAGCAACCCAAGTGTGATGAAAGAATAATTATACAAGGCTCTACTGCTAAATTGGCAGTTTTGCGGAAAGCTAGTTTTTCTTGTGCAAGTATGATCAACATATAACATGGACATGTATGTGCCTGCAACAAGTATCAGGAGGTTTCCGACATCAATATTGAGAAAGAGTCATGAACAACTCTTGCTCATGCTCATCGTGACTTTATCACAATCACATCAACAGATTCACCCAAACCGTGTTGTTTCCCAGAAACTTATGGACATAGTCTAAGTAGCACCACCCAACTGTCCTTGACTGTGGACACGGCTATTCGAATAGTTTGACACTCTGCAGAGGTTGCACACTTTACCCACAAGATCCGGGGAACTTCCGTGACATCCACGACCCGTGGTACCTCAAGTACCCGGGGTAAGCACCCGATCACTATCTTTCCCTAGACGACACTAACATAGAGTCCACTCGATTGGTAACAGCCCCGTGTCAACATTTCACATCTTAAAATTGTGGAGACTTGGTCCCATAATCATCACATACCACTGACATGGGGTACCAACGGTGTGTTCGGTGCCCTGTAAAAACAGTCATGGCCGCCTATCCAAGCACGACCCCGTCCCGAGAGTGACCTCACGTCACCCCCGTCACTAGTAATGCGGGCACCATGCTAGTATTCACCTAGGTAATCAATAATGCCCTTTCCCATATAAGGGTAGAGTGGTTGCGCATGTTTGGTTGGGACGGTAGTCACACATAAATCTAATCCATATCTATAAACAACACTTTCGTCAAGCCTCGGCACACTACTTCTTCACCAAGTAGTGCCCTAGTTCCTCATCAACTCCCAAGGGCATTAGTAGTACCCACTGGGTTATCTGCAAGTATGTCTTACCACACTTGTTTCACTCAATGCATAACCCTGACCCATTTTGCGTAGCCACTATTAAAGCAACCTAACTACTCCCACCCACATAACCCTCATAGGAAGGTAGGGTCATGTTTGATGCAAGTCAATAGCAAAGTAACAAAGGCACCAACGAAAGTGGTCACCTCTTCTACATGATTTCGATGCATTGATAATAAGGTGCTATGAGACATGCATAAAAAGGTTTCTCGAACATGGTCAAAGGGTTGCTTGCCTTATCCTTCCGAGTCTTCAAACCTTCTGGTCCATCTCCGAGTACTCCGTTTATTTCGTCAACTAACGATGGAAACAGTCATAATAAGCAACACAACAAGGCAAAAATAAAAGTGCTCTAAAAATAGGAGTTGGACTTTTCTAGGATACCTCTGGTCATATTAAAAAAAACCAAGGTGGTTTCATTGGGGTATGATCAATGGATGGTTTGGCACATCTCAATATGATGGAATCAAGGGTTTTATGGATTTGAAAGAAGTGTACAGAAATATATTTTTGATCAATGAGCAAAGGCACCCATCAACAAGTCATGATTTTAGAAGCATCTAGGAGTTGGTTTCACTGGATTTGGAGTTCAAATGAATTTCCTAGGATTTTGCAAAGCTGATAAATATGAAGAAATGGCTCATTATTTGGTAGGGTACAGAAAGTATTAATAAAAATGTTCCAAAACTAAGTTTGGATATGACAAGCATCTAGGAATTTGAACCACTGCATTTGGATCAAATTTGAGCCATCTGTGATTTTCTAAAGTTCATCACAGAAAATGGAATAAGGGTATTTGATAATTATTTGTGAAGGAAATGTTTCTGGAAAAATGTGCATGTTGCACCATGTGTTAGAGCATGATTTATGGAGCAAGAAGAAATTTGAATCATCAAGTTTGGAGTTTATTTGAATTTCTTATGGGTTTTTGAAGTTGACTGGAAAAGAAAAAGGAGAGGAGAAAGGGTTATAACCTTTACTGCGCACAGGGCGGAACCGCACAGCAACTGGGCCGGCCCAACAGCTCGGCCACGTGCACAGGGGGGGTGTGACGTCGGAGGCGCCTTCGTGGAGTACGCCTTCGCGCTGGGAAGGCGTCTTCCAGCCGCCCCGCCTCCTCTTAAACGACGTGGCGGTCGGCTGCGTCGCTGACCTGCGGGGCCCAGCCGCAGGTCGTCTCGTCGCCCCCGGGCCATCTTCTCCGGCCCGACGCCGGGCAGGGGAGGTCTTCGGCCGCCGGTGCAGCCGTCACCTAGGGATGCGGGAGGGCCGGCCGAGGTGCCCAGGAGCTCCGGCTCTCCACCCCGCACCCGAGGGTGGCTGCGAGCCCGCCCAAGGAGGCCCACAGCCTCGCCACCACAGGGAGGCCGCGGCGGCCGCGGGGTCTTCAGCGGCGCCACGCCAGGAGGAATTCCCAGGTCAATGGGAGGGCTGGTCCGTCCCTGGTGACTCCTCGAGGTGGGCTCGGACTTGGAATCAAAGAAGGGAAAGGAGAGAGCGGCCGAGGTGCCCGAATCCGAGCGGCGGTCGGCGGCGGCACTCCGGCCATGGAGGGGGTAGGAGGCCACGGGAGAGAGTTCGAGGGTGTCTGGGAGGTTGTCGGAGTGGTGGGATAGCGAAAGGAGTCGCGAGAGAGAGCCCAATGGGGCTATATATAGCGCGCGCATCGGTGCATCGTCGGTGCGGTCCAGGGCGCGCACGGGCGAGCTTCACAGAGGGGAGAGTTACTGGAGGTAGAAGATGATCAGGTTTACCTGTGGTAAGAATTTGAGGTAAAGGGAAATAGGAGAAGGGGTCAAAACAATGGTTTTGGTAAATTTGCAGAAGGTGTTTGATCATGTTTTGGGAAAGGAAATGACTTCCAATTGACATGGGACTTAACAGGATGGAATGTCACACACAATTAGGCCCCTCCACCAAATTTGATCTCATTTGGGCAAAGTTGCCAATGTAACTTTGGTGAACCCTAGAAATCAACAGAAATGGTTTCACCATGTTTGAGTTAAGCTAATCATCTCCCCTTGATGCACCACTAGGTTTAGTGTCATCATTTGGGGTTACGATCATGCCCACAAAGTTTGAAGCCCCAGGTAAAAATTTGACAATGTAGAGTTGTTCAAATTTGAATTTGAACATGAATGGTTTTGGGGCACTTAGATCAAGTTATGCTTCTTCAAAACTTGTGCCATTTGGCATAGATGCATAATTACATCATTTTAGCATGTGCACCAAGTTTGAGAGCATTTGGTCAAGTTTGGCAATGTAAAGTTGCTCAAACTTCAAAATGGACAGAAATGGTTTTGAGGGGATTAGATGATGATTCCTTGATCTTCAAGGCATGACGCTTTGCAAGATCATCAAATATGTCATATATGACATGATAGAATTTCCCTGAAATTTTTGGAGAATATTTCCTTTGTAAATATTTCAAAAGCTTGAAATATCCAGAAAGGGTTTTGGAAGGATTTGTCCAATATTTTGAACATGACCATGTGTTGAAACTCTTATATATGGACAATATATGTCCTATGAGTCTCCCTGAATTTTGGCAAATATTTTTGAAATAGTAAAATAATTTTTCTCTATTAAAGACCATTTCTGGCCTTAAGAAAAAGCTTTTAAATAAAATATAAAAATAACTTTTAAAATTATAATTTTGTGGTTTCTGGGAGTCCTATACCTAATAGGATTCAAATATACTTTTTGAAAGATTTTTTACACCCTAAATAAGGTACTTGTAGTGCAAACCTCAATTCAGGGGTTTTTTGGAAAACTAATTTTAGAAAATACTATTGGCCAAAATATTTTTATAAGAAAATTCTGTACTGGTCTATACACATGGCATGATCATTGGGAAAAGGTTTTGGATCAAGGAGATGAAGTATAAGAATTGGAGGATTTATTTGATTTTTAGAGCACTAGCAAACAGCAGAGAGAAAATCAATCAAGCTAAGTCAAAAACACTCAAAAGTTTTTGTCAATCCACATTTTTAGCATGATTATTAGCTTAAGCAATGTGGCATGAAAATCAGGGTGTGACAAGGAAAGTCTGGGTACCCCCGTTCCTAGAACGCCGACACGCTCGTCCTCTTGTGGTGCTAGCTCGATCGATCCTGCACCCACATGATGCCACCCATTGCGCGGGATGAGGTCATCCTCCACGAGCTCCTCTAGCCATTGAGCCATGAGCGCAACGGGATCCAGTCCCCCGCCCGCACCTTCGACCGCTGCGCCGGAGCTGGCCGAGAAAGCTTTCCCCGCCTTCTTCACCTTTTCATCCTTGGCCGTGGAGTCCCTCGCCATCGCCGCATGCTCAAGTGGAGAAGGAGGGCAGAGGAAACAGAGAAGGAGAAAGGGGATCTAGGATCCTGGCCTCTGCCTGTAGATCTTTTATACTGCAAGACGAATCACGAGCTAGATTCCACGCCACAGATCTCTGGATTGATGGCCTGTGCGACAAGATTTCATGCAAAACAGGTGTGGCACATGGCGGATGTCGTGCAAAAAATCGAGGAGCCATGTCCCCACTTGCGCCACTATCGCATGACGTTACCGCTTCTGCACGCACACTCAAATTCAAATCTCGTAATTCTAGGGGCGGATCAATTTGATTGACTGCCCGCAATCCCTTTCTTGCAGGCTGCATGTCAGCCTGACTGACCACCCATCATGGGGACCCATGCAATTGGCCATGTTGAACACCCGACTGAAGTCTTCTTCAGGATCGTTGTGTGACGAGCTTGACGCCCCTCTATGGGTTCTCTTGGCCCTCTCAATAGGCTCCAAGGCGCATAACTCATAAATCTAGAATTGTAGAAGGCCCGCACTGTCGGCATTCTAGGAACGGGGATACCCAGACTTGCCTGCCTCCGGCCCAGGGTGTGGCTCATCAGGCGTCCAGGTATAGCCCAACCTCTTCAGCAACCACTCAAGACCCTCGCGAGGGGCCGAGCCTCGCGAGGCGGATGACGCAAAACCTCCCCTGGGGCGGCCTCACTATGCTGCCTCCTGAGGAGTGGGGATATCAACGCAAGGGACACCTCGCAAGGTCCTCGTGACGTGAGCAATGAAGACCAAGGCCAGGCGGGCGCCAGCGGGCACAGGGTGCCAATTTCCTCTGGTGCTAAAGGAGCAGGCGTGGGCGAGGAGTCCCGAGGCGTCAGACAAAGGTTTCCATATCGGTGCAACAAGATCAAGAATAGCAGGACGGAAGAGCGTAGGTCATTGCGGAGCCCACATCGGCGTCACCACCAGAGCCTTTGGCAGGCGAAGACCACATTTTGTCAGGATAGCTTGTACTAGCTGTCCCCCTTCAAATTTGGCTGTTGTGGGATCCCTTCCCTCTCAATATTTTGGAAGAGGAACCCGGCCTTTATAAATAGGACTAGCCACCACCATTGAGATGATCTCGTCTTGAGTTGATCAGATAGAAGGCCACACACTCACAAGCTCAGCCGAGCACAAGAACACCTCTCCTCAGGAGGTTGTTCACTCCATGTACTAGTTCTTCCTCAGCCTACAAGGCAATCCACCACACCACACTGGATTAGGGTATTACACCACAATGGTGGCCCGAACCAGTATAAACCTCGTGTCCGTTGTTCTTAGGATCTGACAAACTAAGCCTAGGGATCGGCGAGTGGACGAGCTGGGGCTGGAGGAGAGATCTTCGTGCGCACCCCAGTGTTCGAACCACAAGGGTTTTGCCAGAACCCAAGATCCGACATTTGGCGCGCCAGGTAGGGGTGTGCAAAGACTTTGCCTCCCCGTCCATCCCGTTGTCCACCCACCAGGTTCACATGGCAAGCATCCCTCCTCCAACCAGCCTGGTGGGCGCGCGCGGCGGCGTTACGGGCCATTGGGCCTTCACCCCCGCCTTGCGGCGGGTGTAGTGGCCACCCAGGTTTAGGCCAGATTCGCCGCCCCATTACAACGGGGTGACAGACCCGGCCGTCTTCCTCCAGGCTTACGAAGAGGCCATCTCGGCGCCAGCGGTGACATCAAGGTCATGGCTAGCGGGCTCCCCATGGCGCTCACTCGCGTACCATGCACCTGGTTTTTCAGCCTACCGGAATCATCTGTGGCGTCTTGGGAGGAGTTTCGCGACCTCTTCATTGCACGATTCGGGGAGCCGGCACCCCACGTTGTCGCGGCCCTCCTTAGCGGCACCCAAGCACCGCCCTCCCGCCGCCACATCAAGCAGTTCTTCCGGCAGGCAGGCATCGCCTCCGTACGCCAGGGGGCTCCCCCTGGATGGGGGGCGCCCAAGACTGAGCTCACCTTCGACTCAGGGGACCACCCCGCTTCCACAGCGGGCTCAGGCACTCTCCCGATTCTCTACACCCCCATCATCTGCAACGTGGCAGTCACCAAGACCCTCATCGACGGTGGGGCTGTCTCAACGTGCACCTAGTGGAGGCTTTTAGCTTGCTCCACGTGCCGCTCGAGCAGCTGTGCCCCACCAAGCCGTTCTCCAGAGTCAGCAGCGGTTCACACAGCCCTCTTGGGCAGATCCGCCTCCCGGTCACCTTCGACACTCACGAAAACTACCGCACCGAGCTGATCGACTTCGACATCGCCCGTGTCAGCCTCCCATACAACGCCATCCTCGGGTACCCCACGCTGGCTCAGTTCATGGCCGCGACCCATCCGGTCTATAACGTCATGAAGATGTTGGGGAGCAGCGGTGTCCTCATCGTGGCAGGAGACACAAAGGAAGCTCTGGTGGCCCTCAAGCGTGCCTTCCGGACCGCTACGGCAGCACATCCGACCGGTGAAGCCGCCCCTGGAGCCGAGGGGGCTGCACCGGCAAAGAAGAAGCAACTTTTCTCCTAAGACCGAGCTGAGACGAAGCGGGTGCTGGTGGATGAAGGCGAGCCGTCATGCGTCGCCTTCACCATAGGTGCCGGCCTTCCCCCAGCTCAAGAAGAGGCGCTGGAAGGATTCCTGCGTGCAAACTAGGATGTGTTTGCGTGGGAACCCAAGGACCTAGCGGGAGTCCCGAGAGGGGTGATTGAGTATCACCTGAACGTATGCCCCAATGTGCGCCCCATGAAGTAGAAGGGCCGGCGCCAGCCCACGGAGAGGCAGTCCTTCATTGTACAAGAGACTCGTAAGCTAGAAGCGGCGGGTGTCATCCACGAGGTCCAGTTCCCGGAGTGGATGGCAAACCCGGTTGTCGTACCCAAGAAAGGTGGAAAAGAGCGCATGTGTGTCGACTTCACCAACCTTAACAAAGCTTGCCCACAAGACCTGTTTTCTCTGCCCCGCATCGACCAGATCGTTGACTCCTCCGCCGAGTGCGACCTATTGTGCTTTCTGGATGCCTTCTCAGGTTACCACCAGATCAATATGGTGGTGCAAGATGTCGAGAAAACTGCCTTCCTCACCTCGTGCGAGGTATACTGCTACACCTGCATGCCGTTTGGGTTGCAGAATGCAGGAGCAACCTTTCAGCGACTGATGCATATTGCTATGGGAAAACAGATCTGGAGGAACGCTGAGGAGTACGTTGATGACATCGTGGTAAAGTCTCGGGAGGCCACAACTCTCATTAAAGATCTAGAAGAAACCTTCGCCAACCTGCGTAAGATAGACCTGCGTCTCAACCCGGAAAAGTGCGTGTTCGGTGTCCCGTCAGGCAAGATTTTGGGCTTCAAGGTGTCGCACTGAGGGATCGAGGCAAACCCAGAGAAGGTCAAGGCTATAGAGAAGATCAGTCCGCCCAAGACCCTCAAGGAGATGCACAAGCTGGCCGGCTGTGTCACATCACTCGAGCGTTTCATCTCCAAGCTAGGGGAGAGAGCCCTCCCATTCTTCAAGCTGATGAGAAGGAAGGGCCCATTCGAGTGGACCCCTGAAGCTGATGCGGCGTTTGAAGACCTCAAGAGGTACCTCACTAGCCCACCAGTAATGGTGGCACCCAAACCTCAAGAACCATTGGTGCTCTACCTGGCCGCTACACCACATTCGCCCAGTGCAGCGTTGGTGGCTGTCCGAGAGGACCACCAAGACAAGACCTTACATCCCCGAGGCGATACTCCCGAGGCCCCCGCAGGGCCGGAAAGCGACCATGCCCTGCAAGATGACTCTCCTAAGGCCACAGCTACCCCATCTGGCGACCAAGTTCCTGAAGCCCCTTTACCCAGTAAGACTACGTAGCCACAGGCGAGCCAGTACTTCACCCCCGTCGAGCGCCCGGTATACTTCGTCATCACGGTGCTCCGTGATGCTCAGGCACGCTATCCCATGTCGCAGAAGCTTATGCTTGCGCTCCTCGTCATTTCGTGTAAGCTGCGCCACTACTTCCAAGGCCACCCCATGAAGGTCGTCTCAGCCTACCCTCTGGAGAGAGTACTCCGGAGCCCCAACGCGGTAGGAAGGATCGCAGAATGGAATATCGAGCTGCAGGCGTTCCAGCTAGAAATTAACACAACCAGAGTCACCAAAGGAGCCGCGCTTGCTGACTTTGAGGCAGAATGGACTGACGCCCCAGAGCCCGAAGGCAGCCAAAGCCGGTCCCTCTTGCCGGGAAGCGAAGCACCAGATGGCTGGGTCATGTAGCCCACTCAAGACAATCTCTACTACATCGTGGAGCTCTGCTTTCAGCCCGGCGATAAGGTCTCCAACAACATCGCGGAATACGAGGGCCTCATTGCTGGTATCAAGGCTGCGGTGGTCCTGGGGGTGAGATGCCTCATCATCAGGGGCGACTCGCAGCTCCCCGCCAACTTCTCCATCAAGGTGTACAAGCCGAAGGACGAGCACATGGAGGCAGACCTCGCGGAGGTACGCAAAATGGAGAAGGAGTTCTTGGGCCTGGAGCTGGAGCATGTGCCCTGTGGCACTAACAAGGAAGCCGACGACATCGCCAACAGTTCGTCCAGGAGCCTACCCTGAGAGCCAGGCATCTTCGAGGAAAGGCTCCTTAGGGCTTCGGCGTCGCCCCTGCGAGAAGGGCCGGCGAAACCTCAGGAGGAACTCCCCCAACCACCGTCCTTGGGATCCCCCGCCTACGGCCCAGCCTCAGGAGCCTGTCTGCTCCTGGCGCTCGAGCCTCAGGAGGGATGCTGGACCAAGGAACTCCAGGCATACCTGGTGCGAGGAGCGCTGCCAGAAAAGGAGGAATTTGCCGAACGCGTGGCCCGACAGGCTACGACATACTGCATCCAAGACAGTGAGCTTTACAGGAAACGACCGAATTGTGTTTCTTTGCGGTGCATCTCCAGGAAGTAGGGAGGCGAGCTGCTAGCTGACATCCACGCCAGGGACTGCGGGCATCACTCATCATCGCGCACCTTGGTTGGCAAGGCGTTCCGCAACAGTTTCTACTGGCCCACGGCGCTCAACGATGCCGCCGAGCTGGTGAAATTTTGTGAGGCTTGCCAGTTCCATGCCAAGCAGATCCACCAACCGGCTGAGGGCCTCCAGACCATCCTGCTCTCCTGGCCGTTCGCGTTCTTGGGGCTAGACATCCTGGGCCCTTTCCCTCGAGCGCCCAGGGGCTACATATACCTCTACATCGCCGTCGACAAGTTCACCAAATGGGCGGAGGTGGAAGCCGTCGGAACCATCCCAGCCGGCTCCGCAATCAAGTTCATCAAGGCTCTCGTAAACTAGTTCGGGGTCCCCAAACGCATCATCACCGACAACAACTCACAGTTCTCTAGCAACCTTTTCAAGACGTATTGTGCTAACATTGGAACGTAGATTTGCTACACTTCGGTAGCACACCCTAGAAGCAATGGCCAGGCCGAGCGCGCCAACGCAGAGGTTCTGAGAAGCCTCAAGATCAGGACCTTCAAGAAGAAGCTCGAAGCTCGCGGAAGGGGTTGGCACGATGAGCTCCCGTCTATGCTATGGTCAATCTGCACCACTGTCACAAAGCCTACAGGCGAGACCCCATTCTTCCTCGTCTACAGAGCTGAAGCGCTTCTCCCTCACGAGGTCAGGCACCGCTCTGCATGAGTCCTAGTGTTCGACGAGGCGCAGCAGGGCGCCATGCGAGGGACGGACCTCGTGTTGGGAGAGGAACGCCGGCGGGACGCTTCACTCCGAGCAGCAAGATACTAGCAAGCGTTGCGGCGGGACCATTGCCGCAACATCCGCCCCAGGACACTCGAGGTAGGTAATCTCATTTTGAGGCGAGTCCTCTCTAGGGAAGGGCGGCACATGCTCTCATCCATGTGGGAGGGCCCGTTCAAGATCACCCATGTCTCCAGGCCTAGCGTCGTGCGCCTAGAAATGGGGGACGGCGTCCCGGACCAGAACGCGTGGAACATTTGGCACCTCCAGAAGTTCTACCCATGAAACAAGGCCCTGCGCCTGTGAAGACTATGCTCCATGCCTGCGAGGGCCCAGCGCCTCTGAAGAATAGGCTCCGTGCCTGCGAGGAACAAGGCCCTGCGCCTGTGAAGACTAGGCTCCGTGCCAGCGAGGAACACGGCCCTATTCCTGTGAAGACTAGGCTCCGTGATAGTGAGGAACAAGGCCCTGCACCT
>LR738709.1:175875778-175930170 GCA_902687465.1 Secale cereale | reverse complement strand
CTAGGCTCCATGCCTGCGAGGAACAAGGCCCTGCGCCTATGAAGACTAGGCTCCGTGCCTGCGAGGAACAAGGCCCTGCGCCTATCAAGACTAGGCTCCGGGTCAGCGAGGAACAAGGCCCTGCGCCTGTGAAGACTAGGCTCCATGCCTGCGAGGAACAAGGTCATGCGCCTGTGAAGACTAGGCTCCGTGCCTGCGAGGAACAAGGCCCTGCGCCTGTGAAGACTAGGCTCCGTGCCAGCGAGAAACAAGGCCGTGCACCTGTGAAGACTAGGCTCCGTGCCTGCGAGGAACAAGGCCCTGCGCCTATGAAGACTAGGCTCCGTGCCTGCGAGGAACAAGGCCCTATGCCTGAGAAGCCAAGGCCCAGTGCCTGTCAAGCAAGGCTCACTCCTGTGAAGATCTCCGCTTGTGACACTCTCACGTAATAATGAGTGGGGCTGTACATGCCCCGGAGTCTCCGAAGAGCCGCCCTCGGGCCTCGGGGGCTCCCTCCCACGTCCTAGTGGTAGCACTTAGCTCCGCGCTGGTGAGAAGACTAGATTAGGTGCCGGACGCGGCTGTTCATTTGCTTTCTAGAGTTGGCTTGCCACTTCCTTATTTTTAGTGGATTTTGAAAGCTCTGGTATTCCCAAAATTGCTCGGTTTAATTTCCCTCTGTGGTCCTTCCCGCAGTTTTTGGCCTTGCCCAGGGAGAGTGGCAGTTGCCCGACGCTCTCCCCAGCGTGCCTCCCTTAGCCCTCATGAGGCACCCATGCCGGGGCTTGTGATTGGCACGCCCCTCCTTATGTTCGTGCCCCACGGGTACCGAGACATGGAGCGTCCAACCATGCTCGACCCACGTTAGGGACCTCGGGCGGTAAAGGATAATAACCACCTAACAGGTTTTTTGCAGCCTCACGAAGGGTCAAACGTAAAGAGATCAGGGATATTCCTAATGCGTCGAGATAAGACTCCTCACCCTTAGAGTGCATAATACACAGATCACGCAGTGATGGTCCGGGAAACTAAACATGGCGCTAAACATCATAAAAAACACGGTTCATTACATGCCCTTCCAGGGCTCCATACTTGTTTGCTTGAACGATGCAGGAAGAAAGAAAGATCGAGAATGGGCGGTGACAACCCTCAAGGCGCGGCTGCTCACGAGGACCTGCTCCCCGAGCTCAGCCTGAACCCTCCTCACGCTTCACCCGGGCATGACGACGAGACGACCCAGCGCCACCCTCAAGGCGGGTATGGCATCATGGTGGCTGGTCATAGCCATCGCTAGTGGAGCTGACACTAAGGGAGGAGCCACCGTAGCTGGAGGAGTTGCAACCATCGCCCAGGCCAAGCACCTCACCGCCGTCATTGTCCCCGGGGCAGCACTCGGCACGGCACCCGTCTTCCCCAAACACCCTCACGAAGAGGGTCGAGTCACCATCGTACCTGAAGTGAAGGGTTCACCGCCTGCCCAAGCCACGCGCGCGGGCAAATGTCTGCCAGCCATGGGCTAGAGTCACAGCACCCGCGACGAACACCTCCACCGCAACCCACGAAGCCCTGCTGTAGCAACCACCCGCTTGCAGCCAAAAGCCGCCGAAGCTCGCGGCAAGGAGTTCGCCGGCTAGGGAGCGTGGTAGCTGGAGCGAGGTACCGGCTGGGCTCTCCGACCACACGACAAACTCCAGCGTCACCTCCGCCAAATCGGAGAACGGCCGGGGAGGCCTGACGACCCCAGAGTGCATCCCCTCGTTTACAGGACCGCCAAGGCCACGACGATCCCCACCACTCGATGAACCGTTGTCGCGGTTACCGAGGGCGGCTACGGGCGCTGTGGAGGTCCGCCCATGCTCGCAAGCAGCCTCGATGGGAGTCGCGACATGCCTGCGGGGGCGGCCTCGTCCCCTCTTGGCTGGTGGTGAGCCAGGACCCCCGTGTCGGGTCTTCCCCTTCTCCACGGATGAAAACTTCCTGGTCGGCGCCATGAGCGGCTCGGCCAGGCGAAGGGTAAGGAAGGAGAAAAAGCGAGAGGAAAGGAGGGAGTAGATGGGAAGCAAGGACTCCGCCTGCCGCCTTATTTATAGCCAGGAGAAGGCCAACCGCCGGCCTCCATAATTGCAGGTAATGATGGTCTTTTGTACATGTAGGGACTTGTCAAGTCGCGCAGTTGTCGAGGCTGCATGGGGAACTAGAGACGCCCACGTCCCATCGATCGCCACACGTCAATCAAGGCCGCAGGATTTTGGGGGCCTGCGGCGCTCCGCACTTGACCTTGGCTTCGCCGCGAAGCCAAGCCCGAGCGCACCTTGGGCCCGTGGGCTACTGTCGGCATTCTGGGAACGGGGGTACCCAGACTTGCCTGCCTGCGGCCCAAAGTGTTGCTCATCAGGCGTCCTGGTATGTCCCAACCTCTTCAGCAACCACTCAAGACCCTCGCGAGATGGACGACGCAAGACCTCCCCTGGGGCGGCCTCACTAAGCTGGCTCTTGAGGAGCGGAGATATCAAGACAAGGGGCACCTCGCGAGGTCCTCATAACGTGATCAATGACGACCAAGGCCAGGCGGACGCCAGCGGGTGCAGGGTGCCAGTTTCCTCTTTGGTGCTAAAGGAGCAGGCACGGGCGAGGAGTCCCAAGGCGTCAGTCAAAAGTTTCCATATCGGTGCAACAGGACCAAGACCAGCAAGACGGCAGAGCGGAGGCCCTCGCGAACCCACGGCGGCGTCACCACCAGAGCCTTTGGCAGGGGAAGACCACCTTTTGTCAGGATAGCTTGTACTAGCTGTCCCCCTTCAAATTTGGCTGTTGTGGGATCCCTTCCCGCTCAATATTTGGGGAGAGGACCCGGGCCTTTATAAATAGGACTAGCCACCACCATTGAGATGTTCTCGTCTTGAGTTGATCAGATAGAAGGCCACACACTCACAAGCTCACCCGAGCACAAGAACACCTCTCCTCATGAGGCTGTTCACTCCATGTACTAGTTCTTCCTTAGCCTACAAGGCAATCCATCACACCACACTGGATTAGGGTATTACACCACAACGGTGGCCTGAACTAGTATAAACCTCGTGTCCCTTGTTCTTCGGATCTTACCAGCTAGGCCTATAGATAGGCGAGTGGACGTGCTAAGGCGGGAGGAGAGATCTTCATGCGCACCACAGAGTTCGAACCACCTGGGTTTTTCCGGAACGCAAGATCCGAGATGCACCGACGTTACCCTAGGATATGGAATGACATCTCTCTGAAGAATGAGAGCACGCGCCAGCATTGCCACTCGAGTTGTAATGGCATGCCCACACATGGGCCCCAAGTCTATCTCCCCCGAGAGACAAAATGAATGCCACCTGGTTTTTCTTGATGATCAATAACACCCGGTCATCTGGTAAACCTACAATCAAGAATCTGTTGTGTTTTCATCCAAGGACAACAAACCATGACTCAGAAACATATTCCGAATGCTCCCGAAGCACTCAGATTCAACCGAAGGATCTGTTTGTTCCTCCTACAAAATCCCAACTAATTTGGGGGCTAATGATGTGGTCACCTATTACAGGTAGGGTCAAGGACCCATCATTTGGGACCCACATGGGCCACATCACAATCATAGGTAGGTCCCTAGACCATGGCAGCATTCAGATGCTCACCTGAGGAAGTCCACTCGGACAGCTCGACGGCACTTGGACGACCCCACGTCACTTGTCTGATGGACCACCACTCGGGCGGAGAAGGAAGAAGGGCGTCGTGGGAGCTGCAAAGGTCAAGGAATCCTAAGCCATCCTTTAACAAGAGCCAAGGCCACTGATACGTCTCCAACGTATCTATAATGTTTGATTGTTCCATGCTATTATATTATCTATTTTGGATGTTTAATGGGCTTTATTATGCTCTTTTATATTATATTTGCGACTAACCTATTAACCGAAGGCCCATTGCCAGTTTCTGTAATTTGCCGATTTTGGAGGTTCGCATAAATGGAATACCAAACGAAGTCCAAACGAAATGAAACCTTCGTGATGATCGTTCTTGGACCGAAAGCAATCCATAAGACCTGGAGTAGACGTCTGGGACTCCACGAGGAGGCCATGAGGGAGGAAGGCACGCCCCCACACTCGTGGGCCCCTCGTAGCTCCATCGACGTCCCTCTTCCGCATATATATATAACCTTATACCATAGAAACATCAGGGAGAGCAACAAAACCAGTTTTCCACCGCCGCAATCTTCTGTACCCGTGAGATCCCATCTTGGGGCCTTTTCGGCGATCTACCGGAGGGGGCATCAATCACGGAGGGCATCTACATCAACACCATAGCCTCTCCGATGAAGCGTGAATAGTTTACCACACTCCTTCGGGTCCATAGTTATTAGCAAGATGGCTTCTTCTCTCTCTTTGATCTTCAATACAAAGTTCTCCTCGATTCTCTTGGAGATCTATTCGATGTAATACTTTTTACGGTGTGTTTGCCGAGATCCGGTGAATTGTGGGTTTATTAACAAGTTTATCTATGAATATTAGTTGGTTCTTCTCTGAATTCTTATATGCATGCTTTGATATCTTTGTAAGTCTGTTCGAACTATCGGTTTAGTTTGGCCTATTAGATTGATCTTTATTCCAATGGGAGAAGTGCTTAGCATTGGTTTCAATCTTGCGGTGTCCTTTCCCAGTGACAGCAGGGGGCAGCATGGCACATATTGTATTGTTGCCATCGAGGGTAAAAAGATGGGGTTTATATCATATTTCTTGAGTTTATCCCTCTCCATCATGTCATCTTGCTTAATGCGTTACTATGTTCTTATGAACTTAATACTCTAGATGCATGCTGGATAGAGGTCGATGTGTGGAGTAATAGTAGTAGATGCATACTTGTTTCGGTTTACTTGACATGAACGTGATGCCTATATTCATGATCATTTCCTTAGATATCTTCATAACTATTCGCTTTTATATCAATTGCTCGGCAGTAATTTGTTCACCCACCGTAATACTTGCTATCTTGAGAGAAGCCACTAGTGAAACCTATGGCCCCCTGGGTCTCTTACCTATTATATTGAATCTCTTTTATTTACTTAGCATCGCCTTTACTATTTTTCAATATTTACTTTCCAATATATATAACAAAAATACCAAAAATATTTACTTTAATATCTTTATTAGATCTCACTTTTGCGAGTGACAGTGAAGGGATTGACAACCCCTTTATCGCGTTGGTTGCAAGGTTCCTGATTGTTTGTGCATGTACTAGGTGACTTGAGCGTTGTCTCCTTCTGGATTGATACTTTGGTTCTCAAAACTGAGGGAAATATTTACGCTACTTTGCTACATCACCCTTTCCTCTTAAAGGGAAAGCCAACGCATGCTCAAGAGGTAGCAAGAAGGATTTCTGGCGCCGTTGCCGGGGAGATCTATGCCAGGTCAAGACATACCAAGTACCCATCATACACACTTCTCCCCCGCATTACATTATTTTCCATTCACCTCTCGTTTTCCTCTCCCCCACTTCTAAAATGATTTTCGAAGACCTTTGCCTTTTTCCGTTTGCCTTTTTGTTTGCTTGTGTTGCCATGTGCCCTCTATTAGCTTGCATCTTCACTTGCTAAATTATGGATCCTCATCCACTTGCTAATCTTTTTAAGAGTACCAATTATGATGAACCAATTGCTAGTGAGTTAAGTGCACTAGATTATGTTTATGGGGTTTTGCTTGAAATTCGTGAATCTGAAATTTGTGATGAAGTGTTGAAAGAAGAAATGTATGATGTGATTCACGATAGATCTTCGAATGAAAAACATGATTGCAATGATGTTATTATAAATTCTATTAATGTCAATTGTGTTAATGATATGCAAAACCCTAAGCTTGGGGATGCTAATTTTTCCATGTCCACTACTTGTTGCAATGATCATGATTGGTGTGATTCTTCTTATGATCTTGGATATTTATTTAATCCCCATGATGAATGTAAGATTGACAATAATGTTTGCAATAATATTGCAAGTGGGTTTAGAAGAGTGTCAACTTTAGATCCCACATATTTGCAGAATGTTCAATCTTATGAATTTTTTGATAAAAGTGGGTTTGGAGAGGTCATGACTTTAGTTAATGTTGATCCCACTATTTTGGAAGAGTGTCAACTTCGTATGCATGTGGATTGTGTTGAGAATATGTTATGTGATAGCTATATTGTTGAGTTTGAATATGATCCTACATGAAATGATTATGAGAGAGGAAAATATGGTTGTTGAAATCTTCATGTTACTTAATTACTTCTCTTCATGTTGAGATTGATCTTGTTTTCTTTTTCTTCCTTGCATATTCTAGATCTTGCTTGTCTTGATTTTTTTCCTATAAAATGCCTATGCATAGGAAGCATGTCAGACTTATATGTGTTTTTCACATGCTATATGACGCTCCTTTTGTGCTTCAAGTCTTTTCTTTCATGTGAGCATCATTGAATTCTCAAGCCTATCTTAACTGCTATAAAGAAAGAGCTTGTTGGGAGGACACCGAATTTTATTTTTGTTCTTTGCTTTTTTCTCCTGTTTAGTAATAAATAATTCGTCTAACTTCTGTTTAGATGTGGTTTTATGTTTTATTTAGTGTTTGTGCCAAGTAGAACCTTTGGGAAGACTTGGGTGAAGTCTTTGCGATCTTGCTGTAAAAAACAGAAACTTTTGTGCTCATGAGATTAGCTGCCATTTTTGACTGGAAAGTGCTTTTAGGTTGATTATTGTTGAAGATGATTAATTAATAAATCCCTCACGTCCACCAATTTATTTCAGAATTTTTAGAGTTACAGAAGTATTCGAAAGTTACAGATTGCTACAAAATTTTCTGTTTTTTTACAGATTCTATTTTTCGTGTGTTGTTTGCTTATTTTGATGAATCTATAACTAGTATTGGGGGGGTATGAACCATATGTCAAATTGCGAGACAAATTCTAGTACCGTGTTGGAGAAGACGTAGTAAAACCGGTGTGGGCCTTTGCGTTGGTACCGACGCGTACGAGTACAACTCGTTTACTTGTCCTCCAAGGACTATCATGTATTGCCCTCTTATATACTCCACGTAGTCGCACCTAAGACAGTTTTTCATCTCGTGCTTGTAATACTCGTCCTCATATAGTGAATGTGCCTTCGTGCATCTGTGGTTTTTCCCCGCAAGGGTTTTCACGTTAAATCCGTGTCTCTCGTGTCTCGGTTATTCTCGTTATTATCTAACAAGTGGTATATAGAGCTGAGGTTTGCAGATACGAGATTTGAAGACGAGAGTTAGGGTTGCACGCCGCCGCAGCCGTCTTCCGCGATTTGTCGAATCCGACAAGGGATTGATTTCCACTACGCGTTGTTGCAGAGATCTGCTGAGTTGCCGAGACCGACACGCTCACCTGCACCATTGTCTAATCTGTCGAATTTCGATGCTGCTCTCGAGGATAATTATGGGTGACAAAAGCAGCCGATGCAGCTTCATGCCTTCTCGTACAGGATCAAGTCCCGAGAAGGTTCAGTAGTACTCATGTCAGATTACAAGGCTACGTTGTTGCTTCTTTGCTTCAACCCGATCATTAGTAAAGTCGGATTTAGGGCTCCGCAAAACCCAAGAAGTTCGAACACAGGGGCGTGAACGAAGATCTCTCCCACTCACGTCTACCTAGCGTCTCGCTCTCGTCTCGGTCCGGGGGATTCAAGCACACAACAGATACAACACACAAGAGTTTATCCATGTTCGGGCCACCATGTGGTGTAAGACCCTACTTCCTGCTTTGGTGGATTAGCCTCGGGCGAGCTAGGATATGAGCTAGTACAAAGATTCCTGAGCTCAGGAGGCGAGCTCAGAAAGGTCAGGAGGCAAGTGTTCTTGCTCTTTGCGTGGTGGCAGAGTGTATGAGTCGATCCCTTTCACAGTGGGAATCCTAGCTACTTATATAGGCGGCCACGGTCCTCTTCCCCCGAAATGTTTAGGCGGGAAGGGATCCCAAAACGGCCATTTTTGAGTGGGAACACAAGGATGTTCCTACCCTGACAAAAGCAATCTTCGCCTGCAAGAGGATCAGGAGGTGACGCGGTGGTGGGCTCGACGATGACATCCTCCTTGTCATCCTTGCGGTCTTCGGTCTCGTTGCACCAATGAGGAAACCTTTGCCCCGCTCCTCGGGAACCCGCGGCTGCG
Organism: Secale cereale; assembly: GCA_902687465.1. NCBI lineage: Eukaryota > Viridiplantae > Streptophyta > Magnoliopsida > Poales > Poaceae > Secale > Secale cereale. The sequence continues at coordinate 175,922,017 of LR738709.1, read as the reverse complement.
CTGTCCCCTTTGCACAAAAATGGTAACTGTGTCGTTGGCGGACAATGGCACCTGGTGGCACGGTGCGTCACTGCTGACATCACTGCCTCCTCCAGAGGCAAGCTTGGCCTTGGATTCTCTGCTCCTCCGGAGCACTTGGCTGAGGCCGCTCCCGAGGAGGTCTTGGCGTCGTTCTTCCCACGAGGCTTGGCCACCTCGCGAGGGTCTTGGACAGCTGGTCGATCAGCTGGGCCGTACCAGGCCGCAGTGGGAGTTCGTCGCGGCCCGCAGACAGGCAAGTCTGGGTACCCTGGTTCCCAGTACGCCGACAGTAGCCCCCGGGCCCAAGGCGCGCGCGGAGTTGGCTTCGGGGCGAAGCCTTAGTCGAGGACGAAGCGCCGCGGGCCCTAAAAGGCTGCAGTCCAGTCCGGTGTGCGACTGTTGGATGGGACGTGGTGGCTCCGCTCCCCACGCAGAATCAGTGTTCTTGCGACTTGACAACTCCTTGGCGCAGGCGATGGTGGCGTAATGACTGCGAAGCTAGTGGCTGGCGGTTGGGCTCCTCCACCCAATAAATGGTACTAGGGAGGGGGGAGCCCCTAAGACGTTTCCAAACCAGCGCCATCTTCCCATTGCTTGATCTTCTCTCCTCCTCTTGTCGCCAGGTCACCATGGCGCCATCGAGGAAGCCGTCCGTCGCGGAGAAGGGGAAGGCCTCGAAGGATCCAGTTCCGCTGCCGCCGAAGAGAGGCCGCGGTCGCCCCGCAAGCATGCCGTTGCGCTCGCGGGGACCTCTCGGGGAGGCGGGCGCGGCCTTCTGAGTTCTGCTGTGGCCGCTGGTGGAAGGCACGTGGCCTCCTCCCGTGGTGAAGTCGGTCGTGGCCGCGGAGGGAGGGGAGGTGTGCAACGGTGCATGTTGGCCGCACGTCCTCCACGCCCGGAGCTCCATTCGTTCGACGTGTCGTCGGAGTTCATGGTGTGGGCGGAGAAGCCCGGCGGCCCATGGCTCAGGCTTCCCCGCTCGTTTGGCGACGTGTTACCGGCCGGAGGCCTCGGAGGTATCTGGCTGCAGGCCGACGGTTGCTGCAGCAGTGCGTCCTGCATGGAGGTTGATGTGGCTCCCTCGGGCGATGTGTTCCTGGAGCGCGGCTGGCAGTCGTTTGCTCGCGCACGTGGCTACAGGGGAGGTGTGTGCTCCACTTCAGGTACGATAGTGTCTCCATGCTGTTTGTCAGGGTCTTCTCGGAGGAAGGGAGGCGCCTTGGGTGCTGTCCCGAGGTTGATGACGAGGAGGACGACAGGGGTGGCGTCAAGAGAAGCAGCTCCTCCTCCGAGGACGATCTCAGTCCGGGGGGGGCGCCGTGGGGCCCCCCTCTGTGGGAGCAATAGTTCCTCCAGTAGTGGCGGCTGTGACGAAACACCACGCCGCCGAGCTCGGCACGGCGTGGGGAGGGGGTCGTCGTGCCGCTTTGGTTCGGTGAAACTAGAGGAACTGGAGGACTCCGACTGAGCGGGAGCGGCTTCTGCTTCTTCTCCTTTCTTTTCCTTCATGTCCTTTCTGCGTCAAAATTTCAAGTTGCCTTGAGGAGGCGTGTAATGGGTTGTGATATATGTAAGAAGCGAAAACTCGCTGTCATGCTTTTGTTACGTGGGTGAAATCACTTAGCTTTTATGCGTCGTGTCGTCCTGAGGTGAAGTCCTCCTGATTCTGGCATCATGAGCCCCCGAGCGGGGGTGAGCCACTGGGATCTGCTGAGAGCGTTGAGCGCAGGTTAGAGCACCAAAGCCTGAGCCTGCTCGGTAGGATAGATTGCGCGACTGAGAAGCCCGGCGCCAGGGTGCGCTGACTGAGAAGCCCGGCGCCAGAGTCTGAGCAGGCTTGGCTAGGCGAGGTCACGGGGCCACGTCGGCAGATGAGGGCTGTTGACCGACCGTGCCCCAGCCCCCACGCGCGAGGCGCGCGAAGGAGAGCGAGTGGCGTAGCTGAACTTTAGAACTGTCAAGAAAGATCCCAAACAAACCGGCATGAAAGGTCACAAACCAAATGCAGGAAGCGCGAGGAACACAAGAACTTCATAGCATGGGGTAGAGGAAGGGCTGATATCGAAGGAAGTAGAGAAGGCTGACAGCCAAACACCAGGAAAAAAGAAAAAAAGGTCGCGTACGACCCCTACACTACGTCTTCTTCCCAGCGCGGATCTAAGCACTGCCACTGGGCGTGGGTGGGAGCCCCATCTGAGGGCCCGTAGGCAACGCACAGGAGACTCTGAGGCGTGTACATCCTCAACTCATTATTATGTGAGAGTGTCACGGGCGGAGACCTTCACGGTCACGAAGCCTTGATTATGGATAGAACCTCCTATGGTGTTCGATGTTCCAGGAATTCTGGAAAGGTATCCCATCCTGCGTCTCCAGGTGCACATAACCAGGCCTAGAGACACGGGCGATTCTGAACGGTCCCTCCCACATGGGCGAGAGCTTGTGTAGCCCCTCACAGGAGAGGACCCGCCTCAGGACCAAGTCACCAACTTCAAGTGTTCTTGCGCAGACGCCGCGGCAGTGGTACCGCCGCGGCGCCTGCTTATAACATACCGCCCTGAGGGAAGCTCGTCGGCGGCCCTCGTCGCCGAGCATGAGGTCCATCCACCATGCGGCGTCCTGACATTCCTCATTGAAGGCCAGGACCCGTGGGGAGCGATGCTTGACCTCGTGAGGGAGGACTGCCTCCGCCCCGTAGACGAGAAATAAAGGAGTTTCCCCCATAGGTTTGGTGGCAGTGGTTCGGATTGACCACAGCACAGACTGGAGTTCATCGATCCAGCCCCTGCCGCATGCCTCAAGCTTCTTCTTAAAGTTGCACGTCTTGAGGCCACACAAGACTTCTGCGTTGGCGCGTTCGGCCTGTCCGTTGCTCCTGGGGTGAGCTACCGAAGCTTAGAAGATCTGTGTTCCAAGGTTAGCACAATATGACCTGAAGAGATTACTTGTGAACTGCGAACCGTTGTCCGTGATGATGCGGCTGGGGACCCCGAATCGCCTCACGAGGCACTGGATGAACTTGACAGACGACCCGGCTGGGACTACACGAACAGGCTCTACCTCCGCCCACTTGGTGAATTTCTCGATGGCGACGTACAGGAAGCGGTAGCCCCCCGCTGCCCGAGGAAATGGACCCAGGATGTCCAATCCCCAGACCGCGAAGGGCCAGGAGAGCGGAATCGTCTAGAGGGCTTGCGCCGGCTGGTGGATCTGCTTGGCGTGAAACTGGTACGCCTCGCAAGCCTGCACGACCTCCGTGGCGTCGTTGAGCGCCGTGGGCCAATAGAAACCGCTGCGGAAGGCCTTGCCGACGAGGGTGCGGGACGACGAGTGATGGCCGCAGTCTCCATCGTGGATATCAGCCAGCAGCTCGCGCCCTTGCTTCCTTGAGATGCATTTCAGCGAGACGTTGTTGGGGCGCCTCCTGTAGAGTTCACCATCTTGGATGCAGTAAGCTGAGGCCTGTCGGACCACGCGCTCTGCGTCTTCTTCTTTGTTCGGCAGGGATCGTGTTGCAGGTACATCTTGAGTTCTTAGGTCCAGCAACCCTCCTCGGGCTCCGCGACAAGGAACAAGCGGGCTTCGGAAGGTGTCCCGCAGGGCGGGGCACCGTCCGGAGGCACCGCTGGTAAGCCCTGCCGAGGGGAGGCCGGCTTAGGGGCTGACGGTGCTGCTGACGGCTTGAGTAGCCGCTCCTCAAAGGCGCCTGGCCTTTGAGGCTCCCGTCTGGAGGCTCGCTTAGCGATGTCGTCTGCTTCTTTGTTGGTGCCTCTCGGTATGTGCTGCACCTCCAGCCCTTGGAATCGCTTCTCCATCCTGCGCACCTCCTCCAGATATGCCCCCATGTGCTCGTCCTTGGGCTTGTACTTCTTGTTGGAGAAGTCGACGAGGAGTTGCGAATCGCCCCTGATGGTGGGACGCTTGACCCCCAGCGCATCCGCGAACTTGAGCCCGGGAATCAGGCCCTCGTATTCGGAGATGTTGCTGGAGACCTTCTCGCCCTGCTGGAAGCGGAGCTGCACAGCATAGTACAACTTATCTTGAGTGGGAGATACCAACATGGCGCCAGCCCCCGCGCCGAGGCGTGAGAAGGCGCCATAGAAGTATACTACCCATCCCTTTGGGGCTTCATCGCCGGGGGCCAGCGAGCGGTCTTCGCTGGCCCCCCATTCCAGCGCGTCAGTCCACTCCGCCACAAAGTCTGCCAGAGCTGCTCCCTTGATCACTCGCATGGTGCTGAACTCCAACTGGAACGCTTGAAGCTCGATGTTCCACTCGGCGACCCTCCCGACGACATTCGGGCCCCGCATTACCTTTTTGAGAGGACATGACGAAACAACCTTGATGGGGCAGCCTTGGAAGTAGTGGTGCAACTTCCTGGAGGCGACGAGGAGCGCCAAGAGCAGCTTCTGGGGCATGTCGTAGCGCAAGCGCACGTCGCGCACTACTGTGCTGACGAAGTACACCGGGTGTTCAACTAGGGTTGGTGAAGCAGGGTCCGCTGGCGCCTCAGGAGCCTTAGGAGCTTCTTGCTGAGTGGTGGGGCCGTCGGTGCCCACGGTCGAATCTGCCCCTGAGGCCACGCCAGGGGGCGGCTTGGGCCCTAAAGGTGCCGAGCCGCCCGGTGGCCTTGAGCTCCGGGGCCTTTCCTCGCGCTCCACGACTAGTGCCGCGCTGGCGGAGTGAGGCGATGCGGCGAGGTAGAGAGTAGTCATGGGCTCTAGGGGCCGTGGCGCTACCATAACCAGTGAGCTGGTGAAGTATTCCTTGAGGTCCCGGAAAGTGGCGTCGGCCTCCGGAGTCCACTCAAAGGGCCCCTTCTTCTTCATGAGTTTGAAGAACGGAAGGGCGCGTTCCCCGAGCTTAGAGATGAAGCGCCCCAGGGATGTCACACATCCGGCGAGCTTCTGCATTTCCTCCAGGTTTGTGGGCGGCCTCATTTTCTCGATGGCCTTGATCTTCTCTGGATTAGCCTCGATGCCCCGGTGCGAAACCAGGAATCCTAGCAATTTGCCGGAGGGCACGCCGAACACGCATTTCTCCGGGTTGAGGCACAGCTTCACCTTGCGCGGGTTGGCGAATGTTTCTTCTAAGTCCTGGATGAGGGTCGTGGCCTCCTTGGTTTTAACCACGATGTCGTCGACGTAGGCCTCTGCATTCCTACCGAGCTGAGGGTCGAGGGTGATGTGCATCAGGCGCTGGAAGGTGGTGCTAGCATCCCTCAGCCCAAAAGGCATGCAGGTGTAGCAGTAGACCCCGCATGGGGTCAGGAACGCCGTCTTCTCCACGTCTTCCACCGCCATCTTGATTTGGTGGTAGCCTGAGAAGGCGTCAAGGAAGGATAGTACGTCGCACTCAGCCGTTGAGTCCATGATTTGGTCAATGCGCGAAAGAGGGAAGGGGTCCTGAGGGCAAAACTTGTTGAGGCTCGTGAAGTCGACACACATGCGTTCCTTGCCTCCTTTCTTTGGGACGATGACGGGATTGGCCAGCCACTCCGGGTGCCGTACCTCCCGTACGACCTGCTTCCTCCATCTTCCTAACCTCCTGAACGATGAAGGCCTGCTTCTCCAGGGCTTGTCTGCACGCCTTCTTCTTGATAGGGCGCGCGTTGGGGCACACAGTGAGGTGATGCTCAATGACATGCCTAGGCACCCCGACCAAATCTGCGGCCTTCCATGCGAGCACATCCTTGTTGGCCCTGAGGAAGCTGATCAGCGCCGCCTCTTGCTCTGGATCCATGCCCATGCCGATCATGATGGTGGCTCCTGAGCCTTCTTTATCGGCGGGCACTTGCTTCGTCTCGGCGAGGTCCTGAGAAAAGAGCTGCTTCTTCTTGGTAGGCGCGGCCTCCGGGGGTTCCAGAGCCCCCTTCGCCCCTGGGCGAGCTGTGGCAGCAGCCCTGTAAGCGCGGCCGAGGACCCAGAGGGCGGCCTTGGGGTCCCCTTGGACGGTGAGGACGCCGCTGCTCCCGGGCATCATGACAGTCTTGTAGCCCGGGTGAGTCGCCGCCATGAACTTTGCCAAGGCTGGGAAGCCGAGGACGGCGTTGTACGGCAGGTGGATGGGCGCAACGTCAAAATCGATGAGCTCAGTCTAGTAGTTAGCCGGTGTGCCGAAGGTGACCGGGAGGCGGATCTGGCCGAGCGGAACGGCCGAGCCCGCGATTCCTGAGAAGGGCTTTGTGGGAAGGATTGGCCTGTAGGTCACATGCAGAAGACCGAAGGCCTCCGCGTAAAGGACATTGAGACCGGCGCCGCCGTCGATGAGGGTCCTCGTCACGGCCACCCCACAGATGGTGGGTGTGCGCAATGTGGGGAGAGCGCTACTGACAGCCGCTTCTGAAGCGAGGTCACCGGGGCCAAAGGTGATGGCGGGCCCCAGCTCGCTCTACGCCCGCAAGGCCTCCCGCGGCTGGGCGGCAGCCCCAATCTGCCGAAAGTGCGACTTGACGTGCCGGGCAGACTCTGGCGCTTGGGACCCACCGAGGATGTAGGCGACCCCACGGCAGGGCCTGCCGGCGACGCCCCGCAGCTGCGACGGACGGCCGGTGCTGGGTCAGCCGTCGCGCCATCAAAAACGTGACCGGTGAGGCCACAAGAGGTGGGAGTGGCGGTGCAGGCTGCTCCCCGGTGGCCTGGCCGGTAGGAGCATCGTCGAGGGAGGAAGAAGAGCTCCCATGGGCGATGCTGTCCGCCGGCGCTGCTTGGTTGACGGGGAGGGAACCAGCCCCGCGCGGATGTGGCAAGCCATAGTCATCGTAGCGGTGCTGAACTAGAGAGGGGAGGCGAGGTCGACGGACAAGTGTGATTTCGACACGCCCCCTACCTGGCGCGCCAAATGTCGGATTTAGGGCTCCGCAAAACCCAAGAAGTTCGAACATAGGGGCGTGAACGAAGATCTCTCCCACTCACGTCTACCTAGCATCTCGCTCTCGTCTCGATCGGGGGGATTCAAGCACACAACAGATAGAAGACACAAGAGTTTATCTAGGTTCGGGCCACCTTGTGGTGTAAGACCCTACTTCCTGCTTTGGTGGATTAGCCTCGGGCGAGCTGGGATATGAGCTAGTACAAAGATTCCTGACCTCAGGAGGCGAGCTCAGGAAGGTCAGGTGGCAAGTGTTCTTGCTCCTTGCGTGGTGATAGAGTGTATGAGTCGATCCCTTTCACAGTGGGAATCCTAGCTACTTATATAGGTGGCCACGGTCCTCTTCCCCTGAAATGTTTAGGCGGGAAGGGATCCCACAACGGCCATTTTTGAGCGGGAACACAAGGACGTTCCTACCCTGACAAAAGTAGTCTTCGCCTGCAGGAGGATCAAGCGGTGGCATGGTGGTGGGCTCGATGATGACATCCTCCTTGTCGTCCTTGCGGTCTTCGGTCTCGTTGCACCAATGAGGAAACCTTTGCCCCGCTCCTCGGGAACCCGCAGCTGCGCTGTCACCTTTGCACCGAAATGGTAACTGTGTCGTTGGCCGACACCGGCACCCACTAGCGCGGTGCGTCACTGCTGACATCACAGCCTCCTCCTAAGGCATGCTTGGCCTTGGATTCCCCGATCCTCCAGAGCACTTCGCTGAGGCCGCTCCCGAGGAGGTCTTGGCGTCGTTAACCTCGAGAGGCTTGGCCCCCTCGCGAGGGTCTTGGACAGCTGGTAGACCAGTTGGGCCGTACCAGGCCGTAGTGGGAGCGCGTCGCGGCCCAGATACAGGCAAGTCCAGGTACCCTGGTTCCTAATACACCGACAAGTACTACTTGTACTGTAGTACTTCTCACGTGGAGGTCAAAGCTCATCTACAGTACATATTTTGTTTTTTCTTGAATCGCTACATCTATCAGAGCTTACCAGGTGCTATCTATCTTAGTTCTTTGTTCTGCGTAATTTAAATTCTTTCAAGAATTTTTCTACCGGCTTGTACTACATTGTGTTCACAGGTTTATCTACTCATGGCATCAATGAAGTATGATCTTTCGTTGCTGGACCGTGACACAAGGTTTACACTATGTCAAGTCAATATGCGGGCGTTGTTGGCACATGCCGACTATGATGATGCACTGGATAGTTTCAGGAAGAACCGAATTTAGGATTGGACTAATGAGGAGAAAAGAAGGGATTGTAAGGCTTTTTCACAAATTCAACTCCATTTGCATAATAATATTTTGCAGGAATATTGAGCGATAAAACTGCCGCCACTCTATGGTTAAAGCTGGAAGGGATTTGCATGACAAAAGACCTCACCAGCAAGATGCATCTGAAGCAGTAATTATTCCTGCACAGGTTACCCGAGGGAGGTAACGTTTTGAATCATATTTCAGAATTTAAAGAGATCATATCCGATCTAGCTGCAATGGAGGCTAAGTATGAAGAAGAACATACTTCTTTAATGTTACTTTGTTCACTACCAAGTTCTTATACCAATTTTAGAGACACCATATTATATAGTCGTGATACTCTCACACTTAATGAAGTTTATGAAGCTTTGAACTCTAAGGAGAAGATGAAACTAATGGTGCCTCATGATGGTTCAAGTTCATCCCAAGCCGAGTGTCACATCCCTAGCTAGCACTTGCATTAGGACCTAACTAGAGTGTGCATCATGTCTACATTCAAAGAAACTTGAAATGGGATTAACAGAAACCCCAGCACCCCTCTCCTAACAACTAGGGTTTGCTAAAAAAAATTCCAATGTACCCAAAATGCCCTTCAAAAATGTTCATCATTTCTGCCTTGGTCTTAACCCTCTGCCAAAAATGGTGCACAATTTTCTAGGACAATCTAGGGCTTTGGATTAAATCATATGGTATTTGAATTTGGGCATTTAAATACTATAAAATATTTTACATGCTCAAATAATCATAAACTAAAATGTTTCCTACTTTTCATAATATATACAGTAGGTATGACAAGTGTTATGAGTTACAAAAATGCTCTGGCATTTTATTTAAATGAACAAAGCTGCAAAAGAAATGAAACAGAAAAGAAAATAGAAAAAAGGGGAGAGAGAGAAGCTTACCTGGCGCCCCACCCGGCCCACCTGCCGGCCCAGCCCAGCTGCCGCTCCAGTGAGCTGCTTGGCTCGGCCAGGCAGGCAGGCAGGTGCTCGACGGCGACCGCGCCGCGCGCCGCGCAGCTGCCCGCCGCCTTGCTTCATCCCCTCGCCGTCCTGGAGGGATGGTCCGGTCGTCCACGTCCTCCCCGACCTCGCAGACACCTCCACCTCCCCCCAGTTCCTCTCCCTCGCTCTCTCCGCGCCATGGCCGACGCCGCCGTGTTCGCACCGTCGTAGAAGCCGCGTCCACCGTCGTCCCTGAGCCCCGCCTTGGTGTCCATCGTCTCCGCCGTCCTCGACTGCTTCCAACAGGCCGAGCCCCGAGCACTCGCCCGCCCTGGAGACGCCCCCGACCTCTTCTTCCCCAACTCCGGCCGCGGAGATCCCTCTCTCCGTTCCGCTCAGCTCCGACCACCTCCGAGCTTGCTCCGGCGCTTGCTGCAACCCCTGTGAGCCTAGCTTCATCCTCCCCCTCTCCGTTGGCTCTCTTTTTCCCTAGAACGCACTGCACAAAGCTCCACCGCACGCACCGCCGCCGTGCTCGCCGCCGGTGATGCTCCGGTGACCATTTGGTCACTAGCACCCGTCCATCACACTCACCGCAGCACGTAGATGCGAAAGGTGCTACGCACGCATCGCCTAGGCCCCTGCAGCCGCATCTCCACACACGCCCGACGCCGGTCGCCGCCGTCGAGCTCGTTGCCATCGTCTCCGGCCACCCCAGGTCCGGCGACCACCACCATCCGATGCGCAACAGCAAGGGCTTTCCAACGCACCTAACCGCAGCTCGAGCCGTGCACCGTAGGCGATTTCCGAAGCACGCCGCCGTGTTTGGCCTCGCCGGCGGCTAAACGCCGGCGAGTTGGACCTGTTTTGACCACGGGTTTGACCCCCTGGGTCACTGACATGTGGGCCCTGCCCGCAAGTCAAACCTAGTTTAGGTGTTAATTTAATTCTAATTAGCTAATTAGTTAACTGTGACACTGACCAGTGGGTCCCACTGGTCAGGTTTGACCTGGACTGGCCCTGTTGACTGGCTAACGTCAGCATGATGTCATGCTGACGCAGTAAAGGTTTTTCTGGGATTTTTAGGTTTAAAAATAATTCAGGAAATTCCAGAAAATACCCAAAACTTCTAAAAATCATATAAAATCAACCTTAGCTCAGATGGAAAGGATTTATATATGAAAAATGATCAGGAAAATCCAATCTTTCCAATGACACTGGTTTCATGCATGTTTGAACAAGTTAACTTGCTGTATACATCAAAAACATGATAATGCACTTATTTAAATAATAGTTTGAACTCCAATTTGAATCCTTGATTCAAATAGGTTCAAACCTTTCTGGTTTTAGTTGCATTAGCCAACACACATGCATCTTGCCATGTCATAAACATGCATCATATTGTTGCATTTGTTTGTTAATGATTGTATCATCGGTATTCCCTGTGTTAGGTCCTGCTCCCAAGGATACTGCTGCTTACCCAGCTGAAGAGCAGTACCCGACAACTACCTTGTCAGGCAAGCAATCATTGATCATTCCGATACAAACCCAATCTTCTCGCTCCTGCTCTCTTTACTGCATTAAGGCAACAGCATGTTAACTGCTACTTGTTGCGGTAGTTGAACCCTATTCCCTTGCATGACCTGTCATTGCCACAGTAAATAGTTGAAACCAACTAGCATGTGTAGGAGTTGATTGAGCCATGTGATGTGTGATCCACCATGCTATTTGTTTATGTTGCCTGCTATGCTTAGAGTTGTGTCTGGTCTGGTTCATCTAGGTGATGGATCAGAGTGAAATGATCATACCGATAAAGAGAAGGAAGTGTGGAATACGCTTGGTAAAGGTATCGATGAAAGGCCATGTAGGAGTACATGGTGGGTTGTTTCATTGGAATCGTCCATAGGACCCGAGATCTGTGTGTGTGACCCAAGTTACAGTTACTACCACACATTGGGCCCTGAAATATGACCCCACTCGACTTATTGACTGTCCTTGTACTCTGTCCAGGAGTTGCAACTAGTTTCTGGTGTTTATAGTTTGCTAGAGGTCGTGCACAGCGCTGACCCTCGGGGTGGGCTGTGATGCGACAGGTACGTGGCACGGTGTACCGGTTGCCCGTTTGGTGACTCGGGAACCCTGTACACATCGTTTGGGGCCGTGAGCGACACCCCGGCCGGATCTCCCCACGGATGGAACCCAAATAGGCGATAAACCTAGACGAGAGACTTGAGTGGTTGGTTAGGTCGTGGTCTACACCCACATCGGCTTTCGCTTGAAGTCTGCCGAGCACATGTCGTGTGCAGACGCTAAGTGGTGAAAACATGTGTGAAGAAGTACACCCCTGCAGGGTTATCAAACTATTCGAATAGTCGTTGTTCGCGGTACGGACTACTTGGTTGCTCTTACAGTTCATAGACAAGCTGATGGATACTACTAAAAGCCTCAAGATAAGTGTGAGTGCCGTGGATGGCCCTTCTGTAGGATGACGGAAGAGGATCCTCGGTAGTGTATTGATGTGGTGAGTAGAGGACTCGTGTTCGTAATAAGATTTTGCAATCTGTTGAGAGTTGTAGTATAGGTTAGCCAAGGTCAAAGCTGGCATTCCGCTATGAACTCCACTACCCCCTTTGATAATGTTGCATGTATGATAGGTTATGTGGTAAGACTTGCTGAGTACCTTTGTACTCATGTTTGCTTAATAACTGTTGCAGAGGAGAACCCTGCCCCTGCTGATGGGTTCTACATAGACGTTGACGTCGACGAGTAGCTTGACACCCAGACGGAGATCTGGAGCTTGTGAAGGGCCTTGTAGATAGTCAGGCTACACCAAGCCTGTTTTATTTTCTAAGTTGTCTGTACTCAGACATGTAGCTTCCGCTTGTGCTGTATGACTGTATGACTTGAGTGTTAGGTCATGTGACCCCTACCTGTATGGATATGTTATGTATGGCTCTTGGAGCCTTTTAAATAAAGTACTTTGAGTCATAGAGTTCTGTTGTGATGCAATGTTGTATTTGTACATATTGAGCATATTGCATGTATGATTGAAATGCTTGGTATGTGTGGGATCCGACACCTAGTTGTTTTCCTTTGGTAGCCTATCTTACAGGGAAATGCCTCCTAGTGTCTCCAATGAGCCTTGGTAGCTTGCTACTGCTCGAAACACGTAGGCTGGCCGGCATGTGTCCTTCTTCGTTCCTGTGTCTGTCCCTTAGGGGAAATGTCATGCGTTGTTCCTTTAAGTCCATGTAGCTTGCTACGACTTGGGTTCATACGTTGATGACCGACACGTTAGTTGCTGGGTCATGGATGCCTGTCTCTGTAATTTAGTGCCACTTTTGGTTTATAACTAGCCATGTCGGCCCGGGTTCTCTGTCATATGGATGCTGGCGACACTGTCATATACGTGTGCCAAAATGCGCAAACGGTCCCGGGCCAGGTAAGGTGGCACCCGTGGGGTTACCGTGCGTGAGGACGCAAAGTGATATGACGTGTTACAGCTAGATCGGTGTGACTTAGGATCGGGGTCCTGACAGCGTTGGCATCAGAGCTGGACTGCCTGTAGGTTTCTCAAGCCAAACTGGTCGATGTTGAGTCTAGAAAAATTCTTAGTTATATGCAGGGGAATTGATTGTGGAAGGGAACGTAAGGCTCTTTTTACTCCTTTACCTTATGCCCTTTTGATCTGAGTCTGTCTATTCTTTCTACGGGGATTTAGGATTAGGCCTCTTATCCTTACTAGGTTCACGTGTTACTAATCCGTAGACTCTTAGGATTGTTGGTTTCAAGCCTCAGTTCAGTTTCTATCCTTTGAGTATGATGATTGTTTAACCCGGAACCTTGATATGGAATTGTTGAGTGGCTATGCTATCATTTGTATGATGTCTCAAATCTTTGTTTGAGCATTTACAGTTGTTATGCTGCCCGATTTCTTCCAGAAACACTAATGCCTTTGCATTACCTCGTGTTTCAGATGTCTTGCCGCATCCCTCACCAAGTGGTTCGTTTGACTCGGTGCATTAATGTGCCCGGTCACACGGCCATGCTAGTCCGTGTGATGACTGAGACCGGTTATCGCTGGTATCCTGAATACACCGTGGAGGAACAGTACCGGGATTTCAATCAAAGTCAGTATTTCTGCACAGTCCGGATATACCCCTCATATCCCGGAGCTAATGATCCCATCCATTGGTCTTATGGACTAGGGATTACCATTGAGATGGCAGTGTAGGATGCCGCTTATTCGATGATGACCATTCTCCGTGCTAGGCATGCCCTGTTGCTGAACACTGAGTTCTGTTACATGCCAGACTCACTTCCCGGAGAGGAAGGCTACTACACTGGTCTGTATACTGATGCTGCTCATGAAGAGCCACTGCTTCAGACTACTGTTCAGATGTTGGAGGATAGGGACCGTGAGGTCCGTGCCCTCCGAATGGAGCGGTATAACACCCGAGCCGCCCACTGGACTACTTTGACACGGCTTGCACCTGCTGTGCACGCCGGATATCTGGACATGCGGGATTTGTACCCCGTGCAGACTCGTCTTCCTGATCGCATGGATTGGCGTGACGTTGGGGGTATTACACCTCCACGTGGGCGTCGGTTACCACCAGCATCGGGACCGAGACCACACCCATGCCCCTATGGTCCACAGCCTTCGAGTGCTCGCGAGTTCCAAGATCCGTCTGTACCACTTCCAGGCTACGGTGGTAATCTCTACGAGGATTACTACGCGAATGTCTGAGCTAGTCCGTGGTAGTAGTAGTATTGTAATAGTTGTATTTCCACAGTCCTGCGCGTCTTGTGGAATATGACTTAGTGTGTACTGAGTTCCGGAGGTGCAGTTAAATAATGTATAGGAGCTTGGAATGCCTCTGATGGGATGTATCGTCTTTCACCGTAGTTGTACTTTAGCCTTGGCTTGTACTAAACTTTGTATGGTGTGTATGACCACTGGTGTATATATAGCAGTTCCTATATTACCATGTCGTACGGATGAACATCTTTGCATTCCGTGTCATCCATTACATTCTGCACTTCTATGTCAAATTTTGCCATCCTTGTCTAAACCGTTGTTTTGTTTTCCTAGGATGGTCAACACTCGCAGCACTCCTGCTGCTCAGGAGCAGGGTGAGGCTAGTGGGGCTAGAGATGGGAATCTGCCCCAGCCACCCTCCTTGGCGGAAGTTATGCTCGAAGCAGAACGGAACAAGAGAGAGACTAACCGTCTGCTGGAACGCACAGAGCAGAACACTGGGTTCCGTCAGAGGAATGACGTGGTGTCAATCCACGATTTTATCAAGATGTGTCCACCAAAGTTCCATCACTCCACTGAACCTCTGGATGCTGATGACTGGCTACGTAGTATCACCCACAAGCTACACTCTGCCCGTGTGGCCGAAGCTGACAAGGTTATCTACGCCGCCTACCATCTTGAGGGCCCTGCCAGTCTTCAGTGGGAAAACTTTGAAGCTATGCATCCTACTGGCCAAGTCACTACCTGGGTTGAGTTCAGTGAGGCATTCCGTGAACATCACATTCCGGAAGGTCTCATGGATCCCAAGCGGGAGGAATTCTGCAATTTTACCCAGGGCCGGTTAACTGTGGATGGCTATAGCCGCGAGTTTGGTAACTTGACACGCTATGCACCTAAGGAAGTATCCACCGATGCCAAGAAACAGGCGAGGTTCCGCAAGGGACTCAGCCCCGAACTCCGTCGAGATCTACGTCTGCACGAGTGCACTTCCTTCTAGAAGTTGGTAAACAAGGCTATCAGTGCTGAAACAGGCCAGACCGACTTCGAGGCCACCCGCAAGCATACTCGAGACTTTGGTTCCTCATCCGGCTCTGGCTCTCATAAGCGCCGTGTGTGGGTTCCTAACACTGCTCTGCCACCCAAGTATACACCGAGGCCATCCTATGAGGCGCCTCGCCCAATTCAATAGTTTGCACCTGCTAAGACCTATGGAGGACCACCTTCCAACTTTGCTCCACGCACCACCACTGTGACTTGTTTCAAGTGTGGAGAACCGGGACACTACATGCGCGATTGTCCCCAGAACCAGCCAGGAAAACCCGTTGGTCGTGGTAAGCCAACCGGCAAGGTGAACTATGTCAAGCCAATCCCCACTGCACGTGGTCATGTCAACTATGTTTATGCCGAAGAAGCTTATGAGGATCCTAACGTCGTCCTTGGTACGCTTCTCGTAAACTGCCATCCGGCTTCTGTTCTTTTTGATACTGGAGCATCCCATTCGTTCATATCTGAGAGCTATGCTCGATTGCACAACATGACTTTTTGTGACATGCCTACTTCCATGGTTATTCAAACTCCTGGTTCAAAGTGGCAAACCTCTAGGGTAAGCCATTGAAATGAAATTCTTGTCGATAGACTTGTTTTCCTTGCATCTTTAATCGCTCTCAAGTCCTCGGACATAAACAACATCTTGGGTATGGATTGGATGACAACTCATTACGCCAAGATTGATTGCTTTACTAGGACCGTTCAACTTACACATCCATCCGGCAAGATAGTCAATGTCTTGACTCGAATGGCTGAACGTCAGCTCTATTCTCTTAATGCCAGCCCTCTACCAGAACTCGAAGATATCCCGGTAGTTCGTGACTTTCCGGATGTTTTTCCAGAAGAATTGCCAGGAGTTCCACCTGACAGAGATGTCGAGTTCGTGATAGATCTTATCCCTGGAACTGTCCCAATCTCTAGGAGACCTTATAAGATGGCACCTCTAGAATTAGCTGAGTTAAAGAAACAACTCGATGAGTCCTTGCAAAAAGGTTTCATCCGTCCTAGTTCTTCCCCTTGGGCTTGCCCCGTCCTCTTCGTCAAGAAGAAGGATGGAACGGAGCGGATGGTTGTAGATTACCGACCTGTCAATCTGGTCACCATAAAGAACAAGTATCCGCTTCCCAGGATCAACGACCTGCATGACCAGCTCGCTGGATCCTCAGTCTTCTCTAAGATGGATTTGAGGTTGGGCTACCATCAAATCAAAATCAAGAACGGGGACATTCCTAAAACGGCTTTCGTTACTCGTTATGGCCAATATGAGTACACCGTTATGTCCTTCGGATTAACCAATGCCCCAGCTACCTTCTCTCGGTTAATGAATTCTATATTCATGGAGTATTTGGATAAATTCGTCGTGGTATACCTCGATGATATACTCATTTTCTCCAAGAACAAGGAAGATCATGCCGAGCATTTAAGGTTTGTATTGACGAAGCTTCGAGAGCACCGCCTTTATGCCAAATTCTCTAAATGTGAATTTTGGTTGCCAGAAGTAACCTATCTAGGTCATGTGATCTCTGGCAAGGGTATTGCTGTCAATCCCGAGCGAGTTCAAGCCGTACTTGATTGGACTCCTCCTGAATCGGTCAAGCAAGTTAGGAGTTTTCTTGGCTTAGCGAGCTATTGCCGACGTTTCGTCGAGAACTTCTCCAAGGTTGCTAAACCTCTAACTGAACTCCTCAAGAAAGATAAAAAGTTTGAGTGGACCCCACAGTGCTAGTCCAGTTTTCAGGAACTGAAAAGACGCCTGACATCTGCACCTGTACTGGTACCACCAGATTTTTCCAAGGATTTTATAATCTATTGCGACGCCTCGCGACAAGGACTAGGTTGCATTCTCATGCAAGATCGTCAAGTGATTGCATACGCATCTCGACAGTTGCGTCCACACGAGGATAACTATCCTACTCATGATCTAGAGCTTGCAGCTGTAGTCCATGCACTTAAAACATGGCGACATTACCTTCTTGGTAATCGCTGTGAAATCTTCACAGATGACCAAAGTTTGAAGTATATCTTCACCCAACCGGATTTAAATCTCAGGCAAACACGTTGGGTTGAGTTGCTCACCGACTACGACTTAGGAATCACTTACACTCCTGGAAAGGCCAATGTCATGGCTGATGCGCTAAGTCGTAAGTCATATTGTAACAACTTAATGTTACAACAAAGTCAACCACTTCTCCACGAGGAATTCCGTAAGCTTAACCTTCACATTGTTCCTCGAGGATTCCTTTCCACCTTGGTGGCGAAACCTACCCTTATGGATCAAGTTATAGCTGCCCAGAAGCGTGATAAAGGTATATCCCGACTCCAAGAGAACATTGCTAGCGGACTCGCTAAAAGTTTCTCTATGGATGATCGAGGTGTTGTTTTCTTTGAGAACCGTGCAGTGGTTCCCAAGAACCACCATCTACGGCAGTTAATCCTTAAGGAGGCTCATGAATCTCCTCTCACGATTCATCCCGGTAGTACTAAAATGTATAAGGATCTACGTCAGAGATTCTGGTGGACTAGGATGAAGAGAGAAATCGCTCAATTCATTGCTAACTGCGACGTTTGTCGTCGAGTCAAAGCAGAGCATCAACGGCCTGCTGGCACCCTTCAACCTTTAGCTATTCCTGAATGGAAATGGGACAAAGTCGGTATGGACTTCATTACCGGGTTTCCCAGGTCCAGGAAAGGGAATAATGCTATCTTCGTCGTTATCGACCGCCTCTCTAAAGTAGCTCATTTCCTACCTGTTCGAGAGAGTATTACCGCTAGCCAGCTAGCAGACTTATATGTCTCTCGAATAGTATCACTTCATGGTGTGCCATTGGAGATTAACTCGGACCGTGGAAGTCTTTTCACTTCCCGATTTTGGAAAGTTTCCAGAATGCCATGGGAACTCATCTCTCCTTCAGTACCGCCTTCCATCCCCAGTCAAGTGGTCAAGTGGAACGAGTCAATCAAATTCTGGAAGACATGCTTCGAGCCTCTGTCATTTCTTTCGGTATGGAATGGGAAAAGTGTCTTCCCTTTGCCGAATTCGCTTATAACAATAGTTATCAAGCCAGCTTGGGCAAAGCTCCCTTCGAAGTTCTATATGGACGAAGGTGTCGAACAACTCTTAACTGGTCAGAGACCGGGGAAAGACAATTCTTTGGCCCGGATATGATTCAGGAAGCAGAAGAAAAAGTTCACATCGTTCGTGAGAGATTGAAAACAGCCCAGTCTCGCCAAAAGAGCCAATATGATAGTCATCATAAGGCTGTGACTTTTGAACTCGGCGATAAGGCTTACCTTCGGGTTACTCCTCTTAAGGGAACCCATCGCTTCGATATCAAAGGCAAAGTGGCCCCTCGTTACATCGGTCCTTTTCGCATTCTTGCCAAACGAGGAGAAGTTGCCTACCAATTGGAACTACCTCCGCACCTCTCCAGAGTTCATGATGTTTTCCACGTTTCTCAACTCAGGCGTTGCTTCTCGGATCCTATCCGCGGAGTGGACCACGAAACGCTTGATCTCCAAGACAATCTCACATATCGAGAATACCCCGTTCGTATTCTTGATCAAACTGAGCGCACCACTCGACGCCACAATATCAAGTTTCTCAAGGTTCAGTGGTCACATCATTCCGAGAGTGAAGCTACTTGGGAAAGGGAGGATCGTGTTCGACTTGAGTACCCCACCCTCTTTCCGGAGGAACCCGAATCTTGGGACGCGATTCTTTTAAGTGGGGGTGAGTTGTCACATCCCTAGCTAGCACTTGCATTAGGACCTAACTAGAGTGTGCATCATGTCTACATTCAAAGAAACTTGAAATGGGATTAACAGAAACCCCAAAACCCCTCTCCTAACAACTAGGGTTTGCTAAAAAAAAATCCAATGTACCCAAAATGCCCTTCAAAAATGTTCATCATTTCTGCCTTGGTCTTAACCCTCTGCCAAAAATGGTGCACAATTTTCTAGGACAATCTAGGGCTTTGGCTTAAATCATATGGTATTTGAATTTGGGCATTTAAATACTATAAAATATTTTACATGCTCAAATAATCATAAACTATAATGTTTCCTACTGTTCATAATATATACAGTAGGTATGACAAGTGTTATGAGTTACAAAAATGCTCTGGCATTTTATTTAAATGAACAAAGCTGCAAAAGAAATGAAACAGAAAAGAAAATAGAAAAAAAGGGGAGAGAGAGAAGCTTACCTGGCGCCCCACCCGGCCCACCTGCCGGCCCAGCCCAGCTGCCGCTCGAGCGAGCTGCTTGGCTCGGCCAGGCAGGCAGGCAGGTGCTCGACGGTGACCGCGCCGCGTGCCACGCAGCTGCCCGCCGCCTTGCTTCATCCCCTCGCCGTCCTGGAGGGATGGTTCGGTCGTCCACGTCCTCCCCGACCTCGCAGACACCTCCACCTCCCCCCAGTTCCTCTCCCTCGCTCTCTCCGCGCCATGGCCGACGCCGCCGTGTTCGCACCGTCGTAGAAGCCGCGTCCACCGTCGTCCCTGAGCCCCGCCTTGGTGTCCATCGTCTCCGCTGTCCTCGAGTGCTTCGAACAGGCCGAGCCCCGAGCGCTCGCCCGCCTTGGAGACGCCCCCGACCTCTTCTTCCCCAACTCCGGCCGCGGAGATCCCTCTCGCCGTTCCGCTCAGCTCCGACCACCTCCGAGCTCGCTCCAGCGCTTGCTGCAACCCCTGTGAGCCTAGCTTCATCCTCCCCCTCTCCGTTGGCTCTCTTTTGCCCTGGAACGCACTGCACAAAGCTCCACCACACGCACCGCCGCCCTGCTCGCCGCCGGTGATGCTCCGGTGACCATTTGGTCACTGGCACCCGTCCATCACACTCACCGCAGCACGTAGATGCGAAAGGTGCTACGCACGCATCGCCTAGGCCCCTGCAGCCGCATCTCCACACACGCCCGACGCCGGTCGCCGCCGTTGAGCTCGTTGCCGTCGTCTCCGGCCACCCCAGGTCCAGCGACCACCACCATCCGACGCGCAACAGCAAGGGCTTTCCAACGCACCTAACCGCAGCTCGAGTCGTGCACCGTAGGCGATTTCCGAAGCACGCCGTGTGGGACTAACACATGTAGGTATTGAACGTGAAACCTAATGCTTTCATGGACATCATCTTGTGTTTAATCCACTCTATGTCCATGGATATATTTGTTTGTTCCTTGTGGGACTAACACATGTAGGTATTGAAAGTGAAACTCACTCCAATTGATTGCTCCAAATGATCTACATCTACATTGAGCATCTATATCTTCAACACGTACATGAAGTCATTATCGACAAAACCCAAGGTTAGTTCATCCCTCTTAGTGGGGATATCACATCTAGGGGGAGCTTTACTCTAAGAATTGAGATAAAGCAACTCTAATGGTGTGAACACAACAATGCTTTATGTAAAAGTGGTAACCCCACTTGTGCTTAAACGATGAGTATGACCTATGATCAAATGTTCTCATTTGACTCCTAAGTCAATATACTCATATATAGATGACCTAGTCATTGCCAATTGCTTGATAGATGCTTGAGCGTCTGTGCATGCTTTGCCACATGGTTCATTGGCTATCTTATTGTGTGAGCATGTTGAGTGCATATTTTTTCTCATTCCAGGACATCCATTTGTTGCTTTGATTGTGTAGCTTTCCTCTTTTGCCAAATGGATGGACAAGAATGCCTAAGTACCCCCTCTAGCTATCTATGCTTTTGTTGTCTCAAACTCTATTCATGCTACATCGCAAAGTTTGATCATGTCAGGTTCGAACCCTCTGGGTGAGGAGCACTCGAAGTCACCTATTCACCATAGACTTAAACTTCCAAAACCTCTTAGTGAATTTCGATCGGACCGATTCATCCCTTTCGGTCATACAGAGTCCATTAAGTTGATCTAGGTTTTCAATCTTGGTGCAACTGATTAGAACAATTGGGTCACACCGAGTTGCAATAATTGCTAGCAGTTTTGCATCTCGGTGCCACCGAGCCGTTCCACTCGATCACACCGACAGGGTCTGGATATAAATACCCACGGGCGAACTTTGGAAATTTTTCCGAATCTTTTCACGCACGCATGTCCAGCTCTGCCAACTTGAGGTTTCTGGATCGTCTTCTCGTCACCATTGACCCCCTATCGCTGGTCTCTGCCGCCGTCAACGGGAATCTCTGCCGTCGTTGTCACCATAGCAAACTCATCGCTGAGTTAGGGTATGAGTTCGATCCTTTGAGCTTTCTCAATCCGATTCTTAGCACAAAGTCAATGCCATGTTTCTTTCCACGTTGGAGATCATCCTATCCAGAGAAAACTCCCTTCAGAATAGATTTGATTCAAAAATTAGGGTTTGGTTTCCAGCGAACTTATCTCAGACCGACCGAGTTGTAGAAATGGATCTCACCGATTTGGCTTAGGCCATTGCACTTGTAACTTTCGATCTGACCGAAACTTACAAATCGGCGTGACCGAGTTCACTCAGTGAAACCCTAGCAATCTCGAAGTCACCGAACTATGTCTCAGAATGACTGATTTCACCAGTTTAGACTCTAAAAGTTGCTTCGGTGTCACCGAGTTTAACAAATCGGTAGCTTCGAAATGCTTTTTGTAGAAACCTAAAACTAAGTTTTTGACTCAATTGTTCTGCAAAAATCTCTACACTTTGTGATGCTCATCCACTCTACCTCAACTATATCTATTCACAAGGTCAGCTTGCAGTTTCAGTTATGTCTGAGGGCAGTGTCAACCTGAACAGGTCAGTGGAGCAGGCAGATCTGCGTGAGGGCTCTAGTCCCTCCAACAACAGCTACTATGAGAGCAGCAGAAGCACTCCAAGCAATCTGCCAAAGGCTGCCACCAAGACTATGAAGAAGAAAAATTCTGACAGTGAGGATGAAGACTTTGTGGCTCAAGAAGTCACTTCAAAGATGAGGGTTGACAACAAGGAGTATGGCACTGCAGCTGCAACCAAGCCTGGGTTGCAAAATAAAGCTCCAACCAAGAGAGTGCCTATGTCAAAATCAAGATCTTCCACTCAAGAAACCATGGTGTTTACTCTTGAAACAGGAGATGATAAGCCAGCAGGAACCAAGAAGAGAGCTAGGAAGACTACTGCCAGAGTGATTGGCAAGCCATCCAGGAGAGATGATGATGATGCTCATGACGATGATGCAGATGAGCCTGTTGCACCTGCCACAAGGACTCGGAAGCTGATGGGGGATGACATCAAAGCCAGGGCTGCTCCATCAAAGCCCAAAGCTTCCCCAAGGCTTCAGCACCCAGGAGATCCACCAGAGACATTCCTGCAGCTGAGAAGAACAAGGCCCCAGTGCCAGATGTTTTAGAAGGAGAGAATGATCAAGAAGAGGAATCCTCGGATGATGATGAGTCTATGATGCTCAGGAAGCTTAAGCCAAAAATTCCAGATCATAATGATGCCCATCTTGTAGTAGAAAACATGAAACTAGAAAGGGATGCAGGTCTAAGACTTTGGAGACAGACTGATCCATATGCTACCAGGAGGAGAACTGTTGTGGACTACATGTTTCACACCAAGGAACAACAGGACTTCTATGAGACAGTCTTGTTGGACAAGAAACCCATTCTTTGTGACATCAAGTGGGTTGACTGGAAATACATTGACAAGCATGTTGATTTCTTTCCAGGTGTGCATGAAAGCTTCAGGCCGAATGAGGTTGACAAGTTTGTTGGAAAGAAATTAAACTGACCAGATGGAACGATGAGATGCTCATGCAATTCTACTATAGTGCTCATTTCTATCCAGATGGGAGAATTGTATGGATGACAGAAGGAACAAGATACCAATCAACAGTTGCAGAATGGGAAAGTTTAATAAATGCTCCCAAGGAGGATGACAATCACACGGATGTGTATGCCAAGCCCAGGAAGGATCATGACTCTATGGCAAACATGTACAAGCCAATTCCTGACAAAGACTTGAAGGCTCACAAGGTTGGTTCTATATATCATCTTATGTCTGGACTGACCACTATGAACACCGTATTGAGGCGCACCTTGTTTCCCAAGTCAGGAGATCATAGGATGATCTGAGGTCACTCCATTAACTTGCTTCACATGTTTGATGTTCCAGAGAAGTTCAATGACATGAGCCTGATTGTGGAGACAATCAAGAGGACAACAGTGGACCAAAAGAGGTCTTGTTGATATGCCCCTCACATACAGATGCTGATCAACTCCTGGTTGGAGAAAGGAACATATCTGCTTGACAAGAGGCATCTACCTCTTAGGCCAGAATTTGAGGACAATGAAGTTGTCATGGATGCATCCCATCGCACATCTGTTGAAGGCCAAGAGAAGATTTAGAGCCTTCTGTCACCATGGCGGAAAGAAAGGGGTGCCACGGCAAGGACAACGAAAATGGTGCCATGGCAACATTCTTGTTATCCGACAACTCATTTAAAGTGCAACTAATCCCCGGGTGGTTTTGGCAATTAATAACAACATATATATCATTGAACTAATAGTTACTTGAGAATCATTTCAGAGAAGTTCAGTGATATGGGTATGGCAATGACTGAAGAAGTGGACCCCTCAAAATGCTAAGGCAAGCATTGGCAAAAGCTCAAGACTCCATTTTTGGTTTAGTGATCCAAGATCACATTGAGTCCATAGGAAAAGCCAATACTATTAAAAGGGGATGAGGTTGTGTTGATGATCTGGTTGCTCAAGTGCTTAGTGATATATCTCCTTAAACTATCAGCAACCTTCACTACAATATACACTCATAAGTAATCTTGGTCCCACCGATTATTCAAACTCAGTCACACCGAGATGAACCACCTCAGCCATAAGCCAAACCCTAGAAAAATCGGATATTCCGAGTTTGAAATCGGTTTCACCGAAACATGGGCTGCCAAGCTTCTGTAACCTTCTGTCATCTAATCGGTGTCACCGAGATGATGAAGTCGGTCCCACCGAAACTGGCATGCTCCTGTATTTGCTCAAATCGGAATAACCGAGATGGTATTTTCGGTCCCACCGAAAACCCCAACGTTCACATTATTCGAACTTTCGGTCTGACCGAGTTGTCCACTTCGGTCTCACCGAGATTGCTCAATTATGTGTGTAACGGCTGGATTTTGTGTGGAGGCTATATATACCCCTCCACCCCCTCTTCATTCGTGGGGAGAGAGCCATCAGAAAGAACTACCACTCCTACCTTACATTTCTGAGAAGAGAACTACCTACCCTTGTGTTGAGATCAAGTTGCTCCACTCCTACCATATGAAACTTGATTTCTAACCTTCCCAAGTTGCTTTCCACTCAATCCTTTCTTCCACCACAGCCAAATCAGTGAGGAGAGTTGAGTGTTGGGGAGATTATCATTTGAAGCACAAGAGCAAGGAGTTCATCATCATCTACAACATCTATTACCTTTTGGAGGGTGGTACCTCCTAGATTGGTTAGGTGTCGCTTGGGAGCCTCCGTCATCGAGATGTGGAGTTGAACCAAGAAGTTTGTAAGGGCAAGGAGATCGCCTACTTCGTGAAGATCTACCCCGAGTAAGGCTAGCCCTCCGTGGGCGTAGGCCATGATCGAATAGACAAGGTTGCTTCTTCGTGGACCCTTCGTGGGTGGAGCCCTCCGTGGACTCGCGCAGCCGTTACCCTCCGTGGGTTGAAGTCTCCATCAACGTGGATGTACGATAGCACCACCTATCAGAACCACGGGAAAAATCACCGCGTCTCCAAAATTGCGTTTGCTCTTCTCCACCTCTCTTTACTACATGTGCAATTTACTTTCCGCTGCCTATACTCTAGAATTGCATGTGTAGGGTGATACTTGACTTGATCATAATTCTGAAACTACCAAAAACTGTTCTTTGTCAAAAGGCAGAATTTTTATATTTACAAGTAGTCTAATCACCCCCCTCTAGACATACTTTCGATCCTACAAGTGGTATCAGAGCTTTGGTCTCCATTGTTTTGGTTTCCATTGCATTGGACTCCATAAGCTTGGTTTCACAACCTAGGAGAGTATGGCGTCTAGTGAGGGTAATTATCGTAGAGGTCCTTACTTTGATGGTACAAATTTTGCTAGTTGGAAACATAAAATGAAAATGCATATTCTTGGTCATAACCCAGCCGCATGGGGCATTATTTGTGTTGGTATGCAAGGTGAATTCTTCGAGGAAGGAAAAGTTCCGGATCGCGAAGCTACACCTGAAGAATTGCGGATGTTGCAAAACAATGCTCAAGCTTGTGACATTCTCTTCAATGCCTTGTGTCCCGAGGAGTTCAACAAAATCAGCCGTCTTGAGAATGCTAAAGAGATTTGGGATACTTTGGTTGAAATGCATGAAGGTACCGAGTCTGTGAAGGAATCAAAGCTAGATATTCTTCAAGGTCAACTTGACAAGTTCAAGATGAAGGATGGTGAAGGAGTCGCTGAAATGTACTCTAGGCTTGCTCTCATCACAAATGAGATTGCCGGCTTAGGAAGCGAAGAAATGACCGACCGATTCATCATCAAGAAGATTCTCAGAGCTTTGGATGGAAAGTATGACACCGTGTGCACTTTGATCCAAATGATGCCAAACTACAAGACTCTCAAGCCAACTGAAGTCATTGGAAGAATTGTTGCTCATGAGATGACACTTAAGGATAAGGAAGAGCTTCACAACAAGTCAAGTGGTGCTTACAAAGCTACAAGTGATGCTCCCACAACCTCAAGTGACAAGTTAGTTTCCAATGAAGAGATAAGCCTAATGGTTAAGAACTTCAACAAATTCTACAAGTATAGAGGCAAAGAGGGAAGCTCAAAGTCTAGATCATATGATGAAAAGAGATCTTCTAGTCGTGATCGAAACTGCTACAATTGTGGAAGACCCGGACACTACTCAAATGAGTGTACGGCTCCCCACAAGAGAAGAGAAGAATCTCCAAGAAGAAGATCAAGAGATGAGTCACCTCGGAAAGAGAGAAGGAGTAGAGATGATCGCTATGAACGAAGACCCTCTCGGAGAAGCAAGGATTCGGAGAGGAAAGACAAGTCATCAAGGAGCTACACAAGAAGAAGACATCAAGCTCATGTAGGTGAATGGGTCTCCGGCTCCGACTCCGACAATCAATCCGATGGAAGCTATCACTCCGACTCCGACTATAGTCAAGATGAAGGTGTTGCCGGTCTTGCTCTCGTATCCTCCAACTCCAACTCCTACGACTTATTTGATTCACCAAATGAGGGAATTGGAAGATGCTTCATGGCTAAAGGCCCCAAGGTATCACACCCTGAATTCATTGACTTCAATAGTGATGAGGATGACTTGCTTAGTGAAGATGAGCTCTTGCATGATAAATCTAGTGAGCCTAGTAACGATGAAAATGCTAGTAGTCTTTATAGTCGAGAAGAGTCGAATAACAATGCTATGAAGGAGATTGAGTGTCTAACTAAAGAACTAAACACTCTTAAGTTAGCTCATGAAACAACTCAAGAAGATCATAGAGAGCTCTTAAGATCTCATGAGAAGCTACGCTTCGAGAAGCTCACTCTAGAGCAAGAACATGAGTTTCTAAAAGCGATCAATGACGATCTTCGAAAGAAGAGTTCTTCATATCTTGCCAAACGACTTCTCTTGTCTAATTTCTTGCCACCCATTAAGACTAAGCATGACAAGCATAAGAAAAATTCTTCCTCTAGCAGTAACAATAACCATGTTAGATCTAATATTGTTGCTTCTAGTAGTTCTCTTGATTCCACTAACAATGTTTCAAGCCAAGTTACACTTGAGCAAGAGAATAGTTTATTGAAAGGGATCATAGAGAAAGGTGTCTACAAGAGCCTTGCCGGAAGCAAGAACTTTGAGGAAATTGTTCGCAAGCAAGGAAGGCACCGGAAGAATCAAGGAATTGGTTTTGAGCGAAAGTTCAACGCCGAAGGTGTTGGGTGGGAAGAAGGTCAATATCCTACTCCACAGTTTGTTTCTCAAAAGGAGAAGTATGATCCTACTTCTTCCAATGTGGAACAAGCTCAAGATGACCTTCCACCACAAGACCACAAGCTAAAAGCTAAGGACAAGCTTCAAGAGGAGATTGATGCATTCATTGAAGCACCTCAAGCCAGGGTCAAGTGGGTTCCCAAGGACACGTCAAGTTCTACTTCGTCAAGCTCAACTACAACCCCAAGGATTCCCATCAAGATGATGTGGATCCCGAAGAAGAAGAACTAGAAGGTTCTTGAGGGTGACTCCGCCAACATACCTCACTCACATTCATTTTGGCAAGAACTTGTACAATCAACTTCCACATCATGCACTAGTTCATGGAGTCACAAACCCTCTTGTTGGTAAGTCAAGGGACAAGGTAATCATTGCTTTCATGGACATCATCTATTGTGAACTTCAATCTATGTCCATGGATATCCTTGTTTGTTCCTTGTGGGACTAACCCATGTAGGTATTGAAAGTGCCCTAATCCAAAGGATAGCTCCCAACTCTTGATGATCTCCATCAACATTGAGCATCCACATCTTCAACGTCTACATGAAGTCTTCTACGACAACCCAAGGTTAGTTTGACCCTTTAAAAGGGGTTCTCACATCTAGGGGGAGCTTTGCTCTAAAAAATTGAGCTAAAGCATCTTCAAATGATGTGAACACATCAATGCATTATGTAAAAGTGGTAACCCCACTTGTGCTTAAACGATGAGTATGACCTATGATCAAATGTTCTCATTTGGCTCCTATGTCAAAATACTCATATAAAGATGACCTAGTCATCGACAAATTGTGTGTTAGTAGCTAGAGTTTTGGTTGTGCATGTTTGACACATATTTCATTTGCTATCTTATTGTGTGAGCATGTTGAATGCATGATTTTATCCATTCGAGGACATCCATTTGTTGTTTTGGTTGTTTTGATTTTTTTTCTGGCCAAATGGATGGACAAGAATGCCTAAGTACCCCACCTAGCTATCTATGCTTTCTTGTCTCAAATTCTATTCATGCTTATATCACAAACTTTGAACAAGTCATTTTCGGACCCTCCGAGTGAGGAGCACTCGGAGCCACCGATCCGTCAAGGGCTAACTTCCAAAACCTTCTAAGTGATTTCGGTCAGACCAACTTTCTCCAACTCGGTCAAACCGAAAGCATTTAGACTGATCTAGGTTTCATCTCGGTGAAACCGAGTTGTAATTTTTGGCGTGACCGAAATGCATAACTGCCTGGCAGTTATTCATCTCGGTGCCACCGAGTTTTTCAACTCCGTCCCACCGACAGCAAAGGGATATATATACTGAGGGCAGCGCGCGTTGATTACTCCTTCAAACGTTTTCGCTCCCACATCCTCTGCTGCCGTCGCCTTATCTCCGGATCGTCGCCGTCGTCGCCTGTGCGCCCTCGCCGCAGGTCTCCATCGCCGTCAACGGACTTCTCCTCCGCACCGTTGCCGCCGTAGAGAGACTCCACCAATTTAGGGTGAGGAATGATCCCACTCGTGCTCCCATCTCCGATTCAATGCACGTTTGGTTTGCCCAATATCTTGCCACGATTGAAATCTTCCTTTACACCAGATCGGTTCGTTTGAACTAGCTTCGAGTAAAAATTTTAGGGTTAGGTTTCCACGGAACACATCTCGATGAAACCGATTTTAAAATTTCGGTGTGACCGATTCGGCCTCTGGCCATTGCACTGCACCTTTCGGTCCAACCGAGTTGTGCAAATCGGTGTGACCGAAATAGAGTTTTAGTGAAACCCTAGTGTTTCGGTAGGACCGAAACCCACTTCGGTCAAACCGAAAGTGGTGTGTAAAGTTTCTGTTTCACACTTCGGATTCACCGAACTTTAAACTCGGTCTGACCGATATATCTTCTGTGAAAACTTAAAACTAAAATTTGAACTCATTTTGTTTGCAAAAACTTCTGCAGTTTGTGATAACTCCTCTTCTCTGCCTATACCTTATCTATTCACAGGTTGTCAGCCATGTCAGATGCCAGTGACAGTCAGAACAGGTCAGAGTCACCTATCGCAGACATTCCTGAGGCAGACACTAGTCCAGAGACTAGTAGCCCATTTGATGATGGTGAGAGGAGTACACCAAGTGGCTTGCCTCCTGCAGCCACCAGAGCCAGAAAGGAAAAGAATTCCGATGATGAGGATTCTGATTTCGTTGCTGAGGAAGAGGTGACCTCCAAGCCTAAGAGGAAGGTTGTTGCCAAAGAGCAACAAGGTCAGCAATCAAAGAAGGGCACCAGCAAAGTCAAGCAATCAACTGTTGCCAAGAAGCTGAACTTGGGAGAGCCAGCTCCAAGCAAAGTGAAGAAAACCTCCAAGAGAAAGAGGGTTGTGTATAGTGATCCTCATGCAGATGCAGCAGCCGAGGATGAAGAAGAAGAAGCACCCCAGCCTGCTCCTCAGAAGCAGAAGCTCATGGGTGATGCCATTAAGGTCGGAGCCACTTCAAAGCCCAAGAAATCTACTCAAGCTAAGGCAGCACCAGCAAAGCCTACTGCCAAACCCAAGAGGACTGCAGCTGACCAGAAAAGGTCATGTGGATTTGCCCCACAGATTCAGATGCTTATCAATGCCTTGTTTGGCACGGGCAAATTCTTGTTGGATAGAAAACACTTACCACTGCAGCCAGAGCATGAAGACAATGTTGTTGTGATGGACGAGGAGGATCCAACATCTGTTGAAGGTCAAGCCAAGATTGAAGCTGCTAGGAAAGCCAAAGCTGATAAAGAAGCAGCAGCAGCAGCAGCTAAACCAAAGAGTTTTGGAGAACAGATTCTTGAAGCTACCCAAAGGATTGAACAACGCCTGGCCAGCATTGAACAATCTCAGGAGAGCTTAGAGAGGATTGTTGACGAGAAGATCCACGCTCTGGACGTGAAGCTGACTGAAATTCAAGTGACCGTCAACAAGCTTGAGGCAGACATGGAGGAAGCAAAGCAGGACAAGGCAGAGCTTGTGCAGGATGACTTAGTCCAGGACTCTCATCGCCAGACTGCTCCGGTTCCCAGAGGATCCCGATCAGCTGCTATTCCAGTGACTGACACCAGGACTACAACTTCAGCACCTCCTACAGCTCCAGCAGTTACTCCAGCTACAGCTCCTGTGTCCACTCCTCCAGCACAGACATCAGCTGAAGTCTTCGCCGATGCCGTCATATCTACTCCGACATCTACCCAGACAGGAGCCGCCAGCAGAGCCCACAGTGACGTTTAGCTCTATGCTTTTTCAAACTTTTTGGTAACTTGTTGCCAAAGGGGGAGAAATTGTATAGATCATAGGGCTTCGAGAGAGAGAGTGATGTTGTCTTTGCGCTTTTGCTCATTCGTTCTTTTGTGGTTTCTTTGAGATACTTTTGGTTTTCGAAACTTTCAGTGTTCTTGATACTACGTTTGATGCTACCTTAACGAGTGCTTAGTCGTACTATGCTTTAATGTGTGCTTAATGCTTATCATATGCTATTCCTATCTTGCATGGCTATTTACTCATGTCTTGGTGATTGGGTGCATGCTATTCATTCTTATCATTTTGTGCGCTCCACCAAGATGTATGTGACATGAAAGAGTGACCCATGATCCTAATCGATTGTGCATTTGCATTCAAACGCAAATCTTAAATAATGCACAAATTTAGGGGGAGCTCTTGCTTATCACATACTTCTCAAAGCGACGATATTATTCATTGATTATATCCATTGTCGAAGCTTTGATCTATATGTTGTCATCAATTACCAAAAAGGGGGAGATTGAAAGTGCAACTAATCCCCGGGTGGTTTTGGCAATTAATAACAACATATATATCATTGAAATAATAGTTATTTGAGAATCATTTTAGAGAAGTTCAGTGATATGGGTATGGCAATGACTGAAGAAGTGGACCCCTCAAAATGCTAAGGCAAGCATTGGCAAAAGCTCAAGACTCCATTTTTGGTTTAGTGATCCAAGATCACATTGAGTCCATAGGAAAAGCCAATACTATTAAAAGGGGATGAGGTTGTGTTGATGATCTGGTTGCTCAAGTGCTTAGTGATATATCTCCTTAAACTATCAGCAACCTTCACTACAATATACACTCATAAGTAATCTCGGTCCCACCGATTATTCAAACTCAGTCACACCGAGATGAACCACCTCAGCCATAAGCCAAACCCTAGAAAAATCGGATATTCCGAGTTTGAAATCGGTTTCACCGAAACATGGGCTGCCAAGCTTCTGTAACCTTCTGTCATCAAATCGGTGTCACCGAGATGATGAAGTCGGTCCCACCGAAACTGGCATGCTCCTGTATTTGCTCAAATCGGAATAACCGAGATGGTATTTTCGGTCCCACCGAAAACCCCAACGTTCACATTATTTGAACTCTCGGTCTGACCGAGTTGTCCACTTCGGTCTCACCGAGATTGCTCAATTATGTGTGTAACGGTTGGATTTTGTGTGGAGGCTATATATACCCCTCCACCCCCTCTTCATTCGTGGGGAGAGAGCCATCAGAAAGAACTACCACTCCTACCTTACATTTCTGAGAAGAGAACTACCTACCCTTGTGTTGAGATCAAGTTGCTCCACTCCTACCATATGAAACTTGATTTCTAACCTTCCCAAGTTGCTTTCCACTCAATCCTTTCTTCCACCACAGCCAAATCAGTGAGGAGAGTTGAGTGTTGGGGAGATTATCATTTGAAGCACAAGAGCAAGGAGTTCATCATCATCTACAACATCTATTACCTTTTGGAGGGTGGTGCCTCCTAGATTTGTTAGGTGTCGCTTGGGAGCCTTCGTCATCGAGATGTGGAGTTGAACCAAGAAGTTTGTAAGGGCAAGGAGATCGCCTACTTCGTGAAGATCTACCCCGAGTAAGGCTAGCCCTCCGTGGGCGTAGGCCATGATGGAATAGACAAGGTTGCTTCTTCGTGGACCCTTCGTGGGTGGAGCCCTCCGTGGACTCGAGCAGCCGTTACCCTCCGTGGGTTGAAGTCTCCATCAACGTGGATGTACGATAGCACCACCTATCGGAACCACGGGAAAAATCACCGCGTCTCCAAAATTGCGTTTGCTCTTCTCCACCTCTCTTTACTACATGTGCAATTTACTTTCCGCTGCCTATACTCTAGAATTGCATGTGTAGGGTGATACTTGACTTGATCATAATTGTGAAACTACCAAAAACTGTTCTTTGTCAAAAGGCAGAATTTTTATATTTACAAGTAGTCTAATCACCCCCCCTCTAGACATACTTTCGATCCTACACTCATCGAGATTGACGATGCAAAAGAAAGTGTGGATGTGTGGAACATGAAAAAGAGGGTGGGGTCATCTCGGTTACCGGGGTCCCACATTTTGATGACAAGGCAAGCGAGGAACATCCAAGCGACAATTCGGACACGGTGCCAACATGAGCATCTCGTACACACAATGCATTTGTCCATGGGTCATCGTCTCGAAGGTTATACCTTTGAATCATGCGTTCAAGATGGTTCGGGTTCGATGGGATGTAGTTGTTCACGGGTCATCGTCGAAGTAGTCGTACATGGCGATGGTAGTGGAAGTAGTGGTACTCGTTTAGAAGATGAACTTGACGAATTCGAGGTCTTCGGGCTCGATATTAGTTGTACACGTTTCGAAGAGGAACTTGGCGTATCCATGTACTTGGCATTCCAGTGTGGTAGTTGTTCACTTGACGGTCTTGAAGGATTCCTAAGGGTACTAGACGATACAAAAATGCTCCTGCTCGTGCTGGTCAACCGGGATGTTGAGGTTGTCCGCTACGACATGCCTTAGTGGTGCAACACGGGCAGGTCCTAGCGCTAGTGGCTGAAGTGGAGAATATCATGCAACGGGGCGTTGGAGGGCTAATGGCAGCAGGAGGTGGTCAACGAAGCAGGAAAGCCAAGGCAGTATGCGGATGATGGTGGAGGCAGGATGATGGCGCTGTTGGTGCAGGGCTCGAAGGCACCATGGCATTGGTCAAGGGAGGCTTGGGAAGGTGCGATGCTCAACGTGAGGAAAAGCCAGCGGCACGTGGTGATGCAGGCGCGGCGACAGAGTGATAGAGTGATGCAGGCGCGGCACGTGGTAAATCCTCACAAATACCTGAGTATGACAGTTAATTTATCGGCCATTTGCAAACAGATTTGAGTTGGTGTCAACTTATTCAAATCAAGTCTTCTATACAAAGAGAAAGGCATAACACTAATACCGGCTCCTAAATCACATAAAGCAGTTATAACATAGTTTATTTTAATGGTGCATGGTATAGTTGGTATTCCCGGATCTCTTAGCTGCCCTTCAACGTGTAGTTTGCAAGCATGGTGGAAATTTCAGCTTCCGATGTCTTTATTTTATTAGTAACAATATCTTTTATATACTTAGCATAGGGAGATATTTTCAAGATATCGGTCAAACACAAACACAAAAAGACATGCTAAGCATTTCACAACAGTGCTCAAATTCCTCATCATCTTTATTCTTAGAGGCTTTAGGAGGAAAGGGAATGGGTTTCTGAACCCATGGTTCTCTCTCCCTACCATGTTTCCTAGCAATGAAGTCTCTTTTTTCATACCTTTTGTTCTTAGGTTGTGGGTCATCAAGATCAACAACAGGTTCCATCTCTACGTCATTATCGTTACTTGGTTGAGCATCAACTTGAACATAATCATTATCATAGTTACTAGGTTCATGTTTATTACCAGATAGAGTATCAGCATCATAGAAATATCATTAGGATTTTTAGGTGTGTCTACAGTAGGTTCACTAGAAGCATGCAAAGTCTCATCATTTTTCCTTTTATATGAACTAGGTGCATCAACACTAATCCTTTGAGAGTCTTGTTCAACTCTTTTAGGATGACCTTCAGGATAAAAGGGTTCCTGAGTCATTTTACCAGTTGTAGTCATAACCCTAACAACATGATCATTTTTCTGATTGTTCATCTCATTAATCAAATCATTTTATGCTTTGAGAACTTCTTCTACTTGGTTTTTAATCATGGAAGCATATTTCCAAACAAGCTTAAGATCATCTTTAACTCTAGACATGTAGTCACTCAAATGTTCAACCATATAAGCATTTCGTTTCAACTATCTACTAACATATGCATTGATGTTTTCTTGTTTAAAAATAAAGTTATCAAATTCATCCATGCATTGACTAGCAGATTTATGACGAGGAATATCACCTTCATCAAATATATAAAGAGAATTTATCTTTACTACGTGTGTCGGGTTATCGAGACCATGTATTTCTTCAATAGGTGGTAAATTCTTAACATCTTCGGCTTTAATACCTTTTTCCTTCATTGATTTCTTTGCCTCTTGCATATCTTCAGGACTTAGAAATAGAATTCCCCTCTTCTTTAGAGTTGGTTTCGGAGGTTCAGGAAGATTCCACTCATTATTATTTCTCAATATATTATGTAGTATTCTTCAGCTTGTTCAATAGATCGTTCCCTATAAACACAACCTGCACAACTATCTAGTCGATCCCTAGAAGCATCAGTTAGTCTATTATAAAAGATATCAAGTATTTCATTTTTCTTGAGAGGATGATCAGGAAAAGCATTAAGTAACTGGAGAAGCCTCTCCCAAGCTTGTGGGATATTCTCTTCTTCGTTTTGCACAAAGTTAAATATTTCCTTTAAGGCATCTTGTTTCTTATGAGCAGGAATGTTTTTTTGAGAGAAGTAGTAAATCATATCCTGGGGACTACACACACAACCATGAGCAAGAGAATTTAACCATATCTTAGCATCAGCCTTTAGCAAGAAAGGAAACAACTTAACGATATAGTAATAGCGAATTTTTCCTCATGAGTAAATAGGGTGGCCATATCATTCAGTTTAGTAAGATGTACCGGAACATTTTTGGTTTCATAACAATGGAAAGGATCAGATTCAACCAAATTAATTATCTCAGGATCAACAGAGAATTTATAATCCTTATCTGTAACACGAATAGGGGAAGTAGCAGACTCAGTATTATATTTCGTACTGGCATTTAAAGATTTTTCCTTCCACTCGTATAACTATTTCTTCACATCATCTCTATCCTTAGAAGCAAGAAAGTCTCTAGCTACCTGTCCCTCCATGACATAACCTTCAGGTATATCAGGCAATTCATATCTAGGTGTGCTAGATCTAAAAGTTGTATTATAATTTCAGTTGCAAAGACTTCATCAGTTTCAGCAGTTTCATCAGTTTCAGTATTCTCAATATTTTTAACCCTAGCGAGTTGTTCATCAACAAATTCACCTAGTGGCACATCATCAAGCAAGGTACTAGCATCATCATAAGTATCATTCATAGCAGAAGTAGCATCAATTACTTGCGACATATCAGGATTAATAGTGGGTGGTGGTGTGGCAAGCTTACTCAAAACAGAAGGCGAATGAAGTGCAGAGCTAGATGGCAGTTCCATACCTCTCCTTGTCCTAGAGGAATCGATCTCGGTTCTATCATCATTTGGATTCTTCATAGTGATCAACAGATATAAATCCCGAGTGTATCAGCAAATATAGCTATGCTCCCCGGCAATAGTGCAAGGAAATAGTTCTAGATGACCCACAAGTATAGGGGATCGCAACAGATTTCGAAGGTAGAGTATTCAACCCAAATTTATTGATTCGACACAAGGGGAGACATAGAATATTCATGAGTATTAGCAGTTGAGTTGTCAATTCAACCACACCTGAAAGAGTTAATATCTGCAGCAAAGTATTTTGTTGCAAAATAATATGGAAGTAACGGTAACGGTGGCAAAAGTAATAGTAGTAGTTTTGTAGTGATCGTAACAGCAGTAGCAACGAAAGTAACTTAGCAAAGATCAATATGAGACATATCGTAGGCAATGGATTGGGGATGATGTGTGTCGGATGATATTCATCATGTAGAAGCTATATCCTAGGGCAACGACAAACTAGCTCCAATTGATCAACATAATGTAGGCATTATTTCGTATATAGTCACACGTGCTTATGGAAAAGAACTTGCATGACATCTTTTGTCCGACCCTCCCATGTCACCGGGGTTCTCAAACTACAGTAATCACTAAATAGAATCCTAATTATTGTCACTCTGGGGTATGCAGATCATAACACATAGTAGGTGTCTACAACTTGCAAAATCGGATCAAGAACACATAAATATTCATGAAGACATAATAGGTTCAGATCCGAAATGATGGCACCCGGACCCTAGTGACAACCATTAAGCATAGCAAAGTCATAGCAGCATCAATCTCAGAACATAGTGGATCTAGGCATCATACCCTAACAAAACTAACTCGATTACATGATAAATCTCATCCAACCCATCACCGTCCAACAAGCCTACGATGGAATTACTAACGCACGATGGTGAGCATCATGAAATTGGTGATGGAGGAAGGTTGATGATGACGACGGTGACGGATTCCACTCTCCGGAGCCCCGAACAGACTCCAGATCAGCCCTCCCGATGAAGAACAGGAGGTGGCGGCGGCTCCGTATCGTAAAACATGGTGAATCCTTCACCTTTATTTTTCACTCCCCGAAAGTGAATATATAGAGTTGGAGTTAGGGTCAGAGGAGCTCCAGGGGGCCCACATGCCTGGGAGGCGCTCCCATAGGGCGAGGTGCGCATCCAGAGCTTGTGGCCTCTGGGTGGCCCCCCTCTAGGTAATGCTTGCGCTAATATTTTTTATATATTCCACAAAATTCTCCATAAATTTCCAGGTCATTCTGAGAACTTTAATTTCTGCACAAAAATATTACCATGGCAATTCTGGTGAAAACAACATCAGTCCGGGTAAGTTCCGATAAAATCATGCAAATTAGAGTCCAAAACAAGGGCAAAAGAGTTTGGAAAAGTATATACGACGGAAACGTATCAATTGCTTGAGAGTGGAATTTTCTCTTCCGACGATGGAGAGATATTCATAGGCCCGCTCAGTGTGACAGCATCAATCATCGTCTGGCTAGACACAGGTGACTATGTCACAGGGATGTCAGAACATGTCAATGAGAAAGAAAAACAAAACTGGTAATGAGCAGAATGATATAGTGAGCTCGGGTGATGCAGGGCATCCTACAAAAATCACCATGTGAAGAGCCGTTTGGCGAGTGACACGTCCGACTTATACTTCACATAGCAAAAGGTGAACCATCTCCTTTACACGTGCTCACTTGACCCCTTTGAGGATGGTATACTAAATGACACTTATCCTGTGTTCATGCATAGGTATTGTCGGAGCTTCACGGATGACAAGGAGGAGTGCAAGTGCCAAGAAATAACTACATCATCCGTGAAGGAAGCATGGAAGCGGAGAGGGAAGAAGACGGTCCTACTGAGGTACAGGAACAAGACATTCGGCCGTGCCCCGGACGTTCGGCCCCGGCTCGCCGGACATCCGGCACCTCCCGGAATATCCGCCGCGACGAGTACATAACCATCGCTAAATCGGGCCAACAACCAGCCGAACATCGGGCTCCCAACGTAGGGCCGGACATGCAACGTCCATCACAGACATCCGGCTCCTCGTGAAAGGCCGGACATCCGGCGCCTGCACATTGCCTCGGCCTAGGGACCCTTGTAACCTTGCTCTCTCACCCCACTTCGCCCTAGACTATATATAGACCTCCTCCTCCTCATTTTACGGATAGCTAAGAATAGAACTACACATTGAAGCTTCACTAATGTACCTTCCCTTGTGGGATTCCTCCTAGTAGTAGATCCATGAGTGGATTCAAGACCTATTCGGATAAGATCCCCCAAGTGGACATCAAGACCCCTTCGTGGGAAGGATCTATCTAGATCATCAAGACTTCATATCCTTTGGATTTGGGATGAACTCTATCTTGTACCGAATTCCCTGGATTGTTCATGTACCTTGTGATCTCGTGTCTTTTTAGTCTCGTGGATGTGTGACTGGGTTTGTTGTTGACTATTTCTCTTGTGAATTCTCCATGTTCTTCCACGTGTTCTTCATTTTCTTCGAGGTTACCCAATCCAATCTATGAAAGATCGTCAATTAGGGTTCCACCCTACTTCATTTGGGATCAAAGCTTTGGTTCTCATGAATTTGGAGTCCTTCCGATGTTCTCTAGCCAAAATTTATTTGTTTTTGTCCCAATTCGAACCACCCCCCCCCCAAACAGCCATACCAATTTCTTTTTGCATTTTGTTGGTTATTGTAAGATTTTGTTGTGTTTGATCGACGATTTTTTTTACAACTGTACCTTGGCATTCCCCACCTCCCCACCATGAAATCAAGCACAAAATTTTCTTTCCCTAAAATTTTTGACCCCAAAATCTCTGAATACCTATCAAAATTGATTTTGGAGGTCCAAATCGAGATCTAGAATCGTCGGTCCGGACATCAAGTCCCCTGTTAGACATCCGGCACCTGGAGCACAAAACGGGCATGGATCTGGACACTGGCCCCCGGAGATCTGGCCTACCCTCAGACATCCGGCCACTGGAGATATCAGCCAACAGTGTTTCACCGTTTTGATAATAACTTTCACATCCGGAGTCCGATTTCTACGTTTTTAGTTCGCCGGATATATATTGACATTCACCATGCATCTAGATAGGCTCCAACACCACTCGACTTCATCATTTGTTTTTTGATTTTGGCATCTTTGCCTATGCCATCCACCATATCATCTGATTGCCATCATCGACTTTCGCAACCTTACCCATTCTGATCTCCATTGCATTTGAGTTTGCTTGAGTTGTTATTCGAGTCTCCTAACGTGTTTCGGCTACTTAGGTATGGGTACTTCCTTGTCAACCACCACGTGGAGTAATACGCATGACCCTCCACCATACCCTTCCACCATATTAACCCAATTTTACTGATTTTCTTTGGGATTTTGAGTTTGCAGTTTCCATTCCTAAGGTGTTTTGGATAATTTTGAATGGATCACCATCAACATCACCACAACTCATTGTTGCCACAGACTCGATATTGATAATGACCTCTTCACTTCTACTTCTTAAGCTTCTGTTGGTTGTTTCCTTGAACGGGAAAGGGTGATTCAACAAAGTAGAGATAAGTATTTCCCGTAGTTAAGACCCAAGGTCTCAATCCAGTAGGAGGAACACACAAGGCTCCAATAGTTGTACATGCACAAACAAACAAATAGTTTCACCCAACGAGATAAAGGGGTCGGCAATACCTACATGGTTACTTGCAAGGATGAGATCTTATTGTGAACAGTATTAAATATAAGAAAAAGTGAAAAAAATAAATAAAAAGAAAACAAATCGCAGCAATGCATTTTTTTTTGTTTTTGATTTTATAGATCGATAGCAATATGATGAAACATAGACCCAAGGGCCATAGTTTTCACTAGAGGCGTTTCTCTTGAAATTAAGCATATGGTGGGTAAGCAAATTACTGTTGAGCAATTGATAGTAAAGCGCATAGTTATGACGATATCGAAGGCAAAGATCATGTATATAGGCATCATGTCCAAGACAAGTAGACCGACTTCTGCCTGCAACTACTACTATTACTCGGTACATCGACCACTATCCAACATGCATCTAGTGTATTAAGTTAACAAGAACAGAGTAACGTCTTAAGCAAGACGACGAGATGTAGATGGATATATCCAATCAATATGAATAAACACCATCTTATTATCCTTGATGGCAACCATACAAATACGTGCCATGTCCCTTTCTGTCACTAGGATTGAGCCCCGCAAGATTGAACCCATTACGAAGCACCTCTCCCATTGCAAGAAAAATAAATCAAGTTGGCCAACCCAAATCAATAGATCTGAGAGAAATACAAAGCTCTAATCAATCATGCATAAAAGAGTTCAGAGAAGACTCATATAATATTCATAGATAATATGATCATAAACTCACAATTCATCGGATCTCAGCAAACACACCGCAAGAGAAGATTACGTCCAATAGATCTCTAAGAACATCATGGAGATCATTGTATTGGAGATCAAAGAGAGAAGAAGCCATCTAGCTACTAGCTATGGACCCGTATGTCTGTGCTAAACTACTTAGACATCATCAGAAGGGCAGCAAGGTTGATGGCGAAGCTCTCCGTGATCGAATCCCCCTCCAGCGGAGTATCCGAAAAGGACCCTAGATGGGATATCACGAAGACAAAAACTTGTGGTGGTGGAAAAAGTATTTTGGATACCTCTCGGTTCTTCGGGGAATATTTGGGTATTTATAGAAAAAATATTAGGGTTGGAACTGCCACGGGGTGGAGGGGGTAACAAGCTTGGGGGGGGGGGGCGCTCCCGTCGAGCTTGTGGCCATCACGTGCCTCTTTTGGCCTCCTCCCAACTCTTCTAGGTTTTCTTTTGGTCCAAGAATGTTTTTGAAAAAATTTCGTTGCATTTAGACTCTGTTTGGTATTGACTTTCTATAAAGAGAAAAACAGGGAAAAAACAACAACTGACACTAGGTACTAGGTTAATAGGTTAGTCCCGAAAAATGATATAAAATAGCATCAACATACATATAAAACATCCTAGATTGATAATACAATAGTATGGAACAATAAAAATTATAGATACGTTGGAGACGTATCATTCAAACTTTGACACCCTAGCCGTAAGCAAGGATAGTAACCTCGACGACATCATTGTACATTACCTTTCCATTAGTTTGATCGCCCCGAGCCTATTGCGTCTCTTACCTATAGAGACTAGCGATTTGAGAATTGTTGGGCCACGCTCATTGTACACCTTACTGATATGCTTAGTCCACATAGCTACTTTCAGCGTGCAATCATCTTGCTATCCTCATTGTGCCATTAAGTCTCTCCCATGCATATCTTACATAATTGTCCCATATCATACTTCGCTCGAGCATCAAGAATAGTGGCAAAAGGAAGCATATGCAAGAAAATACGAAATCTTTTAAACAAAAGAGGAGATACAAAAGAGCTTGTAAGCAATAGAAATAGCAATGAGCTATTTCGCATAGTACATAGTCTGGTAGCATACATACATATCATACTTGGGAGTGAAGACATCGCGGTTACTCGCACAGGTTGGTGTACAAGCATATCTAGCCAATTTGAGAAATTGATTGTCTCTCTAGTATCCGTATAACATGAGCTTTTCTGTTGTAACACATTTTGTGCTCATTCCTTGTTTGTGGGGATCCCATCTATCTATCTGGGTGTGTGTGCTCCTTGTGCCACCATATATCTATTGATCTATTTATTTTACATTGATTTTTTTTAATCTTCCTCGACATTTTCAATATCTTCGACTAATACTCGTTTGAAATTTGTGACACTTGTCCTAATCAAGCCACTCGATAAGCTTTACTTTGTAGGTGTGAGTGAACAAGTCCGGTAGAAATTCTACTATTCTCTTAATTCACATTGACTGACCTGCGATACATCCTCAACATTGGGAAAATGTACCTTGGTATTGTTCATCTCATTTCCTACTTATCTTTGCTCAAGTCTTGGGATGGATAGGGAAACCACATCTACTTCGGCCTACACCAACAACGATGAGTTTGGTGCCATGAGGAATCAATAGGAAGCCAAGATGGATGTTAAAATGGAGGAGCTCAAAGCCCTCATCAACACGAGCAAGAGGTCTTCCTCATGTTTCAGAAGACGATCAAGTGCATATGCTTCTGAGCTACCATCACCAGCAAGGTTAACTAGAACGTGAAGATCAAGAGCTTGACACCAAACACCGCTCAACGACTTCACCACCTACCTTGGCATCTTTGCCAAGCGACTTTAATGCATCTTGCCTTTGGATATGTGGCATCTTCGTCAACAAGCACCTCATGATTACGCTCAAGGGAAGCTCCACAATCTCAAGTCCACGACTTCCATGAGCTACCGTGCCTTCGACACCAACTATTAGATTCCTATCTATGGGAGTCACGACCCCGAAGAGTACCTCGAGTGAGAGCGCAAGATGGACTACTACCTCAAGCTACTTCAATTCCCTTCTGAAGATCAAGTGAAGTGCGCCACAAGGAACTTCCACTGATACATGTCAACATGTTGGCTTCGAACACCATCGAAGAGCTTTGGCATGAGTTGGCCCAAGATGAATAGAGCTATGCTGTGAGAGTTCGTGCCTTCCACCTACATGGAACATCTTCTATGTCAATTGGAGGATACCATCCAAGGATCCAAGTCCATTGACGAGTACTTCATGGAGATGAATAAAGCCATGTGACGAGCCGGTGTGGACGACCCATTTGGATGAAGTTCCACTTCACCACGGGGTTGAACAACAACATCGCGAAGACTATCTTCCTCAAGAACTAGAAGTCTCTCAACGACCTCTACATAGGTGATCTCAAGGCGGAGCAAGAACACATGACGGCCAATGCTTCTCCACCCCAAGCACACT
The DNA here is from genome assembly GCA_902687465.1 of Secale cereale. Taxonomy (NCBI): domain Eukaryota; kingdom Viridiplantae; phylum Streptophyta; class Magnoliopsida; order Poales; family Poaceae; genus Secale; species Secale cereale. The sequence goes on along the minus strand of LR738709.1, from coordinate 175,879,813 downwards.
CCGCGCCGACATAGCTCCACGACAACGAACATGAGGATAGTACCACCAAGATGTACAAGCCCAACGTGCTCCAAGACAACGCTCGCAAATTCGACTTCACCGCCATCCCCCTTTGTGTCATTAATGATACCGAGTCCAGCATGATTCTTTTTGAAGACGTCGCAATGACGACTACAACTACAGAGCCTATGAAGCATCATGCTTTGGATGCGGCCACATAGTGACGAGCAAGGATGATGCTTCCATCGTTGGAGTGCTATGATCGAGCATGTGATTTCCCCGTAGGTCATGGAGGCGAGTGATGATGTGCCATCTTCAGCCTTCATCCATGACAATAGTGATGAGATGGTTGAGCACAAGATTTTCTGTTTGACCATCGGGACATATGGTGATGAGTTGCGAGACTTGTGAACCTATGTACAGAGTAAGAGTCACTTCACTACTAGCTCCATATTTCATGAGATGCCCAAGTTCCCATGTGAGGGGAGCCACAACTTCCAGGACTTGAGTGAGATGAGTGAGTCCACCATATGTGACTTTGAGTGCACCTACCTTGAGGAAGTGAGTGAGCCACCACCACATAGAGAGGGTGAGGTAGTTGATTGGGAATGTGAGGCAATTTCTATTTCTAATGACTTAACATCTACCTCTATTGTGTCCTCTCATTTTGTTCTAGGTCCCATATATGACGATGCCTAGATCCTCGACAACTTCATCCTTCATTTGGATAAGTCGATGGCCTTGGTGGAATATGATGCACCCCCACATGGTACCATGAAGATTAATATGACCACGAGTTGGTCCATGCCACCTCACCTACACCACACAATTAGAATGAAAAAGGTAACATAGGTGAAGGTGATGCTCTTGTCCCACTAGTGGACATTGATTACATGCATGATGTTGATCCAGCTATTGCCATACTTCATGCTAGTTCTACTTCCTAATGTGATGATTTACTACCCATTTATGATGAGTTTGATGATTCTCATGTGGAGTATATTAGTTGTGATGAGATGGTGCATAGTATTTCTTGTCATAATTCTCTAGGTCACATCATGTTTGACAATCCATTTGACTTGTCATATGCTATGCCTGAGATTGGCCATATCACATCCTTGCAAGCTCATCATAGTAACTATGCATATATGCCAGTAAAATAAACCAAGTTTTCACATATGGCATAGATAACAAGCCCATGTTTATTGGCATTTGCTTTTCTTGTGATGATATTGATATGCTCCCTTTGGTTCATTGCCAACACATGATCACCTAGCTACGGAAATGCATTGTTTGCCATATTTTCAATATTCTCTATATCATGCTTTTGTTGCACATGAGGAGACCCCCATAATTTCCTCAAACATACTAGGAGATTTTGACCCATCCTATCCATTGCATCATTCCCATGTTTGTGTGCACAATATGCTTCCCATTGCTATGAATAATATCCATGTGACATATACTTGCTATAGTTTGCATCCCAATCATGTTGAACACAATAACTCTCATTGCATGATGCATGGTGTATTCTTATACCATGCCTTAGATTTCTTTGATTATTGTATACCTTGTGCTAACTCTCACGAGAACATACATTTAACACACATTGTTTCTTTTTTCTCTTTCCTGTGTAGGTACCATACTTACTCGGCAATCTTGCAAGTGCACGAGTTGACGAAACGAGCTCTAGAGAGCAATGAAGATGTGCACCACCATAGAGTGTTTACCCTCCACCCACCCTCCTCGCAGAAGCACTTCACGCATTTCTTCTGCATGGCCCTCACATGGTTATGGGTAATAGTCCACTACATACTCTATTCCCTTCTAGCCATGTTCTGCTATGATCATTATATGTTTTTGCCATCCATTTTTGACCCATGCTTTGCGTTACACATGATGATTGATTCTGGTACTCGAATGTGTATTCGCAAGCTTGGTGGAGATATTGCTTGTTATTGCCATGTTACATTTGTGACCCATGCTTATGATGATACTATGATCTTTCTTTGTGTTCGTTCTTGAGATATGTCATGCACATTGCTTATGTCTACTATTTACTCACATGACATGATTTCTATGATTCCCTCTAGTGTGTTGCATCTTTTCTCCACTAGTTTGACTGTCACACCCTGCATTTCGTAACATGTCATTTGCATCAATAAAGCATGAAAATTTGGACCAGCAAATTTTTTTGGCATCATTTGGCTTTTATTTGGAATCAAGTTTTTCTCTCTGTGTGTTTCAAGTGCTCTTTAAAGTCAACTACTCCCTCTTGTAGATTTCATCTCCTTACCCAAAACTTCTGCCCAATGATCATACCAAGTGTTTATAGCAGTATAGTATTTTCTTATAAAACTAATTTGGCCAAAATGTATTTTCAAAAATTAGTTTTCCAAAAAACCCCTAAGTTGAGGTTTGCACTGCGAGGGCTTGATTTAGGGTGAGAAAAATATTTCAAAGAGTGTATTTGAGACCTAGTAGATATAGGACTCCCATAAACCACAAAAATATAATTTTAAAAGTTATTTTCCTATTTTATTTAAAGGCTTTCTCTTAAGGCCAGAAATGGTCTTTAATAGAGAAAAATTATTTAGCTATTTCAAAAATATTTGCCAAAATTCAGGGAGACTCCTAGGACATATATTGTCCATATATAAGAGTTTCAACACTTGGTCATGTTCAAAATATTGGTCAAATCCCTGAGAAACCCTTTTTGGATACTTCAAGCTTTTGAAATATTTACAAAGGAAATATACTCTAAAAATTCCAGGGAAATTCTATCATGTCATATATGACATATTTGATGATCTTGCCAAGCCCCATGCCTTGGGAAGCAAGAAAACATCATCAAAATCCCTCAAAACCATTCTGTCCATATCTGAAGTTTGAGCAACTTTACATTGCCAAACTTGTCCAAATGCTCTCGAACTTGGTACACATGCTAGAATGGTCTAATAAGGCACCTAGACCAAATGGCACAAGCTTTGGAGTAGGGTAACTTGATTAGAGTACCCCAAAACCATTTCTGTTCAAATTCAAATTTGGACAACTTTACATTACCAACTTTTTACTTGGGGCTTCAAACTTTGTGGGCATGATCACAAACCCAAATGATGACACTACACCAAGTGGTGCATCAAGGGGAGATGATTAGCTTGACTCAAACATGGTGAAACCATTTCTGTTGATTTCTAGGGTTCACCAAAGTTACATTGGCAAGTTTCTTCAAATAAGCCCAAACTTGGTGAAACACCCTATTTCCATATGACATTTAATCATGTTAAGTGACATGGCTAGTGGAGAACATTTGATGGCTCAAAACCACATCAAACACCTTATGGTGATTTTCTAAAGTTACCATTTTCACCTCTTCTCCTATTCTCCTTGAGCCCAACTTTCTACCACATCTTCCCCATGTCCCCTTGCACCTCCAGTAACTTCCCCATGGCCAGAGCTCAATAATAGAGGGGTGAAACCCCCATTTCACTATGCTGGACAGCCCAGTTTTCACCTTCCCTGAACCTCCCTCCTCTTCCATTGGGTAACCAAGGCATCCAAGGCCACATCCCACTTGTTTACTCCATACCTGACCACCCAGACAAGGTGGCCGCGTCCAGCAAGACAAAGGCATGCCCTGGCATGCAATAGGCGTGCTCCAGAGTGCGCTACAGTGCACACCCGCACTGTAGCCTCTTCCAATCAGCCGCCCCCGACCACCTCGTGCTTCCCCTTGGGCCACTCGATGCGCCTCGACGTCCGCAACACGCCCCGGCGCTGTCCCCCTCCTCCTTCTCCCCCCTGTGGCTGCCCTCGCACGCACGCCGGCCGCCCGCAAGCTCCAGTCCTCGAACTCACACGTGCGTTGTTCTGGAAGCTTCCCCCGCTCTCTCTATTCCTCTCCCCGGCCCTGGACCGCATCCAGCAACTCCGCAGACACCACCCCAGCTCCTCCCGAGCCCTGTGGCAATGGGCAGAAGCTCGCCGGCGCACAGGTCCACGGCACCTCGCCGTTCGCCTATAAAAGAACCCCCC
>LR738709.1:175839642-175874000 GCA_902687465.1 Secale cereale | reverse complement strand
CCTCCTCTACTCACCAACTGCTCTCTCACCCACCTAATATTCCCCTACGCCACTTACTCCACTCTAGACAGGCCCGAGCTCGAGATCGAGCTTGAGTTCTGCCGAGGCGGCTCACCGTCGTCCGCTCGGTACAGGCCCTCCCCGCCGCTCCTCTCGCTCGATCTAGCACCACGATGTTCCACTGATCCTTTTCCCCCTCTTTTCCCTCTCTACAGCTGCCGGAAACGACCGGAGCAACCTTCACCCGACGCCCCTCCGTCGCGTGACCTCGCCGCCGGCGAACCAGGCCACTCCGGCGACCCACTCCACCTCCACTAGATCGGCGACACCTCGCTAATTCCGTCTCTGCCCTTAGCTCGCCCTGCCGTGCCCCGAATCATCGCCGGTGAGCTCGCCGGCCCTCTGCCGGAGGGTTAGGGATGACAGGCGGGCCCTGCCTGTCAGCCTCCCCTCGCCCTCGCCTCTCTCTCCTCTCACTGACGCCGGGCCCCGCCCATCAGGTTTGAAACCTGGCGCGCGCGCTGGCGCCCGTGCGGTGGGCTGATTTGCCCTGGGCTTGCTGCACTCTGGCTATTCTGGCCCAGTTGCACAAGACCCTTTTTCTTTTTCTTTTCTGTGGGATTTTCAAATAATTCCACAGGATTAAATATTTATCCAAATAAATTAATTCCAGTTCCTAAAAACTTGTAAAAATCCAATCTATATAATGGTATCACTTTCACCCATATCCATGAACCTTTTCTGTTATGTTCAAATTTAAACCTATTTTTGAACATTAAAAACCCTGTTCAAAAATTCATGTACCCCATTCTGTCACTCCAAATCTCAAACTAAAAATAAGTCGACATTTTTCTGAGCACTTTGGTTTTTCTGTTTTTATTATGGTCTTATTTTCCCGTTGTTTATTGCGACGATTAGATACCGTGTTTGACGAGGTTGCGGAAGACGAAGGAGGGGAAGGATTTGAAGACCTTGAAGACCAAGCCAATCCAGGCAAGCAGCCCTTTGACCATGATACCCTTGTGTTACTCAGAACCCTTTTATTTCCGAATGCATGATGATAAGAGTGACGGTGGTGACCTAGTTGAGAGCCACCACATGATGCATACCCCACTCATGATTAGTAGTGAAGCTTACTGATGCATGTGTGCCATGAATCCTTCGTGATTGCAATCTTTTCGAAAACCCCATCGGGTGCCCCTAATGCCTGAGGGTGATGTTGAGTTAGGTCATCACTTGAGGAAGAAGTGGTGTGCCAAGAAAGATCTTGTGTGTGGATGAAATGATGGATTAGATTTATGTGTGACTACCGTCCCAACCAAACATGTGCAACCACTCTACCCCTTATGGGACGGAGCATTATTGATTACGTAGGCCGATACTAGCATGGTGCCCACATTACTAGTCACGGGGAATACTTGAGGTCTCTCCCAGGACGGGGTCGTGCTTGGATAGGCGACCATGACTATTTTCACTGGGCACCGGACACACCGTTGGTCCCTTCGTGTATGCTTGACATCATAAAAAGGGCAAGTCCCATGATTTACCGCTGTACACGTGCGCTGTGCACCAGTGAGTGGACCCTATGTTAGTGTCGTCTAGGGAAAGGTGATGACCGGGTGCTTCCCCCGAGTACTTGAGGTACTGCGGGATCGTGGGTGACACGAAAGCTTCCCGGATTTTGTGGGTAAAGTGCGCAACCTCTGCAGAGTGTAAAACTATTCGAATAGCCGTGTACACGGTCATGGACAGTTGGGTGGTGCTACTTAAACTATGTCTAGAATTTTACAATCTCGGTGAAAGTATGTGTGTGTGTTGAGTCAAGGTGGTGACTTGACTCGTTGTTAAAGAATTGAACTTTATTCATGTTGATATCTGTAACCTGTCTTCGAGGTTACCCAAACTTATTGATGCATGTTACATGATGGTAGAATATTTAATCTAGCTTGTAGCTAGGTTGCTCATTGTTGTACAATTGCATTGTTACCTTGAACCAAATCATGGGTTGCTTGCGAGTACATTCAAAGTACTCATTGGCTTGCCACTGGTTATTTAATTGGCCAGGCATGGAGGAGCAAGAATTTGAAGAAGAATTCTATGAAGACGAACATGCGAACTAGGACACTTTCCCAGTCAGAATGCCTGTAGGGTTAAGGCAGATGGCATGGGTTCTACTTATCTGCGAAGACTTCTGCTATTCGATTTTATTTGCTATTCAGCCCTTGAGGCTTTATCTATGTAAGACTTGACCATAATGGTCATAATTTGTGTAAGATGGTATGTATGGATGTAAGACTCTTGTTATTCAGCTTATGTGTGTTTAGTGAGCATTGATCTCTGGGATCACTGTACACGTGCATTCGTTGATCTCGACTCTTAAGTCGGGGTCCCCACAGAGCTTGTATCAGAGCCATCCTAACTGTAGGAAGCCTTAGTTAGCATGGGCGTTAGTTAGATGAGACCCTTTTCAAAAACCTTCTGAACCTCTCTTCTTTTCTAAACCTTACCAAACCTGATATATCATCGGCTTATTAACCTATCCTATTCAACCTTTGTAGATGGCCGCGGTACCTGAAGAGCGCCTGACCACTGGGTTTCCCTTGCTTCTCGACGATAGCCTCCAGGAGTGCCAGTTCCACCGAGCACCCATCCTCACCTACCATGAGCATTGGGTTGATGACACTGAGGTGGAGTACCATGTGGAAGTGATCATAAAGGCAAACGATCCTCCCACAAGTTGGTTCTTCGAGGGACCCCAGATGGCAACACTACCCCTCGCTGTCGAGGCTGCTGCACTCAAGGCACTAACCCGTCTCCGCGGGCTTCTTTCGGAGATGGCAGCCAAGATGACAACCCGCTTCTTGCCTTATCGGAAGGAAGGTGAAGATGAAAGCGGCGCGCAAGCCCCTCCACTGAAGGAAGGACTTCCACTTCGATTCCAGACCTACTTTAGCCTATGTGCCGACAGCTTGGCACAAGATTTGGCCTCGGAATTCATGAAGCTCCGAGAAGAACTTCACAAGACCAAGGCACTTCTTCGTCGAGCACAAGAGAAGACGGATAGGATCAAGAAGGAAGGTGCGCCTCCCGGACAGTCCGCTATCGCGTATCGAGGCGGAAGGCCCTCAAGAGATGTATCTTCCAAGGATGAAGAACCACCCCGGCGACGCCGTATGGCTGCAAGGGAATATCGCAAGCTTTTCCCTGCACCACCGAATAAACACCGCCGTATCCAACTCCTCCACTCCCCCACACCCTCAAGTGATAAGGGGGCCCAGACAGATGAAGACAAGGAGGAAGAGCCAGAAGAGCCAGAATACGCGACCGAGCATTCCGCTGCTTAGGCATTATTCGCAACTCGGATATGCCAGTTCGTGACCTCTATGGTAGGATAGGTCGTGTAACCCCTATGCGAAGTCGAGTCCTTGTATGGTTCATATGAAGCCATCTAGTGTTTGCTTTTTTTGTGTTTGGATGTACGTCATATTCTCCCTTCGGGAATATGTAAACGACTGCATCACCCAATTGTATTTTAATGAACGTGTTTGGCCCTTTTGGCCCTTGCATGATTTGATAAGTGTCACACCCACCCCCTTACTAGGCACCCATCTTATTTGCTTTCCCTCTTCCAAATCATGAGACCTTTTACCGCTCCAATAGGATGCCTGTTGTAACTCGTACTGGTACCTCTACCCAGCAGCCTGAAGCTGGAGCATCCGCCCAATCAAAGGCCGGCCAAGACCAAACCAACGACCAAGCTCCACCACCACCACCTCCTCCGAACATGGACATGGCTCAGCTTCTCCAAGCTTTCCGAGAGGAACGCCAAGCCAACACCGCAGCCCTTCAGATGATTGCTCAAGCTGTCACCAACAACTGCCAGCCGGCGGGGAATGGCAATGGACGTTCCACGTTGGCAGAGTTTAAGAAGCATGCACCGACTACTTTCATCGAGACTGCTGAACCCCTGGATGCAGACGACTGGGTCCAGGGAAACTCCTAGGACATATATTTTCCATATATAAGAGTTTCAACACTTGGTCATGTTCAAAATATTGGTCAAATCCCTCAGAAACCCTTTCTGGATATTTCAAGCTTTTGAAATATTTACAAAGGAAATATTCTCTAAAAATTCCAGGGAAATTCTATCATGTCATATATGACATATTTGATGATCTTGCCAAGCCCCATGCCTTGGGAAGCAAGAAAACATCATCAAAACCCCTCAAAACCATTATGTCCATATCTGAAGTTTGAGCAACTTTACATTGCCAAACTTGTCCAAATGCTCTCAAACTTGGTACACATGCTAGAATGGTCTAATAAGGCACCTAGATTAAATTGCACAAGCTTTGAAGTAGGGTAACTTGATTAGAGTACCCCAAAACCATTTCTGTTCAAATTCAAATTTGGACAACTTTACATTACCAACTTTTTACTTGGGGCTTCAAACTTTGTGGGCATGATCACAATCCCAAATGATGACACTACACCAAGTGGTGCATCAAGGGGAGATGATTAGCTTGACTCAAACATGGTGAAACCATTTTTGTTGATTTCTAGGGTTCACCAAATTTACATTGGCAAGTTTCTTCAAATAAGCCCAAACTTGGTGAAACACCCTATTTCCATATGACATTTAATTCTGTTAAGTGACATGGCTAGTGGAGAACATTTGATGGCTCAAAACCACATCAAACATCTTCTGGTGATTTTCTAAAGTTACCATTTTCACCTCTTCTCCTTTTCTCCTTGAGCCCAACTTTCTACCACAGCTTCCCCAGGTCCCCTTGCACCTCCAGTAACTTCCTCATGGCCAGAGCTCAATAATAGAGGGGGGAAACCCCATTTTACTCTGCTGGACAGCCCAGTTTTCACCTTCCCTCAACCTCCCTCCTCTTCCATTGGGTAACAAAGGCATCCAAGGCCACATCCCACTTGTTTACTCCATACCTGACCCCCCCAGACAAGGTGGCCGCGTCCAGCAAGCCAAAGGCATGCCCTGGCATGCAATAAGCATGCTCTAGAGTGCGCTACAGTGCACACCCGCACTGTAGCCTCCTCCAATCAGCCGCCCCCGACCACCTCGTGCTTCCCCCTCGCGCCACTCGATGCGCCTCGACGTCCGCAACACGCCCCGACGCTATCCCCCTCCTCCTTCTCCCCCTATGGCTGCCCTTGCACGCGCGCCGGCCGCCCGCAAGCTCTAGTCCTTGGCCTCACACGCGCGTTGCTCTAGAAGCTTCCCCCGCTCTCTCTCTTCCTCTCCCCGGCCCTGGACCGCATCCAGCAACTCCGCAGACACCACCCCAGCTCCTCCCGAGCCCTGTGGCAACGGGCAGAATCTCGCCGACGCACAGGTCCACGGCACCTCGCCGTTTGCCTATAAAAGGACCACCCGCGCTCCTCCTCTCCTCACTAACTGCTCTCTCACCCACCTAATCTTCCCCCTACGCCACTCACTCCCCTCCATACAGGCCCGAGCTCGAGATCGAGCTCGAGCTCCGCCGCGGCGGCTCACCGTCGTCCGCTCAATACAAGCCCTCTCCGCCGCTCCTCTCGCTCGATCTAGCACCAGGACGTTCCACTGATGCTTTTCCCCCACTTTTCCCTCTCTGCAGCTGCCGGAAACGACCGGAGCAACCTTCACCCGACGCCCCTCCGCCGCGTGACCTCGCCGCCGGCAAACCAGGCCACTCCGGCGACCCACTCCACCTCCACTAGATCGGTGACACCTCGTTGATTCCGTCTCTGCCCTTAGCTCGCCTTGCCGTGCCCCGAATCGTCGCCGGTGAGCTCGCCGGCCCTCTGTTGGAGGGTTAGGGATGACCGGCGGGCCACGCCTGTCAGCCTCCCCCCGCCCTCGCCTCTCTCTCCTCTCACTGACGCCGGGCCCCGCCCGTCAGGTTTGAAACCTGGCACGCGCGCTGGCGCCCGTGCGGTGGGCTGATTCGCCCTGGGCCTGCTGCACTGTGGCCATTCTGGCCTAGTTGCACAGGACCCTTTTTCTTTTTCTTTTCTGTGGGATTTTCAAATAATTCCACAAGATTAAATATTTATCCAAATAAATTAATTCCAGTTCCTAAAAACTTGTAAAAATCCAACCTATTTAATGGTATCACTTTCACCCATATCCATGAACCTTTTCTGTTCTGTTCAAATTTAAACCTATTTTTGAACATTAAAAACCCTGTTCAAAAATTCATGTACCCCATTGACTCACTCCAAATCTCAAAGTAAGAATGTATGCCATCTTAGTATTCCCCCTAGTATTTAATAAAAATAAGTTGACATTTTTCTGAGCACTTTGGTTTTTCTGTTTTTATTATGGTCTTATTTTCCCATTGTTTATTGCGACGATTAGATACCGTGTTTGACGAGGTTGCTGAAGAAGAAGGAGGGGAAGTATTTGAAGACCTTGAAGACCAAGCCAATCCAGGCAAGCAGCCCTTTGACCATGATACCCTTGTGTTCCTCGGAACCCTTTTATTTCCGAATGCATGATGATAAGAGTGACGGTGGTGACCTAGTTGAGAGCCACCACATGATGCATACCCCACTCATGATCTTTACCATGTGTTTAGATGCTATGGAAAATGATTAGTAGTGAAGCTTAGTGATGCATGTGTGCCATGAATCTTTCGTGGTTGCAATCTTTTCGAAAACCCCATCGGGTGCCCCTAATGCTCGAGGGTGATGTTGAGTTAGGTCATCACTTGAGGAAGAAGTGGTGTGCCAAGAAAGATCTTGTGTGTGGATAAATGATGGATTAGATTTATGTGTGACTACCATCCCAACCAAACATGTGCAACCACTCTACCCCTTATGGGACGGGGCATTATTGATTACTTAGGCCGATACTAGCATGGTGCCCACATTACTAGTGACTAGGAAGACTTGAGGTCTCTCCCGGGACGGGGTCGTGCTTGGATAGGCGACCATGACTGTTTTCACTGGGCACCGGACACACCGTTTGTCCCTTTGTGTATGCTTGACATTGTAAAAAGGGCAAGTCCCATGATTTACCGTTGTACATGAGGGCTGTGCACCAGCGAGTGGACCCTATGTTAGTGTCGTCTAGGGAAAGGTAATGACCGGGTGCTTCCCCCGAGTACTTGAGGTACTGCGGGATCGTGGGTGACACGAAAGCTTTCCAGATCTTGTGGGTAAAGTGCGCAACCTCTGCAGAGTGTAAAACTATTCGAATAGCCGTGTCCACGGTCATGGACAGTTGGGTGGTGCTACTTAAACTATGTCCAGAATTTTACAATCTCGGTGAAAGTATGTGTGTGTGTTGAGTCAAGGTGGTGACTTGACTCGTTGTTAAAGAATTGAACTTTATTCATGTTGATATCTGTAACATGTCTTCGAGGTTACCCAAACTTATTGATGCATGTTACATGATGGTAGAATATTTAATCTAGCTTGTAGCTAGGTTGCTCATTGTTGTAAAATTGCATTTTTACCTTGAACCAAATCATGGGTTGCTTGCGAGTACATTCAAAGTACTCATTGGCTTGCCACTGGTTATTTAATTGGCCAGGCATGGAGGAGCAGGAATTTGAAGAAGAATTCTATGGAGACGAACATGCGAACTAGAACGCTTTCCCAGTCAGAATGCCTGTAGGGTTAAGGCAGATGGCATGGGTTCTACTTATCTGCGAAGACTTCCGCTATTGGAGTTTATTTGCTATTCAGACCTTGAGGCTTTATCTATGTAAGACTTGACCATAATGGTCATAATTTGTGTAAGATGGTATGTATGGATGTAAGACTCTTGTTATTCAGCTTCTGTGTGTTCAGTGAGCATTGATCTCTGGGATCACTGTACACGTGCATTCGGTGATCTCAACTCTTAAGTCGGGGTCCCCACATTGACCAACATGATTACTATGCTTGTCTATGTTGCATCATTGATAATTCATACTTGCTCATCTCATGCGATTGAGGCATCCATTTCATGATTTTCACATGATTGAGGAATGTTGTCACACCTCCATATGTTGCCTCTCTCATGCTAGATGATTTGCCATGTGTTGAGTGCAACAATGATTTTAATCTTGTTATTGAGATATCCCCCACAACTTTCTGCCATATGTTTGGAGCTTTTGACATATTTCATGTGAAGCATGTTTGACTTCCTTCTTTGCACCATATGCCTAGTGCATGACCATAAAGATTGTTGAATCATATTATTCATGCACTTGTGCAAAAGAATAGAACCATCATGGTGGATGATATGTTTATCTACTGCGCACATACGTTTGTTTCATGTGTAGGATCGTTTGACTTGGTGTCAACTTCGACTTCACGTGAGTCGACCATTCGAGCTCTCGAGAGCAAGCCAAGTACACCTTCGATCCTGACGCTTCCACATCGCACTTTCTTGTACTTCGACATTGTGAAGGGCGCATAAGGACACACTTTCAAGGTGACATCCTTCTTGAGCATGAATATTTTGGATCATCCTTCATGTGTTGCTCACACCATGACACATTGCACACATGCTAGAGATCTTGCTTTGACTTACCATAGCCACTTTTTCATGCCTCATGACATATATACCTTGTGTGCTGCATCCAATTTGTGCATTACTTGCTCCATTCATATGTTTGGTTGCAATAATGTCATCACTTCACACATGCCATGTCCCATTGATTGCTACATGCTTGCCTTGATTGCCTCACACATGTTGAACAATCGCTCCTTCTATTGTGTTGAGTGCCACATTATCTTCACTACACCCTATTGAGAGCATGAGATCCTGTCAGACCCCTGCATAGGGTTCCTCACGGGGTGGAGTGCATAGAGGAGTAGATCGGAGTAACCATAGGACACAGTTGTACCCAGGTTCAGGCCTCCATGGTGGAGTAATACTCTGCATCCTGCATGTATGATTGTATTGATTGTTTCATCTCAGAGATTGGATCTGTTGTAGGTCTAATGAAGAGGTGGGAAAGATGTTAGCCGCCACCTTGCGAAGCCCCTATCTCCCCTTATATATAGATGGGTGAGGTCTAGGGTTACCTGGCGCAAGTCGGTTTACATGGCTTGATGCCCAAGTTATCTACTACTGTACATGTACAATGGTACAAGTAATGTGTATCCTTATGGAGGAGGCCCACTGATGTGGCGACAAGACTAGGCTAACTCTAGGCTCCGTGGCTAACCCTGCAACCTTATTGCCCAGAGGTCGGTTACCCTAGGTGTATGGCACTATCAGTAGCCCACAAGCGCGTCTGATTTGGAGTCTTTTGTCTTTGTTAATGGGAACCCAAGCGGATTCCTGTGGTCTTGACGATTGTCATTGCCCGGTACGACCTTGGGAACACTCGGGTGACTAGGCGAATGGCCTCGTGGGATCCTTCATCGTATTATTCTGTCGGTATCTTGTCGACCTTAGGGTTGATGCTGAACCGAACCGTCATCTTGGACTGTCTGGTGAGGTCTTCAGGAAGAAGCCAACCTCGTGTCGGCTTGCCTTGGAGCTGTTGGAGATGATACGTCGAGTGACGAGGGCAGCAAGAGTAGGCTGTCATTGAGGCCTATGGTGAAGAAAGTCTGCCGACTGATGTGGCTGGCGCAAGGAGGCCGACGATGAGGCCTCCCGCAGCGAAGGTCAGTCGGGTGATGAGGCGCAAGGAGGGCAATGACGAGGTCTCCGACGATGATGTTCTTCCGGGCGTTGAGGCCGGCGCGAGGAGGCCAACATTGAGACGGGCAACGGAGTGTTCTGCGGGGCATTAAGGCTAGCGAGAGTCGGCCAACGATGAGACCCCTAGTGGCAAAGGACTAGTAGGTGATGAAGTTGGTAAAAGAAGGCTGACAATGAGGCATGTAGTGGTTATGCTCCATCGGGTGATGAGACTGGCACGAGGAGGTCGACGTTGAGGCATGTGGCGGTGATGTTCCACTCGATGTTGAGGCCGACGCAAGGAGGCAAACTATTAGTCCTGCAACGGTGATGTTCCGCCAGGCGATGAGGTCGGTGCAAGGGGGGCAATAATGAGGCCTGCAACAGTGGTGTTCTGCCAGGCGATGAGGTCGGCATGAGGGGGCGGACGGTGAGGCCCACAGCGGAGGAGGTCCATGCCATGGAGGTCTGCAAGGTGAGGCATCGCATTTTCTTTGTCGTTGGAGATATCTGGCAGCTCGATCGCGAGGAGGAAGCTTGTGTGATCGGTTGGGCTTGGAGGCCCGAAGGTGACACTACAAGAAATATGTCAACTTGTGACCTTGACTATTGGTCACTGAATGGTCATTATTTTCCATTTGTGACCTTTTTGTGACCAAAAATAGATGGTCAAAAGCTGGCTGTTGTAAACTGAAATTAGCGACCTTCTTCGGGATAAGGTCGTAGATGTTTATGACCAAAACAAAAGGTCGTTGAAACAATGACATTTTGTTTTGGTCACAGGCTGTCTGCCCAGGCTACCTCGGATCTGACGTGGCAAGCTGATGTGGCAAAATTGTGACCAAATGAAAAGGTCATTGAGGAGAATCAGGCCGGTCCAATTGGATGTTCTACATGGGCCTAGCCCAACAATTCAGCCTTTCTAATTTATATTTCTTTCTATTAATTTTCTCTAGCTACATGGGCCTAGCCCAACAATTCGGCCTTTTTAGTTTTTGAGATTCATGCAATTTTTTTGGCCCTCGGCCTTTTTTGTGTCCATTTCTTTTTTGGTAAGACTTTTTTCATTTCATTTTTAAATTGTTCGATGCTTGTTGGGATGTGGCCTTTTTCGGCCCAATTATTTGTCCAGTTTGGCGCGAGGTGACTTTAACCCAATCACACACATACATCCAACATTATTTCATTCAAATTGGGAAAACTCCAGGTCAAATTCAAAGCAACCATCATATCACTTAACATAACACATCTCCTAGGTTTACATAACACAAAATATCATCTCAGGAATACATTTACTTACACAGGAATATACAATAAGAAAATGTACATCTGCTACTATCATAACAGCACAATGCACTTTTTTAACGGAACAATGCAACGGATTGCATTGCTCTCTCTTACTAGACATGCTCCAGCTGCCACAACTTGCCATCCTACAATGAGAGGTATATAACAACGGACATCATGAACATTAGAAGAGCATTTGAAATTTAGACAGTTGGTATAGCCTCATCAAGCAGGCAATCAACTACAGAAATTAAATGAGGACCAAACTTTACAATTACACTACCATAGGACAAATCCATCAATCCATGAGGCAAAATATGAGTGGATCCAAAGAGAGGCAAAAAGGAATACCTATTTTGACTTAGAGGGGCTCGTGAGCATGGCCATCCTCTGTAACAGGTTGGCCCTAATGCACCCTGTATCAGATGCACTGGGAGCTTGTAGCTTATCCTAAGTAACAAGAAAAATCAAAGCAATAGTGTAGACTTGGTGTTAACGAACAGACACTGTAAATCAATAGCATATTTAGCACCAATTTTCTCGAATGCAAGGAGAAGACGAGAAAAACGACACAGATAAGTGGGACATTTGTCGTACCTGTAGATGATGTTCGCAACCAAGGAAGATACATGGGGCCAGCCTTGCATGTGTGCTTGCTTCACCGGTGCATGCATCACCATAGCAGCTAAGCAAGTAGGCATCATCCACATCTCCTCACCACTTTCCTGGAAACAGAGAAAGAGTCAAAAGAAAATATATTAGACCATAATATGACACCAGAGCGAAGATCAGTAACTGTAAATCACAAAGTATATCCACAACACCATAAAATAGTCCCAGACCCTAGTGCTATTTGAGTATATCAGATGTACTTTATTTTCATGAAGTGTTGTTATGCACGATAAATCCAGAAACAGGAGGACGATATGTTATCAACAAACTGAACTTAGAAATGAAACTTTGTAATGCTCAAGTTTCAGCTAATAGAGATTACGAAATTTTAGATGGGACAAATTCTTCTAGTAAGAGAGAGCAATCATGTGCCGCTCTTGGAGTACTATTATATTGTTCTAGTACTATTATATCACAGATAGAAGAGTTTATAGTGAAGAAACATTTACAATCAAAGACACAGCCTAGAACATATAAATTTCGAGGTGCAGTTTGTATACAATCATACATCTCAGGTTGTATACTACTCATGATAATTCCACTAATCTACAGAGTCGAGGGATGCAACTTGTCAATAGCATTTGAGGGGCAGAAGCTAATCCACAATGGCAATAGAACTTGTCAATGAAGGACCAAGCAAACTGTTCTGGAAATATCTAAAGTAACAGAAAAGCATGTATTGCCCAATTAGCATGAAGATGAGTAAAACACATAACTAAGTACAATTCAATATCCTAGCTGCCACAAAATTTCTTTCGCCAATAGAATTTAAATAAAACATTTTTTGCAATACAATTATCTTATGTACATATGAATGACACCCAAGTAATTTGAGATGCAAACAAGTACATCTAGCAATCTAACATGTATAGTGACACTAGCAGAAGAGCAAGACACATAAGAATTTTAGCTTTACATAATGTTTACAAGAACAGGACTCTGATACAGGATTTAGCTTGTCCTCAACACCATTAACAAGGTACGGAAAGTAGCTATGTGCATCAGCCTCACCAAGTCTTATCATGAATTGGTTGCTTTTACAAATTGTACTATATTTTTAGACAACAAACTAAATAGGCAGCTGCTCTCAAACCGTTCATCCGAAAGAAGCAAATAAGTACTCTACGGAAACCTTAGAACATGCTTTACAACTCATATGTAGAGGCCAACTTGAAATTATGAGCATAACAAACTCGTTTTTCAGTTAGAAGCTCGCTGCCCAAAACTATCAGGTAGTGCAGTTTTTTAACTGAACCAACTTCAGTTTACACACAGGTAAGGAAATACTTCAAAAATAGAGGTGCTAACTATGTTTACACAGAAAAACTGTATATATTTCTGGACAGCAAACTAAAATATATGGCTGGTCTGAAACCATACATCCAAACGAAGCAAATAAGTACTCTACGGAAACCTTAGAACATGCTTTACAACTCATATGTAGAGGCCAACTTGAAATTATGAGCATAACGAACTCGTTTTTCAGTTAGAAGCTCGCTGCCCAAAACTGTCAGGTAGTGCAGTTTTTTAACTGAACCAAATTCAGTTTACACAGAGGTAAGTATGGAAATACTTCAAAAACTGAGGTACGTTTATAGTCAAAAAAACTGAGGTAAGTAAGGAACTACTTCATAAAAAAAGGTGATAACTATGTTTGGATAGAAAATGAGTACGGTGTCTATTTGCCTAACTTGCAGCAGCTAAGAATTCACTCCCCACAGAGAAAATGAACTGACTGAGACTATGATATGATTGTCGCGGCTTACGTGTACGGTATCTTATTTGCCAAACTTACAATAGCTAAGAATCCATTCCCCACAGAGTACGGTGTCCATTTTGATCTGCAGAATCAAGACACTGGACTTGTCAAGACATGTTGTTTTTGTTCAGAGAAAACAGTGGTGACTGCCACTTGCAGATTATTAACAGGCACAGGCCCATGCTCAGTTTACAGGACCTATTTATTCAGCTAATTTACAGATCAGTTGTGTACTTTCTACAAAAATAAACATTTTGCTACATAAAGAACTATCTAGTTTCTAGGACAGATAGTTAGCGCGTCAATAGACTGAGAACATTCAATACTCACGACAGGAAGAAGAACTATAGGTCCCAGGACTGGGTACCTTTGCTTTGCTTGAGGGTCGGCCATGAAGGAGTCTCCTCTTGCTCTTGGTGTTGATGAAGCGCGCTGTGCCGAGTCCCATCTCCTCCTTGACGAACAGGTCAGGTCTTGCGACGAACCCGTCCATCAGAGAAGCGGGCGCCGACGGAGTAAGAGGAGCCGCTAGATCGGTCAGATCTGAGCCCTCTCGCTGTGGACATACACGAGTAGAAGAGCCTCAGCACACCATTCCTACAGCCTCGCTCAAAGGGGTTCCTTGTCAGAAAACAATCGACCGACGGCGACTCAACTCATCCTATGATTCCGCAAGAGAGAAGAGGAAATTGTTGATTGGGAAATATGAGGGGCGCTTACTACCAGTAGGTGTCGAGGCTGTCATCACGGATTGAAGCGACGCCGTTGCTGGGCTTGCAGGAGCTGACGCTCCAGGCCGTCGTCTTGGCCATCTCCCGCATGTCGTCCTCCATGACAGCTCCGGGCAACCCTTCATCCACCCCGCCGCCGGCGCCGGTGCCGCCGCGGCGTCCCCCGTCGGATGCGTCGAAATGGTGGCCGTCGATGGTGGGGATGGGGGAGCGGCGGCAGCGGCAGCGTCCATCTCCGCTCGGATCGTGCGCAGGCCATACCCCACAGCCAGCACCACGTGCTGCTCGATAAGCGCGGCGACCTCGCCGCCGCCGTCATGCGCAAGGGCGCCAACTGCTACGTCCTCGCCGGGATCAGGTGTGGCGCGATGGGGGATGGGGAGGAGATGGCAGCGGCGAGGAGATGTGGACGAAGGAGGAGGAGGTCGACCGTGGTGGGTGTGTGGTGGCGGCGGTGCCTCTATCGGATCTGGGAGAAAGATGAGACGAGGGATAGGAAGACGGGGGCGGCGAGGTGCCTCGATCGAATCTGGGGAATGGGAGAGAATGAGGGTGGGTGGGTGCGTTAGGGTTTGGGTTTCTCTGGAGAAGCTCCACCGTTGATGGGTGTGTGATGGATGGCTCAGATCGCTTCGGACTTCGTGATCCGCGTGATTGTGCTTCCTTGCTTCTCATTGGCCGGTTGTTTTGTGCTTGAATCTTTAAATTTGGACCCAAATCTTCTACGTTTTTTAAGAAAAAACTACAAATATGTCTTGTAAAAAGGACCACAACTTTAAAAAAATATTAGTCCACAACCTATTTACAATTAACTAAAATGTCAAGATCACAATTGTTTACAATTAAGCTAGAAAATCAAAACACTAGCAGCCCGACACTGCTTCATTGCAACTCCGTCGGTCCCGACGATGTTGGATCACAGCACCGGCGGTCCCCAGTGATGCTCTGTTGCATCACCGGTGACTATTGCAGCATCACCTTTAGCTGCAACCCCGACGACCTTGCGGCGCCACGCGTGACTGGTGGCCATTACCCGACAGCCAGCGGGTGCCAAGCATCACTTCCCCACACCATAAGCTTCGACGCCCCTCGCATCAAAAAATCGTCGAATCAATATCTCATATTGTTCACAAGGGTGCATCTTGGAATGGTAAACAATGTTGCCTAAGGGGGTTTTCATTTTCGTTGGACGAAAATCAATTTTCCATTTTTCGAGTGCTCAAAATGAGTTTTTTGTGAAGGGCCTACAGTAGATTTGTTGCAAATTTGGACCAAATCAATTTTCTAAAATACTAGGCCATATTTAATGCACAATTGACCAAATGGTTGGGTGTCAAAAGTTTTGATCCACCTCTGGTGAAAAAGTCAAATTTCCGCCGATTCAGTTGGAAGCGGGTCAAATTTGAACTGCAGCTGCCTCATAGTTTGCTTTTTATTTTTCCCAAAAATCAATTTTAGGTACAAAGTTATCTATTTAATCAGAGAAACACCAAAAGTAATCCAAGATTCAACCACTAGCTAGGAATGGTCATGCCCACTCTTTTGACCGCATTTTGAAACGGGCATGAAAAATTCCAAAAAAACAAAAAATTGGAAAACCTTCGCATTGTGTCATTATATGTGGCCAAGTTCCCAGGAAAAATAATAAACTTGTTATAAGATAATTAATTTTAAAAAGTGTTCTCAGAAACGAGCTATCATGTGTGAAGATCAATGATTTTCAAGTCAAATGATCAATCTTATGTCCACATTCATGGCATAGTTTGTTCAAATAATCTCATATTGTGCACAAGGGTGCATCTTGGAATGGCAAACAATGTTGCCTAAGGGAGTTTTCACTTTCTTTGGACGAAAAATTCATTTTCCATTTTTCGAGTGGCCAAAAGGAGATTTTTTTGTGAAGGACCTCCCAAATAATTGTTGCAAAATTGGACCAAGTCATATTTATAAAATACTAGGCCATATTTAATGCACAATTGACCAAATGGTTGGGTGTAAAAAGTTTTGATCCACCTCTCGTGAAAAAGACAAATTTACACCGATTCAGTTGGAAGCGGGTCAATTTTGAATTGTAGCTGCCTTGTAGTTTGCTCTTTATTTTTTACAAAAATAATTTATAAGTACATAAGTATCTATTTAATCAGAGAAACACCAAAAAAATACCAAGATTCAACCACTAGCTAGGAACGGTCATTCCCGCCGTTTTGACCGCATTTTGAAACGGGCATAAAAAATTAAAACAAAAATCAAAAAATTGGAAAACCTTCACATTGTGTCATTATATATGACCAAGTTACCAAGAAAAATAATGTAATGCCCAGTATGGGACTATACCTCCTACGTGTCGAGGTATAAGCCCATTCTGGAATGATCTCAAGTTTGGTATCTTTGCACGACTCATGTAAAATAGGGATTAAAAGCAAAAGGAGATAGTTGGCTTACACTCACCACTTCACTCAATACATTACATAAGCCAAACAACATTCAAAACATCACAACCCGACTACGTGCAAAGATCCAAAAGAAAGATACCAAAACAACATAAAGCCACATGTCTGAATCGCCCCTAGTAGAAACCACTACTGATCGTCGAAACACGTCACAAGCAAACGGCTACTCTCTTCATCGAGCTCCCAGTGAAGTACTTGAACCAGCTCCTGCATCAATCTCGGCTGAACCTGCATCTGGTGTTGTAGTATCTGTGAGCCACGAGGACTCAGCAATCCCATAACCATGGGTATCAAGACTAGCAAAGCTTTATGGGTAGGAAGAGGTAAAGTGGTGAGGTTGCAGCAGCGGCTAAGCATAATATGGTGGCTAACTTACGAGTACAAGAATAAGATGAGCATCTACGCAAACGGTCGCCAACTAGTAGTGATCGCTAAAGATCCTAAACTAGATACGAGTCAAACATAACCCCACCGTGTTCTCTTCTCAAAGTGAAAAGAGACAGTCATGGTTACTCACACAGTTGTGTGTTTTACTTCAGATCCTCTGTCAAGATTTCTACAACCGGACATTAACAAATTCCAATCTGCCACATAACCGCGGGCACGGCTTTCGAAAGATCATAACCCTGCAGGGGTGTCCCAACTTAGCCCATCACAAGCTCTCACGATTAGCTGAAGTGATAAATATAATATCATCACCCCTTATCTTAGGGAAATCCGATCAGGCTCGGCATCCCTGTGCACAAGACATTTCGACAATGGTAAAACAAGTCCAGCAAGACCTCCCGGCGTGCCGACACCCTGATAGTAGCCGCGCGTATCTCGTCTCAGGCCACAACCGGATGGGTGATGCTACAGGTAAAACCAAACCTCGAGTTTCCCCGTGGTGGCCCTGCAGGACCCCCGTTTGGGACCAACACCATCAGCACTGCCCCCCCCTGCTATGTAGAAAGAATCCTCGGGGCCGCGACCCCCTATGCAATTTTAATTAATTAATTAAGTTGTTATTATGAGGCAAATTAAAACCTATGTTGGGCCTTGATGGAGGAGTTTTATTCAAAGTCGAACTGTCAAGGTGTCCCCATCCACCCATCGTGTAAGGAACGCAAAATCAAGGAACATAATGCCGGTTTATCGGCGCCTAAGGTGGCATGAGTGGAACAAAACACCAAGCAAAAGGCTAAGCCTTCCACCCATGCCCAGTATATAGGTGTGTTATATAATTATAGATATTGTGATATAACAACAACAAGTTCCCTCCTGGAACGAACTTCATCTTCACCTGCAACTAACAACGCTATAAGAGGGGCTGAGCAAGCGGGTAACATAGCCAAACAGTGGTTTTGCTAGGAAGGTGTCAAAGGTTAGAGGTTTCATGGCTACAAGGAGAGGCTGACAATAAAGATGGGTAGCGCGACATGTAACGATAGCATCGAGACAACTAAGGATGGCAATGGTAGTAAAGGTATCCAAGGGTATGATCATCTTGCCTTGGATTCCACAAGGGAGAAGAACGGATCCATGAAGTAGATGGAGCAACATAGTCGAGCGAATCCTCACAACTCCGGAACGAAACCGAAGCTAACAAGAGAAGCAATCGGAAAGAAGCAAAACAACACGGTAAACACACAAACATAAACATGGCATACGATGCACAAGCAAGCATGATGCATGTCCGATTTAATGATGCATGGCAAGGCAAAGAGCACAAACAAAACTACAAGTTAAGTGGAGCTCAATATGCAACGAGTTGCATATTGACAAAACACCACAGTTTAATTATTTAATTGACTCTCGTTATTTACAAGACAAGATTAAATGTTTGTTAACATGGCAAGAGGTGAAGCAAAACAATCTACCTATTTAGACATTTTTAAATGAGGCCGGAAAATAACAACAACAAATTCCAGAAAAACCCCATGTGCATGTTTAGTAATTCTTAAGCAAACAACAATTCACACATTTAATGTTGTTCACATGATGCAGATGACATGATCAAGTTTTATGCAATTTTTATTAAAAGGTTGACATGAAGAAGATATGAAGTATTGTCACCATGGTGGAAGAAAAGGGTGCCACGGCAACGATCCAAAAGTGATGCATCTGCAACATCTCGGTTCCGATAAGCCGTTGAGAGTCTGGTGCAAAAGATGAAGGGAGGCGCGAGCGAGCGGAACAAGATGAAAAGTGAGGTGATCACGTCAGCGGGATCCCACGAGTCGGCGACGAGGCAACCGAGGAACATGACAAAAGACGATACGGGCATGAAGCACACAAGGGAAACATCTCATTCAACCACAAGCATTCCACGGTCATCGTCTCGGGGTTATTCCTTCGGAACATCTATTTCGGAGCGGTTCGAGGTCGTAGAGGAAGAAGTCGTTGCGATGGTAGTGGAAGTAGTGGTACACGGCGACGGTAGTGGAAGTAGTCGAACTTCGTTTCGTAGAGGTACTCGTCGCGGCGTCGGACGTAGTGGTACTTGCGGTCTCGGTCTCGAGTCGTAGTTGAACTTGCGGGTCTTGGCGACGGTAGTGGTACTTGATGTCCGTACGTACCACGGGGTCCTCGAGGGTCGACGGTAATCGTCCACGGGTCGTTTTCGTAGATGTTCGGGTCGTCGTGGTACTTGTCGGGGTCGGTCTTGGTTCTTGTGATGTAGTGGTACTTGGTGGAACCGAAGGCTCCGAGCACTTGGCAGCAACCTGGTAGAATCGAAACTAGCAAAAGAAAACCCCTGCTCGGGCTCCATGGAGACAGCAACAAGGAGGCGAGGCGTAGGGTTGCGAGGGCTTGGGGCGGCCGTGGGCGTCCATGGCGGTGCGCGGCGAGGCAGCGACGACGGGGAAGGCGCAGACCGCGCGGAACGGCAGAGGAACGGAGGCTGCATCGGGGCGACGAGGCCATGGCAGCGGCATGGCGAGCTTGGGCCGGCGACAACTTCTGGCCGGCCGGCGCGGCGAGGACGGGGCGCCCTGGACCAGGAGGCGGCGTTGCGCTGTGCTGGAGAGAGACGGACGGCGTGGAGGGGCGCGGCAGCCAGGCGGGGCTCCAAGGCGAGGCGAGGACGGGACCGGAGGGAGGCGCCGGCGCAGGGCCTTGCTGGAGGACCGGAGGGAGGCGCGCAGGTCGAAGCAGGGTCGCGGCAGGAGGGCGGAGAGGACGGGGCACGCAGGGAGCTCCTCGGCCAGGCGAGCTCCTGCCGCGGCGAGCTGGAGGACGGGGCGCCGGCGGCGCAGGGCGCTCCAGAGGAGGGGAGCCACGCGGAGGCTGGCTGGAGGCCGGAGGACGAGGCCTTGGGGCGGAGGGGCACTGCGGGCTCGAGCGAGGGAACCGAGAGGTGCGGGAGATGGGGTCGCTGCGAGCGGGGAAAGAGGGGAGCGGGGTCGAGGGGACGAGCTGGCGGCGGGGGGTGCGGGAGAGAGGGAGTTGCGGTCGGCTAGGGTTTGCAAGGGAGTGCGGGCCTGGAGGCCAGATGGAGGCTGGGCCGGCTCGGGCCAGAAGGGCCTGAGTCCTCTCCTGCTGATTTCTTTTAGCAGAGGAAATAATAAAAGAGAAGGACGAAAGAAAAAGGGGGGTTAGGGAAAAGTTGCACATGAGGTTATTATTTTTCTCGGGCTCATAAAAATGAGCACGGTCCGAGAAAAATATAAAAGACAAGATCGAGATATAATTCAAACATATTTGAATTTAATTCAAATGGGTTTGAACTAAGACTTGATTATGAAGTGTCCAAAAATGTTGAGGTTTTTGGAGGAACCTCGATAAACGAGAAAAGAAATATAGGGAAGGTTTTTTTGACGGTGAAACTTGAATTAAGAGGTATGGGGAATATATGCAAGTGTGTTGCGGTTAATTCCAAAGAATGGAATATTTATTATAGTAGCTCCATAAATATTAGGAGGATATGTTATGAAGAGAAGTCATCCTTCCCTCGATTTAAATGGACCGAAGGTCCACACAATTTATTTAAGTTGAGATGCGAAATAAATATGACATGATGGCATGATGATATGATGCAATGCAAAAATAAATAACACAAGCACAAATGAAACGCACGGAAGAACCCGGAACAACTGGAATCTTCTGGAATCTTCTGGGACGTCGGTCTTCGGGCGTCACAACTCTCCCACACTAACAGAGGATCTCGACCCGAGATCCTAGAGATGGCACCGGATCGAAAACGAAAAAGAAGAGGTAAAACAAAGTTGCTTCTTTGACAGACGAGTGAAAGCAGGAACCTTGAGAGGTTGAACAAAATGAAAGAAGAATACAACAGAGATGAACGAGGTTGAAAACACTCAGGTAAAAAGGAGGAACAAGGAACATTACGAGAACCTTGTAGGTTGAAAGACATGAAACAAGAGCTCACGGATGACGGAAGAATTTCAAAACCACTCCGGTTAACCAAGATTGAGAAGGAATAAGAACGAAATAATTTGGACAGCACTCCGTCTGAAAATTGAAGGAATTAACATGAGCTTTAGGAGATGGAATGATACTTGAAGAAATCAACAACATATAGCCTCTGAAACAATTAAAGAATGGCACAAGGTTAAGAAAGATTCCGACAGCACTCCGGTTGAAAAGATAGGAAGAAAAACTTGATAAGATGAGAGAATTAGAATGGAGAATACAACGCTCCGGTTAAATGATAAGCAAGGGAAAGAATATGATCTTGACAAAACGAGAATATGGGACAAAGAGGGCAATATCACAATGCCTCCGGAATGAAAGAATAGAGTATAGATCAATGCAAGAAATGAAGGGAGAAGAAAAATGACAACTTCTCCCACAAATGAATTAGGAAATCCTCCTTACAAAGAAGGGTTGATGGAAAAAATTCAACACGAAACGAATAAGCTTGATGTGGGCTTATGGAAAACATCTCAAAATTAAGAGGTGACAACCAGCCACTCACGAAAACATTTAATTGGATTGAGATCAACAAGGAGACGAAAAACTTATTTGACCGGAATTATAAATGAAGAACTTGGGTCATTATAAGCACCATAATAGCAACAATTCTCAAGGAAAGCTTTTGGTGAATTATAACCCAAGATAACTCCAAGAGATAAAAATGAGGGGTTGAAAGGATCTCCTAAAGAGAAAGAAATGATGGTTTTGATTATCTCATTCTTGATAACTCGTGAACCATGAAACATGAAGGAATTGTCATGAATGACATAACACCATCTCAAAAGATAAGGGAGAAAGAATTGCAATTGGAAGCATGATGAAGAATGGTTGAGCTCCAACAAGAATCTTGATGAAGACTTCGAGGATGAATTAAATCTTGATGAACCACCATGAAAACTCCGGTAATGAAAGCATGAGAAGTGAATAAAAATGAAAAGAATAAGATTCAAGGCCTGCGATGAATTAGATGGAGCTTTGAAATGAGATAATTGAAATAACTTGGAGCTCCGGTAAACAAGATGAACAACTTAGAACCAAGGATATGATATGATGAACAAGCTCCAGACAAAAGAATTAAATCACCTTGAAGGAATAAGAATAAGAATTATGTCATGCATCTCCTTCACCAATTTAAATTGATGACAACCAAAGGATTTGGCATACTACTTATTCTCGTTGGAAAGGATTAAGAGAGATCTCGCACAAGCTTGGGTAAATCTTCAACAAAGCACCGGTAGGATTGTGGAAAGAACGAGTGAAATGACATGATAACACAGAAAAGAATGTTTAACGAACCACCGTAATAAAATGGAGACGAACAAAGAGACATCAATGAAGAATAGTTGGAGGACGAAGTTGAAAACTGAGAACGAAGAAATATTCTGAAATGATGGCCTTCAGAGGATCACAATGGAAGAATTCATGAAATGCTTCGGATGGGTATAAAAGAATTCCTCACAATCGGAACAATAATGAGGATGGCAAGAAGCTAGAACCACAACTCATCAAGAGAACGGGTCAAAATTTAAGAGAAACACTTCTCCGGTCTTCAAATGTTGAGAGTGAAGATGAGAAATGCCATAAGAATTGTTGAGCACTCCGGAATGAAGAATTAAAAAGGTTGAACCAATGATGGAAAAGAATTTGAAAGCGGTCCTGGAGGAGGATTGTGACTGATGGGATTCATACTTACGTCACACTTTGAAAAGAATCTTAGAATAACTCCGGAAAAATTAGAAGAGTCAGGTAAGATCCTGGGAAAAGACCTGTGGGTTAGGGCCCACTAAAGAAATCACCGTTGGAAAAGATTGCTTAAGAGATATTGCACCGGTTGAATTAAATGGCTTGAGTAAGATGACAACCCTCAAAATAGTTTGAACGGATTAAGAATGGAATTATGAATCTTCCGGGATGTCTTCAGCTCTCCGGATATGAATAGCAAGAGGAGAATGATTAATTGGTGCACCGGAATAATAAAGCATTGTGAAATGAGGAAAAGGATAAGATCAACACCGAAATCTTGAATTACATCCACCGAAAGAATTTGAGAACAAAAGAATGATGAACTTGAAGCTCTTGAGCAACTTCCTGAGAATCACCGGATAAGAACATCGAAGGAAATGAATGAAGAAACATCACATGAATAAAATGGATATTTCATTAAGAATTCCATCTCCGAGAACAAGAAGGGTGGGAGGGTGGGGAAACAAAGACAACTTGCGATGAATGAAACAGACAAATCGTCAGATTTCTCAACGGCGTCCGTATGGAATAACTTGAAGAGAAGGCACAGCGGTTGAAAAGGATTAACCTGAAGATCTCGATAGTCAAGAAGAATTAGCACTCCCATAGAAATATGAGAACACCGATTAGGAAAGGTATGGAATCAACATTTGACATCGAATCAACTCGAATACCAGAATCAAATCAAAACAAAGGATAGCTATGTTGCAGCATAATCTTCACAATATCATTCGGACAGAGAGTTGAACGAATGAATTCTGCAGGTACATCAACTTGTCGAGAAGCCACTTGGGAGAACAAAAGGTAAATAAAGGCAACAAGGAGCAGAAGAACAAATACAAGATAGAAGCTTCATTCCACATCTTCGTGCTGAAAGCTTATGGAACGTGTTACAAAAGGGTTTTGCAATCCCCGGATCAGCATAGCCAAGGACCCTTTAAGATGCAACTCCCGATCAGAACAAGCCCATAAAACCACTTCACTCAATGTAGAACCCCGAACTTCATATCGTGCACTCGTTGGAAGAATGCCTAGAACTACTAGATGAACCCACCTATTAATTTCCGAAAGTTTCCAGTTATGCAATCAGGTGTTGGGGATACAGGGGAAGCACCGCGCACTCAACTCTAATCCTACATCCAGCTGTATCCATCCTTCAACACATAACCAGATATCTCCGGAAACCGTTTACCTCGGACCTTCAAAACGCATCTACTATACAAGCCATGGCAATACTCCTGAACTACCTCCCCAGTACTGGGTGATGTCGGGGTTATCTTGCCACTAACCGCATAGGAGAGTTTTCGATGTCGGCCGTCTTAAGTATTCCAGAACTGATGCGATAGATTTGTGACGACAACACCTCGGAGCTCAATTCCCCGGGACACTGCCACAACCCCTAAATGACAGGAGGCATCGAGAACAATGTTCTCGTCACAAAGATATCGGAACAATCCAAACAATACTCGTGTGATCCTAAAAAAGAATTTAGTGAATTTTTGAGAGTAGAAGAGATAGAACATCGTCAGGTGTCCTCACCGGAGCGATGAAGGGATGCGGAATAAAAGAAATCCTACTCTCCAATATATGTTTGTGACGACAACACCTCAGAGCTCAACTCCCCGGGACACTGCCACAACCCCTAATGATAGGAAGCATCGAAACACTGTTCTCGTCACAAAGACATCGGAACAATCCAAACAATACTCGCGAGATCCTAAAAAAAATTTGGTGCATTTTTGAGAGTAGAAGAGATAAGAGTAATCGTCAGGAGTCCTCACCAGAGTGAAAAGAGATGAGGAGCAAAAGAAATCCTACTCTCCGATATATATATATAGGACTCAAAACATTTTCAGTGTGTGCCTAGACTCAACCGTCAGCGATTCGATCAATCAGTGGGGGCTTCTAGGTCGGAGAAGGCTCTGATTACCAACTTGTAATGCCCAGGATGGGACTATACCTCCTACGTGTCGAGGCACGACTTAAAGGTATAAGCCCATTCTGGAATGATCTCAAGTTTGGTATCTTTGCACGACTCATGTAAAATAGGGATTAAAAGCAAAAGGAGATAGTTGGCTTACACTTGCCACTTCACTCAATACATTACATAAGCCAAACAACATTCAAAACATCACAACCCGACTACGAGCGAAGATCCAAAAGAAAGATACCAAAACAACATAAAGCCACAGGTCTGAATCGCCCCTAGTAGAAACCACTACTGATCGTCGAAACACGTCACAAGCAAATGGCCACTCTCTTCATCGAGCTCCCAGTGAAGTACTTGAACCAGCTCCTACATCAATCTCGGCTGAACCTGCATCTGGTGTTTTAGTATCTGTGAGCCACGAGGACTCAGCAATCCCATAACCATGGGTATCAAGACTAGCAAAGCTTTAAGGGTAGGAAGAGGTAAAGTGGTGAGGTTGCAGCAGCGGCTAAGCATAATATGGTGGCTAACTTACGAGTACAAGAATAAGATGAGCATCTACGCAAACGGTCGCCAACTAGTAGTGATCGCTAAAGATCCTAAACTACATACGAGTCAAACATAACCCCACCGTGTTCTCTTCTCAAAGTGAAAAGAGACAGTCACGGTTACTCACACAGTTGTGTGTTTTACTTCGGATCCTCTGTCAAGTTTTCTACAACCGGACATTAACAAACTCTAATCTGCCACATAACCGCGGGCACGGCTTTCGAAAGATCATAACCTTGCAGGGGTGTCCCAACTTAGCCCATCACAAGCTCTCACGATTAGCTAAAGTGATAAATATAATATCATCACCCCTTATCTTAGGGAAATCCGATCAGGCTCGGCATCCCGGTGCACAAGACATTTCGACAATGGTAAAACAAGTCCAGCAAGACCTCCCGGCGTGCCGACACCCTGATAGTAGCCGCGCGTATCTCGTCTCAGGCCACAACCGGATGGGTGATGCTACAGGTAAAACCAAACCTCGAGTTTCCCCGTGGTGGCCCTGCAGGACCCCCGTTTGGGACCAACACCATCAGCACTGGCCCCCCCTGCTATGTAGAAAGAATCCCCGGGGACGCGACCCCCTATGCAATTTTAATTAATTAATTAAGTTGTTATTATGAGGCAAATTAAAACCAATGTTGGGCCTTGCTGGAGGAGTTTTATTCAAAGTCGAACTGTGAAGGGGTCCCCATCCACCCATCGTGTAAGGAACGCAAAATCAAGGAACATAATGCCGGTTTATCGGCGCCTAAGGTGGCATGAGTGGAACAAAACACCGAGCAAAAGGCCAAGCCTTCCACCCATGCCCAGTATATAGGTGTGTTATATAATTATAGATATTGTGATATAACAACAACAAGTTCCCTCCTGGAACGAACTTCATCTTCACCTGCAACTAACAACGCTATAACAGGGGCTGACCAAGCGGGTAACATAGCCAAACAATGGTTTTGCTAGGAAGGTGTCAAAGGTTAGAGGTTTCATGGCTACAAGGAGAGGCTGACAATAAAGATGGGTAGCGCGACATGTAACGATAGCATCGAAACAATTAAGCATGGCAATGGTAGTAAAGGTATCCAAGGGTATGATCATCTTGCCTGGGATTCCACAAGGGAGAAGAACAGATCCATGAAGTAGCCGGAGCAACATAGTCGAGCGAATCCTCACAACTCCGGAACGAAACCGAAGCTAACAAGAGAAGCAACTAGAAAGAAGCAAAACAACACGGTAAACACACAAACATAAACATGGCATATGATGCACAAGCAAGCATGATGCATGTCCGGTTTAATGATGCATGGCAAGGCAAAGAGCACAAACAAAACTACAAGTTAAGTGGAGCTCAATATGCAATGAGTTGTATATTGACGAAACACCACATTTTAATTATTTAATTGACTCTCGTTATTTACAAGACAAGATTAAATGTTTGTTAACATGGCAAGAGGTGAAGCAAAACAAACTACCTATTTAGACAGTTTTAAATGAGGCCGGAAAATAACAACAACAAATTCCGGAAAAACCCCATGTGCATGTTTAACAATTCTTAAGCAAACAACAATTCACACATTTAATGTTGTTAACATGATGCAGATGACATGATCAAGTTTTATGCAATTTTTATTAAAAGGTTGACATGAAGAAGATATGAAGTATTGTCACCGTGGTGGAAGAAAAGGGTGCCGCGGCAACGATCCCAAAGTGATGCATCGGCAACATCTCGGTTCCGGTAACCCGTTGAGAGTCCGGTGCAAAAGATGAAGGGAGGCGCGAGCGAGCGGAACAAGATGAAAAGTGGGGTGATCACGTCACCGGGTTCCCACGAGTCAGCGACGAGGCAACCGAGGAACATGACAAAAGACGATACGGGCACGAAGCACACAAGGGAAACATCTCATACAACCACAAGCATTCCACGGGTCATCATCTCGGGGTTATACCTTCGGAACATCTGTTTCGGAGCGGTTCGAGGTCGTAGAGGAAGAAGTCGTTGCGACGGTAGTGGAAGTAGTGGTACACGGCGACGGTAGTGGAAGTAGTCGAACTTCGTTTCGTAGAGGTACTCGTCGCGGCGTCGGACGTAGTGGTACTTGCGGTCTCGGTCTCGAGTCGTAGTTGAACTTGCGGGTCTTGGCGACGGTAGTGGTACTTGATGTCCGTATGTACCACGGGTCCTCGAGGGTCGACGGTAATCGTCCACGGGTCGTTTTCGTAGATGTTCGGGTCGTCGTGGTACTTGTCGGGGTCGGTCTTGGTTCTTGTGACGTAGTGGTACTTGGTGGAAACGAAGGCTCCGAGCACTTGGCAGCAACCTGGCAGAATCAAAACTAGCAAAAGAAAACCCCTGCTCGGGCTCCATGGAGACAGCAACAAGGAGGCGAGGCGCAGGGTCGCGAGGGCTAGGGGCGGCCGTGGGCGTCCATGGCGGTGCGCGGCGAGGCAGCGACGACGGGGAAGGCGCAGACCGCGCGGAACGGCAGAGGAACGGAGGCTGCATTGGGGCGACAAGGCCATGGTAGCGGCATGGCGAGCTTGGGTCGGCGACAGCTTCTGGCCGGCCAGCGCAGCCAGGACGGGGCGCCCTGGACGAGGAGGCGGCGCGCCGCTGCGCTGGAGGGAGACGGACGGCGTGGAGGGGCGCGTCAGCCAGGCGGGGCTCCAAGGCGAGGCGAGGACGGGACCGGAGGGAGGCGCCGGCGCAGGGCCTTGCTGGAGGACCGGAGGGAGGCGCGCAGGTCGAAGCAGGGTCACGGCAGGAGGGCGGAGAGGACGGGGCACGCTGGGAGCTCCTCGGCCAGGCGAGCTCCTGCCACGGCGAGCTGGAGGACGGGGCGCCAGCGGCGCAGGGCGCTCCAGAGGAGGGGAGCCACGC
The DNA here is from genome assembly GCA_902687465.1 of Secale cereale. NCBI lineage: Eukaryota > Viridiplantae > Streptophyta > Magnoliopsida > Poales > Poaceae > Secale > Secale cereale. Next base: position 175,845,951 of record LR738709.1, on the reverse strand, counting down.
GGAGGCTGGCTGGAGGCCGGAGGACGAGGCCTTGGGGCAGAGGGGCACTGCGGGCTCGAGCGAGGGAACCGAGAGGTGCGGGAGATGGGGTCACTGCGAGCGGGGAAAGAGGGGAGCGATGTCGAGGGGACGAGCTGGCGGCGGGGGGTGCGGGAGAGGGAGTTGCGGTCGGCTAGGGTTTGCAAGGGATTGCGGGCCTGGAGGTCACATGGAGGCTGGGCCGGCTCGGGCCAGAAGGGCCTGAGTCCTCTCCTGCTGATTTCTTTTAGCAGAAGAAATAATAAAAGAGAAGGACGAAAGAAAAAGGGGGGTTAGGGAAAAGTTGCACATGAGGTTATTATTTTTCTCGGGCTCAAAAAAATGAGCATGGTCCGAGAAAAATATAAAAGACAAGATCGAGATATAATTCAAACATATTTGAATTTAATTCAAATGGGTTTCAACTAAGACTTGATTATGAAGTGTCCAAAAATGTTGAGGTTTTTGGAGGAACCTCGATAAACGAGAAAAGAAATATAGGGAAGGTTTTTTTGACGGTGAAACTTGAATTAAGAGGCATGGGGAATATATGCAAGTGTGTTGCGGTTAATTCCAAAGAATGGAATATTTATTATAGTAGCTCCATAAATATTAGGAGGATATGTTATGAAGAGAAGTCATCCTTCCCTCGATTTAAATGGACCGAAGGTCCACACAATTTATTTAAGTTGAGATGCAAAATAAATATGACATGATGGCATGATGATATGATGCAATGCAAAAATAAATAACACAAGCACAAATGAAACGCACGGGAGAACCCAGAACAACTGGAATCTTCTGGAATCTTCTGGGACATCGGTCTTCAGGCGTCACAAATAATAAACTTGTAATACGGCAATTCTTTTAAAAAAGTGTTCTCAGAAATGAGCTATCATGCGTGAAGATTCATGGCTTTCAAGCCAAATGATCAATCCTATGGCCACATTCATGGCATAGTTTGTTCAAATGATCTCATATTGTGCACAAGGGTGCATCTTGGAATGGCAAACAATATTGGCTAAGGAAGTTTTCATTTTCTTTGGACGAAAAAATCATTTTCCATTTTTCAAGTGCCTAAAAGGAGGTTTTTTTGTGAAGGACCTCCCAAATAATTGTTGCAAAATTGGAAAAAATCAATTTTATAAAATACTAGGACATATTTAATGCACAATTGACAAAATGGTTGGGTGTAAAAAGTTTTGATCCACCTCTCGTGAAAAAGACAAATTTCCGCGGATTCAGGTGGAAGCGGGTCAATTTTGAACTGCAACTGCCTCATAGTTTGTTTTCATTTTTTCCAAAAATCATTTCTAGTTACATAAGTACCTATTTAATCATAAATACAAGGTTTGCTGGCGATACGTCGAGGTTTGGGCGGTGGTCGACGGCCCCAACTCTAGAGCGCGTAAATTCGCATGCCCACCGTGTGGTCACCGCGTGATTGTGGCGTTGCCATGTGTTCTGGGAGGCCTAGGCATGTCTAGTGGGTTGAGCACTCCCCAGGTAGGTGCTAGGAAGAAAATTACAACATAAGATTCTCACGAGGAGATCGATCGATGCTCAAACATGAATTAGCAGCCAAGTGTTTGAGTAGCGGTACGGGAAATGCACATGGCTAATGGGCGTGAGTTTTGGTTGAGGATGATCAGTTACTAAGAAGACCGTTTTCACAAATTTTCAGCTCAAAAGGTGGAGTCTAGGTGGTACTTGCTTTGCAAAGTACCACACTGGACATAAATACGAATGTTGAAGCTGGGATCAAAATAATGAATGGATTGAGCTGGCATTTGGTGGAGGATAGTTATTTTGGCGTAGGAAAGCACTGTAGAAAATGGATACCATTTGGACATGACAAAGTGGTACTTCTTTCACAAAGTGTTTTTTTGAACAGAATAGGAAAATGAATAGTTTTTAATTATTTTTGAACTAGGCAAGGAAGGTTTTTTATATATTTGACGAAGATATGACCCAAAGAATTTATGAGATTTCTTGGGGAATTTTGGGAATGACAGAAATATAGGTTGCTTCACAACCTAGGGCAAAAACTGCCACATGGACATGACACATAGGCAAAACTGATGAGGTGGCGCCTAGTTGTAGCAACCCACCACAATTTACAAGGTTATGACCATCTATATTGGTCATGATCAGCTAGAAATAAGGCAGCAAACCAGTGCTATCTACTTTACAGTTTAGGGCTTGGAGCCCCCCGAACAGCTTTTGACCAATTGGTCTGAAATGTTCATAGATCTATCACCAATTCTTCCAGGGTCACTGACAGAAGGTCACTAGTTGCCATATTTCTTATAGTGTGAGATCAAATCCCCCCGCGCAGGGTGCATAGGGCTTCTGACTACTGATCTTGTTTTTTTGCCGTATATGGTCATCTTTGGAGGATGAAGTCTAGTGGCATCTATGATGCTCGCAATTATTTTGTCTTCCGCAGACACTAGGGGCGCGACAGTGCACCTAGTGGATTTAGCCCCGAGCCTCCAGCCGACTCTACAGTCGGGTGGATGGTCCTATGATAATTGTAGCCGTATCAATGTAGTCGTGCCATGGTCAAGTTCTGCCCCAAGCCTGGATGCGGTGAGGTGCCTAGTGGGACAAGGTGAAGCCTCCTAGTCCAGATGCACCAATGCCTTTGAGGTTAAGCATAGACCCTTAGCCTGGATGAGGAGAGGGCCTAGTGGGGCGATGTAATCCCCCGAGCCTGGCAGCATCGTAGCCATCTAGGAAAAGCATGGCCCCTGAGACTGGAAGAGGTGAGGGCATAGTTGGGCGAGGTTGAGCCCTCGAGCCCAGTAGCAGTGTGGCCACGGAGGCGGAGCGTAACCCCCGGGCCTAGATGAGGTGAGGGGCATATACGGAGGAAGAAAGCCCCCGAGCCAGGCAGCACTATGGCCCTCCGAGACTTTATGCGGCGAGGGGCCTGGTGGGGTGAAGTGTTCCCCCAAGCCCGGCAGTAGCGAGGCGGTCAAGACATAGTGGAAGCACCCTTACGCTTGTCGGGGGTGTTGTTCCACTGCCGGCTGTTCTCGCCAGCCGGTGGTGCATTGGAGGGTGGTGCCGGCACTGCCTTGCCGGCTTCGTCCACCATGACTTGGATCTTCAAGGCAGTGTTGGCCGTGGATTACTTTTCTGCCGTGCCCATGGTGGTTGGCTCGGAGCACATGAGCTTGTGCTTGAGTAGGCTGCCATCTCGGCACCCGCCCATGAAATACTGGATGGCTTGGACCTCGTGGACTCCCTCGCAGCAGTTCAGCAACTCGGTCCAGCCCGTGAGGTACTAGTGAGTGGTCTCATCTAGTCGTTGAAAGCACAAGGCGAGCTGACGGAGCTGGCCGAGCCGCTTGTAGGTGCCGGTGAAGTTTCGTGCAAATGCCTCGTCGAAGTTGAGCCAGGAGTTGACGCAACTGAAAGTGCAACGAATACCCGGATGGTTTTGGTAATTCATAACAACATGTATCTCATTAAAATAGTGACCATTTAAGGTAAATATTTCAGGATGTTCAATGATTAGCATGGCAAGGAGTAGAGATGTGGACCCCTCGAAATGCTAAGGACAAGGATTGGCAAAAGCTCAAGACTCTACATTTTTGTGTAAGTGATCCAAGATCACATTGAGTCTATAGGAAAGGTAATATTATTAAAAGGGGATAAGGTGTTGCTTCATGACCTGGTTGCTCAAGTGCTTTGTGATATTGCTCCAAAATCATCAGCCAGTTTCTCTATCCAAATATGTCCAAACCCAAAATTTCAACTCATCCCCACCGATATTTCCTACCCGGAGCCACCGAGTTCATTTGGACTTAGCCAGTGCCAAAACCCTAACAGATCGGATCCATCGATTTGGATCTCGGCCTCACCGAGATGGACTTGCCAACTCTTTGCTACCTTGTTGCAATTACTTCGTTCACACTGAGAATTGCAATTGGTACCATCGAGATAGCTCGCAAACTCTCTGTTGTCTTATTGCTTCACTTTGGTCCCACCGAGTTGATGCAATCGGTGCCACCGAGACGCAATTTTGCCCTAGCCATTACACATCACTTCATCCGAGTTGTTTCAGTCAGTGCCACCGAGATTCCTAACATTCACATTTTTACGTAGATCGGTGCTATTGAGTTTTCTAATCGGTACCAGCAAGATGGTTCAAAGTGTGTAAAGTTGGATTTTGTGCGGAGCCTATATTTACCCCTCAAGCCTTCTTCCTCACAAAGGAGAGCCACCAGAACGTGCTACATTTCCACCATTCATTTTCTAAGAGAGAACCACCTACTCATGGGTTGAGATGAAGAGATTCCAATCCTATCAATTGTACCTTGATTTCTAGCCTTCCCCAAGTTGCTCTCCACTCAAATCCTTCTTCCACCATCTCCAAATATGTGAGAGAGAGTTGGGTGTTGGGGAGACTCTCATTTGAAGCACAACAACAAGGGGTTTATCATCAACACACCGTCTATTTCTTTTGGAGAGTAGTGTCACCTAGATTGGTTAGGTGTCGCTTAGGAGCCTCCGACATGATGTGGACTTGAACCAACTAGTTTATAAGGGTAAGGAGATCGCCTACTTTGTGAAGATCTACCTGAGTGAGGCAAGTCCTTCATGGAGGATAAGCATGGTGGGAAAGACAAGGTTGCTTCTTTGTGGACCCTTCGTTGGTGGAGCCCTCCGTGGACTCCTGTAGCCCTTACCCTTCACGGGTCGAAGTCCCCATCAACATGGATGTACGATAGCAGCACCTATCTCAACAATGCCAATAATCTTTGTGTCCCCATTGCGTTTGCCCTCTCTAAACCCTTCCCTTTTCTTACATGTGAAGTGTTCTACATTCCGCTGCTATACTCTTAGAATTGCATGTGTAGGCTGATACTTGACTTGTCATAATTGCTAAAAACAACTTACAAATAAAGTTGGGAAATGATAGGTTCTTATTTGGTCAAGTAGTCCAATCACCCCCCTCTAGACATACTATCGATCTTACAAGTTGTATCAGAGCTTTGATCTTAATCTGAAGTAATTGGCAAACGGTTTTATGGTTCGAATAACAATTTAATATATTGGTAGTATATTCCAGATTTCAAGCTGGAGGAGATTGTTGACTTATGGCACGCTATTTATTTGAGCTAGCTAGTCCGGTCGATCGTTGGCCATTCCTCGCTTCCTGATAAATATTATATTTATAACAAATTGAGGATTTGTCACATTTGCTTCGGTAGAGGCCACTTATCCCTGGATTGTACTGATACATACATGAATAACGGCATGGCTACCACTCCTATTTCTAGATATGTCCCTAAGGGTTTTGATCATTGTAGGTTGTGCAAAAAATGCTTGGGCACGGGCCATGCCCAGATATCTTTTACGATTGGGCTTCGGTGTAAATTTTGTGGGCTTCTGGGCCATATGGGCTGGCATTGTGCATTGGATGGGCAGGAGATAAATGATTCGGTCGCATGGGTTAGGAAAGATCGACATGTATGAACTGTTACAAAATCTGTACACCTTGACGTTCCTATCCACCACCCACAACAGAAAATTTGGCGAAGAAAATCTTGCTGCCCAGAATCGCAGGATAAATCTGGGAAGCAAATTTGGATTATCAAGCACAAGGAGGGGGAAACAGATTTCTTGAGAGACCAAAATACCACGGACGGTTTGCCTTCTTCACGTCATATCAAGGATACCATGATTCCCGAGACTCATTTGCATGCCCCGTCTCTCCCACCATCCTACAACCTTGATCTCTCCTCCTCCACAACCAAACCCGTACCTCCCAGGGGGATACAAGCGGGATTGGGAACAAGAAACATTGCTCACAGTCCGAAGATAAAAACCGTGTGTTATGAAACGAAAAAACCCTCGAGGCGGGCAGATATTTTTTAGAAGGGGAGCCTTGTGGAGCCCAACGTACTGTGCGGATGTGTGTGTGACAGGGGCACCGGCGTGGCAGACGATTAGTTTGAGTGAAATGTGTCTGTTGCATCATCCGACTTGTCTAAAATGTTCATAGATTTTGTGAAAAATGACACGGGAGAGGGTCAGAACACGAACACAATTGCATCTGGACCAAATTTATGTATGAAAAGGGTGGTTTGATTTTCAAATACCAAATGCAACTTCGATGTGGCACACCTATCTCGCAAAGTGCCCGGTATTGCTTGCCCCCACCCCCCTCGTGTCGGCACGAAGGGAATCCTAAACTATGAATACATGCCCCCTACCCCCCAACCAAGGTTCACCTAGCAAAGTGTGAAGTAGCTAGAAGCCCCCCTCCTCCCTCGT
>LR738709.1:175827515-175839309 GCA_902687465.1 Secale cereale | reverse complement strand
CATGAAAGAAATCCTAAGCTATGAATGCATGCCCCCCAACCGAGGTTCACCTAGAAAAGTGCGAAGTAGCTAGTAGCCCCCTCCTTCATGTCGGCCTGAAGGGAATCCTAAGCTATGAATGCATGCCCCCCCATCGGAGGTTCACCTAGAAAAGTGCGAACTAGTAACCCCCCCACACACACACTTACAATCGGTGGGCCAGAGAGGCATATCTCACCAAGATGGATCGTAAAACGGACCAAGAATAATGCACCTTCATCGTACAACCTCTCTCTTGTTGTTGGTGAAAGTGGTGGACGTCCATGCGACCCCGGAGATTGGCTAGCTCGCCAATAATCACGCAAGTAGCTAGTCCACGAATACAACAACTGCATGCGTGTGGCCCAAACATATGTATGAAGAGGTGTGTTTTTGAGTAACAATGGAACAACTTTGATGTGGCATCGTGATTTCGAACTAGAAATCCCCAGACTCAGGGAGGGGTAGGTTGACGATGCATAACTATGTTACACCACACTTCAAGCCAATGACAGGGATTTATCCATGCATGCGTGCATAGTATATGCGCTCAAACATAACATCTGAATCTCACCATGACCTATACTACGATAACACGAACCGAATGAAGAATCCGCCATGGTAACCTATCTTGTTGTTGGTCAGGGAGATAATGGATGTCCACGCGGGCCCACGAATATATAGGCTTGTCGCCAGTAGCCACGTGAGGGAGTGTACCGTTCGAAGGCAACCACTACATGCATATGTATGGAGGTGATGCGTGTGCATGTTTGAAAACCATTTCACAACATTGATGTGGTGCGTTCATCAAAAATCGTACACTATCTCCCCACACAGAGCGAGATCGGTTCATGACATGTCATTGTACTAGCCACTTCTACTCGATGGGAGCGATTCATGCGTACACATGCATGTGTGTGTGCTCAAACAGTATCATGCATGCATGTCATCCCAGAGCATGACCTATATATATAAATACTGTATTACAAGCAAAATAATAATCCCCTCCTAAGTCAAATTAATTAACCTCTCTTGTTGTCAGGCAAAAAGTAGTGATGGACCAAGCGGGCCCACAGATGGAAACCATCGATATCGCTGATAACCTCTTAAGTGGGTGCGAGAGTACAACCACCACCACTTTGCATGTGGGCCAAACATATATATGTTGAATACCAAAAATGCACAACTTTTCTGTGCCACATGCCTCAAAAACCGTAAACCATGCACCCACACAGAGCGAGGTTCATGAAACGTACTACATATGATGGTCCCCTTCCCCCCTCTTCACCGTGCATACTATAAGCTCATGCCGTAATATGTATAACCCAAAAGAATCCTCATCGATGGTGAAGTTAATTAACCTATCCCGATGTATGTCAAAGTGATGCATGCATGCATCGATGATGGCCCCGTGGGCCCACAGATGGAAGCGTCACACGTGAGTGTACTAGCTAGCTAGGATAACCACTACATGCATGCATGTGGCCCAAAGAGGTGGTGTGTGATGTTTGAATTGCCAATTTCACAATTTTGATGTGGCACGTGCCTCGGAAACAAAAAAGTCCCGACACTGAGTGAGGTGTACTTGTTCACAGACGCGTATGTATAGTATATATGCTTGTCCCCTCCCACCTCTTTGACGCGTACTATATCCCACCATAATATAAACAAAAAAGATTCTACCTTGCACACATGTATATAACAGCACTCATAGTCCATCAAGTTATGTACAATTCTTTCAATTTGGGCCCATATTTACATGTTACCATAATCTCTTTAACAATCCTCCCATTTTCCGTAGCACATCCCTTGCTATGCAATAGATTATGTAGTGCACAATATTTTCCTTTACATAGATCAAGGTTGCACGGATGTCATACTGCACAGAAACCTGGTCATGAGATATATGATACTCCCCCCCCCACAAAATCATTCTTCAATACTTTGTTCGAGGTAAGTATTCTTTTCAACTATCTTCATGTTCACTTACCAAGCAATGTCAAATGAATTGTATAGTATTTAAGAAACCAATTGTTATTCCCTTTTCTTACTATATTCCTACCTAATAACTTCTAGTTACAAATACACTTTTCTATTGCCCTATTTTAACTAAATATTCCAATTTTATCAGAAAGCGTCGCTAACAAGGAGACTCCGGAGGTGGAGAACGGGGCTGCCAACAAGCGGAGGCGGGGCGAGCTAGAACTGCAAGCGAATCCAGCAGGCCTAGACTTCATCAGCATCCTCCCCGATGATATGTTGACAGTCAATCTCCCTCCTCCCAATCAAATATGGGGCGCTTACAACCGTCCTTTCCCGACGGTGGGGCCCCCTATGGAACTCCAGCCGTCTCGACCTCATCTACACTCACGAGCTCTACCATGGCTATCGCAAAAGCTTGGATGCATTCTCCAAGATCCTCGGCAGTCACCTTGTCCCAACCAGAGGCCTTACAGTGGGAAAGTTCCGTTCCAATGGTAAGGAATGATCCAAGCTTGATGACTAGTTCCGATCCCCCGCCCTAGATTACCTCGAGGAGCTCACTTTTGACGATGGGTATATGTGGTCGCTACCAACGTCTGCACTCCGCCTCGCGCCCATGCTGTGCTTCGCCAAATTCTAGAACTGCCATCCCCCCTTAATGATGTGCCTGCTCTTATTCTACCATGATTGAAGCACCTCGAGCTCATCGTCGTCTGCCTCTCAAACGGTGACCTAGAGCACCTGCTCTGTGGCTATACTGCACTCGAGTACCTTCGTCTTCAGGCGATCAATGTGTTGAGTACCTTCCACATCACCTCCATGACTCTCCGGACTATTTATGTGTGTTGTTGGTGCGGCAGGAAGACATCACAAGATGTGTACCATGGTATGGTCACTAAGGACAGACCTGTACTTGAGAGATTACTTGTAGTTTATCAAGAAGGTCCAACAAGAATCAATGTCATTTCTACACCGAAATTCATAGTGATGGGCTACTCGTCCGACATATCCTCCGAACTTGTTATTGGATCCACACCCGTTCAGGAACAACAGCCGCCTTCTACCTCTCCTTCCACAAATTAACATTATTTGTAATTTTGAAGATGTTTGTTTGTCAGTCATTCAGAAAATGATTCTGACAAGCTTGACCCCGATACTGCGTACAGTGAAGGTCTTGGCACTAGAATCTATCAGCCCGAACCTGGAGCAAGTTGTCAGTTTCCTAAGGTGCTTTCCATGCCTGGAGAAGCTATATATCAAGGTGATGTTCCTTTCCTGTTAAATGTTAACCATAAGGGAGTTCAATTTGTGATACCTTTTTCCAAGTTTACAATGACAATGTACAATGATTTCTGAAGAATTTTTTGGAGGATTTTAGTACATACATGTTCCACCCCCATATTGGTTGCTTGATCCATATGGTTACAATCAATAAGCATTTCTCCTTTAGATTCATCTGCCCGTGTTAATCATGTCAGATCGAAGATGACATGTTAGTGCATTTTTTCAATCCTGCAAACCAAATAGGCACTAACATGTTTTCTTATTTTGTAGATAAGATTAGGCCCAGTGGTGGATAATGTGATAGAATAGAACAATCATGTCGAATGCCTAGATCTGCATCTCTCAGAAATTACTTTCAAATCCTACCGAGGGAACTTACCGGAGATTATATTCGCCAGGTTCTCCGTTGTTAGAGCAAGGGTGCTGAAGGAAATGAGGTTTACCCTACATTTATTTCGGAAAATTGAATGGTTTGTTGATCAGCGCCGGCGCCTGCGGCAGAACGGAATAGGCTCTAAAAACGCTGAATTTCATTTTGGAACTTCAAATGACAAAGTAATCGGAAGTCATTGTGTCAACCCCATACATGACTTCTTAGTGGCTGACCCATTTGAAATAATTGTGAGGTTTCAAAACCAGACTAAGAAGTGGTAATATTTGTTTGAAACTCTCCGGTATCCATGTTCAACTGATCAGCGCGAGCGTTTGTAGTTAATGAGCTCAATTTCATTTCTAATATCAGTTTGAACCTTGTAATCTTCGAATTTGAGCCATATAACTGGGGAATTTGAACCTTGTGATATTTTGAGCTTTTGTGGTACAATCGTTGAAATGGCATCGTATGAGACTCGTATATTGGTAGCAATATTTTGACCTTATTATGCAATCGTCTGAGATTTTATTAACCATTCTTGAATCTGTGTCGATCTCACAACACATGATCTGTATAGCTAACTCGACTGCGATCTTTGACACTATAACACACAGTTGGTTTCTTCCAATTCTAGTTGATGCATGGGCAAACTAGCCTGGCGGGAACCTTGCGCGGTAAACAGCGCGGTAGCGCGGGAACATACTCACCGACGATACATTTGGCGCCTCTTCGAGCCCACGCGTGCGGTGCGGTGTTGTCTAGCGTGCACTAGAATCCTCCGCCTTGAACGTCATGACAAGACATGACGATTACAGGCCGGCCGACCCCCATTTATTACAGCAGCCAACCTTGCGATCGCGCCCCACCATTGCAGGAAGAACACCCACCACGAGAAAATCTTAGATGGTATCATGCACGGCTCCAATGGTGCTCCGAGCGGCTGCCGACGAAGAGCAGCAGTTCACCATGTGTGCCATGGTGGACACCCACAAAAGGTTCATGGACCTCTCGTTGGTGTACATCAACGACCCGGTCTGGGTGGATCACTACATCCACATCATGGAGTTGTTGCTTGCCGAGGAGTAGTACAAGGTGGTCGGGTTCGACCTCGAATACACCCGCGCTCGTGTCGGGTCGTGTCCCAAGGCCGCCGTCGCCCAGATGTGCGTGCACCACGTCCTCGTCTACCACTACCTCCTGGCCACAAGGCCTTGCGAGGGTTTCGCCAGGTTTGTCAACAGCCCCCACTATATGTTTGCTATGGTGGACATCACCAACAATGTAAAGGCGCTCAAGAATTCGGGCATCGCCTGCCAGAATCTTGTCGACATCTAGGACAAATACAAGATCTAGGGCAGCAAGAAGCATGAGAAGGACTCGCTGGTTCACCTCGTCGAGGCCATCATCGACCCCTACTACAGAGACATGAAGGATTCGTGCAACAAGGACAAGTGTGCCTGGCACTCGGCCTGGATGGAGAAACTCAACGAAGCTCACGTCGTGTACGCGACCAAGGAGGCGTACAAGAGCTATGACATGTACAGGCGGATCGTTGACATGAGTAAGTAACTCCTTCCCCAAATCGGCCAGGGATCCAGCCGGAAGCAAAGCAATGGCAAGCATCACCGCAACAGTAAATAGATGATGAGATCCTCATTTCTCCTACTTTAGTATGCATGTAATTGCTTGCTTTGGTGTGTGGAAATGTTATTTATGTAGTCACTTGTGTAATTGTATGCTTAATTTCGTTATGAAATGCTGTCTCTTGAAGTATATGTGTTGATGCTCTATAGACAGAGCGTAGATGTTGTGCGGACATAGAAAATCACATCACACACGGACTAAACAATGGATCCCGTCAGTGATGTTTTCATCAATCACTCACAAATTTATACCAGCAATCATTTGCTCGCAACACACACGGCTTGTTAGCATTGATTGTCTGTGTTGTTATAGTTCTTCGCACACGTTTCCGATTTCACACATGTTTGCCGTGTATCACACATATCTTGTTAAATTAAACCGTGTTTGTTCTCATCTCTCAGCACAAATAGTTATTCCATGTGAATCGCATGCCATATATCGCACACACCTTGATCTGGCTGACCGTTTCTTTTGTGTTGCTTAATCACAAACGGTTCATCCGACTGAACCGTATGTTGTACTTCAGACATGTCTTCATCTGGCAGCCCGTTTCTTTTGTTCCTCCTCATCGCAAACAGTCAAATGAACTGAACCGTATGGCCATCATTGCACACACAACCAAAATCTGAACCGTGTTTGATGCATCCTCCATTGCAAATGTTTTGCACCGTTTCTGATGGTTTTTACACCCCCGTTTGCAATTATGGCATAGCACACAGTTTCGCCGAAGGGTGTCTGATCGTAGTGTCGCGTTAGCAGCATCCTGCAGTAGTGGTGTTTAACACGTGCAACCGACACAGACTGAATGTGTTTAACATGTGCAACACACACACACACACACACACACACACACACACACACACACACACACACACACACACACACCATTTTTACTAGTAAGGTACACGTGCATTGCACGCATGATATTTGGCAAGCAAATATGAATAAATACCACATTATATCATGTAAGCTTTGATTCATATATATGCATGATGTAGATGTTCATTTAATTCTTTTAGTTAATCTCATTCAAAATCAATTAGTTTTTACCAAAAAGCTAATCTATTTTAAGATTTATGGAATTGTGCGTTGAAAAGCACAAAGTAAAAAATAAATAATGTTGATTAATCTAGAAAAAGGGAAATTATGATACGAAAGATTCTATAACAGATGAGAAATGCCTATGCTTTGAGGTTTGTGCATTCTGCTTAAGTTCAACCATGGAGTCTTCTAGATTATACATGTGGCGGAATCTGGTGGAATGTAGATGATATCCAACGGCTAGTAGTGCTCGGATTTGCCATCTTTGCACCATCGGATTGGTTTCATCCATGACCATCTTTCAAAGTTTATTCACACACTATATAGGGGTATAGATATGTGATGCAAAGGCCACCCATCATATCGAATCTGAGTAGTGTGTCCATCTGTGGATGCAATGCAGTCAAATGATGCATGCCATCGGTATCTTAAATTCAAATCAGTGTGACCTTGTTCAATGTGTATACAATATAGCATGCTCGTTTCCAAACCACACCACGCATATCTGAGTTATATTCATGAATGCATGGGTTTCAAACATCATGATCTCTTATTCAAATATCTGAATTCAACTTTACATTGATTATGACCTCACCTAATCGTCTTTTACACCCACACAGTCGTCTTCTCTTTATAATTGTACCACTAACTTCCTCTTGTGTATGCATGCGCACACACTACCACTCGGCATTATCCACCGCACACATGCAATCTTTTTCTTCAGGTCGGTCTCCCATGCATGCACACACACACCTCCCCCGCTTCATCACTTTGGGCATTCTTTATCTCTCACATGCATGCGCAACGATCGATGTTCCTCTATGTGTGTAAATATATAGCTAGGTCTTTTCCATTTTTCCACACAAACCGATCGATCTACATATCTAGTCAGGTCTCACCCTCTTTCCCACGTACACATCAATCAATCTATACCTCTCTATATAGGACCACATAGCTAATACACCCACGTTATCTATCCCATCGTCTCCCTCTCACCATACATAGCTTCCACTTCATCTCACAAACGCGCGCACAGTCCCTAAGGCACGGGTTGTAAGGGACCTGCCCCCTAACATCACTATATAATGAGGCCAATATGAATGTGATCAGTAGATCAATTTAAGGTAAAATGGTTTAAGTTGATGAATTGGCCCTCCCCGTAAAGGATTAGCAATGCTTGGCCCCTAGCTCATTTATTTTACATGGCTCCGCCACTGCGCGCAACCGCACAGGTTCTCGCCCCCTCTCTTTAAAGCACTTGTGCACTCTTTCATAGTCTCCCTCCACTTGGCCCCTCGCACCATCTTCGAGCCCCCCATGTCCCAGTGCTTGTACGCTCGTAGAGCTCTTCCCTCTATATGTCTCTATCAATATCTCGCGTGGTTGACCCCTCCCCACCCTTTCCGTATATCACCCCTGCCTCATGCACATACATTTATGTATATAGGACTCTCCTTCACACAAATTGCATTGACACGTATTCCCTCATCATATATTAGTATCTCTCACACACACGGACTACGTGTGTGAAAGAGAGGAGGTACACACACACACTCGATCCCACAAACAAACGCGCGGGTGCACGGTAGAGCACATTTCTACAAAAAATGAGCGTGTAGAAAGGCTTTAGATGATTTGCCACTAGTCTATATCTATGCCACTGTATCTATATTTATATATATACTCTATACCCCACTATAGTGTGTGAATAAATTTGAAAGATGGTCATTGTATGAAGCCAATCCGGCGGTGCAGAGACGGCAAATCCAAGCACTACTGGCCGTTGGATATCATCTACATTCCACCAGATTCCGCCACATGTACAATCTAGAAGACTCCTTTGTTCAAAAACACAAGTACTTCTCCTTTGTTCTAGAATCTTCTGTATCATAATTGCCCAAAAAAATTCTAGAAAATTGCCATTATTTGTTTTTACCTTATGCTTTACAACGCAAAATTCCATGAATCATAAAATAGATTAATATTTTTATAAAAACTAATTGATTTTGAATGAGATGAACTATAAGAATTAAATGAACCTGTACATCAAGAATTTATCACTCAAACCTTACGTGCTATAGTGTGGTACTTATTCATAATTTAGTTGCCAAATCTCATTCGTACAATGCACGTGTACCTTACTAGTACTTCCAGGATGTGCAAAACATGTAATTAAATTAGAATTCCAATGGCACGCTACACAGCGTCTCTCCCTATTTTAGTTAATATATTATTATTAAAATGATGTTGGGGCATCCATGAAGCCACGTGGCACATGTGGACGCGTTGTCGCGGCATCCTTGTGTGGATTGATCATAGTGACATGTTGCTAGTTCGAGAAGAATGTACTCGTCCTCTCTCAGGCACACTGGCAGTAAGTGCATGAAGCAAAGATGTGCACGCATGCACTCATTCCCATGCACGCACATGCGTGTACACGGTGGGATGCATTTTTGTACGAAGATCCACCCCATGTGGTAAGTTGACGCGTGTAAAGTCGTTCACTTCATTGATGGTCAATTAATACAGTGCATGCAAAAAGAGTGGACGTGAGGGAGGAAGTAGTTGAGAATTGTGACGCCCCGATTTGAGCGTACACTAATCATGCACGCATATGTGTACGACCAAGATCAGGGACTCACTGGAAGACATCACAACACAACTCTAAAAGTAAAATAAGTCATACAAGCTTATTATTACAAGCCAGGGGCCTTGAGGGCTCAAATACAAGTGCTCGATCATAGACAAGTCAGCGGAAGCAACAAATATCTGAGTACAAAACATAAAGTTAAACAAGTTTCCATAAGATGGCTAGCACAAACGGGGATACATATCGAAAGAGAAGCATGCCTCCTGCCCGCGATCCTCCTAAACTACTCTTGGTCGTCGTCGGCAGATTACACGTAGTAGTAGGCGCCTCCGATGTAGTAGGAGTCATCGTAGGTGGCGTCTGGCTGCTCGGCTCCACCATCTGGTTACATCATCCGAGAAGAAGGAACAGAAGGGGGAAAGGGGGAGCAAAGCAACCGTGAGTACTCATCCAAAGTACTCACAAGCAAGGATCTATACTGCATATGCAATGGTAACAATCATATGGGTAGTATCTGTGGACTGAACTGCAGAGAGCCAGAATAAGAGGGGGATACCTAATCCTATCGAAGACTACACTTCTGGCAGCCTCCTTCTTGCGATAGTAGAAGAGAGTAGAAGGTAAGTTCACCAAGTAACATCGTATAACATAATCCTACCCGGCGATCCTCCCCTTGTTACCCTATGGGAAAGAGATCACCGGGTTGTCTCTGGAACTTATCTGGGTGTGTTTTATTAAGTATCCGGTTCTAGTTATCATGAGGTCGGGGTACAACTCCGGGTCGTCCTTTTATCGAGGGACATGGCTATTCGAATAGATTAACTTCCCTATAGGGGTGCACCACATAACCCAACACGCTCGATCCCATTTGGCCCTAAGCGCGCAGGGGTCTGGGCCCATCGCCCATTGCACACCTGCATGTTGCGTACGCGGCCAGTGAGTAGACCTAGCAACATCCATTTCAAAGGAAGTTACGTTACGCGGTCCAACCTGGTGCACGCCACTAAGTCGCTGACGTCAAGAAGTCTTCGGCTGATACCACGATGTCGAGTGCCCATAACTGTTCCCACGTAGCTAGTTAGTGCGTATAGGCCCGAGGCCAGACTCACGTGAAATATCCAAACTCGTTAAGCCTGTTATTACGAAATAACCGTGGACAACGACCAAGGCCAGGCTCATCTGTCTCCTAGGTGGTCGTTACCTACCTTGTCGCTCCGCCACAAAGATCCACACAAAGGGCCGTTGGGACAGAGGTCCTTTCAGCCCCCAATCCGTGAATCACTCGCGGGTAATCTTCGAGCTGACCCGAATTTAGTCACCACATGTAGTATGTATATAGTACATACCCGTGACCACACACAAATTGATCAGGGCCCGATAGTATAGCATGGCAGACGGACAAGGGTGTATGGCCACTAATGGAATACTAGCATCCTATACTAAGCATTTAGAACTGCAGGTAAATGTATCAACAGTTGTAGCACCAATGACATGCTATGTAGCAGAATAGGATTATTCAAGAGAAGTTACATGCTACAGTACTCTAATGCAAGCAGTAGAGAGAGGAATAGGATATATCAGGTTGATCATGGGGGGGCTTGCCTGGAAGCTCGACAGTGAAGGTGGGGTCGTCAACACCGTAGTCGATCGGGGCAGCAACAGCGTCAGTCTCGTAGTATACCGGAGAGAAGAGGGGGGAGAAAAAATGAATACAATGCAAACAGATGCATGACAATGCAAGACATGACAGATAACGGTGTTAGGTGTGCCCTAACACAGTACCGGTTGCTACTGGCGAAGGGGGGAAACATCCGGGAAAGTATTCCCGGTGTTTCACATTTTCAGACAGATGGAATGGAGCAAGAAAGTTACATGTTCGCTATGCTAGGGATGTGTGGCTGACGAACGGTCCGTGTATTCGGGTTCATCTCGAAATTCTGAGCAACATTCATGTACAAAGTATGTTCATCCAAGTTACCAATTATTTTATATTAATTTTTAATGTTTTAAATCATTTTCTGGAATTAATATAATTAATTTAAATATAAATTACATTTATGACGAATTGTAACACCCGGTGAGGGAGTCCTGGGTTCAGGGGTCCTCAAGCGTTCGGGTCGATGAAGGTGGGCCGTATTGATGGGCCGCGAAGATAGAGGCAGAAGACTCCCCCCGTATTCGGTCAGGACTCCTATGTGCATAGAAGGCGGGTATGATGTCCGGATGTAGCTATAACTTCCTCCCCAAGTCACCTTTTAACCCTAGGCCCCCTCCGGCGTGTACATAAGCTGGAGGGTTTAGTCTGTAGAGGCTAACGATAGAATCATTACATCCACATAGGTTAGGCTATAGGGTTTAGCCATTACGATCTCGAGGTAGATCAACTCTTGTAACACATATTCATCAATATCAATCAAGCTGGAGTAGGGTTTTACCTCGATCTAGAGGGCCCGAACCAGGGTAAACATTGTGTCCCCTCTCTCCTGTTACCATCATTCCCTAGACGCATAGCTTGGGCACCACTACCCAAGATCTGCCGGTTTTGACACCGACACCCGAATAATTAGGCTACAGTAAAACTCTGCTAATGATGCCACGTCATCCCGTTTACTATTGATATTCGAGTGTTAGTTCAAAATATTCCAAATTCAAATTTGAATTAATGTCAAACACCCAAAGTTTTCAAAAGTTAAAAACAAAACGTCCGGACTGTAACAATTATTGCGTTGGTAATTATGTTGCAGTAAAGACATTTTTAGAAAATGCCAAAATACTCTACAACAAATAAAACAGAAAAGGCAAATAAATAAAAGAAAAGGAAAAACAAAACAGAGAAGTAAAATAAAAGGATAAAGAACCCC
>LR738709.1:175814713-175827406 GCA_902687465.1 Secale cereale | reverse complement strand
CGCACCCCCCACTCACTTCCCCCTATCCCACGATTGGATCGGGATCGGGCGACCCCGACCCCGTTGTCGCGCCGTTGCAGCCACCTCGTCGCCGCCACACGGATCGTCGGTTTGCTGTCCTCTTCGCCATCGTCTCGCCTCCGTCCTCCTCCTCGTCCCCCACTGCCCCGGACCCTACGCCCCACCGTGAGACCACTCCCGCTCCTCTCCTCCCCTGTTCACCGCGCCGACCACCCGCGGCAGACCATGCGCAGGAGGCGCACCTGCGACCCATGACCTGGCCGCGCCCCATGCACACCGTGGCCGCCCGTCTCGCCCGCACCTGACGCCTCCATCGCCTGTGCTGCAGCCGCAGCCCCGCTCAGTCGTGCCGTGCCCCCTACCGTGCTGCTGCTCCTCCTGCCGCCCGTGGCCCCTCGAGTGACCCACGCCCGCACTCGCCTCCGGCCCCATCCCTCTCCCTGCGACGCCACTCCCGCCTCGCTCGCCTCCCCACCCCGTGACCGCTCCCGCCAATGCGCCGCCCGCGTGGGCGCGCGCCGCCTGCTATCGCCTGCGCCACCGCCGCCCGGTGCAGCCAGCCGTCGCCCCCGCCTCTCACTGCCCGCACCGGCGTCGACTGCTGCCGCGCCGCTCGCAGACGCCCCCCCCAGCTGTATGAACCCGCCGCCGTCTCCACCCCGCGGCGCCTACCTGCATCCGCAAGGGCCGCCACCGCCTTGGTCCTCACCCCACCGCCCGGCCGCCCTGCCCTCCTCCCGCGGCCCCGCCGCCCGCTGTGCCCCCTCCCCTCCTCCGCTCGGCCATCCCCTTGCTTTGGCCGCTAGCGCCGGCGAGCGCCGTGCGCGTCCAGTGCCTGCAGGGGTAGCACCCGAACGGCGGCCGCCTGCTCGCCCGTTAAAGCCTGCCCCATTAGCCCCCCTGGTCCTATGACGCATGGGCCCCACGGCCCTAGAGAACGATTTAAAAAAAGAATAAGAATAACTAAATAGTAAAATATTAATTAATTAATTAAATTAATTAATTTTAATTAGATTAACTTAATTACTGTTTAAACTAATTGACCTGTTTAATTAGTCTTAGGCAATGACAGTAGGCCCATGCATCAGTTTGACTTAGTCAACTGACTAGTTGACTGCTGACGTCATGTTGATGTCATGCTGATACCATAAATGTAATTTAGATAGAAATTAATTCTCTTAATTATACAAAATGATTTAATACTTTAAAAATTAATATAAAATAATTTGTAACTCAGATGAAAATACTTTCGAGAAGAACCCGAATACGCAGACCGTTCGTCAGCCACACGTCCCTAGCATAGCGAACATGCAACTTTCTCCCTCTGGTCCATCTGTCCGAAAATGCAAAACACCGGGAATATTTTCCCGGATGAACCCCGCTTCGCCAATAGCACCCGGTACTGAGTTAGGGCACTCCTAACACCGTTATATGTCATGTCATGCATCGTCATGCATCTGTTTGCATTGTATTCATTGTTTCTTCCCCCTCTTCTCTTCGGTAGACTACAAGACCGATGCTGCTACTGCCCAGATCGACTATGGTGTTGACGACCCCTCCTTTGCTCCCGAGCTTCCAGGCAAGCCCCCCCCTTGATCAACCTGATATCGCCTATTCCTCTCTCTACTGCTTGCATTAGAGTAGTGTAGCATGTTACTACTTTTGAATAATCCTACTCTGCTGCATAGCCTGTCATTGTTGCTACAACTGTTGATACCTTTACCTGCAATCCTAAATGCTTAGTATAAGATGCTACTATTCCATCAGTGGCCCTACACCCTTGTCCGTCTGCCATGGTATTCTATCGGGCCATGATCACTTTGGGTATGGTCACGGGTATATACTACATACATACTATACATGATACATGTGGTGACTAACGTCAGGTGGGCTCGAAGAGTACACGCGAGTGATTCACGCATTGGGGGCTGAAAGGACCTTGTCCCGACGGCCCTTTTTGTGGATCTTTGTGGCAGACAGACAGGGCAGGTCACGACCACCTAGGAGACAGGTGGGCCTGGCCCTAGTCGTTATCCGCGGTTATTTCATAATAACACACTTAACGAGTTTGGATATTTGATCTGAGTCTAGCCTCTGGCCTATATGCACTAACCAGCTACGCGGGAACAGTTATCGGCACTCCACGTCATGGTATGAGCCGCAGCCTTCTTGACATCAGCGACTTAGCGGCGCACGCTGGGTTGGACAGCGTAACATAACTTCATTTGAAATGGAGGTTGCTAGGTCTGCTCACCGGCCGTGTACGCAATGTGCAGGTGTGCAATGGGCGATGGGCCCAGACCCCTGCGCGCTTATGGTTTAGACCGGCGTGCTGATCTCTCTGTTGTGCTTTGATAGGGCTGCGATGTGTTGTTCTTCCAAAGCCGGGCATGACCCAGGAAAGTGTGTCCGGCCACATGGGATCGAGCTTGTTGGGTTATGTGGTGCACCCCTGTAGGGAAGTTAATCTTTTCGAATAGCTGTGTTCCTTGGTAAAAGGACAACCCGGAGTTGTGACCCGACCTCATGATAACTAGAACCGTTTACTTAATAAAACACACCCAGATAAGTTCCAGAGACAACATGGTGATCGCTTTCCCACAGGGAGACGAGGGGAGGATCGCCGGGTAGGATTATGCTATACGATGTTACTTGGTGAACTTGCCTTCTACTCTCTTCTACAGCTACAAGATGGAGGCTGCCAGAAGCGTAGTCTTCGATAGGATTAGCTTTCCCCCTCTTATCTGGCTTTCTGCAGTTCAGTCCACAGATACAATCCATATCATTGTTACCATTGCATATGTAGTATAGATCCTTTCTTGCGAGTACTTTGGATGAGTACTAACGGTTGTTTTGCTACCCCTTTTTCCCCTTCTGTTCCTTCTTCTCGGATGATGCAACCAAATGGTGGAGCCCAGGAGCCAGACACCACCTACAACGACTCCTACTACAACGGAGGCGCCTACTACTATGTGCAGTCTGTCGATGACGACCAGGAGTAGTTTAGGAGGATCCCATGAAGGAGGCCTGCTCCTCTTTCGATATGTATCCCCGTTTGTTCTAGCCATCTTATGGCAACTTGTTTAACTTTATGTTCTGTACTTCGATATTTGTTGCTTCCGCTGACTCGTCTATGATCGAGCACTTGTACTCGAGCCCTCGAGTCCCCTGGCTTGTAATATGAAGCTTGTATGACTTATTTTACTTTGCGAGTTGTGTTGTGATATCTTCCAGTGAGTCCCTGATCTTTGTCGTACACATTTGCGTGCCCGATTAGTATATGGACAAATCGAGGGCGTCACAATAATAACTACTCCAGTGCGTGCATGCGAGTGTTAACTCATCGGTTGCTACTTCCATTGGTCTTCTTCATATTTTGTGCCAATTTTTACCATAATTTTAAGGAACACAATATTTATGCATGTCATGAAAGTTAATGTAATTGAAAACTATGTTCAAATGTGATTCCAATGATATAATTTTTGGTGACATGCATTAAATTTTTCTTGGTTAATTTTTTGGTCAAAATTTGGCATAAAATTTAGAGCGGGCCAATAAACCAAGAGGGAGGCAGCATGATCAATTTTTGCCTGGGTTTCTGTTGGTGGCATTTGTATTTAAATATTGACTGAGTGGAGTACTATTCTTTATCTTAACCTTGTAGGGCTCTCCCAGCGCCAACACTCGCCTCCTCGCCTCGCCCACCGGATCCCGCCATGGATAATCCCTTAGATACCAGGATCCCGTGGGCTACCCTCTCGCTGCGGCTCGCAGCATTGCCGCCATTGAGCGAAATCCACATGTGTTTCAGATGGTATCCATTGCTTTGGAATCACAGAACGATCGCGCCGGAGGACCTGCCAGGGCTGCATTTCATGTGGTGGGTAGCAAGGGAAAATCAGATCACTACTAGGGAAAACCTTATACAAAGAACTTTAGTAGTAGTGCTGGTTAAAATGCAGCGCTACTGGTACTTGGCAGTAGCACGCAGTTGAACCGCGCTACATATACGGGTGTAGCAGTAGCGTGTCTTCGGAGAAAAGCGATGCTACTAAAATGCCCACTACTAAGCTAGTAGGCTACGAATAGTAGCAGCGATCTTCGGGAAACCGCAGTACCACTAAGTTTATTGTAGCATCGCGTTTTCCTAGAAAAGAGCTGCTGCTAATGAAAATAAAATAAAATGAAAAACAAATAGAAAAGTAAATGAGAAAGAAAGAAATAGAAAAAGGAGGAAGGAGAAAATAAAATGTAAACAAAAATAAAAATAAAGGAGAAAGGCATAGTAGTAGCGTCTATTCATAACAGGTGCTATAGATAATATAGCAGCAGCACCGCGTTATAGACCCCCGCTATAGAAAGGGAACATGAAATAAGAAAAGAAAAGGAAAATACATAGCTATAGCAGTAGCGCGTTTTAGAAAACGCGCTATAGCTAACCTAGCTATAGCGCATTTTTCCTACCAGCGCTACCGCTTCGTTTGACATAACCCTCGAGCGGTCCCCCCCGGCCACCACTTCTCCCCTAAATCCCTTGCCACACTTCGCTGCCTTCTCCCCACTTCGTCGCCGCCCCACTTCGCCGCCGTCTCCTGCCGACGTCTATGCCCACGGAGCCACCAGAGCCGCGCGTCGTCAACACCATCGGAGCCGCCCCCAACGCTACCGGAGCCGCCCGGCCCCATCAACGCTACCGGAGCCACCCTCTTCGCCGCCGGAGCCACCCTCGACGCCTTGCCTCACTCGCTAGCACTGCCTCCCTCGCCATCACCGGAGACGCCCCTGTCTCCGTCGCCATCACAGCCTCCCTCGCCACCACCGAAGCCATCCTTTGTAAGCCCCCACCCCTCATCTCTCTCTCTCAATCATAGCACAAACATTGGACAAGGGACTAGCTAGCTGGGTTAACTAGTTTACATAGGTTAACTATCTAGATTAGTGCAAAATTTTAGTTAGGGCTTTGACAGATAACTAGCTAGTTTAACTAGTTTAATTAGGTTAATTATCTAGGTTAGTGCAAAAAATTAGTTAGGTCTTTAACAGAGAACTAGCTAGGTTAACTAGTTTAATTAGGTTAATAATCTAGGTTAGTGAAAAAAATTAATTAGGGCTTTGACAGAGAACTAGCTAGGTTAACTAGTTTCATTAGCTTAATTATCTAAGTTAGTGCAAAAAATTAGTTAGGGCTTTGACACAGAACTAGCTAAGTTAACTAGTTTAATTAGGTTAATTATCTAGGAAAACTAGGTTAACTAGGTTCATTAGGTTCGTTAGGTTAACAAGCATTTAGCTAAGAATAAAAAACAGAATTGATGTTATATGATATATGTCATTGATGTTCATTTACATATTCCATTATTGTTTTATATATTTTCACTGAAGTGGTCATGTTATATATTTTCATTGAAGTGGTTCGATTATGCCCAAGTGGCCTTTTGTTGTTTCAAGGGAATAAAGCCGAGTGGCCTATGTTTTGCCAGAATGTTGATGCATTTCCATTCCAGCAAATTTCAGGTGCTCGATTTGTCCACTTTTTAGCAAAGTTCATGCCGAAATTTTCTGTGAATTTCAACATGACTTGTGCTACAAACTAGGACATATCGAGTGCCTGGGATTTCCCGCACCGGGAATGAATCAACATTCCTGCAAAACATAGGTATTTTTATGTCATTATTTATTTTACTAGGTATATAATTAATTTAATCGATACAATCCTAGGAAACATGGCTAGCAACGATGAAGGACAGGGTTCTGGTGATTGCAACATCTACGACGCGACATACGCTTATTTAAACCTTCTCGACGAGCAACAATTGTTGCAGGGCCCGCCTATCACATCCGAGACCAGTGCTGAGACTGGCGTTGAGACCCAGACCAACACCAAGACCGGCATCGAGACTGGCGAAGCCGGTATGGAACCAAAACCGAAGAGGAGACGTCGACGCCCAAACCAGCTCATCACTACTAGACTGCTGGTCTCGGAGGTGGACGACATCAATATTGACCAACACAGCCTGTGGAAGCGCGCGCGTGCTACGGCAATCAAATAGGCTGCAACCTACGGACAACCACGACCATCAACGATGAAAAACTACAGAAGATAGAAAATATGAAGTAGTCCCTCCTAATGAAGCTGCACTAGGTATTCTTGTTCCCGGGCCGGGATGAAATCCAATATACTGATCCACATAAAGTCCACATAACGAATAGGATAAACAAACGCGCCATGACCAAGTTTAGCGACACGTTGGACGCCTGGAAAGTACGGGTGATAGCAAGGATCGAAATAAAGGAACCCTACTCCGAGATTGTAAAGGATAATCCAACAATTAAGAAAGATCAGTTTGAAATATTCAAGGCGGCTTGCATTGCCGAATCTGCCCAAGAAAAGTGAAAGTACATGAAGTGGCTTCATGAGAGGAACATGGGGTGCCACCACCTCGTAAGCCATGGTTACGCGGGGAAGAGGTCCAAATGGGACAAGGAGGACACGGAACGCGAAAGTCTGGGTATACTAGACCCCTTGGCGGAGTTTGCCGTCCCGCAGAAGTGTGACGTCATCAGGGCGTGGTACCATTGGGATCCAGTAAGGAAAGTTTTCGAGATGGATCCGGTCACGAAGGAGTTGATGAGACTGCTGGTACTTTATAATTTACCCCCTAATTTTAGTTTCCGATCAATTTGACTGCATGTTTAGTCATATTTGTAAACGATCCTTGTTCCTTTTGTAGAGAGAGCAGCACAGGGTTGCTGCCAAAAGCGACTCGCCGTTCGAGGCGTTGGCGAGGCCCAAGTGGGAAACCCAATACAACCAGGCGTTGAACATATTGAAATGACTCCCGGTGTTGACTCGGTCGTCGTATGGACGTGTGCACGGTGTCAGAGACGACGCCACATGTAAGAAGTACTACCATGAGACCACGGAGGAGAAAAAGGAAAGAAGGAGGTTAACTGATGAAAACATCGATAAGAAGGTTGAGATTGCGGTTGAGAAGAAATCAGCTCACACAGTCGCAACAGCGGTAGCTACCGCACAACAGGCAATCACAGATTTGTCTGGTGTCTTGGTTCCGACCTTTGTCAGTTGGACCAGGAAAAATCCAGAAAAAAAATGCAGCGGACTTTCCCCTTGCCGACTTCTTCTAGAGCAGCTTGTCTAGCATTGCACCAGCACATGCACCTGCTCCTGCACCGGCTCCCACACTTGCTCCTGCACTGGCTCCTGCACCTTCTCTCGGTGGTGCTTCATCTTTGGCTGAGCTAGACGCCCTCACGGTACATGTCACACCGGCCCTCTTCCATATATGTATAATCTCCCTTTTCCATATTGCCTTTCGGATGTCTCACGTCGCAGACATGTCTTTGTAGGATGACGTAACCCCGTGAACCATACTGTACAACATCAGCGGCCAGAAGGTGGACATGGGCAAGGCGACGATAATCAACCCGAAGGATCAATTGTTCCACATCCGGCAAATCCCCCCAGACATCTTCAAGGTTTCCGTGGCCAGTGTTAAACCACGAGAATGTGGCTCCTCTGGTGGCCCTATTGGGAGATGACGACGAGACCGCTCGGTGGCTTGGCGATTGCAAGCGTTGGGTCCTGTTGTGGCCGAAGAGTCTGCTTTGTTTGGAGGTGGCCGTGAGCCCTTAGTAAGGTATGAACACCAACACCCCACCTACCAAATTAGCATCGCCTGTCTTGCTGGGTGAGGAAGAGGCTCCATTAGTGGATGATGACATCGTCCCCGTCGAAGAAACAATGCATGATGCCATCGACGAGGATGACATTGCCCCTCTACTGTTTCTGAATACCAGCGCCTCTGACGACATAGGATTGATGGCTCAGTAGTATGTGTACGCGGGGTTTGAGAGCGATGAGTTGGTGCCTGAATTGCCGGAGGATGAACATAATGTAGGCTCACTTCCAGTGGCAAAGAAGCATAGGAAAAGACTCAGGAAAGGCAACAAAACTGCTTCTATGATCCAACCGCCTCAGCAGCCTCGGGTTCAAGACCATATACCTATCTGATCATAACAAAGAAAGCATTAGATGCCATATGCGGCGATCTCAGGAGACTTCATGACGATGTGCTGGAGAGAGAGAAAAGCCTGATGGCCTCAGAAAATCCAAGATACCAGCTCTACATGGTTAACGTGCCGCCGCAAAGGTAATACGTTGACACATTCCCCGTGGATAAGTTCTTCCTTCGATTCGATTACATCTTCGACATGTTTCACTTGAAGAAGCTGGATTTTACGTTTGTCCTCCTTTTTGCCTTATACATGAACTACATCATCCGGAGGGAGCAAATATCTGACATCTATGTCACTGACCCGTACTTCATGCACGAGAGCTTTTTGGCAGTCTCCCAAAAGCACAGTGATTACGCGAGTAACTACATCGCCGATTTCATGGTCGGCAATAAGGAGAAGGAGACGATTCTCGTGCCTTATCATCCCATGTAAGTCATCCACTAATATCCTTCCTTCAAATTCAATCATTCATTTGCACGCGCAGAGGCTAATTTGAGGTGTACTTATATTCCGCAGGGACGGGTGCGCCGTCTTCGTCATCCTTTACCCCTGATTCTCCCATGCTCCTTTCTTGGACTCGTAGAAGAACTTGAAGAAAAAGGATTACACTGACATCAAGTCTGTTCGCGACAAAGCTATCTTAAGCTACTGCATACGGGGAGGAGAGATCAAGGTCAGGAAGACAAGGAACTGCGCGCCCGCCTTCGGCTATAAGACCGACTTCTGCCGCATCCAGCAACCGACTGATACTCTCAGTGATGGATTCTGTGTCTCCCACTTCATGCTGGAGTAGAGACGGGATCCCTAGAGACTTCGCATGTGACCTACATCTAGCTATGCCGATATCCTGCAATGGACAAAGATACTAGGATATATCCGGGATCACCAACTCCGAGTTGAGTTCTATCACATCCAGCGTGAACTTGCCCAAGTCATCATGAAGGAGGTACTCGAAAAAACCAGGTTGTTTTACGAAGAAGGGCAAATTTCATGGAAAGACGTCTGAACACGCGTAGCCGCTTAGCATCTCGACCTGAAGCCTTTCACTAAGGTCGGGGACTATCTCCATGATTTTCATGGATGCACGACCTGATCTAGTGATTGACGATATATGACAATGTGTCCATTTAGTCCATACTTTCTCTGTTACGAAACTTTGAGTTATGCATGATGAAACTTTATTTGTGATGTAATTAAACTGTCCTCCTCAACTAGCGAAGGTCACTCTAGTTAGGGAATTTCGGGTACAACGAACTTTGTTATTTATGCTTATGATATGTTGCTTCTATTTTTGCAAAGTGTGTCCCTTTCTGTTGCTCAACTATAGATGTTTCATATAATGGACTCATGTGACGATGCAGGTGCATTGATCATCGATGGCGAATAGGTGCTTTGCTAGGACAATATATATACGACGAGTGGCCGGAGTGTCAGGCCCAGGAGTATATGACAACCAGCTCTCGTGTATATCATTCTTTAGATTGATGACGATGTAGTTGCAAGTATTCAAGACTTGTATCACTATTTTCGAGATGATGGCGAGATATCACTTTCTGTTGGATGATGATTATGATGATGACATGATTTGATGCGACTATTTGTATGTATATGCTATGATTACATTTGTATGTGTATGATATACTAAAGATTATTGTATAAAGCCTGTTGAAATACAAAACAAATATGAAAAAAAATCAGAAACAAATAGAACTAGTAGCAACGAGGGAAACGAAGTTAGTAGCAGGGCGCTCCTACCAGTAACGCGGTCAACATCAAGGCACTGCAGCTATTAGCAGTAGCGCTTTCTAGTAAAGAATGCTGCAACTCAACAACTATAGCAGTAGTGCGTGTGGGAGAGTGCTACTGTTATAGGTTAGCTATAGCATCGTATCAGTAGCGCAGGTACCCGCGCTACTGATACACCTAAAACCCGCACTACTGCTAGGATTTTCCCTAGTAGTGGATCGAGGAAGTGTCATGTCGATTGGAGACAAGTTCGAAGGAGCTGCGCATGGCAAAGCACAACACGGAGGCGCAAATCGATCTCAGGGGACAGATGCTGAGGGATGTCAGCATCTAGTAGTGCCGCGTTGATTTCAAGCTGGGGCTAATGGCAGAGATCATATTTACGGAGTCGACTGCAGAGGAAAGAACGCGCATGTCTGCGGATGGGATATGCAGGTGTCGAAATTGTTCTTATGGGCGGTAGGATAAGCCAAATCGCGAAGCCAGCTATGGCGGCGGCGCTGGGGATGCATCATAGACGAGGTCAGTTTCCCTCCTTCGCCACCAGCGATGCAGTGACCTACTCGGCTGCTGCTGCAGTGAACTTGCGCCGCCATGGCGGTTTGCAACTGTGACAATCACACCATCTATATTTATTGTATTCCTGTGAAAATACTTGTCGTTTGGAAAAAGATGGTAATTTATTTATTACTAGTTTTTGACTACTTGGTCGTGACAATCACCCGAAGCCACAACCAGAAGTCTCCATCTTATAATTCTTACGGTAAGTCGCACCAACAGATGGTCGGTCAGACCCGTGACATGCATTGGCTTGGTCTGGCATGTACGACTAGTTACATCACTGACTTGTGCGACCGCATTTGAGCAGTAGTACTTTAATTTTGTGTTCAGGAAATGCATCGAGAGCCATTTCGGGCCTCAACCATCAATTAATCTTTAGCTTGTTCCGATCACATTCCAAAGTAGTACTATCTTGCTATAATTAAGTGCAAACCTGCTCACACCTAGTATGTATCAAACCTGATCATGTTCCCACTATGCAGGTTTTAGTAGTAGTGGAGTACTAGGCTATAAAAAGGGGAAATATACATAGGCAAAAATCACTCTACCTTCTTCCTCGGCAGTCTTTCTTGTTCGTCCGTCCTTGCCATGGCCAGTGTGCAGAGTTCTAGGTCAATAACTATACGTAGAAATGGAGAGGCAACCAAGGCCGCGGAAAAAAGAGAGGGCTTGCCGCCTCGCAGAGACCTCAAAAGATCACTCATGGGCAGGTCAGGCTCCGAGGAGCGCCCTTGTCGCGGAGGTGAACATGCGTAGCTGGCGGTGCTGGAGTCGTTATCCCTTGACGACGTGCCCAATCATCTCAATAAGCAGAAGGAGTTCATCAATGGCTTGGTCGAGTTGTTGAAGGAGAGCCTCGAAGGCATGCCCGCTAAGCTCAATAAGCGGGAGGAGTTGACCGCTAGCTTGATGATGCAGCTGAAGGAGAGCATTGCCTCGGGTAAGAAGGCGATCGAAAAAATCCTGCAACTTCAGGAGGACAATGCGAAGCTCCACCATGAGATCGACCTACTGGAGGTGGAGAACGCCGGCTAGAAGGAGCTACATGAGAAGAGTAGTTCATCCGTGAAGATGCTGCAAGCCCTCCTCATGGAACAGAAGGAGGAGTTGGCGAAGCTAAGCATCGAGCACCCATCTGCTGTCAAGGTACGTAATGCGGCGGTGGGAGAGATGATGAATGCCCGCGTTAAGAAATCGTGTGTCATGGACAGAATGAAGAAGATGGCGGAGGAGATGAGCGAGGAGATGAAGGTCATGGAGGGGATGAAGAAGCAGTTTGTAATGCCCATTATGAGACTATACCTCCAACGTGTCGAGGCACGACTTAAAGGCATAATCTCATACTAGAATGATCTCAAGTATGGTATCTTTGCACAACTCATGTAAAAGAGGGGATGAAAAAGAAAAGATAGTTGGCTTACACTCGCCACGTTACATAATGAATACAATTGCATACATCATCCAAATAACACAGGGTAGGACTACGGATGAAAATCCAAATGAGAAAGATACCATAAAACACAAGCCTGGATCGTCCCTAGTAGGAACCACTACTGATCGTCGAAAACGTCACATACATACGGCCAAACTCTTCATCAAGCTCCCAATGAAGTTCTGAACCATCTCCTGCATTGATCTCAGCGGTAACTGCAACTGGTGTGTGTTGAATCTATGAGCCACGGAGGACTCAGCAATCCCGTTCCGGGGTATCAAAACTAAAAAAGCCTTAGGTGAGGAAAGGCTATAAAAGTGTCTGCAGCAAGCACTAAGCATCTAGCTTACGAGTTCACAGCGAGAAGAGAACAAGAGCCAACGGTCGCCAAGTTGATCAAAAAGTGATCCTAACTACTCACAGTCAAACATAACCCCACCGTGTTCACTTCCCTAAGCCCTTCGGAAAGAGACCATCATGGTTACTCACAGAGGTAGTGTATCCTTAAGGATATGGTGTTATGTTATCTACAACCGGATATTAACAAATTCCCATCTGCCACATAACCGGGGGCACGACTTTCGAAAGATCAAAACCCTGCAGGGGTGTCCCAACTTAGCCGATCAGAAGCTCACGATCTGCGGAGTCGCAACTCCAAGGTGGGAAGACCCGAGTATTCTCGGAATCCTGTGCTCAAGATATTCGGACAAAGGTAAAACTAATCCAGCAAGACCTCCCAGCGTGCCGACACCCTGATAGTAGCCGCGCGTATCTCGTCTCAGGCCACGACCGGATAAGTCATCCAACATGTTTTTACCAGCACTTGAGTTTCCTCGAGGTGACCCCGCAGTCTGCTCAGTTCGGACCAACACTCAAGACGAGCACTGGCCCGGGGG
>LR738709.1:175757557-175812394 GCA_902687465.1 Secale cereale | reverse complement strand
GCTGCAGAGGCCCAAGTGATCTGGGCCTATGCTCTCTCTCTCTAAAAAGACAAAACAGAGAAGAAAAGAGAGAGGGAAAAGAACAGTGCACTTAGAGAAAGAATTTAGGCCTGAGAGTAAATTCTCTGGACTCACAAAAATGCGTTGGTTCCCAGAAAAACAGAAAAGGGCATGATTGGAAAATAAGTTCAAATTCCTTTGAATTCATTTCAAATGGTGTGAACAAGTCTGTGATTTAGAAGTGTCCAAAAATGCTCGGATTTTGGAAGAGCCTCGATAAAATGGATAAGAATTATAGACAAGGTTTGGAGGTCAACTTGAAGTAGAAAAAAGGCATGGGGAATATATGCAGGTGTGTTTGGGTTAATTCCAAACAAATGGAACAATTTAATATAGCTCAATAAAGTGAAGTCACCATGGTGAGTATCCCTCAATTTAAATGGATCGAGGATCCCTACGGTTTATTTAGTTGAGTTTTAAAATTAAAGACTTGATGGCATGATGACATGATGCAATGCAAAATAAATAAAGCAAGCACAAATGAAACACACGGGAAAATCCGGAACATCTGGAATCTTCTGGAGCGTCGGTCTATGGGCGTCACAACTCTCCCACACTAACAGAGGATCTCGACCCGAGATCCTAGAGATGGCACCGGATAAAAGAGGATAAAGGAAGAGGTAAAACAAAGTTGATTCTTCGACAAACGAGTGAAACCACGAACCTTGAGAGGTTGAACAATCTTGAAAGAAAGAATAGAACGGAGATGAACGAAGTTAAGAGCACTCCGGTAAAAAAGGAGGAACAAGGGACACCACGAGAATTTGAAGGTTGCAAGCACATTAACAAAGAGCTCAAGGATGACGAAAGAATTTCAAAACCACTCTGTTTAAAACAAGATGGAGAAGGAATTAGAACGAAATAATTTGGACAACACTCCGACTGGAAATGGAAGGAATTAACGTGAGCTTGAGGAGATGATATGATACTTGATGAAATCAGCAACACATTGCCTCCGAAACAATTAAAAGAATGGCACAAGGTTAAGAAAGATTTCAGATAGCACTCCGGTTGAAAAGAGAGGCAAAACTTGATAAGATGAGAGAATTTGAATGGAGAATACAACGCACCGGTTGAATGGCTAAGCAAAGGAAAGAACATGATCTTGACAAAACAAGATGATGGTTTGGAGAGAGCAACATCACAATGCCTCCGGAATGAAACAATATATGCTAGGTCGTTGGAAAGAAAAGAACGGAGAAGAAAATGACAACTTCTCCCACGATTGAATTAGAAAAATCCTCCTTACGAAGAAAGGTTGAACGGAGTTGTTGAAAATAACCAATCAACAAACAGAATAAGCTTGATGTGGGCTTATGGAAAACATCTCAAAACTTGAAGTGAAATTCTGCCACTAACGGAAACAATCGATTTGATTGAGAGCACCAAAGAGATGAAAAATTTCTTCCATCACGATGATAAAGAGATAACTTGGATCATTGATAAGCACCACAATAGCAACAATTCTTAGGGAAAGCTTTTAGGTGAAATACAACCCAAGATAACTCCAATGAATAAATTGAAGGGTTGGAAAGATCTCCTGAACAAAGGAAAATGATGGTTTAAAATATCTCCTTCCTGACAACTTGTAAATCATGAAACATGACGAGCAAATTGTCAAGAATGACATAACACCACCTCAAAAGACAAGAGAGCAAGAATTGCACTTCTGAATGCAAGAAAAAAAAATACTTGAGGTCCAACCAGAATCTTGAAGAACACTTCGATGATGAGTTAAATCATAATGAACCACCAAAAGAACTCTGGTAACAAAAGGACGAAAAGTGAAGGATGAAAAGAATAAGATTGAAGCCTTGCAATGATTTAGATAGAGCTTCGTGACAAGATAATTGAGAGAGCTTGGAACTCCTGAAAGAAAAGATGAACAACTAATAATTGATATCATGAACGAAATCCAGACGAAGGAATTATACACTTGGAACAAGAATAAGAATTATGTTATGAGTATCCTCAACCAATTTAAATTGATGACAACCAATGGATTTGGCATACTACTTATTCTCGTTTCGAAGAATTAAAGAGAGATCTCGCACAAACTTGGGTAAATCTTCAACGCATCACCGGTAGGATTATGAAAAAAACAAATGAATTGGTACGATAACAACAAAAGGCTAATCTTGAATGAACCACCGTAAGAATATGAAGAATAGTTGGAGGACGAAGTTGAAAACTGAGAATGAGGAAATCTTTTGAAATGATGGCCTTCGGAGGATCACAATGGAAAGAACTTATGAAATGCTTCGGATGGGTATAAAAATAATTCCTCACAATCGGAACAATAATGAGGATAACGTGAAGCTAGAACCATGAATCTTTGGAAGAACAGGTAAGGATTCAAGAGGAACTCTTCTTTGGTCTTCAAATCTGAGAAGACGATGAGATACACCCCCATGAATTGTTGAGGCACTCCGGAATGAAGAATTAGAAGGTTGAACCAACGATGGAAAGAATTTGAAAGTAAACTTGGAGAAGGCATATGACGAATGGAAACCATTCTTACGTCACACTTTGGAAAAAGAAGTTAGAAGAGCCAGGTAAGATCCTGGGTAAAAAACCTGTGGGTTATGGCCCACTCAAAAGAAATCACTGTTGGAAATATTGCTTAAGAGATGTTGCACCGGTTGAATTAAATGGCTTGAATGAGATGACAATCCTCAAAATAGCGTGAATGGATTAAGAATGGAAACACGAATCTTCTGAGATACCTTTAACACTCCGGAGAAGAATTAGAGAGAGTTGAATACACAAGAGAGACTTTGGATAAGAATTCCCATATTGGAAAACATGTGAAACAAGAGGCACGGATATGATCAATACGGAAGCTTGGATTTAGTTCACCAGAGAAGAATATTAAAATTAAGAATGATGAATTTGAAACTCTTGAGCATCTTCACGATAAATCACCAGATAAGAACATTGAAGGAAATGAATGGAGAAACATCACATGAATAAAATGGATATTTCATTTGATAATTTCTGGTTCCAAGAAGAAGAAGGGTGGGAGGGTGGGGAAAACAAAGACAATTTGGGATGAATGAAAAAGACACCATTGAGAAAAAACCAAGAATTGGTCTTGCACGAATTAAAAGGAACGTCTTAACTTGAAGAGAAGTACGCCGGTTAAAAGAATTAACATGACAATCTTGATGATCAAGAAGGATTAGCACTCCCATAGAAATATGAGAACACTGATTAGAAAAGGTGTGGAATCAACACTTGACATCGAAGCAACTCGAATACAAGAATCAAATCAAAACAACGGATAGATATGTTGCAACATAATCTTCACAATACCATTCGAATAGAGAATTGAACGAATGAATTCCAAAAGCTTAATGGTACATCAACTTGTCGAGAAGCCACTTGGGAGAACACAAGGTAAATAAAAAACAACAAGGAGCACATAGAACAAATACAAGATAGAAGTTTCGTTCCACACATTCGTGCTGAAAGCTCATGGAACGTGCTACAAAAGGATTTTGCAATCCCCGGATCAACATGGCCAAGGACCCTTTAAGATGCAACTCCCAATGGAACAACGCCCATGAAACCTCTTCACTAGATGTCGAACCCCAAACTTCGTATCATGCACTCATTGGAAGAATGCCTACGAGCTACTAGAAGAACCCACCTATTAATTTCCGAAGGTTTCCGGTTATGCAATGGGGTGTTGGGGATACAGGGGAAGCACCACGCACTCAACTCTAATCCTACATCCAGTTGTATCCATCCTTCAACACATAACCAGTCATTTTCGGAAATTGTTTACGTCGGACCTTCGAAACACATCTGCTATACAAGCTGTGCCAATACTCCCAAACTACCTCCCCAGTACTGGGTGATGTCGGGGCTATCTTACCACTAACCGCATAGAAGAGTTTTCGATGTCGGCCGTCTTAAGTATTCCAGAACTGCTGCGATAGATTTGTGACGACAACACCTCGGAGCTCAATTCCCTAGGACACTGCCACAACCCCTAAATGACAGGAGGCATCGGGAACAATGTTCTCATCACAAAGATATCGGAACAATCCAAACAATACTCGTGTGATCCTAAAAAAGAATTTAGTGAATTTTTGAGAGTAGAAGAGATAGAACATCGTCAGGAGTCCTCACCGGAGCGATGAAGGGATGCGGAATAAAAGAAATCCTACTCTCCAATATATATATAGGACTCAAAACATTTTTCTGTGTGTGCCTAGACTCAACCGTCAATGATTTGATCAATCAGTGGGGCTCCTAGGTCGGAGAAGGCTCTGATTACCAACTTGTAATGCCCAGTATGAGACTAGACCTCCTACGTGTCGAGGCACGACTTAAAGGCATAATCTCATACTAGAATGATCTCAAGTATGGTATCTTTGCACAACTCATGTAAAAGAGGTTATGAAAAAGAAAAGATAGTTGGCTTACACTCGCCACGTCACATAATGAATACAATAGCATACATCAACCAAATAACACGGGGACCGACTACGGACGAAAATCCAAATGAGAAAGATACTATAAAACACAAGCCTGGATCGTCCCTAGTAGTAACCACTACTGATCGTTGAAAACGTCACATACATACGGCCAAACTCTTCATCGAGCTCCCGATGAAGTTCTGAACCATCTCCTGCATTGATCTCAACGGTACCTGCAACTGGTGTGTGTTGCATCTGTGAGCCACGGAGGACTCAGCAATCCCGTTCCCGGGTATAAAAACTAACAAAGCCTTAAGTGAGGAAAGGCTATAAAAGTGTCTGCAGCAAGCACTAAGCATCTAGCTTACGAGTTTAGAGCGAGAAAAGAACAAGAGCCAACGGTCGCCAAGTTGATCAAGAAGTGATCCTAACTACTCACGGTCAAACATAACCCCATCGTGTTCACTTCCCGAAGCCCTTCGGAAAAAGACCATCACGGTTACTCACACAGGTAGCGTATTCTTAACGATATGGTGTAAAGTTATCTACAACCGGATATTAACAAATTCCCATCGGGCACATAACCGCGGGCACGGCTTTCGAAAGATCAAAACCCTGCAGGGGTGTCCCAACTTAGCCCATCACAAGCTCACGATCTGCGGAGTTGCAACTCCAAGGTGGGAAGACCCGAGTATTCTCGAAATCCCGTGCTCAAGATATTCCGACGAAGGTAAAACTAATCCAACAAGACCTCCCGGTGTGCCGACACCCTGATAGTAGCCGCGCATATCTCGTCTCAGGCCACGACCGGATAAGTCATCCTACAGGTTTTTACCAGCCCTTGAGTTTCCTCGAGGTGGCCCCGCAGTCTGCTCAGTTCGGACCAACACTCAAGACGAGCACTGGCCTGGGGGGGTTGATTAATAAATCCTCGGGTGAATTACTCCCTCGGCAAGTTTTTAGTTGTTACGCAAATGTAAAACCAATGTTGGGCCTTGCTGGAAAAGCTTTAGCACTGAGCGAGTTATCAAGGGGGGCCCATAAACCCCAACCGTGTTAGGAACGAAAAATCCGGGAACATAACACCGGTTTATCGGGTCCTAAGGTGGCATGAGGGGAACAAAACACCGAGCAAAAGGCCAAGCCTTCCACCCATTGCCAAGTATATAGGTGTGTTAATATATTTAAGAGATATTGTGATATTACAACAACAAGTTCCAACATGGAGCAATCTTCATCTTCACCTACAACTAACAACGCTATAAGAGGGGCTGAGCAAGAGGGTAACATAGCCAAACAACGGTTTGCTAGGAAGGTGTCAAAGGTTAGAGGTTTCATGGCAACAATAAGGGGCTGACAAACAGACATAGGCATCGAGGAAATATCTAAAGAGCGAGACATCTAGCATAGGCAAAGATAGAGGTGATATCGGGGAATGGTCATCTTGCCTGAGATCCCGCAAGGAAGAAGACGAGACCATGAAGTAGTCGAACAACTCCTCACTACTCCGGAACGAAACCGAAGCTAACGAGAAAAGCATACCGGAAAGAAGCAAAAAACACGGTAAACACACAAGCGTAAACATGGCATATAATGCACAAACAAGTATGATGCATGTCCGGTTTAGATATGCATGGCATGGCAAAGTGCACAAACAAAACTACAAGTTAAGTGGAGCTTAATATGCAACGAGTTATATATTTACAAAACACCACATTATATTTATTCAGTTGACTCCCGTTTATTTACAGGACAAGATTAAATGTTTGTTAACATGGCAAGAGGTGAAGCAAGAGTAAACTAGCTATCTTGGCATTTTAAGTGAGGCCGGAAATAATAACAATAATTCCGGAAACTCCCCATGTGCATATTTAGCAATTATTGAAGCAAACAACAATTTAAACATTTTAATGTTGTTATCATGATGCGGATGACATTTACAAGTTTTATGGAATTTTAGCAAAAGTTAACATGAAGAGATATGAAGTATTAGTCACCGTGGTGGAAAGAAAGGGTGCCACGGCGACGAACCGAAAGTGATGCCACGCAACATATCGGTTCCGGTAACTCGTTGAGAGTCCGGTGCAAAAGATGACAGAGAGCGTGTCATGCAAGAAGAAAGGTGGGGTGATCCCGTTACCGGGTTCCCACGGGTTGGCGACGAGGTAAACGAGGGGCATATCAGAGCCGATGCAACAAGTGAACATCTCATACACCACACATTCACATGCATCATCCATGGGGTCATCGGCTCAATAGTTATACCTTCGAAGCGTTCATTTTCGAAGCGGTTCGAGATCGTAGTGGAAGTAGTGGTACTCGCGGGTCATGGTACACGTTTTGTAGCCGTTCACGTTTCCGTAGACGTTCGGGTCACATGTAGAGGTACTTGGCTCATCCACGGGCCTTCGAGGGTATTCATACACTTCCGAAGAGGAAACTTGGGGTAAACATTTGTAGTCGTTCGGGGGTCATGGTACTTGGCGCTTCAAAACGTTCGCCCTGGTACTTGAAGTCTCCAAACCTGTTGTTCTTGACAAAACGAAGGGGTACTTGGTGTTTCCGGTGATTCCAGACGGTCTTGGTCTTGGCCATGGCTTGCAACGTGCAACGACAGGATGAACATGGGCAGCAACGACACACCTAGCACTGGTGTCGAACAGAAAAGGGCCGGCGATGGCGCTTGGCAAGGCGGCGACTGAGGAGACGAACTGCAGGTGCAGCGGCACCGGATCCGGGGCGGAGGGACTCGTTCCCGATGGCGATGGAGGTCGAGGACTTGGCGTCCTTGGCGTTGGAGTGCTCTGCAGATGAATAGGGGCGGCGCACGAGATGGCACCAGCGACGGTGGCTGGACATGGCGCAAGGGCAGCCGATGCACTGGGGGACGGCCGTGTGCTGCGGGCGCGCGCCGGCGATGGTGACGCCGTTGACGTCGACGGGGAGGCGGCGTGCTGCACTTGACGGCGGAGGCACGGGTCGCCGAAGCAGGTGGCGCGGAGGGAGACGTTGGTGGTGCGCTGGAGGGGAGGCGTGGGCTCGCCGGCGTCCTCGAGGAGGAGGACTTGGCAGCGACGTGGCGGGCTCCTGGCCGGCCGGTGGTGCAGTGCAGCTCGGCGGCGGCGGGTGCGGTTCCTGCACGGAGGCGGAGAGGCACGGACGGGACTGGCGGCGCGGTGACACACGGGAGGCTGGCTGCGGGTGAGAGAGCGAGAGGAGGGTGAGCGTTGTGGGGCTCTGGGTCGAGGGAAAGAGGGCAGGGGTCGAGCGAGAGAGAGATGGCGGCGCGAGGGGGAGGACGAGCGAGGGAGAGATGGAGGGAAGAGGCTGCGGGGTGTGGGCTAGGGTTAACTGGAAGAGGGCGAGCTGGGCCTTAGGCTGAAATTGGGGGGGCTGGAGCTGCGGAGGCCCAAGTGATCTGGGCCTATGCTCTCTCTCTCTCTCTCTCTCTCTCTCTCTCTCTCTCTCTCTCTCTCCAAAAGACAAAACAGAGAAGAAAAGAGAGAGGGGAAAGAAAAGGGCACTTAGAGAAAGAATTTGGGCCTGAGAGTAAATTCTCTGGACTCGCAAAAATGCGTTGGTTCCCAGAAAAATAGAAAACGACATGATTGGAAAATAAATTCAAATTCCTTTGAATTCATTTCAAATGGTGTGAACAAGTCTATGATTTAGAAGTGTCCAAAAATGCTCGGATTTTTGGAAGAGCCTTGATAAAATGGATAAGAATTATAGACAAGGTTTGGAGGTCAACTTGAAGTAGAAAAAGTCATGGGGAATATATGCAGGTGTCTTTGGGTTAATTCCAAAAAAATGGAACAATTTAATATAGCTCCCTAATAATATTGAGAGGCATTTATATGTTATAAAGAGAAGTCACCTTGGTGAGTATCCCTCAATTTAAATGGATCGAGGATCCCTACGGTTTATTTAGTTGAGTTTTAAAATTAAAAGACTTGATGGCAGGATGACATGATGCAATGCAAAATAAGTAAAGCACGCACAAATGAAACACACGAGAAAACCCGGAACATCTCGAATCTTCTGGAGCGTCGGTCTTCGGGCGTCACAGAGTTCGGACTCTACGGTCAACTCTTCAAGAAGTAGAGAGCAGCGCCCCATACATGTGTATGCGTCTTCCTTCTTGTTTTTTGGGGGGGGGGGGGCAATCTTACTTCTTCTTTTGCTCCTGTTTTTCTTCTTTTGCCTAGGGTGTTTTGCCGCATCTGTAACGTTCTCTATGAGGCACGAAGAGAACAATGATATTCCCTCCGTTTTAGTTTACAAGTCCTGCGTGTATACCTAGGTTGCCAGTTTTATTTCCATAATATAAACTACAGAACA
Source organism: Secale cereale (assembly GCA_902687465.1). Lineage (NCBI taxonomy): Eukaryota > Viridiplantae > Streptophyta > Magnoliopsida > Poales > Poaceae > Secale > Secale cereale. Next base: position 175,803,566 of record LR738709.1, on the reverse strand, counting down.
CAAAAAATACACCGTTTGAAAATAGAATATCTAAAGTTTACAATGGTATGTTTTTGAATATATTACTTCTATTAGGTTGGTAAAATTGACGACTAAGGGGAACGCACACGCCTTGTAAACTGAGAGAGAGGGAGTAACGATGAGCGACGCCATGGGATCGCCATGTCCCACTGGGCTGCCGTGTTCCGGGCTCCTCCGTCGTACTAGTACTACTTCAGTGGATATTAGTAGTATAACCCACCGTTCTTTGCTCCTCCTCGGGTCGTCGGCAACATTTATACGAGCAGTCAAATCACAAGGCCCCACCTTGCAGCAGTGATGAGCCGTCAAATCACAAAGGCCCTCACCTCTCGTAAAACCGACCAAGCGATACTGCCCCAACCTCTAGCATTTAAAAATACTTTTGTACAGTAGCAGAATCGACGGATTGCGCCATGCAGCAAAACTAACAAGATGAAATTAAAGAAAAAAAGTGGTACATATAAAGAGTGCTTGTCGCCAAATTATGCGTATAGTACTATTAAAAATGCTAATACGTGCTTAGATGGGGTGCATACTGAAGAGTTAAAGTAACGAGAAGCAGCATAAAATAGTTCTGCTGTGGGATCAGCACAACACACCCCTCAAATAAAACTAAGCACCCTGAAATTAAACTAGGCAACTTATCCAGTAGACACTGTATTAGAACCACCATGAGTAACGACATTGCCACCTTACTCGGACTCCTCGTCTTCGTGCTCGACTTCATGCTTGTCCCTCTTCCTCTTGGCCGATACTTTGCTTGAACCGCACACTTGGCTTCCGCTCTTCGTCCAACCCTTGTAGATATTGAAACAAAGGTAGGCATCCATTGCAGCATAGTGGATGGGGTCTATATCTAGTACTTTCCACTCCCATCCAAGATGAATCCTGGGAAAAAGTTTCTTCAGTGTATGGCACGAAGGATGAACCATGGCTCCTGCCAGTGTCAGCATTTAAGGCTAATCGGAGGACACCAGCCGATTCCTCTAGAGGACGAAGGGCTAGCCTACAACCAAGCCTATCCGACCAAGGACTCTTTTGTCGTTCATAGATTCTACAATAACGAACTTGACTTTTTTATCCGCGAAGAAGGTCTCAAATTCCTCGCACTCAACGTCGGCGTGGCATATGTGGTAGACCAAGCACAAGTTAAGCACGCAAACCTGGATCACGGCGGGCTTCTTCTTCTGTTCCTCCTTTAGATCCTTCTCTCTTCCCAGGAATGTGGTGTACTCAACATCTAGCCGAGCGACACACTCATCGCCATTTGACTTTTCGAACATGCTTTTGAAGGGAGCAAGGAATATTTTCACCATCTTAGAAGAACGGGTGTAGATGATGTTGAACTTATCGCCGCTGATAGTTTTAATCTTGTACTCACCGAAGATCATGGAGATTTGGGACGCCATTGATTTGGGAGGAGGGTTTGGATTAGTGGAACTGCTGTAATGTGAAAGGACAAGATGAGTAGGAGCGAACTGCTAGTGGTTTTCCGATTGTAAAATGCTGAGTGGGGAATGCGAACGACGGGGTAGTGGCTTGCGTGGTAGATAAATGGATTCATGCACAGTACCATGGGGGCCCAATTAGACATCATGTCTACTAGAAGCCCAATTAAATGGCTTCATGCATCTACGTGTTCGCACGTTAAGCATCAGGAATATTATAGGTGATACAGAGCTTTCCATGCTCTTCCGAGAGCCCTTGGATCTAGGATCGAACGGTTGCATGGCGTGATTCTAGACCTATGGGTGAATATCCTATCCTGGAGGGTTATTCTCCAATTTTTCAGCAAATTAGCATGCGATCGTTCGATCTCAGATCCAAGGGATGTCAGCAGGCCGTATCATGGTCTCGCCTACCAGACCCATCGCCTCACTCGCGCGGTCGCGCCCTTGGAGATTTCATACGGTTATAAATGAGCATTTTCCCTACTTCGCATGCATGAAACTACTTCCTTCGTCCAGGTGCGTTAGGCTATCTGATGTTAGCATGTCAGACCTAGTCATCACTTGCTCACTCATAAAACAAGGTTATCTATAAGGCTGGCTATAAGAGTATTTTCTTTTACTGCTCTCTATCTCTTTCTTCATAGTATTTATTGCATTTGCCAAGGAGTAAGGAGTAAAGTACTTGGCACATGTATACTCCCTCCATTTTAGTATAAAAGTCATGCATGTATACCTATGTTGCCAACTTTATCACCATAATATAAATTATATAACACACAAATTATACCGTTTGAAACTAGAATATCTAAAGTTTACATTTTCTTTAATATATGACTACTATTAGGTTCTCAAATTGACGACTTAGGGGCACCCACACGCCTTGTAAACTGAGAGAGAGGGAGTACCATGGAGGTGGTCAGGAAACGAGCGACTCATGCTGGTCGTAGCGCCACAGTATTAATGATAATGGCAAGTCAAATCATGGGGCCCCACCTGTCCAGCAGTAACGAGCCGTCAAATCACAAAACCCTACGTTTGCAGTGGCCTACTCCCTTATCTTCTCGCCTCTTTGTCGAACCGACTAGGCGTAACTGCCTCGCCTACCGCGCGGGAATAGCCCCGCCTCGACTTTCAAATATAATTTTGTATCCATGGATTGCGCCATGGATTAAAGCCTCAAGAAAACGGCGGTACACATGTATGCAGCACGCCCTTCGCATTCGTGTCTCACCCCAGACGATTGGTGGGTCAGTATGGCACGCCGCTTTCTGAATGGAACGCGCGTCATATTGCGTTTCAACACACATGTGGAACCATGATTGAGAACCGACCATATGCACACCCCCTCGTCCCCGCAAGTCTCCTGAGTGAAAAGAATAGATAGACGAGCGATAGTACTGGAGCAGTGCTGTAAACACGTCGGTGCCAGGATGATCCCTACACGACACGGGAGATCAGTTCGTCCATGCATGTGAGCAAACCCCAGAAGACGGCTGGTTTGGCTATCATCTACATATCATGCAGGCTATGTTGTATAGGGCTGTAGTTTTGATAAGAAATTTAAAAACAGGTTTCTTGTCATGTCGCAATATTAGGTCTGATGTGTGCTTCGGATCACTGTGAGGGTTAAACAACAACAACTGTGTTCCTCCAAGGCGCTGGTCATTGGGGGCACATGCACGAAGACTACTCGGTTGCCATCTAGGTCAAGCCAGGTATGTTAATTAGGACATCTATCGAGTGACCCCTTTTCTATGAGTATGTCTTTAATTTGAGCTTTGATCCTCATCTAGTTTGTCCGTGGGGATTCATATTGTCTCCATGGGGCAGTGAGGTTATGGTTTCTTGTCATGTGGCACAACCTCCCTTCCCGGGCACGTGCATGAAGATTTCTCGACAGTCATTGATGAGGTCAAGCCGGATTCGGTAGATAAAAGAAAACTATTCCAGTATGTAGGTAGGAGCCTCCGCGTGTGCTTTCTAGTGTTGCTCTCTTCACACTCTCTCATCCTCTCTAGATCTAAACACAATAGCGGTGGCCACACTCTCTCTCTCTCTCTCTGCTCACCGCTGGACACAGATCCGGTCGGATCCCCTCTGATGGGGAAGGTGAGAAGGCGCAATGTTCACGCGGTTGTGCCGTCCGGCCTCCTCTTGCAGTGGGAGAACGAATACTCCTATGTCTCCGGCTGGCACCGCACCCTCACGTATGGCACACCTACTCGATCGATTCGTCATTATTTGGATGCTCGACCTTCGACCTATACGCCCACCACCTCCGCCTGATTTTCTCACTGAGCGAATATGTTTGCTCCATCGCCCAGAGGAGATACTCGATGAACTCGAAGGACTGCGGCGTGACTGTCGTCGGGGACTACATCGTCGCCCTCATTGCGGCCGTCTCACTCTTTTTTAACTCTTGAGCATGCGTTGTTTTTCCCTTGAATAGGAAATGGTGATGCAGCAAAGTGGCATAAGTATTTCCCTCAGTTTTTGAGAACCAAGGTATCAATCCAGTAGGAGACTACAGGCAAATCCCTCGTACCTGCACAAACAATTAAGAACCTTGCAACCAACGCGATAAAGGGGTTGTCAATCCCTTCACAGCCACTTGCAAAAGTGAGATCTGATAGAGATAATAAGATAAATATTTTTGGTATTTTTGTTGTATAGATTGAAAAGTAAAGATTGCAAAATAAAGAACAATAAAGATAGCTAGTTGATGGAAGATTAATATGATGGAAGATAGACCCGGGGGCCATAGGTTTCACTAGCGGCTTCTCTCAAGATATCATATTCTACAGTGGGTGAACAAATTACTGTCAAGCAATGGATAGAAAAGCACATACTTACGAGAATATCTAGGCATGATCATGTATAGAGGCATCACGTCCGTGACAAGTAGACCGAAACGATTCTGCATCTACTACTATTACTCCACACATTGACCGCTATCCAGCATGCATCTAGAGTATTAAGTTCATAAGAACAGAGTAACGCCTTAAGCAAGAATACATGATGTAGAGGGATAAACTCATGCAATATGATATAAACCCCATATTTTTATCCTCGATTGCAACAATACATTATGTGCCTTGCTGCCCGTGCTGTCACTGGGAAAGGACACCGCAAGATTGAAGCCAAAGCTAAGCACTTCTCCCATTGCAAGAAAGATCAATCTAGTAGGCCAAACCAAACTGATAATTGAAGAGACTTGCAAAGATGTTAAATCATGCATATAAGAACTCAGAGAAGAATCAAATAGTGTTCATAGATAATGTTGATCATAAACTCACAATTCATCGGATCTCGACAAACACACCGCAAAAATTATTACATAAAATAGCTCTCCAAGAAGATCAAGGAGAACTTTGTATTGAGATCCAAATAGAGAGAAGAAGCCATCTAGCTAGTAACTATGGACCCGAAGGTCTTTGGTAAACTACTCACAACTCATCGAAGAGGCTATGGTGTTGATGTAGAAGCCCTCCGTGATTGATTTCCCCTCCGGCGGAGCTCCGGAAAGGGCCACAAGATGCGATCTCACGGGTACAAAAGGTTGCGGCGGTGGAAACAGGGTTTCGTGGTGCTCTCTGATGTTTTTAGCGTATATGAGTATATATAGGCTGAAGAAGTACATCGGTGAAGCTACGAGGGCACCCGAGGGGGGTGGGCGTCTACCCCCTTGGGCGCGCCCTCCTTCCTCGTGGCCGCCTCGTGGCTTCCCAGATGCGTACTCCAAGTCTTCTGGACTGCGTTTGTTCCAAAAACGATCCTCGCGAAGGTTTCATTCCGTTTGGACTCCGTTTGATAATCCATTTCTGCGAAACACTAAAATAGGCAAAAAAAAACAACAATTTGCAGTGGGCCATTGGTTAGTAGGTTAGTCCCATAAATAATATAAAAGTGCATATTAAAGCCCATTAAACATCCAAAACAGATAATATAATAGCATGGAACAATCAAAAATTATAGATACGTTGGGGACGTATCACTCTTTCGCATACATTGCCACATGGCCCTCACCATCCTCGAAATCTCCCACTCGTTGTCAAACCAAGTAAGGATCTCCTTCAACCTGGCTAACATTGCCTGCTCACCACCGGCGATATCCCCGATTTGCTGTTGCATCCTCTCCATAAATGTCCTTTTGAGAGGTCCGGTGCTAGCTTTTGAAGATGGGAGGAGAGACGGTGGTCTTGCAATGGATAAGAGGGAGAGGTGAGACGATGGTTTTGCAATGGAGAAGATGGAGAGGAGAGGGGTGGTTTTGCAATGGAGAAGAGGGAGAGGCAAGACGGTGGTTTTGGAATGGAGATGATGGAGAGGAGAGGGGTGGTTTTGGAGGGTTAGGATCCTCTGCAGTAGCGCTCCATGCAGTACGGTCACTTCCGTGTTTACCCGACCCCATATGTCATCTGCAGTACATCACCATATAGAACAACAGATGATCGCAACCCGATTTTGCAATGGAGAAGAGTGAGAGGAGTGTGCGACAACTATTTAGGATTGGAAGAGAGGGTCGGTGCGCTGTGACTGGATCAAAATCAAAATCAATTTATCCTTCAATTAAGAAAGTGACCCCACATTAACTAGTCTCCCTTGTATTCTGGATCATATTTGACCATGATTTTCACAAATAAAATATATGTTATACATTGCAAAATTTATATAACTTGGAAGTACATTCAGATACAACCAAAATAATACAATTTTGATGACAGGCATTCACATTTTGCTTGTCAAATACACTATGTGGTCAAACTTTGACCTCAACATACGCAAAACAATAAAATACTTCCAAAACCAGCGCCGCTCCTCTCCTCTTCCATTTCAAAACCACCATCGCTCCTCTCTCGTTCTAATCCAAAACCAACGCCGCTCCTCTCCTCTTCCATTCAAAAACCACCGCCGGTGAGTGAACGTGATGTGGAGAAGTAGATCGATGGAGGATTACAACTAATACGTGAGGATTGCAGACGGCGACCCTATGAAGCTAGCCATGATGTTGGAGATACAGTCTTGGTTTGACAACCAAGAGAAATTAGCGGCAACAGTGAAAGCGATAGCCAAATATCTGGAAAAGAGCGAAAAGGAGGTGATACATCATTAGGGATTTGCGCGGGAGTACATATAGTTGCTCCTCTGGGCCATGGAGCAGAGAAGTTCACCAAATCCAAACATGAGGCAGCGGTGGTGGGAGTATCAATCCATGATGGAGCATCCACCAGAGATTGAAGGATCGAGCATCTACGCGGTGCCGTTTATGAGGGTGCCGTGGCAAAGCGAGCCGGTAGAGTCTTCCTCAACCGTACCCAAGTGCAAGAGGAGAAAAGTAGTTGGCGCGATGATGCTTCCCCGCCATCCTGTCCCTCACCGTTCACCTCATCTCACGGGGCGGCTGTCTGCCGCCAAGGAATAGGAGGGGCCTTCCCCCCCCATAGTCTCAAGAGGAGCTTAGGGTTTTCAGTATTTGCATGTTGTGAATTGTCTTTTGTGCTGTGTATTTTGAGAGTACTTTCAGATATGAATGTCTGATTTGTAGTATTGAGCATATGAAGTATTTTCTAAAATCTAGAGATCTATTTTTTTCACTTCAAAAATGTATTTTATATAAAAGTGCAGATAATGTGATTCTCAGAGAAGAAACCGCAAGTTTCTGTTTCAATGGGCAGAGCATTTATATTAACATGCCCTTTTCGAACAGGAATCACATTATGTTGGAAGTTTTATTCATGGTCAAAAATGAAACTACCAGCCATTTAACATCATGATGATCAACATTCATGCATAGCACATTCGTGAACAGTCAAAAAATATGCTATTTTCAAAATTCCCACACAATATTTAGTGCGAAAAACCGAGAAAATCAGGGACGAAGTTTTGCCAAGTGTTGGAGGTGGTCTGCGTAGATGACAATGGGGACCCACATGTCAGTAATGGCACAGGCAAAAATTTGGCTACATTTTCCTTGCATTAGGTGGAATCAAACCCGAGCAGAGCAGCGGTTGGGGATTTGAACTAGGCCACTGGACTACTTCAGAAATTTAAGTAGAAGTTTGGAGAAAGTGCAAACGAGAGGAATCTCGAGAGTACCGTACGTGGAGAGGTGGACAATCGGGACCCACCAGGCCCATGGCCGTACGCTAGCAAGTGCCTCATTCAAAAAATACTTCATCCTAAAGCTATACTGATGTTGGGTCCACGGGTTTCTCAACGTAGTTATTCTACTAAAGAGATAAATTTACAACAAAGCCTGTTATTAGGGAGCTAGCAGGGAGTATCATTCATTATGAGTGGGCTAGCAATTATCAGTTTTTTTTTTAGAAATGTATCAGCAAGGTTGTGGGATGACTAGTCTAGGCTTTTTTTTCTAACATGCGCAGCCCATGACAAGCCGGTTTGTATTATTAGGGCCATCATGTATCGACCGGCCTATGGGCCTCCCATCCTAGTTTTTATTTTTTTCTTAAAGATCCCCAGCCCAACTTATGTATTTTTTAAAGAAGAAGACGCAGAGGTTTGTTCAATTTTTCGATTTAAGAATTATAACGCCAGGTCCAACTTATGTTCCCCTTTTTACTATATTATATATATTTATACTATTTTATATATTATTGTTATTATCATCATATATTTAATAGATACTTACGTACATAACAAAAAAATATCCCACGTCTTATTAACTTATAAAATTAATTTTTAACAATAAAATCCTTGTTTTTTTACTTTAAGGCAACAAAAATGCTGGTCATTGTGTACCAAAGCTTGGTAAGATTTGAGGACTAATGTAATAATAAAGCTCTTATTATTAAATATATTTATAAGAAAATGATCAGCCATAGTTTAACAATAAAATTGTGTATTTCGAGAAAGTGCAAATGCACTGTAATATTTTTGGAAAACTTAAATGGGCGGCATGGACCTTACATTATTTGTTCACCCAGCCCAACAAATTCGTGTATTTCGAGAAAGTGCAAATGGGTTGTAGTTTTTTAGAAATAATATAAATGGGCCGCATGGACGCTACATTATTTGTTCGTTCATCCCAGCAAATGGACTGTAAATTCTAAAAAAATGGATTGAATATGTGCCACATTTTTGGAGGCTCAAATGTGGGCCACTAGGTCGAAGCCAAAGCAAGGCGTTGTCAAGTTAGTAACCAAATTATTCTGACAACCTTAGCCGTTGGATTTACATCCAACGGTGGGCATCCATCTTCAGCCTCTCGTCTTCTTCCTCCAGCGTCGGCCAGACCACCTCCTTCCGCATCCAGCTGCTAGCAGCTCTGCTTAGCAAGCTTCACTTCGAAGCGATACCACACCGCCGGCTAGGCCAACCCCTCCACACCTCATCTTACTCGCCGCCGACTGAAGAACAACGCCGCACCAGAACCACTTCACCCTCGTACACCTCTTCGTCTACGACTGCACTGCCGCGTCTTCCCATCTCTGGTTCATTGCCGTCCGGGGCCTCACCGTCGTCCACCGCATTGGTGCGCTCGGCGCGGCGTGGTCAACATGGTCAACAAACGAGAGTTAACAGAAGAAGACTTTACGTGCAGAGGCTGGCAGTGGGGACGCACCCGTTCCAAAGGCGCACGCATACAACCGCCTCCATATTACGAGAAAATAAAATTATTCTTGCCCGTGACACCTGGGACCCACCAGCAACATCTTCGCAACCGGAAGTTCCTCCTTTTTACGGGAATAAAATGATTCCGCCCCTGACATCTGGGACCCACCAGCTATATATTCGCATGCAAGGAAGTGCCTCCTTGTCCTCGCTGACAGCTGGGGCCCACGCGATGGAAGCGTACATAGTGTTATCTGTCTGGTCGCGAACGTGTACGTACATAGCCGTCAATCGCTCTCTCTATAGCGATGAACCGTGGCTGGGTAAGGAACAACACCTTTCATACGTACAGTCCCTTCAAACCGTGTACACGTATGTACAACCACATGGGAAAAAATGGCTACGTACGTACATACGGGAGGAGTCTGGAATGCGTACTCGCGTATACATACCGCCATGCAGTCGCGTACATATGGTGACGGTAGCAACGGCGTCGTGTTCATCGGCAGCCAACTGGCGGGGCCCGAATGGAGAAACAACGTCGTGTTCATTGGCAGCCAACCGGCGGGGTCGGAATGGAGAAATAGTGTCATGTTCATAGGGAGGCAACCGGCTTGGACGAAATAGCAGAAACCTGTTGGGGAACGTAGTAATTCAAAATATTCCTACGATCACGCAAGATCTATCTACTAGAAGCATAGCAACGAGAGGGGAGTGTGTGTCTACGTACCGTCGTAGACCGAAAGCAGAAGCGTCTAGTGACGCGGTTGATGTAGTCGAACGTCTTCGCGATCCAACCGATCCATGCACCGAATGTACGGCACCTCCGCGTTCAGCACACGTTCAGCTCAATGACATCACACGAGCTCTTGATCTAGTTGAGCTTCACGGGAGAGTTTCGTCAGCACGACGGCGTGGTGACGGTGATGATGAAGCTACCGGTGCAGGGTGTCGGTTAAGCACTGCAACGATATGACCGAGGTGTGTAAGTGTGGAGAGGGGGACCGCACACGGCTAAGACAAATCTTGGAGTGCCTTTGGGGTGCCCCCAGCCCACGTATATAAAGGAGGGAGTAGGAGGAGGCTAGCCCTAGAGGGGGCACGCCAAGTGTGGGGAGTCCTACTAGGACTCCCAAGTCCTAGTAGGATTCCCCTTTTCCTTTCCGGAGTAGGAGAGAAGAAAGAGGGAAAGAGAGAGGGAGTAGGAAAGGGCAAGGGGGACGCCGCCCCCTTTCTCCTAGTCCAATTCGGACCCATGGGGGGGTGCCTCCTTCCCTTTGGCCTGCCTCCTCTATTCCCGTATGGCTAAATAAGGCCCAAATACTTCTCCCGGCGAATTCAGTAACTCTCCGGTACTCCTAAAAATAACCGAATCACTCAGAACCATTTTGATGTCCAAATATAGCCTTCCAATATATTGATCTTTATGCCTTGACCATTTCGAGACAGTTCGTCATGTCCGTGAACTCATCCGGGACTCCGAACAAACGCCGGTCATCAAATCCATAACTCAAAATACAAATTGTCATCGAACGTTAAGCGTGCGGACCCTACGGGTTCGAGAACTATGTAGACATGACCGAGACACATCTCCGGTCAATAACCAATAGCGGAACCTGGATGCTCATATTGGCTCCTGCATATTCTACGAAGATATTTATCGGTCAAACCGCATAACAACATACGTTCTTCCCTTTGTCATCGGTATGTTACTTGCCCGAGATTCGATCGATGGTGTCATCATACCTAGTTCAATATCATTATCAGGAAGTCTCTTTACTCATTCCGTAATACATCATCTCGTTACTAACTCATTAGTCATTGGCTTGCAAGGCTTATTATGATGTGTATTACCAAGAGGGCCCAGAGATACCTCTCCGACACTCGGAGTGACAAATCCTATTATTGATCTATGCCAAAACCATACACACCTTCGGGGACACCTGTAGAGCATCTTTATAATCACCCAATTACGTTGTGACGTTTGATAGCACACAAGGTGAACCCACGGTATTCGGGAGTAGCATAATCTCATAGTCATAGGAACATGTATAAGTCATGAAGAAAGCAATAGTAGTAAAACTAAATGATCATGTTGCTAAGTTAACGGATGGGTCTTGTCCATCACATTATTCTCCTAATGACGTGATCTCGTTGATCAAATGACAACACATGTCTATGGTTAGGAAATATAACCATCTCTGATTAATGAGCTAGTCAAGTAGAGGTAGACTGGAGACACTCTATTTTGTCTATGTATTCAAACAAGTACTAAGTTCCCGGTTAATACAATTCTAGCATGAATAATAAACATTTATAATGATATAAGGAAATATAAATAACAACTTTATTATTGCATCTAGCGTATATTTCCTTCAGTCTCCCACTTGCACTAGAGTCAATAATCTAGTTCACATCGCCATGTGATTATTACAGATAATTCACATCGTTATGTGAATAACACCCATAGTTCACATCGCCATGTGACCAACACCCAAAGGGTTTTACTAGAGTCAATAATCTAGTTCACATCGCCATGTGATTAACACCCGAAGAGTACTAAGGTGTGATCATGTTTTGCTTTGAGAGAGAAGTTTAGTCGGCGGGTCTGTTACATTGAGATCTGTATTTATTTCACAAATTTCTATGTCTACAATGCTCTGCATGGAGCTACTCTAGCTAATTGCTCCCACTTTCAATACACATCCAGATTGATAATTAGATTCATTTGGATTAGTGTTAAAGCTTGCTTCGGCGTAACTCTTTACGACGAACTCTTTATGACCTCCATAATCGAGAAACATTTCCTTAGTCATCCAGTAACTAAGCATAATTTTGACTGCTGTCGAGTGATCTACTCCTGGATCACTATTGTACCTCCTTGCCAAACTCATGGCAAGGTAGACAACAAGTTTGGCACATGGCATGTCATACTTTATATAACCTATGGCTGAGGCATAGGGAATGACTTTCATTCTTTCTCTATCTTCTGTCGTGGTCCGGTTTTGAGTCTTACTCAACTTCATATCTTATAACTCAGGCAAGAACTCCTTCTCTGACTGATCCATTTTGAACTACTTAAAAAATATTTATCAAGGTATGTACTAATCGAAAGTCTTATCAAGCGTCATGATCCATTTTGAACTACTTAATATGTAACCAGCTTCACCGATGTCTTTTATTGAAAAACTCCTTTTAAACAATCCTTTATGCTTTCCAGAAAATTCTACATCATTTCCGATCAATAATATGCCATTCACATATACTTATAAGAAAGGCTGCAGTGCTCCCACTCACGCTCTTGTAAATACAGGGTTCTCCAAAAGTCTGTATAAACCACATGCTTTGATCACCTTATCAAAGCATATATTCCAACTCCGAGATGCTTGCACCAGTCCATAGATGGATCGCTGGAGCTTGCACACTTTGTTAGCATCTTTAGGATCGACAAAACCTTCTGGTTGTATCATATACAACTCCTCTTTGAGGTATCCATTAAGGAATGTAGTTTTGACGTCCATTTGCCAGATTTCATAATCGTAAAATGCGGCAATCGATAACATGATTCTGACAGGTTTAAGCATCGCTACGGGAGAGAAAGTCTCATCGCAGTCAACTCCTTGAACTTGTCGAAAACCTTTTGCACCAAGTCGAGCTTTATAGACAGTAAAATTACCATCGGCGTCTGTCTTCCTCTTGAAGATCCATTAATTTTCAATGGCTTTCCGATCATCGGGCAAGTCAACCAAAAATCTTTACTTTGTTCTCATACATGGATCCCATCTTAGATTTCATGGCCTCAAGCCATTTTGCGGAATCTGGGCTCATCATCGCTTCCTTGTAGTTCGTAGGTTCATCATGGTCTAGTAACATGACTTCCAGAACTGGGTTGCCATACCACTCTCGTGCGGAACGTACTCTGGTTGACCTACGAAGTTCAGCAGTAACTTGATCCGAAGTTTCATGATCATCACAATTAGCTTCCTCGCTAATTGGTGTAGGAATCACTGGAACTAGTTTCTGTGATGTACTATTTTCCAATTCAGGAGAAGGTACAATTACCTCATCAAGTTCTACTTTCCTCCCACTCACTTCTTTCGAGAGAAACTCCTTCTCTAGAAAGGATCCATTATTGGCAACGAATATCTTGCCTTCGGATCGGTGATAGAAGTTGTACCCAATAGTCTCCTTTGGGTATCCTATGAAGACACATTTTTCCTACTTGGGTTCGAGCTTATCAGGTTGAAGCTTTTTCACATAAGCATCGCAGCCCCAAACGTTAAGAAACGACAACTTTGGTTTCTATCCAAACCATAGTTCATAAGGCATTGTCTCAACGGATTTAGATGGTGCCCTATTTAACGTGAATGCAGTTGTCTCTAAAGCATAACCCAAAAACGATAGTGGTAAATCGGTAAGAGACATCATAGATCGCACCATATATAATAAAGTACGGTTACGACGTTCGGATACATAATTACGCTGTGGTGTTCCGAGTGGCGTGAGCTATGAAACTATTCCACATTGTTTCAAATGAAGACCAAACTCGTAACTCAAATATTCGCCTCCACGATCAGATCGTAGAAACTTTATGTTCTTGTTATGATGATTCTCTACTTCACTATGAAATTCTTTGAACTTCTCAAATGTTTCAGACTTGTGTTTCATCAAGTAGATACACCCATATATGCTCAAATCATTAGTGAAGGTCAGAAAATAACGATACCCGCCGTGAGCCTCAACACTCATCGGTCCACATACATCGGTATGTATGATTTCCAACAAATTCGTTGCTCGCTCCATTGTTCTGGAGAACAGAGTCTTAGTCATCTTGCCCATGAGGCATGGTTCGCAAGCACCAAGTGATTTTTAATCAAGTGATTCCAAAACTCCATCAGTATGGAGTTTCTTCATGCGCTTTACACCAATATGACCTAAACGGCAGTGCCACAAATAAGTTGCACTATCATTATCAACCTTCCATCTTTTGGTTTCAATAGAATGAATATGTATATCACTACGATCGAGATCCAACAAACTATTTTCATTTTGTGTATGACCATCAAAGGTTTTATTCATGTAAACAGAATAACAATTATTCTATGACTTTAAATGAATAACCATATTACAACAAACATGATAAAATCATATTCATACTCAACGCGAATGCCGAATAAAATTTATTTAGGTTCTATACTAATCCCGAAAGTATAGGGAGTGTGCGATGATGATCATATCAAACTTGGAACTACTTCCAACACACATAGTCACTTCATCTTTAACTAGTCTCTGTTCATTCAGCAACTCTCGTTTCGAGTTACTAATTTTAGCAACTGAACTGGTATCAAATACCCAGGGGTTGCTACGAACACTAGTAAAGTACACATCAATAATCTATATATCAAATATACCTTTGTTCACTTTGCCATCCTTCTTATCCGCCAAGTATCTAGGGTAGTTCCACTTCCAGTGACTATTTCCTTTGCACTAGAAGCACTTAGTTTCAGGCTTGAGTTTAGATTTGGGTTTCTTTATGGGAGTGACAACTTGCTTGTCATTCTTCTTGAAGTTCCCCTTCTATCCCTTTGCCCTTTTCTTGGAACAAGTTGTCTTGTTAACCATCAACACTTGATGCTCTTTCTTGATTTCTACCTTCGTTGATTTCAGCATCGCGAAGAGCTCAGGAATTACTTTCGCCATCCCTTGCATATCACATCACGAAGTTCTAATAACTTGATGATAGTGATTAGAGAACTTTGTAAATTACTATCTTATCTGGAAGATTAACTCCCACTTGATTCAAGCAATTGCAGTACACAGACAATCTGAGCACATGCTCACTGGTTGAGCTATTCTCCAACATCTTGTAGCAAAAATATTGTTAGAGGTCTCATACCTCTTGACACGGGCATGAGTATGAAATACTAATTTCAACTCTTTGAACATCTTATATGCTCTGTGCCGTTCAAAACGTTTTTGAAGTCCTGGTTCTAAGCCGTAAAACATCATATTGAGCTTTGCCAAACGTTCATAATTTGCATCTGCTCCTGCAATAGATCTGTCACCTAGCGGTGCATGAAGGACATAATACTTCTATACAACAATGAGGATAATCCTCAAATCACAGACCTAGTCCGCATCATTGCTACTAACATCTTTTAACTTAGTTTTCTTTAGGAACATATTAAAAACATAGGGGAGCTATAACGCGAGCTATTGATCTACAACATAATTTGCATATACTATCAGGACTAATTTCATGATAAATTTAAGTACAATTAATCATATTACTAAAGAACTCCCACTTAGATAGACATCCCTCTAGTCATCTAAATGACCACGTGATCCAAATCAACTAAACCATGTCCGATCATCACGTGAGATGGAGTAGATTTCAATGGTGAACATCTTATGTTGATCATATCTACTATATGATTCACGCTCGACCTTTCGGTCTCCAGTGTTCTGAGGCCATGTCTGTACATGATAGGCTCGTCAAGTTTAACCTGACTATTCTGCATGTGCAAAATTGTCTCACACCCGTTGTATTTGAACGTACAGCTTATCACACCCGATCATCACGTGTTGTCTTAGCACGACGAAATTTCGCAACGGTGCATACTCAGGGAGAATACTTGTACCTTGAAATTTTGTAAGGGGTCATCTTATAATGCTACTGCCGTACTAAGCAAAATAAGAAGCATAATAAGATAAACATCACATGCAATCAAACTATGTGACACGATATGGCGATCATCATCTTGTTCTTTTGATCTCCATCTCTGAAGCATCGTCATGATCTCCATCGTCACCAACTTGACACCATGATCTTTATCGTAGCGTCGTGGTCGTCTCGCCAACTATTGCTTCTACTACTATCGCTAGCTCATAGTGATGAAGTAAAGTAATTACATGGCCTTCGCAATTCATACAATAAAGAGACAACCATAAGGCTCCTGCCGGTTGCCGATAATTTACAAAACATGATCATCTCATACAATAACATATAACTCATCACGTCTTGACCATATCACATCACAACATGCCCTGCAAAAACAAGTTAGACGTCCTCTACTTTGTTGTTGCAAGTTTTATGTGGCTGCTACGGGCTTAGCAAGAACTGTTCCTACCTACGCATACGAAAACCACAATGATTTTCATCAAGTATGTGTTGTTTTAACCTTCACAAGGACCGAGCATGACCACACTTGATTCAACTAAAGTGAGAGAGACAGACATCCGCCGGTCACCTTTAAGCAATGAGTGCTCGTGTAACGCCCCGGACACACCCGCCGGTGGTCGTTACTCCTGGCGGGATCTAGACTGGCCTCACATATCAATACTAGTCTTTTCTGCGCATTTTGTCCTCACTCGTGCGCACCCGGGAGAAACTTCCCAATCGGTCACCCATCCTGAAACTACTCCAAGCTGAGCACGCTTAACTTTGGAGTTCTATCTGAATGGGCTCCCGGAAAAGAAGGAATTCCTTATTGATATGAGTAGTATATCATCCCTAATAAGCCAGGCTATCACAGCTCGTAACGGTGAAACCAGTCTCGCGTAAGTGTACGCATAATGTCGGTGTGGGACGCTTCATCTTACAATACCGCCGGATAAAACTATGACATGCTGGTAAGCAGTACGACTATTAACGCCAACAACTCATTGTCTTCTACTCATGCATATCATCTACGCATAGACCTGGCTCATGATGCCACTGTTGGGGAACGTAGTAATTCAAAAATTTCCTACGATCACGCAAGATCTATCTACTAGAAGCATAGCAACGAGCGGGGAGAGTGTGTCTACGTACGCTCATAGACCGAAAGCGGAAGCGTCTAGTGGCGCGGTTGATGTAGTCGAACGTCTTCGCGATCCAACCGATCCAAGCACCGAACGTACGGCACCTCCGTGTTCAGCAC
Organism: Secale cereale; assembly: GCA_902687465.1. NCBI lineage: Eukaryota > Viridiplantae > Streptophyta > Magnoliopsida > Poales > Poaceae > Secale > Secale cereale. The sequence continues at coordinate 175,786,597 of LR738709.1, read as the reverse complement.
ACGTTCAGCTCGATGAATTCCCACGAGCTCTTGATCCAGTTGAGCTTCACGGGAGAGTTCCATCAGCACAACGGCGTGGTGACGGTGATGATGTAGCTACCGATGCAGGGCTATGCCTAAGAACTGCAACGGTATGACCGAGGTGTGTAACTGTGGAGAGAGGCACCGCACATGGCTAAGAAAAATCCTGGAGTGCCTTTGCGGTGCCCCCTGCCCACGTATATAAAGGAGGGAGGAGGAGGAGGCCAGCCCTAGAGGGGGCACGCCAAGTGTGAGGAGTCCTACTAGAACTCCCAAGTCCTAGTAGGATGCCCCTTTTCCTTTCCGGAGTAGGAGAGACGAAAGAGGGAAAGAGAGAGGGAGTAGGAAAGGGCAAGGGGGGCGCCACCCCCTTTCCCCTAGTCCAATTCGGACCCATGGGGGGCACACTCCTCCATCCCTTTGGCATGCCTCCTCTATTCCCGTATGGCACAATAAGGCCCAAATACTTCTCCCAGCGAATTCCGTAACTCTCTAGTACTCCGAAAACTATCCGAATCACTCGGAAACTTTCCGATGTCTGAATATGGCCTTCCAATATATCAATCTTTACGTCTCGAGCATTGCAAGACTGTTCGTAATGTATGTGATCTCATCCAGGACTCCAAACAAACGCCGGTCATCAAATCACATAACTCATAATGGAAATCGTCATCGAACGTTAAGCGTGCGGACACTATGGGTTCAAAAACTATGTAGACATGACCGAGACACATCTCTGGTCAATAACCAATAGCGGAACCTGGATGCTCATATTGGCTCCTACATATTCTACAAAGATCTTTATCGGTCAAACCGCATAACAACATATGTTGTTCCATTTGTCATTGGTATGTTACTTGCCCGAGATTCGATCGTCTGTATCATCATACCCAGTTCAATCTCGTTTTCGGCAAGTCTCTTTAATCGTTCCGTAATACATCATCTCGTGAGTAACTCATTAGTCATTTGCATGCAAGGCTTATTATGATGTGTATTACCGAGAGGGCCCAGAGATACCTCTCCAACACTCGGAGTGACAAATCCTATTCTTGATCCATGCCAACACCACAAACACCTTCGTAGACACCTGTAGAACATCTTTATAATCACCCAGTTATATTGTGACGTTTGATAGCACACAAGGTGTTCCTACGGTATTCGGAAGTTGCATAATCTCATAGTCATAAGAACATGTATAAGTCATGAAGAAAGCAATAGCAGTAAAACTAAATGATCATGTTGCTAAGCTAACGGATGGGCCTTGTCCATCACATCATTCTCCTAATGATGTGATCTCGGCGATGAAATGACAACACATGTCCATGGTTAGGAAACATAACCATCTTTGATTAACGAGCTAGTCAAGTAGAGGCATACTAGGGACACTATGTTTTGACTATGTATTCACACATGTACTAAGTTTCTGGTTAATCCAATTCTAGCATGAATAATAAACATTTATCATGATATAAGGAAATATAAATAACAACTTTATTATTGCCTCTAGGGAATATTTCCTTCAAAACCTGGTGTGGCATACCGCAAAATAGAGGGAAACAGACTTCTGCTGGAGCGTGTACGGTTGAAACGGGGTCATGTTCATCGGGAAGGGTCAGGCGTACCACAAAACGGAGGAAACAACCTTCTGCTCGACCGGCTACGATCGAAACGGGATCCTGTTCTTCGGGAGGGGTCTTGCGTATCACAAAATGGAAGAAACAGACTTGTGTTGGAGCGCTACGGTGGAAACGGGGGTCCTGTTCATCAGGAGGGGTGTGGCGTACCACAAAACGGGACTCCATGGGCTACTATTCACCCACCATCGACTTCCTCCGGCCTCCACAAGCACTGTTCATCCACCGCGCCTTCCTTTGCCTCCACCAGCTATTGTTCATCCTGCCCTCCACGGGTCCTGCTCATCCAGCCCTCCATGGGGTCCTGTTCATCCAGCCCTCCAAGCGGTCATGTTCATCCTACCAGCCCTCCACCGGCTACTGTTCAACCAGCCCTCCACGTGGTCCGTTTTATCCACCCCAACGCCTCGCCTGTGGCGGCCTCGTTTCGGGGTCCTGTTCATCCAGCGGCAACCGCAATGGCCTACTACCATGGGGTCTTATTCATCCAACCCCACCGGTAACTGTTCACGCAACCACAACCACGTATGTCTCGACTCGTTCAACCAGCCCCACGTTCACTGTTCATCAACAGGCTGCAGCGGCTTCGCTCGGCTTCAGTAAGCAGCAGCAGCGATCGATCAGGTTCAGTTAGCAGTGGTAGCAAAGAAATCGCTCGGGTTCAGTTAGCAGCCGAGGGATCAATCGCTCGGGTTCGCTAACATAGCTAGTGCAATCGCTCGGATTCAGTAAGCAAACACCTCACACAGGTTCAGTTAGAGCCCAACGCCTCGCACATACACGCGACGTGTACGAGAGAAATGCGCAAACCTCCGTGCAGTGCTCTGCCCCGACCACCCATCGTAATCGGGAACTCCCCAAAAATTTCCTCGCCCTCGCTTCTACCATGAGTTTCTCCGTCATGGACGGCCCAAAAATGTCATGCTAGTGCGTCCCCGGACCGCCCGGGATGAAAAGCCCATTATCAATTATGATTTTTTCATAGAAGTAGGAGCCCACCACAACTCTGATGATACGGTTTTTTGTAACAATTATCGTCATAGAAGTGTCATAAGCATGACAAAAAAAAATTCGTTTGGGCCAAAATGTCACGGATCTTGGTCCCCATGATGTTTCTAAACGGAACACCGACGAATGGTCGATAATTCCAAGTCTTTTGGTCATAGAATCACCACCCTATCATTGATGATTCTTAGTGGACCATAATTCCAGGTCCACTTTCGTTCAATGTTTAATTGTAGATGTTCTCCTCGAACATACTTCATTATATACTTTGGTGTGTCCAATACTATCAACTTGTTCACTTAACTGTGGAAATCCAAGTTTATGTCAATCTCGATGAATTGTTGCTGAGCCCGTTGGCCACATCCTCATCTTGTCCTTGCTGAAATTGTATGACTTATTTTATAAGTTGTTTCCGATTAATCCTTTGTGTGTCCAAAGTATAATCTTTACATGATGACCATGTTAGTGCTACCCGAAGCATGACTGTGTACTCATAAATCAACAAGAGCATTGGAAGGGCAATGCTAAATGTTTATTTATCAGTTATCCAAACAACGTTGTACGGGTATATATCATGATTCTTCTCACCCCTTTTATTCAAACACTCATGTCCTTGATATCTTGTCATGTATATCACGCCCTTCCTATTCTTGGGAAGGATACTCCTATTAATTGTGTTTAAATAAATTTTATTTTTCATTGGTTTGTTTAGATAGATAATCTCATTTTCCTTTCCGTTGGTTTGTTTAAACTTCCTTGAGATCTACATATAATCTAAGCAATAATAGTTCTCCGCTTATGTAACACCTTGGCGTGCACTCTATCAGTACGACCCTGTAACAGTTGTTGATGACATTTGGGTAACCACCAATGGACGAGAACTTTGCCTATTGGTCTGCCTCGTTCAATGACCAGGAAAATGGTTCTCTTCATCCCTCGCTCTTGGAACCGATATTGTTTCCGACATAACTGACATGCTATCCTCTGACATGCCTTGCTATCATGACCGTGCAGGATGTCAGCACCCTTTCTCCTTTTAAACCAAATGGTGGGCCCATAATCCATAGTTCCACAGGATCAAAACCTCACACTCCTATGTATACTTGTTTCCAAAGTTATTCCATGTGCTTAGCTTCGTATGAGATTCACGAGCCACCTTCTTAGTGACCTATTCTGGTGTCAGACACAATACTTATTCCCATTGTTCTGAGCCCCTCTCACCCTCTGCTTCAGGCATCGAACGTTGCATACCCGCTTGAAAATTCTCTTGCCTACTTTTATTTCGCTCGATGTATTTCCTGAGTTCCAACTCAAGAGATACTCATATGTTTATTCATGGGTTAACCCCAGATGATTACCCTTTTATCATTCTATCGTTGTCGAGCTGCCCTTCCCTATTCGTAAGTACGATGAAGAGCTCGAAGAAAGGATGATGACTTCATCGTAATGACCTGGAGTAGAGAAATGAAAGCACCAAAGGAAGGTATCAACTTCTTAGAGAAGAGAAACCGAGGACAAGTGTCGGTGTACAGAAAGAGGGTTACACTTTTTGTACCCCTATAACTATGCACGGACAGTTTGAGCCACGGGCACCACCACACCAAGCATGGCAAGGGAGGTGAGACAAGGTGAGACCGAAGCTCGATGGAGACTGAAGCCCAAAGCCAAGACCACAAAGACTAAAGGGACGAAGTGGCTTCCCCCGGCAAGATCCTTGCCGGGACCCAGTTTCAGCAGCGCTGGCAAGATCCTTGTCGGGGCCGGCTTTGGCAGCCCCGGCAAGACCCTTGCCGCGGCAGCTCGCCCCACGCCTACGGGGCGGATCACCCTTGAGTCCACTACCCCCGTGGGGCAAGGATTCGGGAGATATCCCCGTGATAGCATGCAGATCTTTGTGAAGACATTCAAGATCAGATACACACACTAAGAAGACGACGACCCTTGGCGGGAGCCCAGCCAAGGAGGACCACAAGACCTCCGGCAAGCACCTTGCCGGGGATGACAGCAGGCGCCGCGGCAAGACCCTTGCCGGAGCCCCGGCAAGGCCCTTACCGAGGACACCCGTAGGGCCACTATCAGGCCCGCACCAACTGAGTTTCCACCGCCCCATGCAGCTGCCGACCCAACCAGCTGGGCGGGCACCTGCGTGGCAACATGCAGATCTTCGTGGAGACCCCCCATTGCGCCACCTCAGCTGCCTGCCTGCCTACATGGCACCTCAGGCATTGCTGGCCAGGGCGCGTGTCGACTCAAGAAGGAGCAGCGACGGACAAGACGGATATCTCCACCGTCCCCGATAAAGCAAGGACACCTAAGCTATGCGCATTATATGTGCCTTGTCATGTAATGCGAGGGATAACCTCGCATCACTGCACCCTTTCCACCTCCTGTGTGCCACTGTGGCAACCGCTTTTCCCTATAAAAGGAGGCCTGAGGCGACTAGGAGAAGGATTCTGCTTTTTATAACTCCTTACGACTCGGCTTTTGGAGCTCCTGACACCCCATAGCTAGCTGAAGAACACAAACATATAATCCACCAAAGCAGGAGTAGGGTTTTACGCATCTTTGCGGCCCGAACTTGGGTAAAGGAACCATGTGCTAACTGTTGGATCCGCTCTTCTCTCAACCCCGCGCCCCGCAACCGTAGTAGGGATTCTTGTGATCCCATAGGTGTCGATCCAAATACACCGACATATTTGGCGCGCTAGGTAGGGGTCGCAGTTGTGAGAATCGGCTCTAGCAGTTAGGCCAGCACTCCTTTGTCCTCGTGGCTCTTTGAGAAGGAAGGAGGCCGGAAGATCAGCACTCGAGCGGCTACAAATAGAAGCGAAGTTTCATCGAACCCTGGATATTTCTATCCTATTATTTAAGATTATTACCCTCGGAGTTGTCACTCTTTGTACGAGAAACCTACATGCAAATGGGGCCCTTCCCGATCGGCAACGCCTTTGCTCTGTTTCGAGTCCGCTCAACAGTTCAAACGGTTGCGTTGGAAACGGTAGGGTAGCCTTCCACAATTGGCAAGGCTCTCGACTCTGACTCGAGTCAAACTCGAAAGTTCGAGCGGCTGCGTTAAGGGCGGCAAGGTGGCTCACCCGGCAGCACGCTCGCCCGGCAGGCCAATGGGGACCCGTCCCCAAGACGCTGCCTTGGGTTTTTCGCGCCGGCAAGCCTACCCAGCTAGCGTAGGGTGGACATACAAAGAGGAAGCAAAACAGGGAAATAACATGCATGATTCTAAATACATTTCAAAGTTATATTACATCATGTCATCGCTGCGGTTCTAACTAAAGATGAAATTTGTCTTGGTCATGAACGCGCAGCAGCGAAGAAGAACGGGATGCCTAATCCCGGCGCTGGCCCTCCACCCTCTTGATTTCGTTGATGCGGCTGATGATGGGCTTGATGCACACCTTGCGCACCGTGAGGTCAGCATCCTCCGGCAAGCTATCCATCGCGTCTTCGAAGTCGAGGGCGGGGTTCTAGAACGCCATCTTGGTGAGCACCTTGGTCATGACCCCCCGGCAAAGCCGCCGGGCCTCCCCGGCGAGCGTGGCCGTTCTGTTGGAGTGAAGATCAGCCAAGGCACCGAGGACGCCCTCGAAGAAAAGGGTCAGCTTGGCGTTGACGGACCCGCTCCACTGAGGGGCATACCTCATGTTTGGCATCCCCATGAGGGCCAACTGCGAGGTAACCCTGCCGGCGATGTCCTCCAGCCGGCTGATCCACCTGTTCTCACCCGCCACATATTCTTGGTGGGAGGCGCCCTTGTCCGCCCGCAGTTGCTTCTCCTCCTCCAGGCTCTTGGTCAAGGCCTCCTCCCGAGCCAAGCTCTCCGACAACATCTTCTCGAGATTCTCCAGCCTCAGCTTGAGATCTCTGATGGAGTCTTGCGCCTTGGAGAGCTCCCCAGCCCTGCTGATGACCGCTCCCTGCGCCTCTTTCAAGGCGCAGTTGAGCCTGTTCTTTTTGTCGGACAGCTTGAGGGCCTGCTCCTTCAGCTCGTCCCGCTCCACCTCCAGCTCTTGCACCTTGCCGACATGGGCCAGAGCTTGGGCATCGAGTGCCTCTTTGTTCCTCTGCCCTAGCTCACGAGTCCGCCGCTCGACAAGGACCTCGAGCTCCTCATCCTTGCCGAGGAGCATTGCGGCAAGCTTCGCCTCACGTGAGGAGAGGTCTTCCTCCTGGGAATCGAGGACGGCTTGATGCTGGTTCCGGGCGGCCTCGGCCGCGGCAGCCAAGTTTGCAGCCTCTTGCTGGGCCTTCTCGACATCAGACATCTTCATGATGAGCTCTGCGTCGCGCTTGGCCAATTCTTCCTGGAAGGCCCTCTGCTCCTCGCGGGACTGGTGAAACCAGGTTTGCGCCTCAGCGACGCGCGCCTGGAAGTCCACCTCCGCCTCATCCACCGTTGCCATCATGTACTTAACCTTGTCCAGACGGGCACGGTAGAGCGCTTGGAGCTTCCGGAAATTGGCCCCCATGGCCCGAAAGAGCTGCCCTTCTGGAGAGCCATCGCCGCCGATGCCCGGTTCATCAACAACCTCAAGCCCGATGGCGGCGAGCACCTCACCGTCGAAGACTTCCCCTCCGGTGGGCGCTCGGGAGCTTGACACCCCTGCAAGATGGACGAAGAGGTCGTAGCCCACCTTCTGATTCCTACCGGGGCCCGAGGTTGTGTAGGAAGAAGGCTGATCATCCATCGCCTCTTCCTCGGCTGTGGCCTTGTCGGCCTCCCTGGTAGGCCCAGCACCGGCACCCTCGGCGGCGCCCTTGGCGGCATCCTCGGAGGCCTTATCCGCGGCGGCCCCGACAGCATCCTTGGCGGCCTCCTCGGCAGCAATCTTATCGGCCTCCACAGCGGCCTCCTCAGCAACTTCCCCGATGACGGCGTCCACGTCCTCCATATCTGTTGAAGGAGGGCCTGGGTAGTGATGGGGATGATGAAGCCAAGAAAAGGATAAGCGAAAAGCAAAGACAGAAGACAGGCGACGCACCAGTGCCGGGCTGTGAATCAGAAGTCCCCTCCCCGCCGGCGTCTGGCGCCGTGGCAGAGCCACCAGCGCCGAAGTTCCCTCTTCCTCCATGCGTGTGGGCTCCATGCTTGGTGCCCTTGCCAGGGACGCCCCTCGAGGCGGCGTAGTCGATGGGGGTGGTGTGTTGGGGATAGCCCCCTGCGGCTCCTCCTGCTGCTGCTCCCGTCCTACAAAACCGGCAAGGTCAGCACCATAGCATCAAACGCCTACTACATGTCGAGCGAGAAGAGGATGATGAACTTATGCTGGGGGCTGTGCCGGGGGCTGCCGTCTGGGCTGCTCAACACCACCAGTGGTGTCTCTGAAGCCCCAGCCGGGGGCTGGCTGCTCGCCGAAGCCTTGGCCCTCTTTATCCTCTAGGCCAACGTCTCTGCATCCCTGAAGAAACAAGAACGGATCAAGATGAGTGGCATGGTTCAGGAGGATGGAAATGGCAGTAAGGAATGGAGTACTTACTCGTCGTCCATCTCCTCCTCCTCCGCCGCTTTCCTCTTCCTCTTCGGGCTAAGAGGCCCGAGATCAAAAGGGAAATCCGCGTTGACATCCGAGTTGACATCTGCCAGGGGACGCGAAGAAGGGGGCAGAGTTGGTGCGCGCCCAGATGGAGAAGGGGCTGTTGCTTTCTTCTTCCCGGCGGCCTTCGTCGACCTCCTCGCCGCCGTGGCCCTCGTGTGGTGCCCGGACCCCTCCAGGGCCAATTGAGGCTGCACAGTCTTGCCGGGCCGGACCGGCTCGCCGGAACAGGCTCGCCGTAGGACTCGCCCTATTCCCCTGGCTAGCGCCGGGCCGGCCGCCACGTCCTCCTCCTCCGACGACTCATCGACCGCGTCTTCGACCAGCGGAGCTCTGGTGCCGGCGCTGCTAGCCTCTCCGGCGGCCGCCGCCCACTGGGCGAGCTCCTCCTCCTCCGCAGTCGTGGCATCCTTGTCCTCCACACCTCCGGCGCTGCCGGCCTCCATGACGAGCTGCTCCTCCCTCGCCCTAGCGACGATGTAGTCTAGCTCCTTATGGGTGGTGTCCCTGACAAGCCACTGCTCGGCGTCAGGCTTGACGCACACCTCGACCAGAGAGTCGAAGAATTGCTGCACGACCTCGTCCGCCGGCTCCTGCCAGCTCGAGACGGGGCCGTGCGCATTGCATTCCGGCTTCATGGCGACAATCTCGGACTGGCACGAATTGTTGCACAGCGGGACCACCCCCGCTGGCAGCTTGAAGAGATGCCCCTTGATGGCCTTGCCGGTCCGTTCGACCTCGCCGTCGCGACCCACATCAAGCTGGAAGAGCCGCTGGCAGAAATGGGCGTGTCCCATCACTGTGAGGTTGTGGTCGAGGCCAGGGCGGAGCCGCTTGACGTCAGCCGGGTTCCTAAAGAGCCAGGCTGGGCTCCCCTTGTTGTGCAACGGGGCGATCCGACGGCGAATGAAGTCCGCCCCGATCATATCAAGGGTGAGCCCGGCCTGGGCGAGCCGGTGGATCTTGGTGGTGGCGACGGTGAGCCTCCCGTCGGCGGCATCGACGTCACCCCAGTGGCTGCCACGGGCCGGCGGCACCCGGCAGACCTTGCAGAATGTTGGCGGCTCGTCTTCTTCGATCCAGCACCACCGGCCGCGCCATTCATCCCACCTCTCCTTCACGGAGCCCTCCGGGTATGCTCCCTTGGATCTCGGAATCCAGGTGATGCATCCAGAGACGGCACCTCCCGGCTAGATCCGAGGGGTGAAACAGTGGTGGAAGAGCGCCGTGTTGGGCTGCACCCCGACGAAGCCCTCACAAAGGTGCGCGAAGAAAGCCATGCACGCCACCGGATTTGGAGTAAAATCCAAGAGGCGGAAGCCAAAGGTGTGCATGACATCACAGAAGAAATCGAAGAAGGGGGGACATAACCCACAAGAAAAGTAGTTGACGAAGAAGGGGTACCGATTTGGGCCGGGTTCAGCGCAAGCGGCCGGAATGACGCGCGTCGCCGGATGCCCCAAGTTCTTCCCCCCCCCCCATCTTCACCCCCCAAAGGGGCTTGAAGGCGGCACGAAGCTCCTAAGCATCGACCGTCGACAGGATGAAGAAAGCAGCCTTCGTCCGGTCCTCCGAAAATGCGCCCTCCGGCGGCTCCACAGACCCGGCGCCCTTGGCCACCCCCTTGCCCTTGGCGGGTTTGGACGCCATGGCGGCTGAGTTAAAGGGCTGAGGAAGAGGGATGGCGAAGCGACGGTGGCAGGCGACGGCGGAGGCTTCGGAAGGAAGGAAGAGAGGGAACGGCGGCTCTAAGATTGGAAGAGGCACGAGGAAAATGGAGGAAGTGAGCAGCGCGCTCGCGGTTATTACTTTTTATGGGGGGGGGGGAACACGGGTCGCCTCCTTTTGCATTTACTACGATGTGACGCATGCCTGCGGAAACCGCTCCGTGCATGCCGCCCACGTCACGCACGCCCCTCCACCCCGCGCCATGCACGCGGGTCGGGGGAGGTGCAGCGCGCGGAAAATCTTACCGCTGTGAAAACAATCCCGCCTGCCCGCGCACCGTTCTGGGCCTGGCCCAACAACACATCGCGCTTATGTGTGGCCCAGGCCCGGGGGCTCCTGTCGTTGTACAAAAAGAGGGGTGCACTTTTTGTACCCCTATAACTGTGCACGGGCAGTCTGAGCCACGTGCACCACCACACCAAGCATGGCAAGGGAGGTGAGCCAAGGTGAGGCCGAAGCTCGATGGAGGCTGAAGCCCAGAGCCAAGACCACAAAGAGCAAAGGGACGAAGCGGCTTCCCCCGGCAAGATCCTTGCCGGGAGCCAGTTTCAGCAGCCCTGGCAAGATCCTTGTCGGGGGCGGCTCTGGCAGCCCCGGCAAGACCCTTGCCGCGGCAGCTCGCCCCACGCCTACGGGGCGGATCACCCTTGAGTCCACTACCCCCGTGGGGCAAGCATTCGGGAGATATCCCCGTGATGGCATGCAGAACTTTGTGAAGACATTCAAGATCAGATACACACACTAAGAAGACGACGACCCTTGGCGGGAGCCCAGCCAAGGAGGACCACAAGACCTCCGGCAAGCACCTTGCCGGGGATGACAGCAGGCCCCGCGGCAAGACCTTTGCCGGGGCCCCGGCAAGGCCCTTACCGAGGACAACCATAGGGCCACCATCAGGCCCGCACCAACTGAGTTTCCACCGCCCCATGCACCTGCCGACCCAACCAGCTGGGCAGGCACCTGCGTGGCAACATGCAGATCTTCGTGGAGACCCCCACATTGCACCACCTCAGCTGCCTGCCTGCCTACATGGCACCTCAGACATCACTGGCTAGGGCGCGTGTCGACGCAAGAAGGAGCGGCGACGGACAAGACGGATGTCTCCCCCGTCCCCGATAAAGCAAGGACACCTAAGCTATGCGCATTAAATGTGCCTTGTCATGTAATGCAAGGGATAACCTCGCATCACTGTACCCTTTCCACCTCTTGTGTGCCACTGTGGCAACCCCTTTTCCCTATAAAAGGAGGCCCGAGGCGACCAGGAGAAGGATTCGGCTTTTTAGAACTCCTCACGACTCGGCTTTTGGAGCTCCTGACGCCCCATAGCTAGCTGAAGAACACAAACCTATAATCCACCAAAGCAGGAGTAGGATTTTACGCATCTTTGTGTCACGAACCTGGGTAAAGGAATTGTGTGCTAACTGTTGGATCCGCTCTTCTCTCAACCTCGCGCCCCACAACCGTAGTAGGGATTCTTGTGATCCCGTAGGTGTCGATCCAAATACACCGACAACAAGTTAGAATTATCTAACCATAACTTTCCCCCTTACTCCACCTTTTAAATCCCGGGACGAGATTTCTTGTAGTGGAGGAGATTTGTAACGACCGGATAATTAAGCTACAGTAATCCCATGTTAGTGGTGCCACGTCATCGTAATTTCTGTTGCTATCTCACTAGGGTTCAAACTCGAATCAAATTCAAATTTAAATTATAAGTGAAATATTAAAATTCTCTAACATGAAAACTGATGTGTTCGAAATGTGGGAAATAAATCATAGGTAATTATGGTGGAGAAATCATCTTTATATAAAATATTTAAATGCATTAAATTAATTAAAACAATGGCTAAAATAATTAATTAAATGCCTTTTTAGTTTCTAAAATATCACTAATTTATGTGTTGTTCTTACATTTTACAAAATTAAAATAAATGAAAAAATAATAGAAAATAGAAAAGATAAATAAAAAAGGAAAATAGAAAAACAATACACCCTGGGCCACTTGGCCCAAATGGCTGAAGCTGCCAGGTCGGCCTACCCCCCTCGCCCCTTCCTCTCGCTATAGGGAACAGGGGGGTCGTGGCTCACATCCACGGCCAAGGCTTGTGTGGTGGCCATCAGTGCCCCCTGGACGCCTACAAGTCACCACACATCCCACCGGAACCCTTGTCGTTTCTCCTCGGCAGCCCTGTCACGCCCACTCGCAGACCCCCTTTGTCGCACTCTCTCAGATGGGTCTCGTGCCCGAGACGCGACCATTGTCGCCCCATCGATGTAATGCACCGAGGCCTCCCCTAGCACCGAGGTGGACACCAGGAGATGCACAACACTGTCTCCAACACCGAAGAAACAAGAGCTGGACCCAGGAGCCCTCATCGACGTCGCCCTCGACCTTTTCTTCCCCGACAGTGAGCGCAAGCACGTCATTGTCCACCGACGGTTCGCTCCGCTACGGTTCTCCCCACGCCCCCACGAGCTTGCCATCGCCTCCCTCGCAGTGAGCCACGCCCATCGCTCCTCCCCACGGTCTTCCATCGTTAGACACCACTCCAGCGCACTCGCTGCCACCGCTGCGGCTCGGCCCCCACTGCCACTCTCATTTTTCCCCGGCTTCCCCTCATCTCTGCCCCCATCGTCCGCACCCACGCACGCTCCTGGCGCCGTTCGCGCCCTGCTACCCGCGCCCACACCTGTTGTCGCCGCAGCCATGCCCTGCTTCGCCCCGCTCCGGCATTGCCCACGAAGCCCCGCTCGATACTGCCCAACTGCTGACATTTGCCCCACTGCTCGCCGCTGGCCCTGCCTGCTGTCAGCTGCGTCTTGCCCCGCACCAGCACCGCCTGCTGCCAGCCGCGCCGGCCTACTTCTGGCTAATGGCGCTGGCGCTCGTTTGCAAGGCCGCATGTGAGTACCTAGCCAAAGCCGGCTGGCTCACTACCATGTGGGCCCCGACCGGCTAATTAGCCCCTAATGCCCCCCTTGTTAATTAGGCCTAGATAATCAATGTTAGGTCTATACCCCCTAAAGTTACTCTATGACATGTGGCCCCACTAGTTTAAAATAGTTTAGACTAACTAAATTACCCCCTGGGAAACTTACTTTTGGGTCCACTGATCATGTTGACCAGTCAATATTAACTAGTCAACTACTGCTGACTGGACCCCCTAGCCCCACCAGTCATACACATGGCTAGGTTTTGTTGTGTACAAAATGTAATTACTTTTTTATTCGAATTTATATTAATTCCATATTATTGTTTAAACTTCAAAAATTAATATAAAACAATGTATAAGTCAAATAAAAATAATTTAAATATGGAAATTGCTCAGAAAAATCCAACAAATGCGAATATGCAATCCGTTCATCTATGACATGCCCCTAACATGTCAAACATGGAACCATCCTCCTTCCTTTCATCTCCCCGAAGATGCCTAACACCGGGAATACTTTCCTGTATGTTTCCCCCTTTGTCGGTGTCATGTAGTACTATGTTACGTCACACGTAGCATCACTTGTTGCCTTGTCATGAATCATCATGCATCTGTTTGCATTGTATTTATTGTTTCTTCCCCCTCTTCTCAACGCAGACTTCGAGACTGATGCCACGACTCCTGACACCGACTACACTCTTGATGACCCTTCCTTCTTCGCAAAGCTTCCACGTAGTCCAGACCCCCTGGATCATCCAGATGTCGCCCATTCTTTTCTCTCTTATTCTTGCATTAGGTTTGCTATTGTTGTTGATTCGATATCTTCTATTCTGTTGCATAGCATGTCCTTATTTCTAAAGTTGTTGATACTTCACCTGTTATCTTACATGCTCAGCGTGGGATGCTAGTAATCCATCAGTGGCCTTATATTCTTGTTCATCTGCCTGGTATACTATCGATCCGTGAACCCATAGGTGGTGATCACAAGTATATACACTATATACTTCTACAACTTACTGTTCGGATGTGGTGGATGAAGGGATAGGAGGTTATATCAAGGTAGTGGTGGGCCTGGGTTCCCAACGGCCCCCGAGTGATTCTTTGTGGCTGAGCGACATGGCAAGTTGAGACCATCCAGGAGAGAGGTGGGCCTGGTCCTTGGTCGTTGTCCGTGGTTACTTAAAAATAACAGGCATAACTAGTTTGGATATTTGATCTGATTTGGGTCGTTAGCCTATACGCACTAATTGCCATGCAGGACAAGATATGGGCAACCAGCGTTGTAGTATCAGCCGAAGCTTTCCACCCGTCAACGGCCGAGCGGTGCGTATGTGATAGCTTGGCTTATTAGAGATGATAGACTACTCGTGTCAATAAGGAATTCCTTCTTTTCCGGGAGCCCATTCGGGTAGAACTCCAAAGTTAAGCGTGCACAGCTTGGAGTAGTTTCAAGATGGGTGACCGACTGGGAAGTTGCTCTCCAGTGCGCACGAGTGAGGACAAATTGCGCAGAAAAGACTAGTATTGATGTGTGGGCCAGTCTAGATCCCGCCAGGAGTAACGACCAACGGCGGGTGTGTTTGGGGCGTTACAAGTGCTCGGGTCATCCGTGTAAAGCACCTACCTTTGTAATGGAGGTTGCCAGGACTGATGCCGGCCGCCCACGCAACACGCAGGAGTGCAAAGGGCGATGGGCCCAAGATCCCTGCACGCTTAGGATGTAGACACTCCAAAAAAAGCACTTCCGTGATGATACCTGTTTGTCCCAGTAGGTCACGTTTTCTGTCATGCATGTACAGCCATCACGATTTTATGACCGAATCAAGATAGTCATACCTGTGATGTCATAGAAGTGTTCCATGACAATACTAAAATTATCATCACAGAAGTGTCCACTTCCATGACGATAAATGGCGCATCATGGAAGTGCTTTCGTCAAGGGTAACCGACACATCACATCCACCGTAACGGGTCGTAGTTAAGCTATCGGGTCCAGTTTTCGATCCGTTAACCCGTTAACAGCCATGACCAATGGTGATTTTCTGCGTGTAAAAGGTCCTACTACATTCAGGCCCGTTTATTACCTGATGAACCTTTCGGCCCATATATGGCTGGGATGAAATTAGGCCATATTCGGCCACGTTTGACATTCGGCTTGTCAGCGGCCCATTGCAGATTTGGGCCACTTCCAGCCTGTTATGCTTTTCGTCCTGTTAATGTCGGACGAATCCCATTGGCCATATGTGGCCCAATGTCACATCGGGCCTACTAAAGGCCCATATACTCACTCATACGAATCGAGCCCGACCGCACTTCCATCCTGTTAAAGGGTCGTCTAGTAGGTCGGTGCATTTGGGACCAGTCTGACTTACAACCTAAACAATCCAAATTGTAAATGCACCACCAGCAGCTGAGATACATTTCATCCTCCTAATGACCTGTTTCTTATTTGGCACATTTCAGACCCAATCATCTTTCGGCCTCTTAAAAGTCATGGGCATAATCAAGTACAATTGCAGCCCAATCTGACTTACGACCTACTAACAACCCTTCTTATTTATGGGCCATATTAGGCGTGTGAAATATTTACACATGTTAAGGGGCTTGTTGTTAGTAAGGGCCCGAATTATGTTAGGCTTGTTAACTGCCCACTGCGGGCACAAGCCTATCAAAAATAAGAAGGATTATACAGATTTAGGCCCAGATATTTTAAGTTGGCTACATTGGAACTGTGTGCTGGAGCAATGTTGGCCCGTCAGCCTCCTACGTTGCTTTCGGTCGAAAGGAGATCAATGATGTCGAATACATTACTAAGATAAACTTACACTATACAAAAATAGCCTCATAATTTCTATGTCCTTTGGCAGCACGATAAATGTTGTATCACAACAAAATAAATTATAGACATACAACAAAAGGCCTATTGGCATAAAAGTTCACGGTGCTTGCACCATTAGATGTATATAAGCACAAATCATTTGACCTGAGAGCTAATGTTTCAGGCCATAGAATCTGATGGAGCAGCATGACCATCCCCTTTTTTCCGCCATTGCTGTTGAACAATGAGGCAAATTTCTGATAGTTTGGTTTCAAAACCATTCATATCTTGACGACATTGGTCAACCACTATTCTTGTTTCAGCAACAAGATCCATTAGGGATTGGACTTGTTTATGAAGCACAGATATATCACTACGTCTAGCTGGAAGATTTCATTCATTAGGCGATTTGGGCGAGGTTACCGTGACAACCAACCCAGATTACAAAGGAAGGTGCTTTATGAACTGTTAGCGGAGAGATACTGACGCACTGCATAAAGAGGTGACATTGTGCCTGTGGTAGAATCGACACCTTTAGGTAGTTGTGGTTGTTCAATCATTTGTTCCATAGATGATTGAAAGTTTGAATATGTATATTAGTGTACTAGATAAGTTACTAATGAGAGAAAAACAAAAAAATAGGTTTCACGTTTATACATAATTTATTTTGGTGAGCTACGGTAATACCTTAGCATGTATTATAGTGCTAACTATATAAAATCACTTTTGAAACCTATGTCCACGTAGCACTCCTACTGTATTGTCTATTTCCTCACATTCATTGACAACTAAAGTTGAAGGAGACATGGCTTCCTCTGTATTTGGTACAAGTCAATATAGATACGATAATATGACACAACAAAAATAAGGAAATATCAGCTATTTACAAGAGCCTCGCAGTGTGCAATATAGCTACGAGATCCTGTTGTCTGTTGGGATTTCACTTAGAATGGTTGGTCTTGTTCTTCAAACAGTTAGCCTAGAAGAAGATAGACTTGTAAGGCACATACGTAAATATGAGTTAAATATGTGATCTGATCGCATACATATACCCTACCTGATGCTTTGGATGAGACAAGTGTTTACAAGGGTTGTACAGTCTTTATCCGTAATATATTCCACTCGAGATGTTTGGGCGATTTTGTTGTTAGCCTTGCCTTCAAAGTGAGTTTTTCTAAGGTGATACCGACACTGACGCAGAGCAGACTGAAAAACATGAGTGCATGCTTGTTTAGTTGCATTATCTTTCAGATCCAACTTGAACCTCAAATATTGAAAAAAACTATTGGGGTCTCATTAGGAGAATGCTATAAAGTATGGGATAGAGCAAGACACTATTATAAATTGCAATGAATAACATTACATACGGATAAACAGTCAAGGAAAGTGTTAAACTGGGTATCGTCTTTCGCATTCCTATAGTGGATCCATGTTGGGAGGATATGTATATGACACCTAACGGCAATGTCTGCCTCTGATACTAACATGACTGACTCTGTAGCATCACGGGGCCTTTTTTAAACCTTCCACAAGATGGATCTCCAATCTTCCTCCTTTAGGTTTGCAAATTTGTCAAGCATTATCTCTGATGTCTGTTTGCTCTTGCGCTGTGGTGCTAGTTCAACAACGAATATGGAAAATGTTAGTGCACATCAAACGGTGAGAGTACATATAAAGGAGCATGCTACTCCAACTTGACACGGCCAAGTACCGTCTTGGTGTTGATGCTCATGGGGTTCATATGATCTTGACAAGTCATGTAGTGTCAGCAGTGCTTTGTAAGTAGTGTTAGGTGTGAAGGCAGCTTGGGAACAAGCCACTTGCCGAGCAAACGAACGAGTAACTCGTTGAGATGTCGGTACAGTTGAAGGAGGTGCTGCAGCTCGTGGATCAGGGGATACTATGTTTGTAGATTTAGCTGGTGGACTTGGACCTTGTACTACACTATAAGTACTAGCAGATTCTTGAGGGAATATCCTTTTCCTTTGCACCCGGCGAGTAACACCATTCCCTACTATATTCGTTTCCTTGCTCTTTTTCGACTTTGCCATATCAAGACGTACCCACAACACAAAAGAATAATTTTTTCTCTTTAGAACTCATTAATGCATGATATAGACGAGCAATACTTTGATGTAAGATAAACATATAAGGAGGATTGAATATGTAAGAAAAATAGGATAGCATGACATATTCACACCTACGATGTGTAAACTAAGCAGAAGGATTTTCAAGAAATTAGACGCAATGCAAGCTAGACAACATATGAAAGATGCAACCAATATCACTCTGCCATGTTAAAAGTGTCTTGTCATAAGTGGCATTTCGAAAAATTAGAGGCAGTACAACGTAAAAATCAATGCAACAAGCAACCAATATAACACTGCCAAGTTAAAATCATCCAATCATAAGTGATTGATGCGACATAGACAAAAATAATACTTTGATGTAAGAACATGGTACGATAGATAGATGTAGTGTATTCTAGAAACAGAAAGGCATGTCATATGCACATGTATAACGTATAATCTCAGTAGGTGCAATTTAATCAAATTAGAAGAAATACAAGCTAGACACCTTGTGCAACATGAACCAATTATCAGACTATCAACTTACAGCAAGCACCTGAGATGACGGAGTAGGGGAGATGAACTCATCATATAGATCTAGGACTTCAACCGTACTAGAAGTAGGAGGGGCAAATCTAGAGAGCCTCCATTTGCGTCGGTCCGGAGAACCACATACATCTCCTAACTTACTCTTTTCCTGCCTTTTTTAGATATTGCGTTCTGAAGTCAAAACCACAAGAAAGGGAATAAAATTAGCTCTGCATAATTCGTTGATGCATGATACAGACGAACAATACTTTGAGCCAAGGCAAGTGCATGATAGGAGGATGGAATATATACGAAAAGAAGGACAACATTGCATGTTCACACATATGATAGGGAGATAGAATATATATGAAAAATAGTAACAAAAGGCATTTGAACGAAATAAAAGAAATGAAGGCTAGGCACCATATGAACATGCAACCAATATCACTCTACCAGGTAAACAGTGTCTCGTCATAAGTGCGATTTCAACAAATTAGAAGCAGTAGAAGCTAGAAGACAATGCAAGATGCAACCTATACACACTCCCAAGTTAAATGTGTCTTATGGGTAAGTGATTGTTGTAGGATACACAACAGTACTTTGATGTAAGAACATGGTGTGATAGACATATTTATTATGAACATCAACACGTGCCATATTGACAGGTATAATTTGTAAGCTACACAGATGAAATTCAACAAAATTATGAGCAATACAAACTAGATATCATACAGAGCACACAACCACATATAACTGTGCCAAGTTAGAGCAAGCACCTGTTATGGTGGAGTAGGGGAGATGTGCTCATCATCTACACAACTACGGTGACTGTCCAACCTTGTGTTGTCTTGTGAATCTTGCTGGGAGGATGGCCGAGTAGAATCTGTAGAGACCCTTGGTTTGAGGTGCTCCGAAGGACCACTGTCATCCACTACCTTACTAATTTCCTTTTGTTGTATTGATTTTGCATTGCAAAGTCAAACTGATAAGAAAAAGGAAAAAAATCTCTCTTCAGAACTCATTCAAGCATGATACTGACAAACACTACGCGGATGAAAGACAAACACATGATACGAGGATGGAATATGTACGAAAAACCAGATGGCGTGACATATTCAGAACCATGATGTGGTAACTAAGAAGAAGGCATTTCAAGAAATTGGAAGCATTGCAAGCTAGTTCTTTTTTTAGATAAGAGGTTGACCTACGGCCTCTGCATCAATCGATGCATGCAGGCATATGAAAGATGCAACCAATATCAGTCTGCCAAGTTAAAACTGTGTGGTGTTTCAATAAATTAGCATCAACACATGTTAGAAATCATACGCAAGACTCAACTAATATCATAGTGGCCACTTAAAGGTGTCTCATAATAAGTTACTGATGTGGTATACGCAAGAACAATAGTCTGATGTAAGAACATGGTGTGATGAAATATAGTATGTTCTAGAAGCAGGAACACGTGTCATATTCACAGGTATAATGTGTAAAGTAAGAAGATGCAATACAACAAAGTTAGAAGCAATACAAGCTATTCATCATACGTAGAAGCAAACCAAAGAGTGCCAAGCTAGAGCAAACACCTATGATGGTAGAGTAGGGGAGATGTGTTCATCATCTACACAACTACATTGACTGTCTAGCCTTGCGTTGTCTTGTGAATCTTGTTGGGAGTATGCCGGAGTAGAATCAGTAGAGACCCTCCATTTTAGTTGCTTGGAAGGATCACCATCATCCAATGCCTTACAAATTTCCTTCTGCTCTATTGATTTTGCATAGTGAAGTCAAACCGACAAGAAAAAGGAATACAATTCGCTCTTGAGAACTAATTCATGCATGATGCTGACGAACACTACTCTGATGAAAGGCAAACACATGACATGAGGATGGAATATGTACGAAAAACTAGACCGCATGACATATTGAAACCTATGATGTTGAAACTAAGTAGAAGGCACTTCAACAAATTAGAATCACTACAAGGTAGACACCATATGGAAGGTGCAACCAACATCACTCTGCCAAGTTAAAACTGTCTCATCATAGGTGGAGTTCAACAAATTAGAAACATTGCTAGAAATCATATTCAAGATGCAACCAATATCACACTGCCAACTTAAAGATGTCTCTGTCAGGACCCCGATCCTAAGTCACACAGGTCTGGCCTGTAACACACCATATCACTTTGCGGCCTCACGCACGGGTATCCCCACGGGTGCCAGCTTACCTGGCCCGGGACCGTTTGCGCATTTTGGCACACGTATATGATAGTGTCGCTAGCATCCATATGACAGAGAACCCGGGCCGACATGACTAGTTATAGACCAAAAGTGGCACTAAATTACAGAGACAGGCATACATGACCCAGCAACGAACGTGTCGGTCATCAACCTATGAACCCAAGTCGTAGCAAGCTACAAGGACTTAAGGGAACAATGCGTGACATTTCCCCTAAGGGGCAGACACAGGAACGAAGAAGGACACATGCCGGCCAGCCTAAGTGTTTCGGAGCAGTAGCAAGCTACCAAGGCTCTGTGGAAGCCCTAGGAGACATTTCCCTGTAAGATAGGCTACCAAGGGTAAACAACTAGGTGTCGGATCCCACACGTAACAACACACATTACACGTACGCATAACATGCAAGTATGTGCTGTACAACATGGCATCACAACATAACTCAACAACTCATATATATAAAGGCCCAGAAGAGCCATCATAGCATTTATTACAAACAGAGGTCACATGACCCAACATACAGAGCATACAGGCAACGGAAGCATAACATGTCTGAGTACAGACAACTACAAATGAAAAAGGCTGAGGAGCCTGACTATCTACAAGATCCTTCAAGGGTACAAGATCGTAGCTGAGGTAACAAGCTAAACGTCGAAGTCCACGTGGAACCACTAGCGAGACTGAAGTCTCTCTGCAAAAACATAATTAAGCAAACGTGAGTACAAAGGTACTCAGCAAGACTTACATCAGAACTAGCTACATATACATAAGTATCAACAAAGGGGTGGTGGTGTTTGACTGCAGCAAGCCAGCTTTGACTCGGTGGCTATCCTAAACTACGACAGCAAGTAACTCTTTTGAGGTGGCGCACACGAGTCCACATATTCACCAATCAATACACCACCATGGATCCGCTCCCATCTCCCTACGAGAAGGCCATCCATAGCACTCACGCTTATCTTGCGTGTTTTAGGGTATCCACTTTCACTTGTCTATGAACTGTTATAGGCAACCCAGAAGTCCATTACCGCGGACACGGCTATTCGAATAGATCATATATATAACCCTGTAGGGGTGTACTTCTTCACACACGCTCTCGCCACTTACCGCCGTGTACACGTCATGTATCTCGGCAACCTTCAAGCGGAAGCCTCGCGAGGGTGTCGGCCATGACCTGACTAACCACACAAGTCTCTCGTCCAGGTTTATCACCTATTTGGGTTCCATCCGTGGGGAGATCCGGCCGGGGTGTCGCTCACGGCCCCAAACGATGTGTACAGGGTTCCCGCATCACCAAACGGGCGATCGGTACACCATGCCACGTACCTGCCGCGTCACAGCCCACCCCGAGGGTTAGCGCTGCGCACGACCTCCAGTAAACTACAAACACCAGAAACTAATTGCAACTCCTGGACAGAGATCATGTCGATTAATAAGTCGAGAGAGTCAATTAAGGGTCCCAATGTTTGGTAGTAGCTGTTTCATGGATCAACCAACACAGAACTCAGTTCCTGAGGACGGCTTCAATGAGACAACCCACCATGTACTCCTACATGGCCTCTCATCGCTACCTTTACCAAATCGTATTCACACACTTAGCTCACACACAGTAGGACATGTTCATCACCCTTCCAATTCATCCCCGATGAATCAGACCTGACACAACTCTAAGCAATAGCAGGCATAACCAGAAAGCATGAATGAGTAGGCACAACATGGCTCAACAACTCCTACTCATACTGGTGGGTTTCAACTATTTACTGTGGCAATGACAGGTCATGTAGTGGAAAAGGGGTTCAACTACCGCAGCAGGTAACAGTTGAAGCGTTGTTGTCCTAATGCAGTAAAAGAGAGCAAGAGCGAGAGAGTGGGATTGTATCGGAATGCTCAATGGGGTTTTGCTTGCCTGGCACTTCTGAAGATAACATTGGGTCTTCATCGGTGTCATCGAACTCATCGTCGGAACACGTCTACTGAAAGGGGACAAGCACCGGCAAACAAGAGAGAACACAATCAATGCAATGCGACAATATGATGCATGATCATGATATGGCAATATGCTGTTGATTGAGCTAATGCAACTAGCAACCATGTTAAATGAAGTTGGTTTGAACCAAAGGTTCAAATTCAAACTTCATATTTGACCTGATCAGCAGGCTTAGCTTGTTGAAACATGCATGAAAGTGCCATAAACAGATTCCTTGAATTTTTCTGATCAATTTTCATATATAAATTATTTTCATCAGAGTTATAGTTTATTTTCCGTGATTTTTAGAAGTTTTGGCTATTTTCTGAAATAAATAAATCATTTCGATTTATATAAATTCCAAAAAAGGTTTTACTGCGTCAGCATGATGTCTGTGTGATGTCAGCAAGTCAACAGGGGCTGTTCGGGTCAAACCTGACCAGTGGGTCCCACTAGTCAGTCTCTCAGCACTAACTAAAAGCTTAAAACTAAACTAAACAGACACGGGGCCCACATGTCAGTGTCTAATTAGGTTAATAACAGCAATTAGCACTTTACAAAAACCCTAAACTAATTTTGTCACAGGCCGGCCCCACATGTCATGGACACAGGGGGGGTGCAGCCGTGGTCAAAGGGGTCAAGCCCACCGGCGACTCGACGCCGGCGAGTCCAGACACGGCGGCGAGGTGCGGCAATCCTCCACGGGGCTCGGATCGATGCGCTGAGGGCATAAATGGGACGCTGGCGATGTGCCGCATCGGATGGTGGTGGTCTCCTGGCCTGGGGTGGCCGGAAACAGCGCCGGCGGCGGGATTTGCGGCGGCCGGAGCTCGGGTCTGTGCGGGTTTGGGGTTGTGGTGTGCTAAGTTACTAGCTGGTGGCGACGTTAGCTTGTTGCGGAGCTACTGAGCACGGTGACGTGCTCGGTCCCGAGCTTGCGCGTCTGTGGCCACGACGGCGACAAGCTCAGCGGCGGCCGGGGTTCTGCCACGGCGGAGCTATGGCCTAGAGGTCATGCGCGGCTAGGGGAGAAGGGGGAAACGGCTCGGGGGCTCACGGTGGGTGCAGAGGCGTCGACGTGGGCTCGGGGGAGGCTCAGACGACGCGAATCGATGACGACGATCTCCGACGGCCGGAGCTTCAAGACGAGGTCGGGGAAGACGCTATGGGGCGTCCGGCACCGTGTTCGTTGGTGGAGAGCATCAGGGCGACGCGACGAAGCCAATGGACAGGCTAGCTAGGCGAGGGAGTCTCGGTGGTCGTGGTGGTAGTGGACGACGGCGACGGCAGCGCTCGGGTGGTGCTCGGCTGCGAGATAGAGTGGGCTAGAGGATGGGATGCGGCCGAGGGAGAGTGGAAGGAGGTCCAGGGGGTGCGTGGCATCCGTAGCGGCGTCGGGGAGGCAGCAAGCAGGCAGGAGGTGGCTTGCGCGTGCCGGCGTGCCGCGGCCACACGCTTCTCATCCTCTTGGCGGGAGGTTGAGGGTGACTGGCACCGCGCTGTGGGCTGGGCCGCACAGTAGCAGGCCGGCCAGGCTGGACAGGTAAGCCTTTCCTTCTCTTCTAATTCTGTTTCTGTTTTCTATTTTTTTATTTCTTTTGGCTTTAGTAAAAATGCCAGAGCATTTCCAGAAGTCATGAAACTAAGCATGGCTACTGTTTAGAGTAAATCCCACAGTAAACATTTTATTTTATGATTATTTGAGCATTTAAAATAATATATAAAATTTAAATGCCCAAATGCAAGTAAGATATGATTTAATTCAAAAATCCAGAATGGTCCTAGAAATATGTGCAACATTTTTGGTAGAGGTTTTTAATCAATCCAAAAATGATGAACTTTTCCAAGGGGCATTTTGGGTTCATTGAAAAAGATTTTAATTTGACCCTAGTTAATTCATTTAGTGCTAGGGTTTGAACATCCTCGTTTCCAGTTTCTGAGAAATTTAAACATGATGCACACGAAGACCAAGCAAGGCAGGCAAGGGCTGGTCTAGGGCTGTGACAACTCACCACCACTAAACAAGAATCTCGTCCCGAGATTCGAGTGTAGGGTAAGAAATCAGAGGGGACACTAACTAACACAATCTTCATGATCCAGCTATCCTTCATATGAATGTTGATTGCTTGCATCATGTTGATCCTGACATCCTGGCTTTTAAAGTCTTTGTCCAACACAGTGACGACGAAAGAAACTCCACAGTAGTTGATCTTGTGAAAGATCGGGCAACTCAAGATCAGCTCTTGGAGTGAGACGTTGAAACATGTCTTGAGATGAGACACGGAGTACACCTCCAGGGGGATGGAGTGAAACAAACGATGAAGGTTCACCTAGTGGCTATAATTCCACACCTAAGAAGATGGTGATCGATACCACGAGACGGGGCACCTTAGAGAAGGTGACTCGTAGAGTTATTCCCTTAAGTGGCAAAAAGAATTACTTTTGATATAGAGGTCATTGAAACTCTCTATACCAGCCAGAGGCAAATCACAATCGATCGTTTGACGGAGTCCGAAAGAATGACATACTCGGCCAGAATGGATGATGTGGACTACCTTGTTAAAGACAACACAAGGGATGATTTTGGTTATCATCGGAAATGGATGGGACCCATGGCAAGTCCATTGCTGAAGATAATCCTGAACAGCAGTGATTGAGAACGGTAACCCATGGAGAATTGGCACATTGGCGGTGCAAGTTGGGAACAAAATGCAAATGCTGGGAATGATTCTGGTAACTGGGAAGAATCCCAACAGTAGAGAGTAAATCCACTCTTGAGGGGTTATAACATAACCAAGAGCTCTGGGAGCAATCCCGGTTGGTGTCGAGGATAACACCTAGTGCTTGTGCGTGCTCTCAAGAACTTTGGTATTCCCATATTCATCAAGGTTTTACCAATATCCGTGTCAAGGATCCATGCAACATCACATACTACCATGATGAATAATGATGGATGATGCAGATGCAAAGGAAGATAACACCTTCTCGGATTTCACCTTGGCGAGGCCAAGGGGACGAAATCTGGATGATCAACCGAGAGACATTTAGCACTCCGCTTCTAACGTTCTCCTTGATGTGCTAGCGTAACCCATTTATTAAAATGGTTTTGTACCTAGAACGTCAAGTAAAAGGTCGGACTTCAGGAGCACAAAAATCCATAAGGAACAACTAGGGATTAAATCCTACGAAGTCCTTATGGGGAGGTGGCCAACTTCTTCAATCAAGATTCTACAACAACAGGTCTTCCGGCTGGGTGTGTTGGCCACGACATCCACTTTACCGGTTATTGAGAGACCAATATTATAGTTCTTGGGAAAGGCTCCAACCATCATATCTGCCTGAGATTCAGTTCTGGTTGGTGTCAGGATATTCCAGACTCATCGAGTCTAGAAGGAAAAATGAAAGTTTACAACACAAATCGACGAGATGGCGTTGCGAGATTCTCGGGGAGTGAACTACGATAGCAAGCTCCAAAACATGAGCTGGTTCTGCTACATACATGTGAACACGTTGTCAAAGACAAACATGACCACGTAGTAGTCTTACAATGAAACACTACCAAGTTCGGGTTGGGGAACCATCATCGGGGATATCGAAGTCCTTGCATAAGTCTGGATCTTAAGAAGGAACTTCTTCTCCTTGAACAAATCAATCAGTGGCTTGGTGTGCTAGGGATACATATGGAATGAAGATGATCAGTCTATTAGACCATGGGATACTTCGCACGTATGCATGACTGAATTGGGATGATTCGAGGGAAGTAAAACAAGCTTTCTCAAATTCACGGTGACAACTTGCACCAACTGCACATGAATTGGAGGAAGTCACTTCTCTCATCCAAAGATATACCTCGCGAACGGAACACGAAGGCCATGCTTGAAAAATTCCCAATACTAACTTAAATGTTCAAACATGAATCATGGTCAAGACAAGCGATGTTGATGGGCTCAACAACGGGTCATCGAGATATCCATAGAAATGGAATTCCACAATTTATATGAACAAGGTGGTAGCATTGGTCAGACCAAGAGATATAATGAGGTATGCTCGGGGAACACCCACGAGTAAGACAACATCAAGAACATCGTTGGTTCTGATTTGATTTGAGGATAGCCCACACTCAACCAAAGTTTTGGCAAGACAATAGATCCAACAACTGATCACAGGGACCAATTGATGAAGACATCATCTATCTTCAACACATGCAAATATACCCCTTGAGATGAATTAAGCTGGCAAGCTTTTATCTTCCAACTCTCCCAGTTATTGTTTTAGCTTAACCAATTAGCTCAGTGGGTAACCGACACAGATTCTTGGAGAATGGCTGGTTTACAAGAACCAACTCGATCACGAACTCAACATAGCGGTCAGGTGACAACCTGGTAATACTTCCGAGAAGATATTCAGAAAATCACGAACCACCGATATGTTGCTAAGCCCGAAAATGGTCTTGCTTTTCAGAGCATGACGATATGATCGAATAAGCAAGGAATTGATTAATCCTAACTCATTGGTCAAGGAGTGCACCAGGAAAGATGGACTAGTAGCACGATCGATCTTAGAATGGTGATTTGGTAACCAACACGCTAAGAATGAGATTATCGCCCATTTGCTACCAAGCAACGAAGTTGCTAGGAGTATTGATTTCACACATCACGATTTACTTGTCGGTATTCCGGTTACAATAACACGGAGAACGAGGAATGAACGATGATGGTGAGAAGTATCACTGTATCAAGGGTTCATAGGAGGTTGTGCAATTCCCAGGACATTCTGGACATAAAAGAGGGTGACACACCGAGGTAGAGCAGAGCAAAAGCTGGATTGGCATTTTGATCTGCGGAATACAACTACTTACCAAATCCTGGATAAGGATAAGGTACTGGATTTTGTTTCTCCTAGTCATTTCAGAATAGAATGGCTTGACGGACCACAAGAGTAAAAGGCATCGATGAACACGAATGCACAACTACTCCTGACTACCAACTGATAGACGAGGGTCACAATACAACTAAAAAGGGGAAACTCAAAGGAACATATATCTTTCTGAGTTGTGGATGCATAGTTTAGTATGTCGAACTAGTTCAACATATTTCTTCCGGATAACCCATGCAGAAAGGTAGGACTGGCAGAGTCACAATGTGGAATAGAGAACTTATCAAAAGCACTCTAGTTGTGATCTTTTGGTTCGGGAGAACTTCTGGCAAGGATGGTTCATCGTATTTGGAAGAATGATATACCACGGACCTCGAGGACTATCACAAGGTTACTAATATCCTGAAGGAACGAGCAAATACTACCAACATGAAGTAGGTAGAAAGAATCTTGGGTTCAAGAACCCAGGAATAGAATGCCTACCAACTAAATGGCATCACGGGATGCTTTCGAGAATAATGGCCAGAATCATCACACTGAGAATATAAAGCATTGCTAGATTACTAGGTGATCCTCTAAGACACCTAGGGTCATAATAATAAGTCCAACATACATGTCGAGGTAACAGAGTGCCTCAACACACCGACTAGTGTGGTTAATCTGGCCTAAAAGGACATTAAGAACATGTAGAAATGGTTTGCAAATGCATCAGATTATTTAGAAACCTGGGAAGACTCGGACAGCATAACGGCTGTAAATGCTCAAAAATACTTTTGAGACTCATGCACAAAGATAGCATAACCACTCAACATCATAATGTCAAGGTTCTGAGACCAACAGTTTAACAAACAGAAGTAGTAGAAACTAAATTGAGGGTTGAATCCACCATTAACGTGATCCTGATAGACAGAAGTGGAAGCCTAGTTTCTTAACCCCGTAGAAAATAACAGGATGACTCAGATCAGAAGGTCATAAGGTAAAGGAGTAAAAAGAGCCTTACGTTCCCTTCCACAATCAATTCCCTTATATAACTAAAGAATTTCTAGACACAACTTCGACCAGTTTGGCTTGCTAATCCTACAGGCAGTCAGGCTCTGATACCAACACTGTTAGGACCCCGATCCTAAGTCACACGGGTCTAGCCTGTAACACACCATATCACTTTGCGGCCTCACGCACGGTATCCCCACGGGTGCCACCTTACCTGGCCCGGGACCGTTTGCGCATTTTGGCACACGTATATGATAGTGTCGCTAGCATCCATATGACAGAGAACCCGGGCCGACATGACTAGTTATAGACCAAAAGTGGCACCAAATTACAGAGACAGGCATACATGACCCAGCAAAGAACGTGTCGGTCATCAACGTATGAACCCAAGTCGTAGCAAGCTACAAGGACTTAAGGGAACAACGCGTGACATTTCCCCTAAGGGACAGACACAGGAACAAAGAAGGACACATGTCGGCCAGCCTAAGTGTTCCGGAGCAGTAGCAAGCTACCAAGGCTCAGTGGAAGCACTAGGAGACATTTCCCTGTAAGAGAGGCTACATTTGGTAAACAACTAGGTGTCGGATCCCACACATAACAATACACATTACACGTACGCATAACATGCAAGTATGTGTTGTACAACATGGCATCACAACATAACTCAACAACTCATATATATATATACATAT
>LR738709.1:175658748-175752346 GCA_902687465.1 Secale cereale | reverse complement strand
GGAAGTGCACTCTTTATAAGAGTAACGCATCTCGCACTAACCCATGGGCGTGATTGTGTCATCTTAAGTGATACATGCAGGACACACAAGAAAAATAGTTTGATGTAAGAACATGGTGTGATATACAGATGTACTATGTATCAAAAACAGGAAGGTTTGTCATATTCACATGTATAATATGTAAGCTAAGGAGATGCAAGTTAACAAATTAGAAGCAATACAAGCTAGGCAACATATACAACAGGCAACCAGATATCACACTGCCATGTTAAAGCAAGCACCTGGGGTTGTGGAGTAGGGGAGATGCGATTTAGAACTTGCGTTGCAGTAGCAGTAGCAGGAGAATCTGAAGAGATCATCTATTTCGGTTGCTCCAGAGGACAACCATCATCCCGTGCGTTGTTCCTTTTAGATTTTTCCTTTTCAAGTCAAACCCACAAGAAAAAGAAATGGAATTCGCTCTTCCAAATTCGTTGATGCATGATACTAATGAACACAAGTTTTATGTAAGGCAACCGCATTGTAGGAGGATGGAATATGTACGAAAAACGCTAAGAAGAAGGCATTTCAACAAATTAGAAGCAATGCAAGCTAGACACCGTATGAAAGATCCAGCCAAAAGCACGGTACCAAATTAAAAGTGTCTCATCATAAGTGGCATTTCAACTAATTAGAGGCAGTTCATGCTTAAAATGATATGCAAGATGCAACCAATATCACACTGTCAATTTGAAGGTGATTGATGTGGGATACACAAGAAAATTAGTTTGATGTAAGAACATGATTAATAGAAAGACGTGGTATGTACCAAAAATAGGAAGGCATGTCCTATTCATAGGTATAATGTTATGACTAAGAAAATGCAGTTTACACTAATTAGAAGCAATACAAGGGAGACACCATGTGCAACATGCAACCACATATCAGACTGCCAAGTAGGACCAAGCACATGCGATGGTGGTTTAGGGGAAATGCGGTCATCAACTATAGAATCATATGGGGAGGATGACACTACACGCTTTAAAAGAGTAGCGTGTCTAATAGTAACCCACTGGCGTGACTGTCTTATCATAAGTGATTGACGAGGGATCCAAAAGAGCGGTAGTTTGATGTAAGAGCATGGTTAATAGACAGATGTAGTATGTAGCAAAAACAGGAAGGCATGTCATTATCATATGTACACTCTGGAAAGTAAGCAAATGCAGTTTAACCTAATTGGAAGCAATACAAGCTAGACACCATATGCAACATGCAACCACATATGACAGAGCAAAGTTAAAGTAAGAACCTGGGATGGTGGTTCATGGCGAACGAGATCATCATGTGTAGAGCTACGTTTATTGTCTCCATCTACTAACACTACACCCTTTAGAATGCTAGAACGCTTATTGCTTATCCTCAAATTAGACTAGAGTGACTTATGTCTTGTATTTTGAGTATTTATCAACAGAGAGTAAGAGTCTGAAATACCCATGCGTAAAAAACAATAGTGTGAGTATGGGTGAAGTGTGTGCACAAGTAGTACACTGTAAAAGTAGCAGATAGCAAGTATGTGAGAAATAAATGAAGGGAGACATATTATAGCTCTACAACGTGTATGGCACACGAAATTAGATTATAGGATTTTGAAATATGAGCACAAGGATCATTTGGAATTGCAGGTACTCCTCCATCACACCACCAATGTGGTCCTATGTAAATAACAGTCAACTGAAAACAAATAGGTCAGTCCATTTTTTCTGCACAGTCCAATGTATAAAAGAATGCGCAGATAGCCTTCATCTACCTCCAGCCAGTTAGTGTTGATGATCTTCCTCGAAACACTAGTGACCAACAGCATAGTCCCCTACCTCCGCCTTTCCCTCGACCTCATTGCACTGCCGTGCTTGGCACTTCCCTCTATCGTGGGAAACCATGGGCACCTATGGGGCCATGAGCCCCTTTTGTTTCTACGGGGGGATGGGCACGTTGCACAAAGAGCGGCGAAGTGTATCGCAACACGACAGAGATCACACAGGTAATTTTTACCCAGGTTCGGGCCGTCGCGAGGCATAAAACCCTACTCCTGCTTTGGTGGATTGATGGTGGGAGGTGGAAAAAATGCGGTGCTCATGCACGATAGGGTTGCCTCGGGGCGAGAGTAGCTACGCGCGTATGGATGTGCGGGGGTCCAAATCGACCAAATCCTCTCTATGGTTGCCATGGGCATCTTTTTATAGATCAAGGGGTCACCACAATAGCAAATCTGTCTTTCCATACCGATTAGATAGCGAACAGTGCTACCATACCTAACTCTGCAGGCTGACGAAGTGCATTAAATACGCCGCTCAATGTCGCATCACGGCTCGCCCAGTAGGCCCTGCTAGGCTGTTTTGCCAGCTTTGTACCTCCTTCGTTGACATGTCTCAGGATGGGTGTCACTTGGAGGTTTTGCTGTTGGAAGTGGTAGCCATGTGACAGGGGGCTGCCACTGAGCCACTTAGGAGCTTGACACGGCACTGATCGATGACATGCGTCATTGTGATGTGGCGTAATAGGGTGATTTGCCTCCACAAGCCCCGGCAGGCCTGACGGGGCGATCTTGGAGGCTTGCCTCCGAGGCGATCCAACCTTGCCAGGCTCGCGCACCTGGAAAGAAAGGCTCTTCCTCTAGTGATATTTTGTCTCTTTAGCTAGTGTTGGTTGACTTGATCTTGTCAACCAGCTCTATGATTCTTCATGGAGTTGATCCCTTTGTGTCTTGATCTGATCCTGGTGTTGCAACCTTGTCCTTGGGCATGTGCACAGTCTGGGGCAACGGACCCAGGGTTTGTTGCAACGACAGGATCCCATGATCCTGGACCGGACGCTCCGTTGGGCATCGTCGGGGTAGGCTCTAACCAGTGCACATGCAAAAGTGTAGCAGCGGCTTGCCCCCTTTGGGTACTTCTTTGCTTCTTCATTAACTTGAACCCGAGCCAGTTTCTGTTCTTTCTGCACGCCTTGCAACGCCAATCGTGTTGGGGGATAATGTGCCATTATATGCGGAGCGCCCATGCCCCACGTTCAAGGGGCGGTAACTCCCACCCGACTATCTTTCCAGCTCCAAACGCTTCTGCCATGTGTATCGCATGCATTGTGCAAGGTTGGTGGCGGTCGCGGAGGGCGCGGGAATGAGTGTTGTGGGAGAAAGCCCGACGCCATAGATTGGCATAGAGGGTCAGCCTTGATTCTTTGAGCCATTAATGGCGAGAGGGGATCCGGCTTGGCCGAACAGAGCGGCCGCCTGCATGGAAAAATTATGCGCCCCGCTTCATGTGCCTATAAAAGGGGGTGTGGTGCGAGGCATTTTTCCACATCTTCCGCTTCATCTCATTTGCGTAGCAGTGCTCGTCCATCATGTTGGGGGGCCGAGGTTCTGGCCCTGATCCACTGGCGACGAGAATGTGTACTGGACAGCGCCTCCCTCCCTCCTCTGACGACGTTGGGGCGGAGCCTACTAGGAGATGAGGTGGCAGGGGCGAGGTCATGCTCGTCGTGGTGCTTGTGGCTGAGGGGGGCGGGGTGGTGCTCCGGTCACGCCTCCTCCAGTCGCCACTCCCCCGATGGAAGCCAACACTGGAGACCAACCACTAGAGTTCATCATCAGGCTTTACAAGCCCCCGCACGGCTGCCTCCGTCTTCCCACTCTGTTTGCAAGGGTGATGGAACTTGATCATCCGCGAGCGTTGAGGTTGCACATGAGGGGCTACGGGAATGGAAGTATACAGGTGGACGTAGACTTCACCGCCCCCCATGTCATTTACTTCCCTCGAGGCTGGAAGACTTTGGCTCGTGCCAATAGCCTGTCAGAAGGGCACGTCCTCCATTTCAAGCTAATGGAAGACGCTTTCCTTTCCGTCAAGGTTTTTGGGAGCTCGGGTGCTCACTAATGGTGTTGCGCGGAGAGCTCGACCGATAACGAAAGCTCCTCCTCTATTGATAGTGACAAGGAGGATAATGACGACGATGACGATGGCATCGATCGGGAGGGCAACGACTCTGACTCCGGCTAAACACCAGCCGCACCATCCCCGTCAGGCTGCGGCACCACCATCTAAACCTGCACTCCTTCCCCAGCAAGGCGATTTGCTGGGAAGTTGGATGCAGCGGTAGATGTGGTGCCCTCCCCGTGGCTCATCCAGCAGTCCTCCAGCTGGACCCCTGTAGGCTTCCTCGCGGGCTGCTGCTCCATTCTCCTAGCCGCGTCCTACTAGCCTTGATGGTGGTGGTCGACCGGTTGTGCCCGCTGATATCTTCGCCATTACATTCGTCTGCACCCTCCTGCCCTTGCTGGGCTACCTCTCCTAGAGCCTGACGGGATCAGGCTGGGCTTCTGTCCAGGCCCCCATTTCACCCCCTTCACCTTTTGCAGCAGTGCCTAAGAGGAGATGGACAAGAAAGGGCATCACGGGGTGTCGGTGTACAAAAGTAGGGACCTTTTTTGTACCCCTTTACTTGTCCAAGGGTAGCTGTAGCCACACCTGCGACCATGCTTGGTGGGGCAGAGGAAGGAAAGGTACAAGACTGCGAAGGCAACACTCGAGTCAGAGGCATGAAGATTAGAGGTTCTAGATGGACTCCCCCCGACAACACCCTTGTCGAGGCAACATGCCCAACACTAGACAGGTCACCACCCTTGGGCCTGGGAGCTCTGACACCATCAACAACGTCAAGACCAAGATTCAGGGACACCTACCTAGTGGCATGTAGATCTTTGTGAAGACCAAAGGCCTACGAACCTAGAAAAGGACCAGAAGATGAAGACCTCCGGCAAGATCCTTGCCGGGGACGGTCGAAGACACCCAGAAAGATCCTTCCCAGGGACGGCCACAAGACCCCAGCAAGATCCTTGCCAAGGGCGTCTGCGGGGCCACAGCCAGGCCCGCACCCGCCAAGGTTTCGCTACCCCACAACCACTCCTACGCGGCAACCAACCCGCCAACGGGACAAGCGCCTACGTGGGAGCATGCTGCTTCTAGACCAACTGGTCAAGCACCTGTGTGGTGGCATGCAGATCTTCTTGAAGACCCTGCCACCACACTAGCACAACGACCAGCCAGCCAATGTGGCGCTGCATGCCTCGTCGGCTTGGAGGCGCGTCGAAACAAGGCGAGGCGGCGATGGGAAGGACAAGCTCTGTTGCCGTCCATGATAAAGAAAGAGGACACATGGGCAGCGCATTAAAAGCATTTGTCCTGTCATGTCAGGTGATAAACCTGTACACTGTAAATACTTTCTACCTCCTATGTGCCACTATGGCGACCCCTTTGCCATATAAAACAAGGCCCGAGGCGTACTTTGGAACGATTCAATCTTTTTGGACAAGGCACGCATAATAGCTAGTTCAGGAGCTCAAGAACACAAGATAAACACAGACAAGCATGACTAGGGTTTTCCACATCACTTGCTGCCCGAACCTGGGTAAAAATTCCCACACGTTGATAGACCTGCTCTTTGTGCAGCTCTACGCCCCCGCCAACCGTAGTAGGGGTACCCAACATCCCATAGGTGTCGTTTCCCCCAACTTCTTTGGCGGGCCAGGTAGGGGGCGCTAGGCTATGAAAATCTGGTCTAGGAGTTAGCGCATCGACTTCTTCATCATCATGGCTCCCAAGAAGAAGGGGATCGCAGCGATCGGTCCGTCTGGAGCCGAACCGCCCGTGTCAGTGCGAGCGAGCGATGTCGCGGCTACAGATGATAGCGAAGGCATGGCCCACGAGCATCCACGACACTCTGCCATCGGAGCCAGGCGAGCAGCATCGTTCGTGCCCAAGACGACGAGCCACGCGCCGCTGGTTCCAATGGCGGCGCCGTGCTGCCCACAGGCGGCACGGGGACCTCCAGGACACCCCCACCAGTGCCCGCGCCACGGTCTTCCCAGCTTGTGCATGACGAGCAACGCCACGATGTCGGTGCCCCTGGGCGCTGCCGCGGGAAGAGCCCTTCCGTCACTCTCAAGATGCACAAGGCCAGCATGCACGTCCAAACGCTGGCGGAAGCGCCGTGCGACCGAGAGACCGTGATAGAGCTCCTTCTAACATGGTTAGAAGTCAGAGTGCGTTAGAGTCCACGCTGCTTTCGCTGCTTCCCATGCCAGCAGAAGCATTGGCGCGCGTGCAACTTCTCCTTGACTTTCCTCCCGTCACAGAGAAGCACGACGAGTGGAGAGCCACCATCCGGAGCCTCATTATCTTCACCAATAGAGATGAACCGCGACCAGCGGAACCCTCGTGTCGGCGCTATGTTGAGCCGGTGCACACTGGTGGTGGAAGGACCGGAGCTACTGCGACCACGGTGCACTATCCTCCCCCACGATAGCAACAGCAGCCGCCGGCTTGTCGGGCCGATATTCGTGTGTTTCCACAGCATCGTCCGAGCCGTGAGCCCGCTGCAACCAACATCAAGTTCTTTGGGAGCAGTCCCAGGAAGACGGTTGGACCACCATCGAACGACGGCGGGTTGAGCGCCATCAGTAAGATAGGCGTGCGGGGCCCACTATGGACCGCCCAGAGCCGGGGGGCTCTGGTGGCTTACCTTACGAGGTGGTTTGTCCAACCTTTACCCGTGAGCTACGGGAATTCCAGTGGACCACCCACCGCACATTCAAGCCCGAGGTCGGAGAAAAGTACAACAGCAAGACTCACCCATCGGAGTTCCTCAACATTTACACTATGGCGATGCATGCCGCTGGGGCTCACGACAACAAGGTGCATGCCAACTACTTCCCATTTTTTTTTGACTATGCCAACTACTTCCCATTGGCGCTTAAGCCCAACGTTATGTCATGGTTGATGCACCTGCCCATGGATTCCATTTCTTCTTGGTCGGATCTGTTCCATGAGTTTGTTGGCACCTTTACCGATGGCCACCAAGATCCTGGCCAGGCAAGCGATTTGCATGTCATCCCCCAGAAGGACGGCGAAACCCTGCGCAAGTACATTCAAAGGTTCAGCCGTGTGCAGTACAACATTCCAGATGTTCACCCCGCAGCCGTCATCAATACATTCCATCAAAATATGCGCAACTCCAAGATGCGTGAGGAACTAGCGATGAACAAGGTCATAGATGTAGCCGAACTTTATGTTCTAGCTGATAGATTTGTTGGCGCGAAAACCGACTACACAGATGGAGACGTCGTCGCCCCGGCAAAGAAGGGCTGACGCCGCAACAGGAAGCATAAGGGAAAGACCGTGCTTGCCATCGAGGGATCCGACGACCCCGGCGCCGACAAAATGGCGAAGGTTGACGACCCCGGCAAGGAAGTTGCCAGGTGCACCGCCTACCGGGCCTTGACGGCTACCGACAACCCAGGAGGCTCCGAAAAGCAGTACTGCAAGATCCATTGCACCAAGGGCCATGACCTCCAAAATTGCCGGCCGGTCGAGCTGCTCGTAGAGAAACACAAAGCTAAGTATGAAAGACGAGATAAGGAGAAGGGCCCGGAAGGTGCCGAGGTGCCCGGGAAGAAGCGTGGCGACCGAGGTGGTCGTCGCGGCCAAGATAATCAACCAGAGAGGACTGCTCGGGTCCGTGACAAGAAATAGGGAGACGATGATCATGATGAGGATGACGAGTCCAGCGAGCACGGGTTCCAGAAAGCTACGGACGCCATGTATGTCGACAGTGGTGCCTCGTTGCCTACCTTTCACCGCCAACTAAAGCAGTGGGCGCGTGATGTCATTGCGGTAGAGCCATCATTCGATGCCCAGATGCCACTGAAGTGGTCCAGCATGCCTATCATTTTTGACACCAAGGATCAGCTTGATCGCACAATGGCGGTCGGTTGTTTTCCATTGTTGGTTTCGGCAACGTGAAAGTGCAACTAATCCCCGGGTGGTTTTGGTAATTAATAACAACATATATATCATTTAACTAATATTTACTTGAGAATCATTTCAGAGAAGTTCGATGATATGGGTATGGAAATGTCTGAAGAAGTGGAACCCTCAAAATTCTAAGACAAGCATTGGCAAAAGCTCAAGACTCCATTTTTGGTTTAGTGATCAAAGATCACATTGAGTCCATAGGAAAAGCCAATACTATTAAAAGGGGATGAGGTTGTGTTGATGATCTAGTTGCTCAAGTGCTTAGTGATCTAGCTCCCTCAACTATCAGCACCCTTCACTACTTAACACACTCATAAGTAATCTCGGACAAACCGATTCTGCAAACTCAGTCCCACCGAGATGAACCACCTCAGCTATTCTTCCAAACCCTAATATTTCGGTCCATCCGATTTTGAGTTCGGTCTCACCGAAACTGGACTGCCAACCTTCTGTAACCAATTGACATCATATCGGAATTTCCGAGTTGTTAATTTCGGTCCCACCGAGAATGGCAAGCTCCTACCTTTGACTCACATCGGACACACCG
Organism: Secale cereale; assembly: GCA_902687465.1. Classification (NCBI taxonomy): domain Eukaryota; kingdom Viridiplantae; phylum Streptophyta; class Magnoliopsida; order Poales; family Poaceae; genus Secale; species Secale cereale. Next base: position 175,743,952 of record LR738709.1, on the reverse strand, counting down.
AGATGGTATTTTCGGTCCCACCGAAAATCCCAACGTTCACTATATTTGAACTTTCGGTCTGACCGAGTTTTCACTTCGGTCTCACCGAGATTGCTCAAATATGTGTGTAACGGTTGGATTTTGTGTGGAGGCTATATATACCCCTCCACCCCCTCTTCATTCGTAGAGAGAGCCATCAGAAAGTCTACCACTCCTACTATACACTTTCTGAGAATAGAACCACCTACCCTTGTGTTGAGATCAAGTCATTCCATTCCTACCATATGAAACTTGATTTCTAGCCTTCCCAAGTTGCTTTCCACTCAATCCCTTCTTCCACCACAGCCACATCAGTGAGGAGAGTTGAGTGTTGGGAGATTATCATTTGAAGCACAAGAGCAAGGAGTTCATCACCATCAACAACATCTATTACCTTTTGGAGGGTGGTGCCTCCTAGATTGGTTAGGTGTCGCTTGGGAGCCTCCGTCTTTGAGATGTGGAGTTGAACCAAGAAGTTTGTAAGGGCAAGGAGATCGCCTACTTCGTGAAGATCTACCCCGAGTAAGGCTAGTCCTCCGTGGGCGTAGGCCATGATGGAATAGACAAGGTTGCTTCTTCGTGGACCCTTCGTGGGTGGAGCCCTCCGTGGACTCGCGCAGCCATTACCCTCTGTGGGTTGAAGTCTCCATCAACGTGGATGTACGATAGCACCACCTATCGGAACCACGACAAAAATCTTCGTGTCTCCAAACTGCGTTTGATCTTCTCCACCTCTCTTTACTACATGTGCAATTTACTTTCCGCTGCTTATACTCTAGAATTGCATGTGTAGGGTGATACTTGAATTGATCTTAATTGTGAAACTGCCAAAAACTTTGCATAATCAAAAGGCAGATTTTTTATATTGTCAAGTAGTCTAATCACCCCCCTCTAGACATACTTTCGATCCTACAAGTGGTATCAGAGCTTTGGTCTCCATTGTTTTGGTTTCCATTGCATTGGACTCCATATGCTTGGTTTCACAACCTAGGAGAGTATGGCGTCTAGTGAGGGTAATTATCGTAGAGGTCCTTACTTTGATGGTACAAATTTTGCTAGTTGGAAGCATAAAATGAAAATGCATATTCTTGGTCATAACCCAGCCGCATGGGGCATTATTTGTGTTGGTATGCAAGGTGATTTCTTCGAAGAAGGAAAAGTTCCGGATCGCGAAGCTACACCGGAAGAGTTGCGGATGTTGCAAAACAATGCTCAAGCTTGTGACATTCTCTTCAATGCTTTGTGTCTCGAGGAGTTCAACAAAATCAGCCGTCTTGAGAATGCTAAAGATATTTGGGATACTTTGGTTGAAATGCACGAAGGTACTGAATCTGTGAAGGAATCAAAGTTAGATATTCTTCAAGGTCAACTTGACAAGTTCAAGATGAAGGATGGTGAAGGAGTCGCTGAAATGTACTCTAGGCTTGCTCTCATCACAAATGAGATAGCCGGCTTAGGAAGCGAAGAAATGACCGACCGATTCATCATCAAGAAGATTCTAAGAGCTTTGGATGGAAAGTATGACACCGTGTGCACTTTGATCCAAATGATGCCAAACTACAAGACTCTCAAGCCAACTGAAGTCATTGGAAGAATTGTTGCTCATGAGATGACACTTAAGGATAAGGAAGAGCTTCACAACAAGTCAAGTGGTGCCTACAAAGCTACAAGTGATGCTCCCACTACCTCAAGTGACAAGTTAATTTCCAATGAAGAGATAAGCCTAATGGTTAAGAACTTCAACAAGTTCTACAAGAATAGAGGCAAAGAAAGAAGCTCAAAGTCTAGATCATATGATGAAAAGAGATCTTCTAGTCGTGATCGAAACTGCTACAATTGTGGAAGACCCAGACACTTCTCAAATGAGTGTATGGCTCCCCACAAGAGAAGAGAAGAATCTCCAAGAAGAAGAGCAAGAGATGAGTCACCTCGGAGAGAGAGAAGGAGTAGAGATGATCGTTATGAACGAAGACCCTCTCGGAAAAGCAAGGATTCGGAGAGGAAAGACAAGTCATCAAGGAGCTACACAAGAAGAAGACATCAAGCTCATGTAGGTGAATGGGTCTCCGGCTCCGACTCCGACAATCAATCCGATGGAAGCTATCACTCCGACTCCGACTACAGTCAAGATGAAGGTGTTGCCGGACTTGCACTCGTATCCTCCAACTCCAACTCCTACGACTTATTTGATTCACCAAATGAGGGAATTGGAAGATGCTTCATGGCTAAAGGCCCCAAGGTAACATACCCTGAATTCATTGACTTTGATAGTGATGAGGATGACTTGCTCGGTGAAGATGAGCTCTTGCATGATAAATCTAGTGAGCTTAGTAATGATGAAAATGCTAGTAGTCTTTATAGTCGAGAAGAGTCTAATGACAATGCTATGAAGGAGATTGAGCGCCTAACTAAAGAACTAAACACTCTTAAGTTAGCTCATGAAACAACTCAAGAAGATCATAGAGAGCTCCTAAGATCTCATGAGAAGCTACACTTCGAGAAGCTCACTCTAGAGCAAGAACATGAGTTTCTAAAAGCGATCAATGACGATCTTCGAAAGAAGAGTTCTTCATATCTTGCCAAGCGACTTCTCTTGTCTAATTTCTTGCCACCTATTAAGACTAAACATGACAAGCATAAGAAAAATTCTTCCTCTAGTAGTAACAATAACCATGTTAAATCCAATATTGTTGCTTCTAGTAGTTCTCTTGATTCCACTAACAATGTTTCAAGCCAAGTTACACTTGAGCAAGAAAATAGCTTATTGAAGGAAATCATAGAGAAAGGTGTCTACAAGAGTCTTGCCGGAAGCAAGAACTTTGAGGAGATTGTTCGCAAACAAGGAAGGCACCGGAAGAGTCAAGGGATTGGTTTTGAGCGAAAGTTCAACGCCGAAGGTGTTGATTGGGAAGAAGGTCAATACCCTACTCCACAGTTTGTTTCACAAAAGGAGAAGTATGATCCTACTTCTTCCAATGTGGAACAAGCTCAAGATGACCTTCTACCACAAGACCACAAGCTAAAGGCCAAGGACAAGCTTCAAGAGGAGATTGATGCATTCATTGAAGCACCTCAAGCCATGGTCAAGTGGGTTCCCAAGGACACATCAAGTTCTACTTCGTCAAGCTCAACTACAACCCCAAGGATTCCCATCAAGATGATGTGGATCCCAAAGAAGAAGAACTAGAAGGTTCTTGAGGGTGACTCCGCCAACAAACTTCACTCATATTCATTTTGGCAAGAACTTGTGCAATCAACTTCCACATCATGCACTAGTCCATGGAGTCACAAACCCTCTTGTTGGTAAGTCAAGGGACAAGGTAATCATTGCTTTCATGGACATCATCTTTTGTGTACTTCAATCTATGTCTATGGATATTCTTGTTTGTTCCTTGTGGGACTAACCCATGTAGGTATTGAAAGTGCCCTAATCCAAAGGATAGCTCCCAACTCTTGATGATCTACATCAACATTGAGCTTCCACATCTTCAACATCTACATGAAGTCTTCTACGACAACCCAAGGTTAGTTTGACCCTTTAAAAGGGGTTCTCACATCTAGGGGGAGCTTTGCTCTAAAAATAGAGCTAAAGCATCTCCAAATGATGTGAACACATAAATGCTTTATGTAAAAGTGGTAACCCCACTTGTGCTTAAACGATGAGTATGACCTATGATCAAATGTTCTCATTTGGCTCCTAAGTCAAAATACTCATATATAGATGACCTAGTCATCGACAAATTGTGTGCTAGTAGCTAGAGTATTGGTTGTGCATGCTTGACAAATATTACAGTTGCTATCTTATTGTGTGAGCATGTTGAATGCATGATTTTATCCATTCAAGGACATCTTTGTTTTGATTGTTTTGATTTTTCTGGCCAAATGGATGGACAAGAATGCCTAAGCACCTTCCCTAGCTATCTATGCTTTCTTGTCTCAAATTCTATTCATGCTCATATCACAACTTTGAACAAGTCATTTTCGGACCCTACGAGTGAGGAGCACTCGGAGCCACCGATCCGTCTAAGGCTGACTTCCAAAACCTTCTAAGTCCATTTCGGTCTGACCGGCTTTTCCATCTCGGTCCAACCGAAACGCTTAGACTGATCTAGGTTTCATCTCGGTGAAACCGAGTTTAAAATCTCGGCGTGACCGATATGAATAACTGCACATCAGTTAGCCATTTCGGTGTCACCGAGTTTTTCAACTCGGTCCCACCGACAGTATGGGGATATATATACCTGAGGGCTGCGCGCGATTTAACTCTTCAAACCGCTTCGCCCCCAAGTCCCCTGCTGCCGTCGCCCTGGTCTTCGGATCGTCGCCGTCGTCGCCTGTGCGCCCTCGCCGCAGGTCTCCGCCGACGTCAACGGTAATCCTCTCCGCACCGTTGCCGCCGTAGAGGGACTCCACCAAGTTAGGGTGAGTCCCGATCCCTTTCGTGCTCCCCATCTGATTCTTGCACGATTGGCTTGCCATGAATCTGTCCACGTTTGAGATATTCCCTAAACATCAGATCAGATCCTCTAGTTTCGAGCGAAATTCTTAGGTTTAGGTTTCCACGGAACACATCTCGGTGAAGCCGATTTTGAAACTCGGAATGACCGATTTGGCCTCTGGCCATTGCACTGCACCATTCGGTCTAACCGAGTTGTGCAAATCGGTGTGACCGAAACTTAGTTTCAGTGAAACCCTAGTGTTTCAGTAAGACCGAAACCCATTTCGGTCTGACCGAAAGTGGTGTGTAGGTTCCTGTTACACACTTCGGATTCACCGAAACTGAAAATCGGTTTGACCGAAATGCATTCTGTGAAAACTCAAAACTAAGATTTGAACTCATTTTTTTTGCAAAAACCTCTGCAGTTGTGATAACTCTTCTACTTTGTCTATACCTTATCTTTTCACAGGTTGTCAGCCATGTCAGATGTCAGTGACAGCCAGAACAGGTCTGAATCACCGTTTGTAGAGATTCCAGAGGCAGATACCAGTCCTGAGGCTAGCAGTTCCAGTGATGATGGTGAGAGGAGCACCCCTAGTGGTTTGCCTCCTGCAGCCACCAGAACCAGAAAGAAGAGAAATTCTGACGATGAGGACTCTGACTTCGTTGCTGAGGAAGTTACCTCCAAGCCCAAGAGGAATGTTGTTGCCAAAGAGCACCAAGGGCAGCAGTCGAGGAAAGGCACAAGCAAGGTAAAGCAATCAGCTATTGCAAAGAAGCTAAACTTGGAAGAGCCAGCTCCAAGTAAGGTGAAGAAAACTTCCAAGAGGAAGAGGGTAGTATATGCTGAACCTCAAGTTGATGCAGCTGCTGAAGAAGAAGAAGAAGATGCACCCCAGCCTCCTCCTCAGAAAGCTAAGTTCATGGGTGATGCTATTAGGGCTCAAGCCTCTTCTAAGCCCAAGAAGCCTGCTCAAGCCAAGGCAGCTCCAACCAAGCCCAAGAGGACAACCAGGAGCATTCCAGCTTCTGAGAAGAACAAAGGTGAGATGCCACCGTCTGAGTCAGATGAAGAGCATGTGTTGCTTAAGCTCCGTCCTAAGTTGCCACTCCACAATGATGCTCATCCTCAAGATGAGGACATGAAGGCAAGGAAGGATAAAGGTCTCAGGCTATGGAGACAGTCTGATCCATATGCCGTGAGGAGAAGGACTGCTGTGGACCCCAGATTCCACACCAGAGAGCAGCAGGACTTCTATGAGACCGTGCTGATGGATAAGAAGCCTATTGTTGCTGACACCAGGTATGTTGACTGGAAATACATTGACAGTGAAGAGCACCGAGACTTCTTTCCCCATGTGCATGAGAGCTTTACTGCATGTGGAGTTGCTGATTTTGTGGGTCAAGAGCTGACAGCTTGGAATGACGAGATGATCATGCAGTTCTACGCCACAGCCCACTTCTATCCTGATGGCAAGATCACCTGGATGACTGAAGGTCAAAGGTTTTCTTCGTCTGTTGAAGAATGGGCAGAACTTCTGAATGCTCCAGTGCAGAGAGAGGACGACATTGATGTCTATGGGATTCCTAAGAAGAGGCATGATTCCATGAAGAACATGTACAAGGAGATCCCCGCTGCTGATTTGGAAGGGTGGAAGCTTGGCTCAGTGTACTATCTCCAGGCAGGTCTGACCACCACTAACACTATTTTGAGGCATACATTGATGCCCAAGTCTGGAGACCACCGCATGATTCGAGGCTATTCTATCAACATGCTGCACATTCTTGATGGGAAGGCACCTTTCAAGGTGATGGACTTAATGGTAGAGACCATTAAGAGGACTGCAGCTGACCAGAAGCGGTCGTGTGGGTTTGCCCCGCAAATTCAGATGCTCATCAATGCCAAGTTTGGCACGGGCAAATTCATGTTGGATAGGAAGCACTTGCCACTGCAGCCAGAGCATGAGGATAACGTAGTTGTGATGGATGAGGAGGATCCAACCTCAGTTGAAGGACAAGCCAAAATCGAAGCAGCGAAGAAAGCTAAAGCTGACAAAGAGGCAGCAGCAGCAGCAGCTAAACCAAAGAGCTTCGGAGAGCAGATTCTTGAAGCTACCCAGAGGATTGAACAACGCCTGGCCAGCATTGAGCAATCTCATGAAAGCCTAGAGAGGATTGTTGAGGACAAGATCCACGCTCTGGACGTGAAGCTGACAGAGATTCAGGTGTCCGTCAACAAGCTTGAGGCAGACATGGAGGAAGGAAGGCAGGAAAGAGCAGAGCTCATGCAGGATGATCTAGTCCAGGACTCTCATCGCCAGACTGCTCAGGTTCCCAGAGGATCCAGATCTACAGCTATCCCAGTGACTGACTCCAGGGCTACCACTTCAGCACCAGCCACAGCTCCAGCAGTTACTCCAGCTCCAGCATCCACTCCTCCAGCGACATCAGCAGAAGTCTTCGGCGATGCCGTCATTTCTACTCCGACATCTACCCAGACGGGAGCCGCCAGCAGAGCCCGCAGTGACGCTTAGCTCTATACCCTTTCGAACTTTTTGGTAACTTGTTGCCAAAGGGGGAGAAATTGTATAGATCATAGGGCTTCGAGAGAGAGAGTGCTCTTTCGTTCTTTTGCCGATTTCCTTTGAGATACATTGGTTTCTTTTGGTCTTTCGAAACTTTCAGTGTGCTTGCTACTAAGTTTGATGCTACCTTAATGAGTGCTTGGTCATACTATGCTTTAATGTGTGCTTAATGCTTATCATATGCTATTCCTTATTGTATGGCTATTTACTCTTGTCTTGGTGGTTGAGTGCATGTTATTCATTCTTATCATTTTGTGCGCTCCACCAAGATGTATGTGACATGGAAGAGTGACCCATAATCCTAATCGATTGTGCATTTGCATTCAAACGCAAATTTTAAATAATGCACAAATTTAGGGGGAGCTCTTGTTTATCACATACTTCTCAAAGCGACGATATTATTCATTGATTATATCTTTTGTCGAAGCTTTAATCTATATGTTGTCATCAATTACCAAAAAGGGGGAGATTGAAAGTGCAACTAATCCCCGGGTGGTTTTGGTAATTAATAACAACATATATATCATTGAACTAATATTTACTTGAGAATCATTTCAGAGAAGTTCGATGATATGGGTATGGAAATGTCTGAAGAAGTGGACCCCTCAAAATGCTAAGACAAGCATTGGCAAAAGCTCAAGACTCCATTTTTGGTTTAGTGATCAAAGATCACATTGAGTCCATAGGAAAAGCCAATACTATTAAAAGGGGATGAGGTTGTGTTGATGATCTGGTTGCTCAAGTGCTTAGTGATCTAGCTCCCTCAACTATCAGCACCCTTCACTACTTAACACACTCATAAGTAATCTCGGACAAACCGATTCTGCAAACTCAGTCCCACCGAGATGAACCACCTCAGCTATTCTTCCAAACCCTAATATTTCGGTCCATCCGATTTTGAGTTCGGTCTCACCGAAACTGGACTGCCAACCTTCTGTAACCAATTGACATCATATCGGAATTTCCGAGTTATTAATTTCGGTCCCACCGAGAATGGCAAGCTCCTACCTTTGACTCACATCGGACACACCGAGATGGTATTTTCGGTCCCACCGAAAATCCTAACGTTCACTATATTTGAACTTTCGGTCTGACCGAGTTTTCACTTCGGTCTCACCGAGATTGCTCAAATATGTGTGTAACGGTTGGATTTTGTGTGGAGGCTATATATACCCCTCCACCCCCTCTTCATTCGTAGAGAGAGCCATCAGAAAGTCTACCACTCCTACTATACACTTTTTGAGAAGAGAACCACCTACCCTTGTGTTGAGATCAAGTCATTCCATTCCTACCATATGAAACTTGATTTCTAGCCTTCCCAAGTTGCTTTCCACTCAATCCCTTCTTCCACCACAGCCACATCAGTGAGGAGAGTTGAGTGTTGGGGAGATTATCATTTGAAGCACAAGAGCAAGGAGTTCATCACCATCAACAACATCTATTACCTTTTGGAGGGTGGTGCCTCCTAGATTGGTTAGGTGTCGCTTGGGAGCCTCCGTCTTTGAGATGTGGAGTTGAACCAAGAAGTTTGTAAGGGCAAGGAGATCGCCTACTTCGTGAAGATCTACCCCGAGTAAGGCTAGTCCTCCGTGGGCGTAGGCCATGATGGAATAGACAAGGTTGCTTCTTCGTGGACCCTTCGTGGGTGGAGCCCTCCGTGGACTCGCGCAGCCGTTACCCTCCGTGGGTTAAAGTCTCCATCAACGTGGATGTACGATAGCACCACCTATCGGAACCACGACAAAAATCTTCGTGTCTCCAAACTGCGTTTGATCTTCTCCACCTCTCTTTACTACATGTGCAATTTACTTTCCGCTGCTTATACTCTAGAATTGCATGTGTAGGGTGATACTTGAATTGATCTTAATTGTGAAACTGCCAAAAACTTTGCATAATCAAAAGGCAGATTTTTTATATTGTCAAGTAGTCTAATCACCCCCCCCCCTCTAGACATACTTTCGATCCTACACAACGATACGCGGCCTCAAGGTGAAGAAAGTGCTAGTTGACGGCGGGGCCCGTCTAAACTTGATCTTGCCCAATGTGATGGAGAGACAGCAAATCCCCGATGGAGATCTCGAGGTGGCATGCATGTTTCAAGGGGTCAACCCGACGAGGAGTCAGCCGAAGGGTAATATCACGTTGCCTGTTACATTTGGGGGTGAGCTAAATCATAGGATGGAGAAGATTGTTTTTGATGTTGCCAAGATCCCCTTGCCCTATAATGGGATCGCTGGCCAAGTTTATGGCGGCATCACATTACACCTACAACACGTTGAAGATGCCTAGTCCAATGAGCATCATCACCGTCACCTCCGACAAGAAAGACGTGCCCATCTGCCCGACCAACTCTACTGAGAGGCAGTTGCAATAGATGCCGCTAAGGCACTTGCTCCTGCTGCTGAGACCCCGAGGGAGAAGAAAACCGTCAAGTCCTTTGCCCGTGCCGGCAAGGCCCCTTCCGGCAAGACTTCTGACCCCGACAAGAGCTCATGCACCCCTCTGACAAACGCGCGTCTTCGGAGCACCATGTTCCCGTTGTAGACATTCTAGAGAACTCCGCGAGCGGGAGCAAGAGGTCTAAGGCGGCCCCACCTGAAACCAAGAGGGTCCCCGTAAGGGAGGATGGCACGGGTGGAGCTTTTACCATAAGCTCCACCATTTATAGCAAATAGCAAGGCGTGCTCGTCACCTTCCTGCGGGAGAACAACGACGTGTTTGCATGGCAAGCATCTGACATCCCCGGCGTTCCCAGGGAGGTGATTGAGCACCACCTTGTTGTCTACCCCCGATGCGTGGCCCGTCAAGTAGAAGGTCAGGAAGCTAGCATTCGAGCGTCAAGAGTTCATCATCGAGGAGATCAGGAAGTTGAAGGTGCCAAGCTTGGTCAGAGGTGTAGTACACCCCACGTGGTTGGCCAATTCAATGGTAGTGCGTAAGGCAAATGGGAAACGGAGGTTGTGTATAGCCTATACAGATATAAATAAAAGCCTGTCTAAATGATCCTTTCCCTTTGCCATGCATTGACTAGATAGTGGACTCCACTTCCGGGTGTGATCTGGTGTCATTCCACGACGCCAACTCAGGATACCACAAGATCTGCATGATGAAGGAAGAAGAAGAGAAAACCACGTTCATCACCCCATGTGGTATGTACTGCTTTGTACCGATGGCTATCTGGTTGAAAAGCGTTGGTTCGACATTTACCCGAGCAGTCCAAATCGGCTTTGAGCCCCAGCTGCATAGAGATATGGAAGCCTATATGGATGATATAGTGGTGAAAACCAAGAACACGGCCACACTTATGCAGGATCTGGAGGAAACATTTGCAAACTTGCACAACATCAACCTCAAGCTCAACCCAGAGAAGTGCGTGTTCAGCGTCCCATCCGACAAAATTCTTGGTTTATTTTTGTCTCAACACGGAATCAAAGAAAATCTCGACAAGTTCAAAGTGATTGAGCAGATTCAGGCGCCGAGACGAGTCAGAGACGTCTGTGGGCTCGGCGGCTACGTTGCTGCTCTGAATAGGTTCATCTCCAAATATGCGGAGACAACCTCCCCTTTTTCAAAGTTTTGAAAAAGGCGGGTCCAATGAAATGGACTCTGGAGGCAGCGGCAGCGCTGCAAGATTTGAAGAGGTACCTCTCCTCCACGCCAACACTAGTCGCACCTAAACCGCAAGAGTCTTTGCTGCTGTATGTAGCGTCAACGAATCATGTGGTCAGTGCTATGCTAGTTGCAGAGAGAGAGTTTGAGGAAGAAGCAGCGGTAGCGGTGGCATCGTCAGATGATGGGCCAGAGCTCTCCCCGGCAGGGCCTGATGCCGGCAAGGCAAAACTCCTGGCAAAGCATGGTCCCGGCAAGAAAGAGTTTGCGCAAGGAGGCAAAGACGAACATAAGAAGAAGGTGGTGCAACACCCAGTCTATTTTGTTAGTTCCCTCTTGCACGGGGCTAGATCAAGATATTCTAGTATATAGAAGCTAATTTTGGCCTCCTTATGGACTCGAGGAAGTTGCGTCACTATTTCCAAGCGCATGAGATTACCATCGTCACTCGGCTCCCTTTGCAATGGATCTTGCCCAACCCAGATACAACTGGGAGGACTATGGAGTGGGTGTTGGAGCTATCAAGCTTTGGTATCAAGTTTGAAAGTACTTCAACAATCAAGAGCCGAGCCTTTGCAGAGTTCATAGCAGAATGGACCTCAACGCTCGACGAAGAGATTCAGGAGATCGCCCTTCCCAGCAAGGAGACGAGACGTGATTGGGTTATGTACTTTGATGGAGCTTTCTCGCTGCAAGGTGCTGGTGACGGCGTACTACTCGTCGCACCCACCAGAGATCCTCTCAAGTACGTAGTCCAGATGCATTTTCCCCAGGAAAAATCAACGAACAACACTACAGAGTACGAGGGATTGCTTGCTGGTCTTAGGATCACAGCAGACCTCGGAATCCGTAAGCTCATCGTCATGGGTAATTTGCAGCTTGTCATCAAGCAAGTTAATAAAGATTACCAGAGCATGTTGATGGAGGCATATGCGGATGAAGTGAGGAAGTTGGAGGAGAGTTTAGACGGTCTACAAGAAGAGCATGTTCCCCGAGTAGAGAACGACATTGCCGACGACTTGTCAAAACGCGTTGTCCTCAAGTTGCGTGTGGAACGAGGTACATTTGTGCTTCAATTAACCCAGCCATCCTTCGAGCCATCCACGGGATAGAATAAATGAAGGAAGGCAGGCACTAGGATGTACCTCCCTACTAAGCTCCCAGGAGTCGCCGGCAAGGACGTTGCCGTGTGCCCCAAGCTTTTCGGGGAGCAGCAACCTCTGGTAGGGCCCCGAGCCCGGACTGTAGAGGCAGCTGCCCCCATGGCCAAAGATGAGCCTTTAGTCCTTGCCACTGAGCCACAGGCTCCCGCATGGGCGCAACACACCGTTCGTTTCCTCGAAACAGGGGAACTGCCCGAGGAATAAGAAGAGGCAGAGAATGTAGCCCGTCGGTCCAGCACGTACTAGTTTGTGGATAATGCCCTATACAGAAGGAGACCAAATGGCATGAAATTGATGTCCATTCCTCAGGAGGACGGGCGGGAGCTATTGGTAGAGATACATGGAGGCAGGTGTAGCTCCCACATAAGGTCAAGAGCCCTTGCCGGCAAGGCGTTCTAGTGAGGTTTCTTCTGGCCCACCGCCCTCCAGGATGCAACTACACTAGTAACCAAGTGTGAAGCGTGCCAGTTCCATTCGAAGAAGCTTCATTAACCAACTCAGGCTGTTCAAACAATCCCACTTTCCTGGTCATTTTCAGTCTGGGGGCTCGACATACTGGGCCCCTTTCCCCGAGCCATCGGGGGCTTTGAGTACTTGTACATCGCGATCGACAAGTTCACAAAGTGGCCGGAAGTGGAACCGGTGAGAAGGATGACATCACAATCAGCCGTCAAATTCTTTAAAGGTCCAGTTTTCCATTTTGGTGTGCCAAATAGAGTCATCATCAACAATGGGTCGTATTTCACGAACCACACCTTCATGCAGTACATCCAAGACCTCGGCGGCAAGGTTTGTTTTGCTTCTATTGCTCATCCTGGAAGTAATGGTCAAGCTAAGAGGGTGAATGCAGAAGTGTTGCGAGGCCTCAAGACCAGAACTTTTGATAGGCTACACAAGTGCGGAAGACGCTGGATTGATGAGTTGCCGACGGTTCTCTGGTCAATAAGAACGACACCAAATTGAGCCACTAGCCAGACACCCTTTTCCCTGGTATACGGGGCAGAAGCAGTTCTCCCACGGAACTCATATACGGGTCACCTCGAGTGCTCGCCTATGATGACCTTGAGCAAGAGCAGTTGCGCCAAGATGACGCGATGCTCCTTGAGAAAGATCGTCTTTAGGCTGCTGTGCGAGCCGCTCGATAGCAGCAAGCCTTGCGCCGCTACCATAGCTGTAAAGTTCACGCCAGAAGCCTTGAGGAAGGTGATACGTCCAAAACGTATCTATAATTTCTGCTTGCTCCATGCTTCTTTTGTGTGATATTCCTATGATATGGATGCACTTCCATACACTTTTGATCATATTTGGACTAACCTATTAACTCAGTGCACCACAGTGCCAGTTCCTGTTTTCTGCTGTTTTTCTATTTCAGGTTTCCCCCATATTAAAAGTGCTCGAAAAATTCCAGGAAAAATACAGGAAAAATCAGTGACAGGAAGCTTCGCGAAGAACCAAAGATGGGCCAGAGGGGAGCCAGGGGAGGCCCAGGCGGCCACCTAGCGCGGCCCCACCCCTGGCCGCGCCAGGGGGGGCGCCTGGGGCCCCTGCTACGCCTTTGGCTGCCCCCCTTCGCCTATATATCCCTCTCGTCCCGAAACCCTCGAGGATAGAACCCTTTTTCGCGATCTCGCCTCTGTTCTGCTGCCGCAGCGCTTCCAAGATCGGGAGCATCAGGAGAACTCTTCCCGGCACCCTGCCGGAGGGGAGAACCACCACCGGGAGCTTCTCCACCACCATGGACGCTTCCCGGATGAGTCGTGAGTAGTCCACCTTGGACCATGGGTCCATGATCAGTAGCTATGTGATGTTCTCCTCCCCTCTTTGCTCTTCATGGTTTAGACCTCGTGAGCTGCCCTACATGATCGAGGCACATATGTAATCTTTCTGCTGTTGCTTTGCTGAGTTTGCTGGGATCTGATGGATTATGAGACTATGTTCATATTGTGTTTGAGTAATATATTTGATTCACCTCTTTTATATCTTTGTTCTTGAGTTATTCTTGCGTGTTCTCCGTTGCTGTTTATTGCTTTGGCCAAGTAGTAGGTAGTAACTCCAAGAGGGAGCATTATGCTTGATTGTGGGTTCATGCCCCCTGATGACTAGCTTGAGTGATAGAAACATGAGTCTAGGGGATGTGCTGTTGCCACAAGGGAGAAAACAACGACGCTTGTACTTGCGGGTGCAAGTATTGTTTACTTTACGCAAAGTTCTTTTAATGCAGTTGTCTGTTGCTTTGAGTTTACACTTTGGGTGGGATTCGCAACTTAATACCAGCGAGATGTTCTGGATAGATATCTCAAGGTGGATGATTAGTAGTAGATGCAGATGAATTTCGGTCTACTTGCCTTGGCGTACCGCCCATGCTTTTGAGCCTCTACCTTTCTTTGCAGCATAGTTAGCATTGATTTGCGCACATAATCCTGTCAATTGCCCAGCTGTAATTTGTTTATCTCGCTTTGCTGTTTTATCGTCTTTTGGGAGAGAGACATCACTAGTGAACATCATGGGACCCCGGTCCATATTACCACCACTGATCACACCTTCTATTTACTTCCTGTTTTTATTTCCTAATTGCAGTCATAGCTATCATTATTATCTCTTGTGTTTGATCCTTTGTAAACAACAATGCCGGAGGGATTGACAACCTCTCTGTACTCGTTGGGAGAAAAGTTATCTGTATCTGTGTGCAGGTCCCGTCAACCGCTAAGTTTCTGGCGCCGTTGACACCTACGTGTCGACCCTCGGAGTCTCACGGGATTCAATCCTTGGTATCTTTGCCAAGGGAAATTTACCGCTACGCTACTTCTCAACCTTCCACTTGGGGTAACCAACGAGGGGCGAGAAGCCATCAAGCAAGTTTCTGGCGCCGTTGCCGGGGACTCCACTCTTCAAGATAGGGGAGTTGCACGCTATCTTTTATCTTTGCTTTTTAGTCTTGTTAGTTTACCATTCAATTTTTGCTTTAGTGTCCCTTACCAAAAATCACAAAAATAGTTATCTTGCTTGCTGCTGCTATGGGTTCCACCGAGAACACCAAGTTGTGTGACTTCACTAGTCATAGCAACAATGACTTTATCTGCACACCTATTGCTACACCTGCCACTTCAGCACCTTCTTATGAGATTAAACCTGCTTTACTGAACCTAGTTATGAAAGATCAATTCTCCGGTGCTGGAGATGATGCTGCTTTGCACTTAAATAATTTTGTTGAGCTCTGTGATATGCAAAAGTACAAAGAAGTAGATGGTGATATTGTTAAGCTTAAGCTTTTTCCTTTCTCCTTGAGAGGAGGAGCTAAAATCTAGTTTCAATCCTTGCGTAGGAATAGTATAGATTCTTGGGACAAGTGCAAGGATGCCTTTATTGGGAAGTACTATCCCCCTGCTAAAATTATCCAATTAAGGAGTAACATAATGAATTTTAAACAATTGGATAATGAACACGTTGCCCAAGCTTGGGAACGCATGAAATCTCTTGCCAAGAACTGCCCTACTCATGGTTTGACTACTTGGATGGTTATCCAAACATTTTATGCAGGCTTGAACTTTACCTTGCGGAACTTGTTAGATTCGGCCGCGGGAGGAACCTTTATGTCAAATACACTTGGTGCTCCCATGAAGCTTCTCGACGAGATGATGACCAATTATTCCCAATGGCACACCGAACGCGCTCCAACAGGTAGGAAGGTAAACTCTGTCGAGGAGATTTCCTCCCTAAATGAAAAAGTTGACTTGATCATGTCTCTACTTTCCAAGCAATCTTCTATTGATCCTCATGATGTTCCTATAAATTCTTTCATTGCTCAAGATCAAGTAGATGTGAACTTTATCTCTAGAAACAACTTCAATAACAATGCTTATAGGAGTAATTTTGGTAGCAACCCTAGACCGTTCCCCTCTAATTCCTATGGGAACAACAATACTTATCCTAGCACCAAGAACTCCACTTCTGAACTAGAGATTATACTTAAAGACTTCATCACTACCCAAAAGGCCTTCAATAAGAGTGTAGAAGAAAAACTAGACAAACTAGATAATCTCTCTTCGAAGGTAGACAATTTAGCCCATGAGGTAGAGTTGCTTAAAATTAGAACTTCTCCTCTTGAGGAGAGGAAGACCACTCCTATGAATGCTATTCAAGTGCAAATTAATGAAAACATTAGGATGATGGCTAAACTTAAAAAGAGATGGGCTAGAGAAAAGGAGGAAGAAGATAGAATTAAGAGCATTCCTACCCACCACACCGTTGCTACTATTCAAGTTGTTGAGGATATCCAAACTCTTAGCACCCAATGCACTCCTAGTCCCATTGGACCTATTAATGGTGATGCTATGACCTCAACCGTAGAAGAAGAAACTCCTATGACCATAGAAGCTACCAAACAAGTGAGCCTAAGGGACACCACTACCACTTTACTTGATAGTAGTGACCTTGATTTTGATAATTGCACCCTTTCTGAAGTTATTGGTTTTCTTCACAAGATGTCTAGAGTTCCCCACACTGGCACACTTAATCTTGCCTTAACGGAGCATATCACTAATGCTCTCATCAAAGCTAGGGAGGAGAAGCTTAGGGTAGAAGCCTCCATACCTAGAAAGCTAGAAGATAGTTGGGATCCTATGATTAAAATTAAGTTGAATAACTTCTCTTGCTATGCTTTATGTGATGTTGGAGCTAGTACCTCCGTTATGCCCAAAAGAATGTATGATATGTTTGAATTGAAACCTTTTGATCCTTGTTCTTTTGGTGTTCATCTTGTTGATTCTTCCGTAAAGAAACCTTTGGGGAAGATCGACGATGTTCTTATCATTGTCAATGACAATTATGTTCCCGTTTATTTTACTATTATGGATATTGAATGTGAACCTTCATGTCCAATTATTTTGGGACATCCTTTTCTTCGCACCGTTGGTGCTATCATTGACATGAAAGAGGGGAATATAAAATTCCAATTCCCTCTCAAGAAAGGGATGGAACACTTCCCTAGAAAGAAGATTAAGTTGCCTTTTGAGTCCGTTACACGGGCTAGCTATTCTCTTACTCTTGATAAGACTTGATCTTCTCTTTTTGCATCATGCCTAGCTTAAAGGCATAAAAGAATGCGCTTTTGGGAGGCAGCCCACAACGAATTAGGTTTTATTTTGCTTTTGTTGTGTCTTGATGTTTGTTACTACAGTAGCATCATCATTGTATCTTTTCTTTTCAGCTTTGTGCCAAGTTTAGCCGCCGATTGCAAGAAAGTTCAAAAGTTGTGACGTGCTGTCCAGAAAACAGATTCTATCCTTGGACAGAAAAATTCGAATAAAATCACCAGATCATCTTTTTGATCTGAATTTTTTTTGACAGCGTGCTCTATACAATTGGCTTTCGAGCGTCTGTTCTGAGTTTTTTTATTTGAGTTGCAGAAGTGCCCCCAAAAAAATTATTTACTACCTGCTGGTCTGTTTTTCACAGATTCGGTCCTGTTTTGCCTTTTCTTCGTTTTGCAAACCTTGAGCTTGCTTTTTCTTTGCAAAAACCTTTTGGCAATCTTGAGAAACATTAGCTCTTCAAGATTATATTTATTTCCAGTAGGGAAAAAATTATTTTATTATGGGTACTAACCTCGCTAATCAGATTATGATGAGTTATGTATGAAGGGAGTTTTCAAGTGTGCGAGGGAAGATGATAAAAGAAGATTCAGGAGGGTCAAACGCTCAAGCTTGGGGATGCCCCCGTGCACCCCCAAGAAATATTCAAGAAGACTCAAGCGTCTAAGCTTGGGGATGCCCCCATGCATCCCCTTCTCCATCAACAATTATCAGTTCGTCTTTCGTTCCACTATATTTTTTCACTTCATGCGTTATGTGCTATGCTTGGAGCGTCTTGCTCTTAGTTTCTTTTTTTAGTTTTCTTTAGATTTGCTTGCTGTTCATAACAAGTTAGAACCCAGCTTTCTTTGTGTGGGAGAGAAACACTGTCGATGTACTAAGATAGGGGTACCTTAGTACCCCAACTTGTGCACGGGCAGTAGCAGCTTCCCGCGGCAGGGCTCACCACGTGCTCGCCGGAAACCTTTCTGGTCCCTATAAAGCCATTCAAAAACAAAGTATACAAGACAGAAGATCAAGGCCCCGGCAAGTGGAGCTTGCCGGGAAGGCCGTCCCAGGCTCAAGATTATCACTTTAACAACAAGGCCCTGGCAAGAGGAGCTTGCCAGGAAGACCAGAAGACAGCATCTCAGAAGACATGCCTCGGCGCACCCTGCGCCCCGGCAGGCCCCGGGGAGCGACAAGCTACCGGGCCCGGCAAGATCAAGACCCCGGCAAGGTGCTTGCCGGGGGAAGCCCGCGCTGTGTGCCCGCGCTCCAGCTCATCGGCCCACGCGTCGCCCTGGGACCCTTCCAGGGACGCGTGGCGGATGGCTGTGCAGCCTGGGGGACACGGTGGCACGCCACGGTGACTAAGCTACCGCCGTGGCAAAAGGAGACGCATGGACGGGCGCTTTTGGGGTCGACGGTGACGGGAATTTAAGGCCCTTGTCCCCCACTGTCAAAGTTAGGTGAAGACCACTGTTCATGCACTGTTACAACTACCACCAAAGTTACATTCTTACCCTCCTCTACGTTGACACCTGTCGGTGACCCCTTGAGCTATAAAAGGAGGCCCATGCACAACGTAGAGAGGGTTCGGAACCTAGACAGCTCTCTTGCTCGGTGTAGCTAGCTCTTTGAGCTCCCGAGCCCAAGAATTCAATACAATCCAAGCAGGAGTAGGGTTTTACGCGTCCGCGCGGCCCGAACCTGGGTAAACTACCCGCGTGTGCTCCTCGATCCGGTCTTCGTGCTCCCTCCGCTCCCTTACCGTAACGTAGAAGGGGCTCCGGTCCCATAGGTGTTCGTGGTGGATAGTTTCCCCCGACATCTTTGGCGCGCCAGGTAGGGGGCGTCGAGGTTGTGCGAATCTGATCCGGCGCTCACGCGGGCGCATTCTTCATCAACCTCTCCAGCTTCATCAACTTCACCAGATGCAGCAACATGGCCCCGAAGAAGAAGGCTTCGGAGGTCGCAGGCCCGTCTGCGTCGATCCCACCACCACCAGAACCAACGGTTGGTGGAGGAGATGCTGGCGGAAGGGTGGTCGCCGGCGAGGAAACTCACGGCGCCACCAAGTCCAAAGACAAGACGGACGACCGGGCAAATTCCAAAGCCTCGATGTCCGTGGATGCACCACGTCCATCTCAGCAGACGACAGGCCAGCAGCGCCGTGGTACAGGAGGTACCATCCGCTTGCTGGGCCAAGGACAAACCGGAGGACCGCGGGACGCTCAAGGCCATCGTCCTGGCACGAGCAAGGCGCGGTCGCCGGGGCGAGAGACTGCTCCTTCTAACACTGTTAGAAGTCCGAGCATATCTCGCTCCTCGCACCGCTCACCGCCGCTCCCCTCCTCTCCAGCGGAAGCTCTCGCAAGAGCGCAACTGCTCCTCGATTTCCCTCCAGCGGCAGACAAAGCCGAAGACTGGAGGGCGATGATCCAAAGCCTCATCGCCTTCGCCTACAACAACACGCCGCAGCAGCCGACGACATCGCGGCCACGGCAAGTCGACCAGACAAAGGCCGACGGCGACAAGACCGCTGGGGGTGCAACCACCGTGCACTCCCCGCCGCGGAAGCAGAAGACGCCTCCCCGCCGGATTAACGTCGACGACGACTCCACGGCGTCGTTGGATCCGCGGGCTCGTCGGGACCAGTGCCAAGTCCTCGACGATAGGCGGCAAGAAGATGCTCGGACGACAATCGAGCGCCGACGAGAAGCCCGGCGACAATCGGATCAGCGCGCTGGGACCGCTGTCGACACACACGCGCCCGGTGAACCAGGCGACTTGCCGTACGCGGCAGGTTGCCCTGCGTTCACCCGTGAGCTGCGGCGCGTCCAGTGGCCTAGCATGAAAAACTTCAAGCCCGACGTACCCGAGAAGTACGACGGCAAGACGCACCCCTCGGAGTTCCTCAGCATCTACACCATCGCGGTGCAAGCTGCCGGGGGACGCGACGAGAAGATATTGGCCAACTACTTCCCGCCGGTGCTTAAGCCAAACGTCCGTTCTTGGCTTATGCACTTGCCGGAAGGCTCCATTTCTTCGTGGGCAGATTTGTGCCACCAGTTTGTTGGCGCCTTCACGGGCGGCCACAAACCCCACGGCCAGGAGAGTGATCTCCACATCATGGCCCAGAAGGAAGGAGAACCCCTGCGCAAGTACATTCAACGATTCAGCCGCGTGCAACACAACATTCCCGACGTCCACCCTGCCGCGGTTATCAGCGCGTTCCACCAGAACGTGCGTAACTGCCGCATGCGAGAAGAGATGGCCATGACCAAGATACGGGATGTCAGCGAGCTCTACGCTTTGGCTGACAAGTGCGCGCGCGCTGAAGAGGGGAGGAAACTCCCCGGAGAGGATGCTGGCGCAGGGGGAAGCGACAGCGAGGATGCCGCCCCGGCAAGGAAGAGCCGGCGGCGAAACAATAGAAAGAAGAAGAGCAAGGAAGTGCTAGTCGTCGAGCAGTCCGGCAAGGAGGCTCTCGCCAAGAAGGCACAGGCTGGCTGCTCCGGCAAGGAGCCTGCCCCTGTGGCGGCAGCTGACAAGCAGGACGGCTCCGACAAGCAATACTGCAAGATCCACCGCACCAAGGGCCACGACCTTTCGAACTGCAAACGCGTCGAGTACCTCGTAGAGAAGCAGAAGGCTGAATACGAGCGGCGCGACAAGGTGAAGGCCCAAGGTGGCGGAGGAGAGCCAAGCAAGAAGCGGCCATTTAATGGCCGGGGAGGACGCCGCGGCAAGGCCAAGCAGCGGCAAGGTGATCGACCTCCCCGGGGCCGCGACAAGGATGAGGAGGAAGACGACGACGACGACATGGAGGAAGGTGATAACAGCGAGCAGGAGTTCCAGAAGGCCACAGAAGTTCTGTGTGTCGACGGGGGCGCCTCTCTGCATACTTCCCACCGTCAACACAAGCAGTGGGTGCGGGAAGTAAACGCAGCTGAGCCGCCCGTTGAGTCACGCAGGCTGCTGAAGTGGTCCAGCACGCCCATCATTTTTGATCTTGACGATCACCCTGACCGCACAACTGCGGTCGGGTGCTTGCCGATGTTGGTCTCACCCACCATCCGCAACCTCAAGGTCACCAAAATGTTGGTTGACGGCGGGGCCGGCCTGAACTTGATCTCCTCGGCTGTGATCAAGAAACTCCAGATCCCAGACGGCGAGCTCGAAGAAACCGGATCGTTCCAAGGAATAAACCCGGGGAGGAGCAAGCCGAAGGGGAAGATTACTCTGCCAGTGACCTTTGGCGGGGAGCTCAACTTCAGGACGGAGAGGATAACCTTCGATGTTGCCGATATCCCATTGCCATACAATGGGATACTTGGACGTCCTGCCCTCGCCAAGTTCATGGCAGCTTCCCACTACGCCTACAATGTACTCAAGATGCCGGGGCCGATAAGCGTCATCTCTGTCCCTGGCGACAAGAAGGACGCGCTTATCTACGCCGACAAGATATACCGGGATGCAGCGGCCGCGGCGGAGAACAACACACTTGCCGCTGAAGCTCCTGGGGGGAAGAAGACCAAGACCAAGTCCGGCAAGAGCTCTGGGGCCCACTCCGGCAAACGCACCTCTTCGGAGTGCTGCGCTGCCGTCGAGGACGTTCCATCGAGCTCCACCGGCAAGTGCAAGAAGGGGATGGCCGCTCCACCGGCAACCAAGAAGGTGTCCGCCAAGGAGGAGGGCACTGGTGGTACCTTCACCATCAGTGCTACACTTGACAACAAATAGGAAAGTGCGCTCTGCCTTCCTGCGGGCGAATGTCGATGTGTTTGCATGGCAACCATCCGACATCCCCGGCGTTCCCAGGAAGGTAATTGAGCACAAGCTTGCTGTTTGTCCTCATGCGCGGCCCGTCAAGCAGAAGGTCAAGAAGCAAGCCGTGGAGCGCCAAGAATTCATTGCTGAAGAAATCAAGAAGCTGGAAGCAGCAGGCCTAGTTAGAGGCGTGATCCATCCCACGTGGTTAGCAAATCCAGTTGTCGTGCGTAAGGCCAACGGGGAGTGGAGACTGTGTATAGACTTCACTGACGTGAATAAAGCATGTCCCAAGGATCCATTTCCCTTGCCGCGCATTGACCAGATTGTTGACTCAACCGCTGGATGTGAGCTGCTTTCCTTCCTTGATGCATATTCAGGCTACCACAAAAATTTCATGGCCAAGGAAGATGAAGAGAAGACTGCATTCATTACTCCATGTGGCACATATTGTTTCATACGCATGCCCTTTGGATTGAAGAATGCAGGCTCAACATTTGCAAGGGTGGTGCACACTGCTTTTGAGCCACAGATTCACAGAAATGTAGAAGCTTACATGGATGACATAGTGGTCAAGAGGAAGAGCAAAGATACCCTGATCCAAGACTTGGAAGAAACATTTGCAAATCTGCGCAAGATCCAGCTCAAGTTGAACCCCGAGAAGTGCGTCTTCGGAGTCCCCTCCGGCAAGCTTCTCGGGTTCTTCGTGTCCCAGAGGGGGATTGAAGCCAATCCCGACAAGATAAAAGCCATCGAGCAGATTGAAGCCCCGAAGCGCGTCAAGGACGTAAGGAGACTTGCTGGTTGTGTGGCTGCCCTCAGCAGGTTCATTTCAGAATACGCAGAACGCGCCCTGCCTTTCTTCAAAATCTTGAAAAAGGCAGGTCCTATGAAATGGACTCCGGAAGCGGAGGCAGCGTTGCAGGATTTGAAAGGATACCTGTCCTCCACTCCAATACTTGTCGCACCTAAACCACAAGAGAAGTTGCTGCTGTACTTAGCGGCAACCAATCAAGTGGTTAGTGCTGCGTTAGTAGCGGAGAGGGAGGCAGAGGAAGAGCCCACACCTCCGGCAAGCGAATCCAGCGACAAGCAGGGGGCTCCACTGGCAAGCTCTGGCCCCGACAAGGACAACTCTGCGCAGGAGCAAGGAGAAGTGCGAAGGAAGATGGTGCAGCGCCCAGTGTATTTCGTGAGTTCCCTCTTGCAGGGGGCTAGATCGAGATACTCTGGGGTGCAAAAGTTGCTTTTCGGCCTCCTCATGGCCTCGAGAAAGCTGCGCCATTACTTCCAAGCACATGAGATAACAGTGGTCACTCGCTTTCCGTTGAAGAGGATATTGCAGAATCTAGAAGCAACTGGCAGGATCGTCGAGTGGGCCCTGGAGCTGTCAAGCTTTGGTCTCAAGTTTGAGAGTACTTCAACCATACAGAGCAGAGCTTTGGCAGAATTCATAGCTGAATGGACCCCAACACCAGATGAAGAACTCCAGGAGACAAGCGTCCCCGTACAAGAAGTGACCAGCGAATGGGTAATGTACTTTGATGGTGCTTTCTCGCTGCAAGGCGCCGGTGCCGGCGTGGTGCTCATGGCACCCACCGGAGAGCACCTCAAGTACGTTGTCCAGATGCACTTTCCCAAGGAACAAGCGACAAACAATACTGCGGAGTATGAAGGCTTGCTTGCCGGCCTCAGGATTGCAGCCGAGCTTGGGATCAAGAAGTTGATTGTGCGGGGAGATTCACAGTTGGTGGTCCGACAAGTAAATAAGAGTTACCAGAGCCCTTTGATGGAAGCCTATGTTGATGAAGTGAGGAAGCTTGAAGAGCACTTTGAAGGTCTGCAAATGGAGCATGTCCCGAGACCTCAGAATGATATCACAGATGGCCTCTCAAAGTGCGCTGCAATGAAGTTACCTGTGGAACCAGGGACCTTCCTGCTCAAGCTAACTCAGCCATCCGTTACACCATCAGTTGGGCAGAGCAAGAAAAGAAAGTTGGTCTCCGGCGACTACTTGCCGGCGGATCTTCCCGAAACCGCCGCCAAGGTCCCCAAGATCGACAACCAGAACGCTGAGGAACAGCTTGCTCCTGCAGATCCAAGGGTCTGTACAGTTGAAGCAAGCGTTCCCGACAAGCCTTGCCCCGGCAGGCTTGCCGGGGAACCATCAGCTCCGGCAGAGCCAGAGGTTCTTGCCGTAGAAGCTGAGGTTCCCGCAGCGGCCCTCATGCCTTTAGTCCTTGCCGTTGAGCCTCGGGCTCCGGCATGGGCGCAACAAATCGTCCGTTTCTTGCAAACTGGAGAACTTCCCGACGACCCAGAAGAGATAGAGAAAATAACCAGGCAGTCAAGTATGTACCAGTTCGTGGATAACGAACTGTACAGAAGAAGATTCAATGGTGTCAGGTTGAAGTGCATTTCCAGGGAAGATGGACAGAAGCTGTTGGCAGAGATACACGGAGGCATATGTGGCCACCACATTGGTGCAAGGGCACTTGCCGGGAAGGCATTCCGACAAGGGTTCTTAAGGCTAGAAGCTCTCCAAGATGCAACTGCACAAGTAACCAAGTGTGAAGCGTGCCAGTTTCATGCCAAGCAAATTCACCAGCCAGCTCAAGCTCTCCAGATGATCCCTTTATCCTGGCCCTTCTCGGTCTGGGGGCTCGATATCCTCGGCTCCTTCCCCCGCGCTGTCGGGGGCTTTGAGTATTTGTACGTTGCGATCGACAAGTTCACAAAGTGGCCAGAAGTGGAACTAGTGAGGAAGGTGACAGCACAGTCAGCAGTCAGGTTCTTCAGGTCAATTGTTTGCCATTTCGGAATCCCTAACAGGATCATCACCGACAACGGCACACAGTTCACAAGTCGCACCTTCATGCAGTACGTCCAAGACCTTGGCGCCAAGGTCTGCTTCGCTTCTGTTGCTCACCCGAGGAGCAATGGTCAAGCGGAGAGGGCCAATGCTGAAGTGCTGCGCGGACTCAAGACAAGAACCTTCGACAGGCTGCGCAAGTGCGGAAGAAACTGGATAGAGGAGCTACCGGCGGCTCTTTGGTCAATCAGGACGACACCAAGTCAAGCCACCGGACAGACACCCTTTGCTCTTGTCTATGGAGCAGAGGCAGTTCTCCCCATGGAACTCGCATACGGATCTCCTCGAGTGCTCGCTTACGATGAGCTCGAGCAAGAGCAACTGCGACAAGATGATGCATTGCTCCTCGAGGAGGAACGTCTCCAGGCTGCTGTACGAGCTGCTCGATACCAGCAAGCCTTGCGCCGCTATCATAGCCGCAAGGTTAAAGCCAGGAGTCTCGAGGAAGGCGACCATGTTCTTCGGCGTGTTCAGTCCGCCAAGAATTCCAACAAGTTGACGCCGAAGTGGGAAGGCCCTTATCGGATGAGACAAGTCACAAGGCCCGGCGCTGTCCGCCTTGAGAACGAAGAAGGCTTACCGGTGAGAAACTCCTGGAACATAGAGCATCTTCGCAAGTTTCACCCATAAGGCGCGGTTGTCGTGATCCGCTCCGGCAACCACCTTTTGTACGAGTCTTGCCGCTGTCGCATGTAAACCTTTGTAAAAAGTCGGGCGCAGATCCCGTGCATCAGTAAAGCTTTTGTGTTTCGCACTATTTGCCATTTCCATGCTTTTCTTTGTTATTTGCATGCGTTATTTGGCATCTTGTGCAACCCACGTCTCCGGTAAGCATTAATGGGCCAAGAAGCCCCGTACTTGCTTTCCCTTCTCTTCTTCTTTCCATCTAAAATAGAAGGAACGTTCCTCGCGCACAAGTTTGCCGGGGGGAAGGAGGTGGAGGACGAACCAAATGCTGTTCAAGAAAGAGAAGCTTGCCAGAGAACGAACAGATTATGAAAGCTAAGTTACCAGAATTTGAGCAGTTCAAATTTTTAAATTTTAGTTGTCTTCCTTGAACAACCACACTTTGTATGGAAAACATGTGCGCGGAGGACCCTACCCGTGGTTAGCCGCACCCTTACTTTGTTTTCGAGTACGCTCAACAACTTAAGTGAGCTGCGACAAGTATCGCGCCCTTACTTCGTTTTCAAGTTCGCTCAGCAAACTAAGTGCGCTGTGGCTATGAAAGTGCAACTAATCCCCGGGTGGTTTTGGCAATTAATAACAACATATATATCATTGAACTAATAGTTACTTGAGAATCATTTCAGAGAAGTTCAGTGATATGGGTATGGCAATGACTGAAGAAGTGGACCCCTCAAAATGCTAAGGCAAGCATTGGCAAAAGCTCAAGACTCCATTTTTGGTTTAGTGATCCAAGATCACATTGAGTCCATAGGAAAAGCCAATACTATTAAAAGGGGATGAGGTTATGTTGATGATCTGGTTGCTCAAGTGCTTAGTGATATATCTCCTTAACTATCAGCAACCTTCACTACAGTATACACTCATAAGTAATCTCGGTCCCACTGATTATCCAAACTCAGTCACACCGAGATGAACCACCTCAGCCATAAGCCAAACCCTAGAAAAATCGGATATTCCGATTTTGATATCGGTTTCACCGAAACATGGGCTGCCAAGCTTCTGTAACCTTCTGTCATCAAATCGGTGTCACCGAGATGATGAAGTCGGTCCCACCGAAACTAGCATGCTCCTGTCTTTGCTCAAATCGGACTAACCGAGATGGTATTTTCGGTCCCACCGAAAACCCCAACGTTCACATTATTTGAACTTTCGGTCTCACCGAGTTGTCCACTTCGGTCCCACCGAGATTGCTCAAATATGTGTGTAACGGTTGGATTTTGTGTGGAGGCTATATATACCCCTCCACCCCCTCTTCATTCGTGGGAGAGAGCCATCAGAAAGAACTACCACTCCTACCTTACATTTCTGAGAAGAGAACTACCTACCCTTGTGTTGAGATCAAGTTGCTCCACTCCTACCATATGAAACTTGATCTCTAACCTTCCCAAGTTGCTTTCCACTCAATCCTTTCTTCCACCACAGCCAAATCAGTGAGGAGAGTTGAGTGTTGGGGAGATTATCATTTGAAGCACAAGAGCAAGGAGTTCATCATCATCTACAACATCTATTACCTTTTGGAGGGTGGTGCCTCCTAGATTGGTTAGGTGTCGCTTGGGAGCCTCCGTCATCGAGATGTGGAGTTGAACCAAGAAGTTTGCAAGGGCAAGGAGATCGCCTACTTCGTGAAGATCTACCCCGAGTAAGGCTAGCCCTCCGTGGGCGTAGGCCATGATGGAATAGACAAGGTTGCTTCTTCGTGGACCCTTCGTGGGTGGAGCCCCCCGTGGACTCGCGCAGCCGTTACCCTCCGTGGGTTGAAGTCTCCATCAACGTGGATGTACGATAGCACCACCTATCGGAACCACGAGAAAAATCACCGCGTCTCCAAAATTGCGTTTGCTCTTCTCCACCTCTCTTTACTACATGTGCAATTTACTTTCCGCTGCCTATACTCTAGAATTGCATGTGTACGGTGATACTTGACTTGATCATAATTGTGAAACTACCAAAAACTGTTCTTTGTCAAAAGGCAGAATTTTTATATTTACAAGTAGTCTAATCACCCCCCTCTAGACATACTTTCGATCCTACAAGTGGTATCAGAGCTTTGGTCTCCATTGTTTTGGTTTCCATTGCATTGGACTCCATAAGCTTGGTTTCACAACCTAGGAGAGTATGGCGTCTAGTGAGGGTAATTATCGTAGAGGTCCTTACTTTGATGGTACAAATTTTGCTAGTTGGAAACATAAAATGAAAATGCATATTCTTGGTCATAACCCAGCCGCATGGGGCATTATTTGTGTTGGTATGCAAGGTGAATTCTTCGAGGAAGGAAAAGTTCCGGATCGCGAAGCTACACCTGAAGAATTGCGGATGTTGCAAAACAATGCTCAAGCTTGTGACATTCTCTTCAATGCCTTGTGTCCCGAGGAGTTCAACAAAATCAGTCGTCTTGAAAATGCAAAAGAGATTTGGGATACTTTGGTTGAAATGCACGAAGGTACCGAGTCTGTGAAGGAATCAAAGCTAGATATTCTTCAAGGTCAACTTGACAAGTTCAAGATGAAGGATGGTGAAGGAGTCGCTGAAATGTACTCTAGGCTTGCTCTCATCACAAATGAGATTGCCGTCTTAGGAAGCGAAGAAATGACCGACCGATTCATCATCAAGAAGATTCTCAGAGCTTTGGATGGAAAGTATGACACCGTGTGCACTTTGATCCAAATGATGCCAAACTACAAGACTCTCAAGCCAACTGAAGTCATTGGAAGAATTGTTGCTCATGAAATGACACTTAAGGATAAGGAAGAGCTTCACAACAAGTCGAGTGGTGCTTACAAAGCTACAAGTGATGCTCCCACAACCTCAAGTGACAAGTTAGTTTCCAATGAAGAGATAAGCCTAATGGTTAAGAACTTCAACAAATTCTACAAGTATAGAGGCAAAGAGAGAAGCTCAAAGTCTAGATCATATGATGAAAAGAGATCTTCTAGTCGTGATCGAAACTGCTACAATTGTGGAAGACCCGGACACTACTCAAATGAGTGTACGGCTCCCCACAAGAGAAGAGAAGAATCTCCAAGAAGAAGATCAAGAGATGAGTCACCTCGGAAAGAGAGAAGGAGTAGAGATGATCGTTATGAACGAAGACCCTCTCGGAGAAGCAAGGATTCGGAGAGGAAAGACAAGTCATCAAGGAGCTACACAAGAAGAAGACATCAAGCTCATGTAGGTGAATGGGTCTCCGGCTCTGACTCCGACAATCAATCCGATGGAAGCTATCACTCCGACTCCGACTATAGTCAAGATGAAGGTGTTGTCGGTCTTGCTCTCGTATCCTCCAACTCCAACTCCTACGACTTATTTGATTCACCAAATGAGGGAATTGGAAGATGCTTCATGGCTAAAGGCCCCAAGGTATCACACCCTGAATTCATTGACTTCAATAGTGATGAGGATGACTTGCTTAGTGAAGATGAGCTCTTGCATGATAAATCTAGTGAGCCTATTAACGATGAAAATGCTAGTAGTCTTTATAGTCGAGAAGAGTCGAATGACAATGCTATGAAGGAGATTGAGCGTCTAACTAAAGAACTAAACACTCTTAAGTTAGCTCATGAAACAACTCAAGAAGATCATAGAGAGCTCTTAAGATCTCATGAGAAGCTACGCTTCGAGAAGCTCACTCTAGAGCAAGAACATGAGTTTCTAAAAGCGATCAATGACGATCTTCGAAAGAAGAGTTCTTCATATCTTGCCAAACGACTTCTCTTGTCTAATTTCTTGCCACCCATTAAGACTAAGCATGACAAGCATAAGAAAAATTCTTCCTCTAGCAGTAACAATAACCATGTTAGATCTAATATTGTTGCTTCTAGTAGTTCTCTTGATTCCACTAACAATTTTTCAAGCCAAGTTACACTTGAGCAAGAGAATAGTTTATTGAAAGGGATCATAGAGAAAGGTGTCTACAAGAGCCTTGCCGGAAGCAAGAACTTTGAGGAAATTGTTCGCAAGCAAGGAAGGCACCGGAAGAATCAAGGAATTGGTTTTGAGCGAAAGTTCAACGCCGAAGGTGTTGAGTGGGAAGAAGGTCAATATCCTACTCCACAGTTTATTTCTCAAAAGGAGAAGTATGATCCTACTTCTTCCAATGTGGAACAAGCTCAAGATGACCTTCCACCACAAGACCACAAGCTAAAAGCTAAGGACAAGCTTCAAGAGGAGATTGATGCATTCATTGAAGCACCTCAAGCCATGGTCAAGTGGGTTCCCAAGGACACGTCAAGTTCTACTTCGTCAAGCTCAACTACAACCCCAAGGATTCCCATCAAGATGATGTGGATCCCGAAGAAGAAGAACTAGAAGGTTCTTGAGGGTGACTCCGCCAACATACCTCACTCACATTCATTTTGGCAAGAACTTGTACAATCAACTTCCACTTCATGCACTAGTTCATGGAGTCACAAACCCTCTTGTTGGTAAGTCAAGGGACAAGGTAATCATTGCTTTCATCGACATCATCTATTGTGAACTTCAATCTATGTCCATGGATATCCTTGTTTGTTCCTTGTGGGACTAACCCATGTAGGTATTGAAAGTGCCCTAATCCAAAGGATAGCTCCCAACTCTTGATGATCTCCATCAACATTGAGCATCCACATCTTCAACGTCTACATGAAGTCTTCTACGACAACCCAAGGTTAGTTTGACCCTTTAAAAGGGGTTCTCACATCTAGGGGGAGCTTTGCTCTAAAAAATTGAGCTAAAGCATCTTCAAATGATGTGAACACATCAATGCATTATGTAAAAGTGGTAACCCCACTTGTGCTTAAACGATGAGTATGACCTATGATCAAATGTTCTCATTTGGCTCCTATGTCAAAATACTCATATAAAGATGACCTAGTCATCAACAAATTGTGTGTTAGTAGCTAGAGTTTTGGTTGTGCATGTTTGACACATATTTCATTTGCTATCTTATTGTGTGAGCATGTTGAATGCATGATTTTATCCATTCGAGGACATCCATTTGTTGTTTTGGTTGTTTTGATTTTTTTTCTGGCCAAATGGATGGACAAGAATGCCTAAGTACCCCACCTAGCTATCTATGCTTTCTTGTCTCAAATTCTATTCATGCTTATATCACAAACTTTGAACAAGTCATTTTCGGACCCTCCGAGTGAGGAGCACTCGGAGCCACCGATCCGTCAAGGGCTAACTTCCAAAACCTTCTAAGTGATTTCGGTCAGACCAACTTTCTCCAACTCGGTCAAACCGAAAGCATTTAGACTGGTCTAGGTTTCATCTCGGTGAAACCGAGTTGTAATTTTCGGCGTGAACGAAATGCATAACTGTCTGGCAGTTATCCATCTCGGTGCCACCGAGTTTTTCAAATCGGTCCCACCGACAGCAAAGGGATACATATACTGAGGGCAGCGCGCGTTGATTACTCCTTCAAACGTTTTTGCTCCCACATCCCCTGCTGCCGTCGCCTTGATCTCCGGATCGTCGCCGTCGTCGCCTGTGCGCCCTCGCCGCAGGTCTCCATCGCCGTCAACGGACTTCTCCTCCGCGTCGTTGCCGCCGTAGAGAGACTCCACCAAGTTAGGGTGAGTCTTGATCCCACTCGTGCTCCCATCTCCGATTCAATGCATGTTTGGTTTGCCCAATATCTTGCCACGATTGAAATCTTCCTTTACACCAGATCGGTTCGTTTGAACTATCTTCGAGTAAAAATTTTTAGGGTTAGATTTCCACGGAACACATCTCGGTGAAACCGATTTTAAAATTTCGGTGTGACCGATTCGGCCTCTGGCCATTGCACTGCACCCTTCGGTCCAACCGAGTTGTGCAAATCGGTGTGACCGAAATACAGTTTCTGTGAAACCCTAGTGTTTCGGCAGGACCGAAACCCACTTCGGTCAAACCGAAAGTGGTGTGTAAAGCCTCTGTTTAACACTTCGGATTCACCGAAATTTAAACTCGGTCTGACCGATATGTCTTCTGTGAAAACTTAAAACTAAAATTTGAACTCATTTTGTTTGCAAAAACTTTTGCAGTTTGTGATAACTCTTCTTCTCTGCCTATACCTTATCTATTCACAGGTTGTCAGCCATGTCAGATGCCAGTGACAGTCAGAATAGGTCAGAATCACCTATCGCAGACATTCCTGAGGCAGACACTAGTCCTGAGACTAGTAGCCCATTTGATGATGGTGAGAGGAGTACACCAAGTGGCTTGCCTCCTGCAGCCACCAGAGCCAGAAAGGAAAAGGATTCCGATGATGAGGATTCTGATTTCGTTGCTGAGGAAGAGGTGACCTCAAAGCCTAAGAGGAAGGTTGTTGCCAAAGAGCAACAAGGTCAGCAATCAAAGAAGGGCACCAGCAAAGTCAAGCAATCAACTGTTGCCAAGAAGCAGAACTTGGGAGAGCCAGCTCCAAGCAAAGTGAAGAAAACCTCCAAGAGAAAGAGGGTTGTGTATAGTGATCCTCATGCAGATGCAGCAGTCGAGGATGAAGAAGAAGAAGAAGCACCCCAGCCTGCTCCTCAGAAGCAGAAGCTCATGGGTGATGCCATTAAAGCCGGAGCCACTTCAAAGCCCAAGAAATCTGCTCAAGCCAAGGCAGCTCCAGCAAAGCCTACTGCCAAGCCCAAGAGGACTACCAGAAACATTCCAGCATCTGAGAAGAACAATGGTGATGTGCCACCAGCTGAGTCTGATGAGGAAGGACAAGTGTTGCTGAAACTCCGTCCAAAACTGCCACTTCACAATGATGCTCATCCTCAAGCCGAGGATATGAAGGCAAGGAAAGATAGAGGTCTCAGGCTATGGAGACAAGCTGATCCATATGCCGTGAGGAGAAGAACTGCTGTAGATCCCAGATTTCACACCAGAGAGCAGCAGGACTTCTATGAGACTGTGCTGATGGACAAGAAGCCCATAGTCGCAGACACCAGATATGTTGACTGGGAATACATCGACAGCGAAGAGCACAGAGATTTCTTTCCACATGTGCATGAAAGCTTCACTGCATGTGGAGTTGCAGAGTTTGTAGGTCAGAAGTTGACCAGTTGGAACGATGAGATGATTATGCAATTCTATGCCACAACTCACTTCTACCCTGATGGAAAGATCACCTGGATGACTGAAGGTCAAAGGTATTCTTCTTCTGTTGAAGAATGGGCAGAACTTCTGAATGCTCCAGTGCAGCGAGAAGATGACATTGATGTCTATAGGATTCCAAAGAAGAATCATGATTCCATGAAGAACATGTACAAGGAGATCCCCGCAGCAGATTTGGAATTGTGGAAGCTCGGCTCAGTCTACCATCTCCAGGCAGGTTTACCTACCACTAACACTATTTTGAGGCATACCTTGATGCCCAAGTCTGGAGATCATCGCATGATCAGAGGATATTCTATCAACATGCTGCATATACTTGATGAGAAAGCACCTTTCAAGGTGATGGACTTGATGGTAGAGACCATTAAGAGGACTGCAGCTGACCAGAAAAGGTCATGTGGATTTGCCCCACAGATTCAGATGCTTATCAATGCCAAGTTTGGCACGGGCAAATTCTTGTTGGATAGGAAACACTTACCCCTGCAGCCAGAGCATGAAGACAATGTTGTTGTGATGGACGAGGAGAATCCAACATCTGTTGAAGGTCAAGCCAAGATCGAAGCTGCTAGGAAAGCCAAAGCTGATAAAGAAGCAGCAGCAGCTAAACCAAAGAGTTTCGGAGAGCAGATTCTTGAAGCTACCCAAAGGATTGAACAACGCCTGGCCAGCATTGAACAATCTCAGGAGAGCTTAGAGAGGATTGTTGATGAGAAGATCCACGCTCTAGACGTGAAGCTGACTGAAATTCAAGTGACCGTCAACAAGCTTGAGGCAGACATGGAGGAAGCAAAGCAGGACAAGGCAGAGCTTGTGCAGGATGACTTAGTCCAGGACTCTCATCGACAGACTGCTCCGGTTCCTAGAGGATCCCGATCAACTGCTATTCCAGTGACTGACACCAGGACTACAACTTCAGCACCTCCTACAGCTCCAGCAGTTACTCCAGCTACAGCTCCAGTGTCCACTCCTCCAGCACAGACATCAGCTGAAGTCTTAGCCGATGCCGTCATATCTACTCCGACATCAACCCAGACGGGAGCTGCCAGCAGAGCCCACAGTGACGTTTAGCTCTATGCTTTTTCGAACTTTTTGGTAACTTGTTGCCAAAGGGGGAGACATTGTATAGATCATAGGGCTTCGAGAGAGAGAGTGCTGTTATCTTTGCACTTTTGCTCTTTCGTTCTTTTGCGCTCTCTTTGAGATACTTTTGGTTTTCGAAACATTCAGTGTGCTTGATACTACGTTTGATGCTACCTTAATGAGTGTTTGGTCGTACTATGCTTTAATGTGTGCTTAATACTTATCATATGCTATTCCTATCTTGTATGACTATTTACTCTTGTCTTGGTGATTGGGTGCATGCTGTTCATTCTTATCATTTTGTGCGCTCCACCAAGATGTATGTGACATGGAAGAGTGACCCATGATCCTAATCGATTGTGCATTTGCATTCAAACGCAAATCTTAAATAATGCACAAATTTAGGGGGATCTCTTGCTTATCGCATACTTCTCAAAGCGACGATATTATTCATTGATTATATCCTTTGTCGAAGCTTTGATCTATATGTTGTCATCAATTACCAAAAAGGGGGAGATTGAAAGTGCAACTAATCCCCGGGTGGTTTTGGCAATTAATAACAACATATATATCATTGAACTAATAGTTACTTGAGAATCATTTCAGAGAAGTTCAGTTATATGGGTATGGCAATGACTGAAGAAGTGGACCCCTCAAAATGCTAAGGCAAGCATTGGCAAAAGCTCAAGACTCCATTTTTGGTTTAGTGATCCAAGATCACATTGAGTCCATAGGAAAAGCACTTACTATTAAAAGGGGATGAGGTTATGTTGATGATCTGGTTGCTCAAGTGCTTAGTGATATATCTCCTTAACTATCAGCAACCTTCACTACAATATACACTCATAAGTAATCTCGGTCCCACCGATTATCCAAACTCAGTCACACCGAGATGAACCACCTCAGCCATAAGCCAAACCCTAGAAAAATCGGATATTCCGATTTTGAAATCGGTTTCACCGAAACATGGGCTGCCAAGCTTCTGTAACCTTCTGTCATCAAATCGGTGTCACCGAGATGATGAAGTTGGTCCCACCGAAACTAGCATGCTCCTGTCTTTGCTCAAATCGGACTAACCGAGATGGTATTTTCGGTCCCACCGAAAACCCCAACGTTCACATTATTTGAACTTTCGGTCTCACCGAGTTGTCCACTTCGGTCCCACCGAGATTGCTCAAATATGTGTGTAACGGTTGGATTTTGTGTGGAGGCTATATATACCCCTCCACCCCCTCTTCATTCGTGGGAGAGAGCCATCAGAAAGAACTACCACTCCTACCTTACATTTCTGAGAAGAGAACTACCTACCCTTGTGTTGAGATCAAGTTGCTCCACTCCTACCATATGAAACTTGATCTCTAACCTTCCCAAGTTGCTTTCCACTCAATCCTTTCTTCCACCACAGCCAAATCAGTGAGGAGAGTTGAGTGTTGGGGAGATTATCATTTGAAGCACAAGAGCAAGGAGTTCATCATCATCTACAACATCTATTACCTTTTGCAGGGTGGTGCCTCCTAGATTGGTTAGGTGTCGCTTGGGAGCCTCCGTCATCGAGATGTGGAGTTGAACCAAGAAGTTTGTAAGGGCAAGGAGATCGCCTACTTCGTGAAGATCTACCCCGAGTAAGGCTAGCCCTCCGTGGGCGTAGGCCATGATGGAATAGACAAGGTTGCTTCTTCCTGGACCCTTCGTGGGTGGAGCCCTCCGTGGACTCGCGCAGCCGTTACCCTTCGTGGGTTGAAGTCTCCATCAACGTGGATGTACGATAGCACCACCTATCGAAACCGCGGGAAAAATCACCGCGTCTCCAAAATTGCGTTTGCTCTTCTCCACCTCTCTTTACTACATGTGCAATTTAGTTTCCGCTGCCTATACTCTAGAATTGCATGTGTAGGGTGATACTTGACTTGATCATAATTGTGAAACTACCAAAAACTGTTCTTTGTCAAAAGGCAGAATTTTTATATTTACAAGTAGTCTAATCACCCCCCCTCTAGACATACTTTCAAACCTACAGGCTAGCCGCGGCAAGGTTACTTGCCGGTAAGGCCTTTGCCAGCAGGCTGCTCAGAGTCCAGCACTCAGCGCTCGCGGCAAGGGCCCCTTGCCGGCAAGTTCCCTAAAAGCGTAGGGTAAAAAGCATACAAAGTAAAGGACCAAAAGCAAGGGAGATAACAATGCGTCAATTGCTAGGAAATAAGATAATATATTACAGAGATAACTTGTCGCAATAACTAATTGATTCATGTTCATAACACACTTTGCAGCAACAAAGGAAACAGAAAGGAGGAAGCCTAGTCTACGCGGTCGCCTTCACGCCTTGAGATCTTGTTCACTTTGGCGACAATGTGGGCGACCTGCGCCTTCAACGCCTCCTGATATGCATCGTCCGGCAAGCTGCGAAGGACATTCACAAGATTGATGCCAGGGTTGCGGTAGACGATCTTCGTCAAGACGCGCTCCAAGGTGCCCCCGCAGAGCTGACGCGACTCGTCGGCCAGCTGCGCGGGGAGCTTCTCCTGCAGCCGTGCGAGCGCCGGCGCGATTCCCCTGAAGAAGAGACTCAACTTGGCGCTGTGGGGGAGGTTCTCGTCCGGAGAGTACACAAGGTGCTCCACCCTCAGCGCCATCAACTCCTTGTCGATATTAGCAGCAGAAGCGACCAGATCGTCGATCCACTGCTCCACTGCCCGGCTGAACTGGTTCGCCGAGACGGCGGCGCTCTCC
This sequence comes from Secale cereale, assembly GCA_902687465.1. NCBI lineage: Eukaryota > Viridiplantae > Streptophyta > Magnoliopsida > Poales > Poaceae > Secale > Secale cereale. The sequence continues at coordinate 175,707,857 of LR738709.1, read as the reverse complement.
ACCAGGCCTCGTTCCTTGCGGAGCTCGTCCTTCAGCTTCGTCTCGCGATCCCGGGCAGCGTCCAGCGAATCGGTCAGAGTGGAGACCTTCAACTCCAAGTCAGCGATTGAATCTTTGGCGGCAGTAAGCTCGTCGCCCTTCTTGGAGAGGCGTACCTGCAAGTCGGAGTTTGTGTGGGCATCCTTCTCCCGCTCTATGTTGAGCGCGGTGACCCTGTCCTCACTCGCGTTCAGGTACCGCTCTAGCTGGTCCACCTTTAGCTCCAGGTCCTTCTTGGCGGTTTCCGCGGCAGCAGCAGCTTCCTTTGCCTCCTTCAGGGCCCCGCCAAGAGCCTGCTCCCGGGCGGTGAGCTCGTCGTCATGGGCGTCGAGCTCAACCTTTCGCTGGTTGAGCGCCCCTTCCCGCCGAGATAACTCCTCGGCGGCCAGCCGTTGCCGCTCCTCTGCCTCAGCATTCTCCAGGAGGAAAGCTTGCTGCTCCCCGGCAAGCTCTTCTCGCTCCTCCGCCACTTGGCGGAGGGCTGCCTGGTTGGCGGCGCGGAGCTCCGCGGCGTGCTTCTCCAAGTCAACTCCAGCCTTGGCGGCAAGAGCTTCCCGGGAGTCCAGCTTGGCCTGCCTGGCCCGGTAGAGGGCCAGGAGCCGGCGAAGTAGCTTCTCCTCTTCGGGCTCGTCGCTCCCGCCAGGCGTTTCAACAACCTCCAACCCCGCGGAGGCGAGGACCTCTCCATCGTAGGTCTCTCCCTCCACGGGGGCTCGCGACGAAGACCCCCACGGGACTTGTATAAAGACCCCGTTGGGGGCCTCAAGATAGATGCCTGGCTGCTCCTTGGTGGCGGAGGGGTCGGCGGCCGGTGCAGCGCTTGACGCTCCTGCTGCCTCCGGGCCAGCAGTGTGGTCGCCGCCCCCCTCCCCGGCCACGGCGTCTGCGGTCGGGGCGGTCTCTTCTGCGGCTGGCTCGTCGGCTCCTGCCATGCCCTCAGCGGCAGTAGCGTTGCCGGTGTCGCCTTGCGCGCCCTCCTCGCCAGCGGTCTCCGTCTCCATCCGCTTCGGTGCAGGAGGATCTAACAGAAGAAAAAGGAAAGAAAAGGTCAAGCAAATATCCAAAAAGACAAGTCCAAGAAGAAAAAGCTACAAGACTCACCTTCGCGGACTTCTTCGACGACAGGCTCCCTCGCCGGGGAGTCCTCCCTTGGCGGTGGAGGGGTGGCCCCTGCCGGCGGAGGGCCGCCCGCGCCCTCCCTTGGCGGGGTGGCCACCCTTGTCGGACTACTCAGCCTTATCGGGCTACCCGCCCTTGGCGGGGTGCCCGTCCTTGGCGGAGCGTCCTCCCTCGCCGGGGAGTTCGCCCTTGGCGGGGAGGGTGGAACATGCAGCTCCTCGGGGGTGACCTCCGGTTGCTCCTGCGGCTGCGGCTCCACTTCTGCACAAGACAAACAAGGCAACAAGATATTAGTACAAGCAAAAACCTCAAGCGCGCCCGACGAACGGAAAGCTCAAGACCAGACTTACGCTGGGGGCTGCGCTGGGGGATGCTCCTCGGAGCAGCGGGTTGATCCGACAAGTTTGTCGCCGGCGCGTCCCCTGTCGCCGCGACGGGCGAGTCGTCTTCGACCTCAACCACGGGGATCTTGGCCCTCTTCACCATCCGCTGGGTCAGGGTCCTGAAAGCAGAGCGAGAACAAGATCAGAATCATCAAAGCAAGAATCAAGACAGAATCGAAGAAGTTACAAATTACAAATACTTACTCCTCTTCCTCGTCGTCGTCGGAGCTGAGGGCGGAGAAATCGAACTCCACCTGAGGTGCTCCCGCGCGAGGAGCAGGAGGAGAAGGCTCCCTCGGGCGTTTGGCGGTCTCCGGGGCTGGGGGCTGCGAAGACCCAGCCTCCGTTGACGCCGAGGTCCGAGGAGCAGGCGGAGCGGCCGTTCCGCTCCGGGAGGATCCCCCTCCGCTTGGCGCTGGTGCGCGGGGCGCCTCCGTCGCGGCTTGGCTCGCTCTGGTGGCGCGCGCCGCCCGGCGAGCAAGCTGTTGTCAAGGCACCTGCGTCCTCGTCGTTGTAGCCGCCTTGCGGAGGCGTTTCCTCGGCGCTTGCGTGGGACTTGCCGGAGGCGGGGAGTTCTCCGAGGACGAGGAGGCGTCGTCGTCAAGTCCCAGAGACCCGCCGGTGTCTTCGTCGGCCTCGACGTCCTCCTCCTCCTCCCCGGCAGGCCCGCTGGGTCCAGCACCATGTCCTGCGGCCCCGCTCCCTCCGGCGGCTCCGCTCCCTCCGGCGGCTCCGCTCCCTCCGGCGGCGGCCTCGCTCACAATCCCGGGAATCCCGGCATGCCTCAGGGAAGGAACCCCGGCAAACTCGTCGGGCGGAAGCTTGAGCAGCCTGCGGATCTCTGCCTCCTCTGTTTGGCACGCCTCATCCGCGGCCTGCGCCTCGTCGACGGTGAATCCGAAATCTCCTGCCGCTGCGGCTGCGGCGGCTTCTTCCATCCGGGAAGCAATATAAGCAATGTCCCGATCCGTAGTGGCCCGAGTAAGGCCCCTGTTCTCCTCGGGGTTCTTGGGCACCTCGACCAAATTGTCGAAGAAACTCAGTATTGCATCGGACGGAGGCTCTATCCAGGTGGGGTCGATGCCGTGGGAATCGCACGCGGGCATCATCGCGCGTAAGGAGTCCCGGGCAGTGCTGTTGCACAGCGGCACCACTCCTCGGGGAGATCTAAACCATTCCGGGTGGGTCGGGTCATGCTTAAAGAGCTCCCGGACCATCCCCTTCAGCTCCAAGGCAGTGAAGTTGAAGTTCAACCCAGGGCGCAGCCTCATCATATCCGCCGCGTTGCCAAATTCCCATGCTGGCCTTTTTCTCTCCTGTAAAGGGGCAATGCGGCGGTGGAGGAAATCTGCCCCTACCTCTCCGATGGTCAGTTTAGCTACCCGGAGACGGAGTATCCTGATAAGGGCAATATTGAGCTTGCCGTCCTCCGGGGCCAATTCGCTCAAGTCTATGCCGCGCACTATGGCTGTTGTGCGCGGCGCAGTGAAGGGCTCCGGCTTGTCCTCTACTACCCATCACCAATCTGCACGCCATTCTTCCCACTTGCCGCGGAGTTCTCCCTTCAGGTATGAATCCTTCTTGTTCAACCGGAAGATCCAGGAGATGCCGCCGGAAAGGGGAGCGCCAGCCTCTACTCTAGGCATAAAGAAATGGCGAAAAAGTGCTACGTTTGGATGGATCCCCAGATAGTTTTCACACAGATGTGCGAAAACCGCCATCGTAAGGATGGCGTTGGGGGTAAAGTCTAGGAGGTGGAGGCCATATGTGTTCATAATGTCACAGAAAAACTCCGAGTACGGAGGGCACAATCCACAGTGGAAGAAAACAGCAAAGAAGAAGTACCTGCCGGGAAACAAATCTCTGGCGACGGCGGGGAAGGCTCTGGTGCGGGGATGAGCTTTGGTCTCCCCGGACCAGAAGAGGTAGTACTTGTTCCGCAGCTCCTTCGCGCTGAGCCGCGGCGCGAAGACCACGTTCCTCTTCCGTAGGGCAGCAAGCTTCGCCGCCTGCTCGGATTTCTCCTTCTTGGCCTTATCCGCTTTCGCCTTCTCGCTCTTCGGAGCCATGGCGGAGGCGGCGAGGGAGGGGGTGAGGAGCTCGACGGCGCCGCGGATGCGGAAGACGGCGGAGGAGGGGTGGAGGCGATGAGCAGCGGGGGATTTCTGGAGATTGAGGACGCAATGAAGACGAAGGAGGGAAACTGCCCCTGCTTCCTCTGCTTTTAAGTGGGGAGTGGGGGACGCTCCGCATTTCCCATTAAAGAACGAGGCCACGATCTCTCCCACGACGCCGCAATCGACGCGTGCCGTTAGGGAGGGGTGCGGCGGATGCGAAAGGGGATTTACGGCTTGCCGTGGGCCGCGTGTGCCCGTGCACTGTTTTGGGCCTGGCCCAACAGCGCTCGGCACCGTGTGTGGCCCAGGCCCGGGGGCTCCTCTCGGTGTACTAAGATAGGGGTACCTTAGTACCCCAACTTGTGCACGGGCAGTAGCATCTTCCCGCGGCAGGGCTCACCACGTGCTCGCCGGAAACCTTTCTGGTCCCTATAAAGCCATTCAAAAACAAAGTGTACAAGACAGAAGATCAAGGCCCCGGCAAGTGGAGCTTGCCGGGAAGGCCGTCCCAGGCTCAAGATTATCACTTTAACAACAAGGCCCTGGCAAGAGGAGCTTGCCAGGAAGACCAGAAGACAGCATCTCAGAAGACATGCCTCGGCGCACCCTGCACCCCGGCAGGCCCCGGGGAGCGACAAGCTACCGGGCCCGGCAAGATCAAGACCCCGGCAAGGTGCTTGCCGGGGGAAGCCTGCGCTGTGTGCCCGCGCTCCAGCTCATCGGCCCACGCGTCGCCCTGGGACCCTTCCAGGGACGCGTGGCGGATGGCTGTGCAGCCTGGGGGACACGGTGGCACACCACGGTGACTAGGCTACCGCCGTGGCGAAAGGAGACGCATGGACGGGCGCTTTTGGGGTCGACGGTGACGGGCATTTAAGGCCCTTGTCCCCCACTGTCAAAGTTAGGTTAAGACCACTGTTCATCCACTGTTCATGCACTGTTCCCGCACTGTTACAACTACCACCAAAGTTACATTCTTACCCTCCTCTAAGTTGACACCTGTCGGTGACCCCTTGAGCTATAAAAGGAGGCCCATGCACAACGTAGAGAGGGTTCGGAACCTAGACAGCTCTCTTGCTCGGTGTAGCTAGCTCTTTGAGCTCCCGAGCCCAAGAATTCAATACAATCCAAGCAGGAGTAGGGTTTTACGCGTCCGCGCGGCCCGAACCTGGGTAAACTGCCCGCGTGTGCTCCTCGATCCGCTCTTCGTGCTCCCTCCGCTCCCTTACCGTAACGTAGAAGGGGCTCCGGTCCCATAGGTGTTCGTGGTGGACAGTTTCCCCCGACAAACACGTTCCACTTCAACCTAGAACACAACATAGGATTTTCATGCTTATCTTTGCTGTGTGTGTTCTTTGTCTTTCCATAGCTGCTGTCATGTTTAGCTCTTAGTTTTCATGCTTTTCTTTTAAAAGAGCTTTTGTTTAGTTAGTTGCTGAACTCTCTTGAGTTTTCATGTTTATCTTGTTAAGAGAGTTTGCCTGTTGCACTGAGTTGTGTGTCTTAACTTAAAGTAGGTAATTGAGGTTGCTATTTAATTTTAGTAGTAACTTGCAATAGTTTTGAGGTATTGCCATGAGTAATGTTTGAACTTTTGGTGTCAAGAGCTTTAGCCTATTAGTGATAGATGTCGTATTTTGGGCAATCCGTGTTTATTTTCGAAAACCTACAAAATAGTTGAGAACTTTAGCTACTAGATGGATCACTAATCTTTGGAGGGATCGAATATTAGAGTACACTCACGTACCATGAGTCGAGCATGCGCAAGGATAACCAAACCCCCATACACTCCTCCTCGGGGTACTTGTCTCTTTGTGAACCTCCTAATTAGATTGAGAGTTACCGATAATAAGTGCATGAGTTCTTCGGACTAATGCGAGTATTCGAAAGTTGACACTTCCACCTAGCCATATTTTTCTAGCCTCTTCGGTACCGTGCATTGCCCTTTCTCACCTCGAGAGTTGGTGCATACTTCGCCGGTGCATCCAAATCCTTGGCACGATACGCTCTGTCATCATAAGCCTCATTATATCCTTCCTCAAAACAGCCACCATACCTACCTATCAAGGCATTTCCATAGCCTTTCCGAGATACATTGCCATGCAACATCCATCTTCTCATGACTTGATCTTCATGTCATACATGCTTTTGCTTGATCGATGAGCCGCATGCTAGTTGGGCCTTGCCCTAATCATTGCTACATGACGCGCTAATATCATTGCATATCCTGCTACACCGGCAGAGGCATACATTTGCATACATCATGATAGTTTCATTTTCTTTATGTTGAGTACTTTTGTAAAGTGTGAAAGATCTTCTATACTTCTTGTAATACATAGAGTGTTGCCCCTAAAGTGAGGAAAATATCCCAAAGAGGACAAAATCAAAAGATCCCAAAGAGGACAAATGAGAGTTAAATAGAAAGAGCCATTGAGGCCACAAAAAAATAAATAATAAATAGAAAAAATAGAAAAGAGAAAAAGAAATAAAAAGAGAGAAGGGGGCACACTACTATTCCTTTTGAGAGATCCACACTCGTACTCCATCTTATACCTTGTACTCCACAGAGATTATCATTCATGCATATAGCTATGTGGGGACCTTCACACTATAGAACTTGGCTTGTATATTCCAATGATGAGCCTGCTCAATAGAGCTCTAGGTCTTCTTGAGCGAGCAAGTTGGATGCACCCCCACTAGTTCCATTGGAGAGCTTACCTTAGCTCATATGTGCATCCGTTACATGGCAATCCCTACTCCTCACATCATATCTATCATTTGGCTTTCCCTCGCCTATGATTTTCCTCATTGATGTGAGCCATTCACACCTTTTTTGTCTTCCCCCTTCATCATTTTTCTCTCTTTGCCATCCTAAGTGTCAAATTTCTTGCTTGCGCTCATCCATTGCATGAGTGCTCAAAATATCGAAAGGGAGTGGATCATTTTGACTTGTACCTGGCTAGTGGTCTGGGGATGAGTCAAGATAAGATTCCAAAGAAGACCAAGTGTCAAAATTTTGTAGATTAAGTTCTCAACAATACAAAAACTATGTTTTACTCTCTTGTATATCCCTATCCCCTTTCTTGCACGCAAACACCATTTGGAGACATTCGAGTCACGGACAGCGAGAGCTCTTGCACCTTTATGTTCTTATGTTGCTTGTTACAATGCTAATATAGACTCTTGCTTGTTATGACTTGAATTGAATTACATGCCTTGATTGCTTTACTTAAAAAGTTCTTATATTGTTGGTAGCATGTCACCACAAAAATTATGCTTGTTATCATTTACCTACTCGAGGACGAGCAGGAATTAAGCTTGGGGATGTTGATATGTCCAAAACGTATCTATAATTTCTGCTTGCTCCATGCTTCTTTCGTGTGATATTGCTATGATATTGATGCACTTCCATACACTTTTGATCATATTTGGACTAACCTATTAACTCAGTGCACCACAGTGCCAGTTCCTGTTTTCTGCTGGTTTTCTATTTCAGGTTTCCCCCTTATTAAAAGTGCTCCAAAAATTCCAGGAAAAATACAGGAAAAATCAGCGTACAGAAAGCTTCGCGAAGAACCAAAGATGGGCTAGCGGGGACCCAGGTGAGGCCCAGGCGGCCACCTGGCGCGGCCCCACCCCTGGCCGCGCCAGGGGGGCGCCTGGGGCCCCTGCTCTGCCTCTAGCTGCCCCCCTTCGCCTATATATCCCTCTCATCCCGAAACCCTCGAGGACAGAAACCCTTTTTCGCGATCTCGCCTCTGTTCCGCCGTCGCAGCGCTTCCAAGATCGGGAGCATCAGGAGAACTCTTCCCGGCACCCTGCCGGAGGGGAGAACCACCACCGGGAGCTTCTCCACCACCATGGACGCTTCCCGGATGAGTCGTGAGTAGTCCACCTTGGACCATGGGTCCATGATCAGTAGCTATGTGATGTTCTCCTCCCCTCTTTGCTCTTCATGGTTTAGACCTCGTGAGCTGCCCTACATGATCGAGGCACATATGTAATCTTCCTGCTGTTGCTTTGCTGAGTTTGCTGGGATCTGATGGATTATGAGACTATGTTCAGATTGTGTTTGAGTAATATATATGATTCACCTCTTTTATATCTTTGTTCTTGAGTAATTCTTGCATGTTCTCCGTTGCTGTTTATTGCTTTGGCCAAGTAGTAGGTAGTAACTCCAAGAGGGAGCGTTTTGCTTGATTGTGGGTTCATGCCCCCTGATGACTAGCTTAAGTGACAGAAACATGAGTCTAGGGGATGTGTTGTTGCCACAAGGGAGAAAACAACGGTGCTTGTACTTGCGGGTGCAAGGATTGTTTACTTTACGCAAAGTTCTTTTAATGCAGTTGTCTGTTGCTTTGAGTTTACACTTTGGGTGGGATTCACAACTTAATACCAGCGAGATGTTCTGGATAGATATCTCAATGTGGATGATTAGTAGTAGATGCAGATGGATTTCGGTCTACTTGCCTTGGCATACCGCCCATGCTTTTGAGCCTCTACCTTTCTTTGCAGCATTGCTAGCATTGGTTTGCGCACATAATCTGTCGGGGGAAACTGTCCACCACGAGCACCTATGGGACCGGAGCCCCTTGTCGTTGCGGTGAGGGAGCGGAGGGAGCACAAAGAGCAGATCGTAGTGCACACGCGGGCAGTTTACCCAGGTTCGGGCCGCGATGAACGCGTAAAACCCTACTCCTGCTTAGATTGTATTGGATGTGGGAGCTCGAGAGCTTGAAGAACTAGCTACACCGAGCGAATGAGCGATCTACGTTCCGAACCCCTTCTACGTTGTGCATGGGCCTCCTTTTATAGCTCAAGGGGTCACCGACAGGTGTCAACGTAGGAGAAAGGGTAAAAATGTAATAGTGGTGGTAGTTGTAACAGTGCGGGAATAGTGGAGCAACAGTGGATGAACAGTGGTCACCACCTACTTTGACAGTGGGGGACAAGAGCATTTAATGCCCGTCGCCGTCGACCCCAAAAGCGCCCGCCCTTGCGTCTCCGTTTGCCACGGCGATGGCTTTATCACCGTGGAGTGCCACCGTGTCCCCCAGGCTTCACAGCCATCCGCCACGCGACCCTGGAGTGGCCCCAGGGCGACGCGTGGTTCGATGAGCTGGAGCGCGGGCACACAGCGTAACTCTCCCCGGCAAGCACCTTGCCGGGGCCTTGACCTTGCCGGGCCCGGAAGCTTGTCGGGCTCTGAAGCTTGTCGCTCCCCGGGCCCTGCCGGGGCGCATGCTGCGCCGAGGCATGTCTTCTGAAATGTGATCTTCTAGTCTTCCTGGCAAGCTCCACTTGCCAGGGTCTCGTGCTAGTGAGGTAATCTTGAGCCTGGGACGGCCTTCCCGGCAAGCTCCACTTGCCGGGGCCTCGATCTTCTGTCTTGTATACTTTGTTTTTGAATGGTTTTATATGGAGCAGAAAGGTCTCCGGCGAGCATGTGGTAGGCCCTGCCGCGGGAAGCTGCTACTGCCCGTGCACAAGTTGGGGTACTAAGGTACCCCTACCTTAGTACACCGACATAATCCTGTCAATTGCCCAGCTGTAATTTGTTTACCTCGCTTTGCTGTTTTATCGTCTTTTGGGAGAGAGACATCACTAGTGAACATCATGGGACCCCGGTCCATATTACCACCGCTGATCACACCTTCTATTTACTCCTATTTTTATTTCCTAGTTGCAGTCATAGCTATCATTATTATCTCTTGTGTTTGATCCTTTGTAAACAACAAGGCCGGAGGGATTGACAACCTCTCTGTACTCGTTGGGAGCAAAGTTATTTGTATCTGTGTGCAGGTCCCGTCAACCGCTAAGTTTCTGGCGTCGTTGACACCTACTTGTCGACCCTCGGAGTCTCACGGGATTCGATCCTTGGTATCTTTGCCAAGGGAAATTTGCCGCTACGCTACATCTCAACCTTCCACTTGGGGTAACCAACGAGGGGCGAGAAGCCATTAGAACGCGACCATGTTCTTCAGCGAATCCAATCCGCCGAAATTCAAACAAGTTGACTCCAAAGTGGGAATGCCCGTATCGGGTAATAGGAGTCACCAGGCCCGGCGCAGTCCTCCTGGAGACCTACGATGGCTTTCCAGTGAGCAATTCCTTTAATATCGAACTTCTTCACACATTTTAGCCCTAAGGCGCGGTTGCCGGGAGCTCCGGCATCCCCCTTTTGTACTAGCCATGACAGCAAGGCATGTAACCCTATGTACAAAGCCAGGCACAGACTGTCGGGGTATTCTCACGGGGGTTGTGTAAGACGACATATGCCACAAGGTGGCTTCATGTGAGGGCAAAACTGTAGCTGGAATATCCGAGGACAGGTATGCGAATAACACGCGGTAGTTTACCCAGGTTCGGGGCTCTCCGGAGAGATAACACCCCTACTCCTGCATGTCTGAGTATATGTCGTATATCTGATACAGAGTGCTCCTGGAGCTGTATTGGGCTGCAGATAGTGGCCACTAGCTAGCTAGTGTGTAGCATAGTGGCCAAATGTGTGTGGCCAAGCATGCGTGAGAGCATATCTCCATGCGTGAGCATGTGTGCTCCCGTGAGTGTGTGAGTCTCCATGCGTGAGAGAGTGTGGCAGTGGATGGATGGATGTGTGACTTATATAGTGTAGCTAGCTTAGTATGTAAGCTATATGGTGGCATGGGCAAGGCATGATGGATGTCAAGCTTGTCCCCTGGGTCAATTCATAAATAGTGCCCAGGGACAAGTGACACTATACATGATGGCTGGGGTGACATGTGAATAGTGCTCGGGTACGGCCATCTTGTCTACAGTATGGCCGTCTCGTCGGGGTATTGTCGATGCAGCGGTCGTGGTCGGTGCAGTCGACAGCCGGCAGCCGGCCGGGCAGTCGGCCGGGTGGAGCAGTCGGACAGAGAGCCGGCGGACTGAGCGGGCGGGCGCCCCGTGCGACTGCCGTCGGTAGCCAGGCTGCCGTCTGGAAAGCCGGCCCGGGCAGCCGGACAGGGGGCCGTCTGGGGCGGCCCGAGCTGTCAGAATGAGGGGCTTTGCTAGCCCCTATGTCTGGGTATATCATCCTGCCGTCTTTGGGGTACCCGGGGTCAATATCTCCGACAGTAGTCCCCGAGCCTCTGGGCAACTTTGGAAAAGTTGGGCGGAGGTTCTATAGCGTTTGTCGATGCAGAAGATGCTTGTTGACGGCCGACTGCAGGTTGTAGCCTCCGCGGCTTGCTTCCGGCGGGGGCGCGCTAGCGCACCCGCTGGGTGTAGCCTCCGAGCCTCCGGGAAACTTGTAAAAGTTGGGCAGAGGCCTTTCGCGGTTGTTGGTGTAGACTGGTGTCGTCGGGCACGGGCGCGGAGTCCGCCGACTGGTGTCATCGTGTGCGGACGCGGGGTCCGCCGACTGGTGTCGTCGAGAACGGAATCGGAGTCCATCCGCCCACTGCTGTTGCCGGACGCGGACGCGGGGTCCGCTGACTGGTGTCGTCGGGCGCGAACGCGGGGCCCGCCGACTGATGCTGTCGTGCGCGGACGCGGTGTCCACCGACTGTTGCTATTGATGATAGCCGGCTGCGGGCTACAGCCAGCGCGGCTTGCTTCCAGTGGGGGTGCGCCAGCGCACCCACTGGTTGTAGCCTCCCAGCCTCCGAGCGAGGGGGTGGGTTCCCCATGGAAATGATCATGCAAAAGACAAAGTTAGTCCATGCAAATATATCAAATGTTTGGTTTTTGCATTGCAACTTTTATGCGGAGGGTGCCGACTCGGTTTCGTCCGAGCCAACTTCAATCTTTTTCATGTCTCCTCCGTTCTTTGGCTTCTGCTCTCGCTAGCCGGACAGACCCTCTGCGGTCTGTGGCTGAGAGTAGGCCACGGAGTGGAGTGTACAATACTCAGGCTCTGGGAGCGGATTGAACCGAGCAGATACTCATAAAGCAAACGGCCGGGTCGCCCGAACCATTTTCTCCCGGACGTTTTTCACGTGGGTGGCCTCCAGGCATCTACTATTGCTAGGCGGACAGTCGCTCTGCGGTCTGTGGCTAAGAGTAGGCCTTTGGTACCATGCACGCTACTAAGCCGTCTGCGGGAACGAACGTCTCAGGCCAATCGACCTGTCCCCGGGCCAACTCTGGCTGGCCCCGGGGAGAACAGTAGTGCAACTGTAATAAAATGCGGAGATGGTTATCCGTGCTTGCGTGATGCAAAAATATGCGAGTGAGGAGCTCACGTTGATTTTCGCGTAGGCGAGGCGGAGGTTGCTGAAGACAGCCGGCGTGGCTCAGCACTGGCGGAGCGCGCCGGTTCACTTGCTGGGTGAAGTCTTTGAGCCTCCGGGTGCTCGAAGGGGGCCCGGCCGGTCAGGTCCAACCAGACAGGCGGCAAGCGGGACGCGGCCGAGCTGGCTTGGCACAGCCGGCGATGCCTCGAGGCGGCCGGGTCGGCTAGGCACAACTGACCGGGCGCTGAGACGGGCAGGCGGGGCCGCCGGTGGATTGGTACCGCGGGCGGACGAAGGCGTCTCTTATTTTCTTCTTTTTCTTCTCCGGCCGGCCGCTGGCAGACGAACGAACATTTTCCCTTTTTTTTCGTCCGCCTGCTGCTGGCAACCGGACGGACACTTTTCTTATTTTCTCGTCTGCCGGCTGCCGGCTGCCGGACGGACATTTTTCCTTTCTTCCTCGCACAGCCGGCTGTTAACAGCCGACATGCAGACTCCTTTTCTTTCCTTTGAGCAGCCAGCAGCAACAAGCAACCGAGCAGCCGACCCGCCTCTCACTTTCTTCTATTTTTCTTTCTTTTCTTTATCTTCTTAGCACCCAGCTGTGGAGCACTCGGCCACTTCTATTCCAGACGACTTGATGGGAGCAGCCGGCCCGCGACCCCCTTTTATTTTTTATTTTTTGGCAGCAGCCGGCCACGATCTTTTTCTCCCGGTTGAATCGCCCGAGCAGCCGGCCCTTTTATTTTTCTTCTTCAGCCGGCCAGGCACTTCACGTGGGGCAGCCCACATCTCACTTCTTTCCTTAGCCGGACCGACGTCCCTATATCCAGGCGGCCCCGCATCTTCTGACAGTGAGCACCTGCTGAAGCAGGCGGCCGCAGCGGCGGGGGCTCGGCCGCGTCCGCGGACTGGAGCTGGCGTGGAACAGGGCAGCAGCCGGCATGCAGGGGCTCAGCCGCGGCGGCGCTGAGCACCCGGCCGCGGGCGGATGTGACGCCAGCCGGTGCGAGGGTGGGCGGGGCAGGCGGCCCGAGCGCAGTCGGACGCGGTGAGCCAGAGGCGGCGAGCCCGCGTGGAGGCGCGAGTAGCAGACGTGCGATGAGGGCGCTGCAGCAAGTCGGATACCCAGGCGCGCGGGACCCGACGAACATCGGGCGGCGGGACGGCGCGGAGGAGCGGGCTCCCGGAGCGGCGAACGGGAGAGGCGGAGTGCAGGCGCCGGGGCGCAGCCGACGCGGTCGGAGGCGGCCGGGCGCGGCGAGCCGGCCACAGACGGAGGAGCGGCGATGGCCGCGCGATGTGTCCGGGTGCTGGGGCGCTGTGCGGGCGGAGGCGGCCGAGCCCGACGCCGGACAGGCGGTCGGCGAGCCGGCGCTGGTGCGCGCGGACGGGGCCTGCTCGCGGCCATCTGGGGTCGGAGGATCCAGCTCGGGAACCTGGCAAGCTGTCGGCGACGAGGGACCGCGGCGGACGACCACGAGGAGGCAGACGAGCCGGCTTGGGCACCGGAGCAAGCCGGAGCTATGCGCGCGGAACAGGCCGTGGGCAGTAGCACGGCCGCAGCCAGCGAAGCAGCACATGAAGGAAGGAAAGCCGGGAGCAGTAAGGGCGAGCCACGCGCACATGCAGACGGAGGCCCAGCAACGTGCGAGCAGGACCCGCCGGCATGGGCATGTGCATGCGGTGACTGTTTTCGTCCTGCCATGGACGAGTTTGCATGGGCAGTGTTTAGCTAGCGTACGACCAGTTTATGGGCGGTGTGTTCAAACCACTGTATGATATGGAAGCATTGTAGTGTGGTATGGTTTCATGGCCATTGGTTAGCAACAGTGGATGGGTTGCGTACTGGGCATGTCTGACATGCATCCGACCAATGTACTGGTAGTGTGTTGAGCGGGGGAGCGACACGCAGCCCGGATGAATGCAGCCGACCAAAGTAAGGCGGCGCGGCGCGCGCGGACGAACGGCCGGCGTCGCAACCGTGGTGACGAAGACGGCGATGCCGACGGCGAGGACGCGTCGCCCCTCGCGGCCGCTCCGGGGGCATGTCGATGTCGAGCCCCCGACCGCTATCACAGAGACGGCGCGACGCCGCGGCGGTGAAGACAAAGATGACGAGGCCGACGACGACAACGCGCCGCTTCACGCAGCCACTCCGGGGGCGAGTTGATGTCAAGCCCTCGAGTGCGGCCAGAGAGATGGCGGCGGCGTCGCGGCGGAGATGACGAAGATGGTCCCGCCCGGACTGCGATTCCAACAGCAGCTGGCCCCACGGTGGGCGCCAAATGTCGGGGTTTTCTCACGGGGGGTGTAAGACGACATATGCCACAAGGTGGCTTCATGTGAGGGCAAGACTGCAGCTGGAATATCCGAGGACGGGTATGCGAGTTGCACGCGGTAGTTTACCCATGTTCGGGGCTCTCCTGAGAGATAACACCCCTACTCCTGCATGTCTGAGTATATGTGGTATATCTGATATAGAGTGCTCTTGGAGCTGTATTGGACTGCTGATAGTGGCCACTAGCTAGCTAGCTATTGTGTGGCATAGTGGCCGAATGTGTGTGGCCAAGCATGCGAGAGAGCATGTCTCCATGCGTGAGCATGTGTGCTCCCGTGAGTGTGTGAGTCTCCATGCATGAGAGAATGTGGCAGTGGATGGATGGATGTGTGCCTTATATAGTGTAGCTAGCTTAGTATGTAAGCTATATGGTGGCATGGGCAAGGCATGGTGGATGTCAAGCTTGTCCCCTGGGTCACTTCATAAATAGTGCCCAGGGACAAGTGACACTATACATGATGGCTGGGGTGACATGTGAATAGTGCTCAGGTACAGCCGTCTTGTCCGCAGTATGGCTGTCTCGTCGGGGTATTGTAAGTGCAGTGGTCGTGGTCGGCAAGGTCGAAAGCCGGCAGCCGGCCGGGCAGTCGGCCAAGTGGAGCAGTCGGACTGAGAGCCGGCGGACTGAGCGGGCGGGCGCCCTGTCCGACAGCCGTCGGTAGCCAGGTTGCCGTCTGGAAAGCCAGCCCGGGCAGCCGGACAGGGGGCCGTCTGGGGCGGCCCGAGCAGTCGGACTGAGGGGCTTTGCTAGCGACTATGTCTGGGTATATCGTCCTGCCGTCTTTGGGGTACCCGGGGTCAATATCTCCGACAGTAGTCCCCGAGCCTCTGGGCAACTTTGGAAAAGTTGGGCGGAGGTTCTTTAGTGTTTGTCGATGCAGAAGATGCTTGGTGACGGCCGACTGCAGGTTGCAGCCTCCGCGGCTTGCTTCCGGCAGGGGGCGCGCTAGCGCACCCGCTGGGTGTAGCCTCCGAGCCTCCGGGCAACTTGTAAAAGTTGGGCGGAGGCCTTTCGCGGTTGTTGGTGTAGACTGGTGTCGTCAGTCACGGAAGCGGAGTCCGCCGACTGGTGTCGTCGTGCGCGGACGTGGGGTCCGCCGACTGGTGTCGTCGGGCACGGACGTGGAGTCCGCCCTCCGACTAATGATGCCGGGTACGGACGCGGGGCCCGCTGACTGGTGTCGTCGGGCGCGGACATGGGGCCCGCCGACTGATGCTGTCGTGCGCGGACGCGGGGTCCGCCGACTGTTGTTGTTGTTGTTGATAGCCGGCTGCGGGCTACAGCCAGCGCAGCTTGCTTCTAGTGGGGGCTTACCAGCGCACCCACTGGTTGTAGCCTCCGAGCCTCCGAGCGAGGGGGTGGGTTCCCCAATGAAATGATCATGCAAAAGACAAAGTTAGTCCATGCAAATATATCAAATGTTTGCTTTTAGTATTGTAACTTTTATGCGGAGGGTGCCGACTCGGTTTCGTCCGAGCCCCCTTCAATCGTTTTCTTGTCTCCTCCGCTCTGTGGCTTCTGCTCTCGCTAGCAGGATAGCCGCTCTGCGGTCTATGGCTGAGAGTAGGCCGCGGAGTGGAGTGTACAATACTCAGACTCTGGGAGCGGATTTAATTGAGCATATACTCATAAAGCAAACGGCCGGGTCGCCCGAACCATTTTCTCCCGGACGTTTTTCACGTGGGTGGCCTCCAGCATCTACTCTTGCTAGCCGGACAGCCGCTCTGCAGTCTGTGGCTAAGAGTAGGCCTTCGGTACCATGCACACTACTAAGACGTCTGCAGGAACGAACGTCTCAGGCTAATCGACCAGTCCCTGGGACTACTCTAGCTGGCGCCGGGGCGAACAATAGTGCAATTGTAATAAAATGCGGAGATAGCCCCCCGAGCATCGATTGGGGTTATCCTCGCTCGCTTGATGCAAAAATATGCTAGTCAGGTGCTCAAGTTGATTTTCGCGTAGGCGAGGCGGAGGTTACCGAAAACAGCCGGCGCGGCTCAGCACTGGCGGAGAGCGCCGGTGCACCCATGGGTGAAGTCTTCGAGCCTCCGAGTGCTCGAAGGGGGCCCTGGCCGGTCATGTCTGACCGTACAGGCGGCGAGCGGGACGCGGCTGAGCTGGCTTGCCACAGCCGACGATGCCTCGAGGCGGCCGGGTCGGCTAGGCACAACCGACCGGGCGCTGACGCGGCCGAGCTGGCTTGGCACATCGGCGATGCCTCGAGGCGGCCGGGTCGGCTAGGCACAACTGACCGGGCGCTGACACGGGCAGGCGGGGCCGCCGGTGGATTGGTACCGCGGGCGGACGAAGGCGTCTCTTATTTTCTTCTTTTTCTTCTCCGGCCGGCCGCTGGCAGACGAACGAACATTTTCCCTTTTTTTTCGTCCGCCTGCTGCTGGCAACCGGACGGACACTTTTCTTATTTTCTCGTCTGCCGGCTGCCGGCTGCCGGACGGACATTTTTCCTTTCTTCCTCGCACAGCCGGCTGTTAACAGCCGACATGCAGACTCCTTTTCTTTCCTTTGAGCAGCCAGCAGCAACAAGCAACCGAGCAGCCGACCCGCCTCTCACTTTCTTCTATTTTTCTTTCTTTTCTTTATCTTCTTAGCACCCAGCTGTGGAGCACTCGGCCACTTCTATTCCAGACGACTTGATGGGAGCAGCCGGCCCGTGACCCCCTTTTATTTTTTATTTTTTGGCAGCAGCCGGCCACGATCTTTTTCTCCCGGTTGAATCGCCCGAGCAGCCGGCCCTTTTATTTTTCTTCTTCAGCCGGCCAGGCACTTCACGTGGGGCAGCCCACATCTCACTTCTTTCCTCAGCCGGACCGACGTCCCTATATCCAGGCGGCCCCGCATCTTCTGATAGTGAGCACCCGCTGAAGCAGGCGGCCGCAGCGGCAGGGGCTCGGCCGCGTCCGCGGACTGGAGCTGGCGTGGAACAGGGCAGCAGCCGGCATGCAGGGGCTCAGCCGCGGCGGCGCTGAGCACCCGGCCGCGGGCGGATGTGACGCCAGCCGGTGCGAGGGTGGGCGGGGCAGGCGGCCCGAGCGCAGTCGGACGCGGTGAGCCAGAGGCGGCGAGCCCGCGTGGAGGCGCGAGTAGCAGACGTGCGATGAGGGCGCTGCAGCAAGTCGGATACCCAGGCGCGCGGGACCCGACGAACATCGGGCGGCGGGACGGCGCGGAGGAGCGGGCTCCCGGAGCGGCGAACGGGAGAGGCGGAGTGCAGGTGCCGGGGCGCAGCCGACGCGGTCGGAGGTGGCCGGGCGCGGCGAGCCGGCCGCAGACGGAGGAGCGGCGATGGCCGCGCGATGTGTCCGGGTGCTGGGGCGCTGTGCGGGCGGAGAAGGCCGAGCCCGACGCCGGACGGGCGGTCGGCGAGCCGGCGCTGGTGCGCGCGGACGGGGCCTGCTCGCGGCCATCAGGGGTCGGAGGATCCAGCTCGGGAACCTGGCAAGCTGTCGGCGACGAGGGACCGCGGCGGACGACCACGAGGAGGCAGACGAGCCGGCTTGGGCACCGGAGCAAGCCGGAGCTATGCGCGCGGAACAGGCCGTGGGCAGTAGCACGGCCGCAGCCAGCGAAGCAGCACATGAAGGAAGGAAAGCCGGGAGCTGTAAGGGCGAGCCACGCGCACATGCAGACGGAGGCCCAGCAACGTGCGAGCAGGACCCGCCGGCATGGGCATGTGCATGCGGTGACTGTTTTCGTCCTGACATGGACGAGTTTGCATGGGCAGTGTTTAGCTAGCGTACGACCAGTTTATGGGCGGTGTGTTCAAACCACTGTATGATATGGAAGCATTGTAGTGTGGTATGGTTTCATGGCCATTGGTTAGCAACAGTGGATGGGTTGCGTACTGGGCATGTCTGACATGCATCCGACCAATGTACTGGTAGTGTGTTGAGCGGGGGAGCGACACGCAGCCCGGATGAATGCAGCCGACCAAAGTAAGGCGGCGCGGCGCGCGCGGACGAACGGCCGGCGTCGCAACCGTGGTGACGAAGACGGCGATGCCGACGGCGAGGACGCGTCGCCCCTCGCGGCCGCTCCGGGGGCATGTCGATGTCGAGCCCCCGACCGCTATCACAGAGACGGCGCGACGCCGCGGCGGTGAAGACAAAGATGACGAGGCCGACGACGACAACGCGCCGCTTCACGCAGCCACTCCGGGGGCGAGTTGATGTCAAGCCCTCGAGTGCGGCCAGAGAGATGGCGGCGGCGTCGCGGCGGAGATGACGAAGATGGTCCCGCCCGGACTGCGATTCCAACAGCAGCTGGCCCCATGGTGGGCGCCAAATGTCGGGGTTTTCTCACGGGGGGTGTAAGACGACATATGCCACAAGGTGGCTTCATGTGAGGGCAAGACTGCAGCTGGAATATCCGAGGACGGGTATGCGAGTTGCACGCGGTAGTTTACCCATGTTCGGGGCTCTCCTGAGAGATAACACCCCTACTCCTGCATGTCTGAGTATATGTGGTATATCTGATATAGAGTGCTCTTGGAGCTGTATTGGACTGCTGATAGTGGCCACTAGCTAGCTAGCTAGTGTGTGGCATAGTGGCCGAATGTGTGTGGCCAAGCATGCGAGAGAGCATGTCTCCATGCGTGAGCATGTGTGCTCCCGTGAGTGTGTGAGTCTCCATGCATGAGAGAATGTGGCAGTGGATGGATGGATGTGTGCCTTATATAGTGTAGCTAGCTTAGTATGTAAGCTATATGGTGGCATGGGCAAGGCATGGTGGATGTCAAGCTTGTCCCCTGGGTCACTTCATAAATAGTGCCCAGGGACAAGTGACACTATACATGATGGCTGGGGTGACATGTGAATAGTGCTCAGGTACAGCCGTCTTGTCCGCAGTATGGCTGTCTCGTCGGGGTATTGTAAGTGCAGTGGTCGTGGTCGGCAAGGTCGACAGCCGGCAGCCGGCCGGGCAGTCGGCCAAGTGGAGCAGTCGGACTGAGAGCCGGCGGACTGAGCGGGCGGGCGCCCTGTCCGACTGCCGTCGGTAGCCAGGTTGCCGTCTGGAAAGCCAGCCCGGGCAGCCGGACAGGGGGCCGTCTGGGGCGGCCCGAGCAGTCGGACTGAGGGGCTTTGCTAGCCACTATGTCTGGGTATATCGTCCTGCCGTCTTTGGGGTACCCGGGGTCAATATCTCCGACAGTAGTCCCCGAGCCTCTGGGCAACTTTGGAAAAGTTGGGCGGAGGTTCTTTAGTGTTTGTCGATGCAGAAGATGCTTGGTGACGGCCGACTGCAGGTTGCAGCCTCCGCGGCTTGCTTCCGGCAGGGGGCGCGCTAGCGCACCCGCTGGGTGTAGCCTCCGAGCCTCCGGGCAACTTGTAAAAGTTGGGCGGAGGCCTTTCGCGGTTGTTGGTGTAGACTGGTGTCGTCAGTCACGGAAGCGGAGTCCGCCGACTGGTGTCGTCGTGCGCGGACGTGGGGTCCGCCGACTGGTGTCGTCGGGCACGGACGTGGAGTCCGCCCTCCGACTAATGATGCCGGGTACGGACGCGGGGCCCGCTGACTGGTGTCGTCGGGCGCGGACATGGGGCCCGCCGACTGATGCTGTCGTGCGCGGACGCGGGGTCCGCCGACTGTTGTTGTTGTTGTTGATAGCCGGCTGCGGGCTACAGCCAGCGCAGCTTGCTTCTAGTGGGGGCTTACCAGCGCACCCACTGGTTGTAGCCTCCGAGCCTCCGAGCGAGGGGGTGGGTTCCCCAATGAAATGATCATGCAAAAGACAAAGTTAGTCCATGCAAATATATCAAATGTTTGCTTTTAGTATTGTAACTTTTATGCGGAGGGTGCCGACTCGGTTTCGTCCGAGCCCCCTTCAATCGTTTTCTTGTCTCCTCCGCTCTGTGGCTTCTGCTCTCGCTAGCAGGATAGCCGCTCTGCGGTCTATGGCTGAGAGTAGGCCGCGGAGTGGAGTGTACAATACTCAGACTCTGGGAGCGGATTTAATTGAGCATATACTCATAAAGCAAACGGCCGGGTCGCCCGAACCATTTTCTCCCGGACGTTTTTCACGTGGGTGGCCTCCAGCATCTACTCTTGCTAGCCGGACAGCCGCTCTGCAGTCTGTGGCTAAGAGTAGGCCTTCGGTACCATGCACACTACTAAGACGTCTGCAGGAACGAACGTCTCAGGCTAATCGACCAGTCCCTGGGACTACTCTAGCTGGCGCCGGGGCGAACAATAGTGCAATTGTAATAAAATGCGGAGATAGCCCCCCGAGCATCGATTGGGGTTATCCTCGCTCGCTTGATGCAAAAATATGCTAGTCAGGTGCTCAAGTTGATTTTCGCGTAGGCGAGGCGGAGGTTACCGAAGACAGCCGGCGCGGCTCAGCACTGGCGGAGAGCGCCGGTGCACCCATGGGTGAAGTCTTCGAGCCTCCGAGTGCTCGAAGGGGGCCCTGGCCGGTCATGTCTGACCGTACAGGCGGCGAGCGGGACGCGGCTGAGCTGGCTTGCCACAGCCGGCGATGCCTCGAGGCGGCCGGGTCGGCTAGGCACAACCGACCGGGCGCTGACGCGGGCAGGCAGGTCCGCCAGCGGAGTGGTACCGCGGGCAGACGAAGGCGTCTCTTATTTTCTTTTTTTTCTTCTCCGGCCGGCTGCTGGCAGCCGAACGAACATTTTCCCTTTTTTTTTGTCCGTCGGCTGCTGGCAACCGGACGGACCCTTTTCTTATTTTCTTGTCCGCCGGCTGCCGGGAGCCGGACGGACATTTTTCCTTTCTTCCTTGGAAAGCCGGCTGTTAACAGCCAACACGCGGACTCCTTTTCTTTGCTTTGAGCAGCCAGCAACAACAAGCAACTGAGCAGCCGACCCGCCTCTCACTTTCTTCAACTTTTCTTTCTTTTCTTTATCTTCTTAGCACCCGGCTGTGGGGCACTCGGCCACTTCTATTCCAGACGACTTGATATGAGCAGCCGGCCCGCGACCCCCTTTTATTTTTTATTTTTTGGCAGCAGCCAGCCACGATCTTATTCTGCCGGATGAATCGCCCGAGTAGCCGGCCCTTTTTTTCTTCTTCAGCCGTACAGGCACTTCGCCTGGGGCAGCCGTCATCTCACTTCTTTCCTCAGCCGGACCGACGTCCCTATATCCAGCCGGCCCCACATCTTCTGAAAATGAGCACCCGCTGAAGCAGGTGGCCGTAGCGGCGGGGGCTCGGCCGCGTCCGCGGACCGGAGCCGGCGCAGAACAGGGCGGCAGCCGGCAGGCGGGGGCTTAGCCAGGGCGGTGCCGAGCACCCGGCCGCAGGCGGATGTGACGCCGGCCGGTGCGAGGGAGGGCGGGGCAGGCGGCCAGAGCGCAGTCGGACGCGGTGAGCTAGAGGGCGGTGAGCCCACGTGGGGGCGAGAGAAGAGGACGGGCGATGAGGGCGCTACAGCAAGTTGGAGACCCAGGCGCGCGGGACCCGGTGAACATCGGGCGGTGGGACGGCGCGGTGGAGCGGGCTCCCGGAGCGGCGAACGGGAGAGGCGGAGTGCGGGCACCGGGTCGCAGCCGACGCGAAGAGCAGCCGGCGCGGTCGTAGGCGGCCGGGCGAGGCGAGCCGGCCGCAGACGGAGGATGGGGCGCAGCGCGGGCGGAGACGGCTGAGCCCGTCGCCGGACAGGCGGTCGGTGAGCCGCAGCGGGCGCGCGCGGACGGGGCTTGCTCGCGGCCATCAGGGGTCGGAGGACCCGACTCGGGAACCTGGCAAGCTGTCGGCGACGAGGGACCGTGGCAGACGACCACGGGGAGGCAGACGAGCTCAGGACAAACTGGTCGTACGTTGTATTATATGGGCGGTGTGTTCAAACCACTGTATGATATGGAAGCATTGTAGTGTGGTATGGTTTCATGGCCAGTGGTTAGCAACAGTGGATGGGTTGCGTACTGGGCATGTCTGACATGCATCCGACCAATGTACTGGTAGTGTGTTGAGCGGGGGAGCGACACGCAGCGCGGATGAATACAGCCGACCGAAGCGAGGCGGCGCGGCGCGCGCGGACAAACGGCCGGCGTCGCAACCGTGGTGACGAAGACGGCGATGCCGACGGCGAGGACGCGTCGCCCCTCGCGGCCGCTCCGGGGGCATGTCGATGTCGATCCCCCGACCGCTATCAGAGAGACGGCGCGACGCCACGGCGGTGAAGACGAAGATGACGAGGCCGACGACGACGACGCGCCGCTCCGCGCAGCCTCTCCGGGGGCGAGTTGATGTCAAGCCCTCGAGTGCGGGCCTGAGAGACGGCGGCGGCATCGCAACGGAGATGATGAAGATTGTCCAGCCCGGACTGTGATTCCAACAGCAGCTGGCCCCATGGTGGGCGCCAAATGTCGGGGTATTCTCACGGGGGGGTGTGTAAGACGACATATGCCACAAGGTGGCTTCGTGTGAGGGCAAGACTGCAGCTAGAATATCCGAGGACGGGTATGCGAATAGCACGCGGTAGTTTACCCAGGTTCGGGGCTCTCCGAAGAGATAACACCCCTACTCCTGCATGTCTGAGTATATGTGGTATATCTGATACAGAGTGCTCCTGGAGCTGTATTGGACTGCGGATAGTGGCCACTTGCAAGCTAGCTAGTGTGTGGCATAGTGGCCGAATGTGTGTGGCCAAGCATGCGTGAGAGCATGTCTCCATGCGTGAGCATGTGTGCTCCCGTGAGTGTGTGAGTCTCCATGCGTGAGAGAGTGTGGCAGTGTGTGAGTCCCGTGTGGTGTAAGACCCTACTTCCTGCTTTGGTGGATTAGCCTCGGGAGGGCTGGAATATGAGCTAGTACAGTGGTTCATGAGCTCGAGAGGCGAGCTCAGGAGGGTCACGAAGCAAGTGTTCTTGCTCCTTGCGTGGTGGCAGAGTGTATCGATCGACCCCCCTTCACAGTGTGAATCCTAGCTACTTATATAGGTGGCCACGGTCTTCTTCCCCTGAAATGTTTAGGCGGGAAGGGATCGCACAACGGCCATTTTTTAGCGGGAACACAAGGACGTTCCTACCCTAACAAAAGCAGTCTTCGCCTGCAAAAGGACTAGGCAGTGACGCGCTGGTGGGCTCGAGGTTGTGGCCTCAAGGCCTTGTTGCGTGTCAGGAAGGAGCGTCTGCCGACCTCGTCTGGCCGCGCCTCGCGAGTACCTGCTGTGAGCGTAAGAGTGGTTGGCAGTCAGGCCGCGGATCAGACAGAACGTGCGTCCACGCCTCGGCCCCTACTCGCGAGGAGCGACAGGGCGGGGTCGCGGACGTAGCCCAGCTCGGCCGAGGAAGACGAAAAATGGACTGGCGAAGGAAACACGGCGGAAATCGCGAAACACAGACAAAAACTATCCTGAGCAGGTTGCGGGATCGGCTTGAAAAAGCAGATACAGAGGGGCCAAATGCGAATGGAAAAAAGGAGGGGCCACGTCTGGCCCCTGAGCAGGTCTTCGGTCTTCTCCACTGCGTGGAGCATAGGGCTACCACCGGCGGGTTTGGGCATAGCCATTGGAGGGCAGCGTCGACGAACAGCACGAAGCATGGTGCATCCACTCTGCGTGGGAGGGAGCCCCCGAGGTCCTAGGGCGACGCTCCGGAGACTCCGGGGCATGTACAACCCCACTCATAATTACGTGAGTGTGTCACGAGCGGAGATCTTCTGACGTGCCCTGCCCCGCACTAGTCCGCTCCCTCATGAACTCACCCGAAGGCGTCATTCATGAGGTGGGACACTGCGCATGATGGGGGGATAGGACCTAGGCCATAGGCCCCCTTGCCGAGCACCAGGTGCGCTGCTCACGCGATCTTTGAGCGCGCTTCGCCCCTGGGGGCTAACGTCGTCCAGAGACGCGGCATCCTGAAGTGGGAGGGGGACCCCGCCCTACCCACACGCCTAATGGCCCATGAACCCTTCCTGATCAGGGTCAGCCCCAGCGGGTACGGGATTTCGTGAGCAGGGAGACGGAGCCACGCGGTCTTGGGCCCTCCTAGTGCGCGTAGGACGGGCTGCCGTACCGCCTCCAGACGCACCCTCCGCAGCCCGGGGGATGGTACGCTGGGAGGCGCGGCGTCTTGAGGCTGAACGGAGGGGGAGAAGGCCCCTCCCCGCGCGCATCATACCCGCCGCCTGTGAACCCCTGGTGAAATCCAGGGCGAGCTCATGCGCGACGGGTCATGCGTGGGGAGACGAGGGCCTGACCCGGGCCTTCCCTTCCCTTTCTGTCTTGGCGCGACAACCCGAGTACTTCCCCGGCCTGCCGAGACTCGGGGCCAGAGATACCATTGGCCTGAGGCCTACGGCTAGTGCCGCGAGTGCCGGCCTACGTAGGCACCAGCGCGCATTTCATTCGCGCTCCATGGCCGTCGGCGATGATGACGAAGGGTTGAGGGCTAAGAGGCGGGGATCTGCCTCCCAACCTTCCGCTCCTGAGCCCCCCGATGCTGGCGCCTGATTGCACCTGGCATTCGGCGTAGTCCTGGGGTCGCCTCCTGATGGATCCTCGACGGGAGCGGTACCTGAGTACAAAGGGCTTCGAGGCAGAGGGGCGGCATCATACGCAGGGTTCAGCGGATCATAACCCATGTCGCCCTCATAGGTCGCCGCGGGTCTTGACCATACGGGCGACCGGGTGTGGCTGGGGCGGCACCCGGTCCCCGACGTCGTTGTGTGGAAGCAGAATGGCTCGGCTCCGGTGCTGGCGGCATCGAGGAGCTCGGGCACCCTGAGGAGTAGCGCATCGTGGCCACTATCGAGCAACCGGTACCTTAGCAGTTCCCTTGCCACCAGCAGTGCGGCCCTCATGTTCGTCATTTCGCGCCGGTCCCGTGAGCTTGCTGCTGCGTGCTCAGCGGCCCGCGCCGCCGCGCGACCTTGGTGTCGAGTGGGCAGTGGGTGTTGTCGGTCCCCCGGTGGTGGGTCGATGATGCTCATCGTGCTGTCGGCCCCGATCAAGGCCGGGTGGCGGCGAGTCCCGCGGCCGATGGGCGATGCCTAAGTGGCGCGGACGCCACAGGCTTCCGCACGCACCTGATGCGCCTCTGCCATCGTGGTCGCTGTTTGTTGAAGCTGGGCGACGCGGGGATGATGGACGAGAGCGGGACAAGGTCGCCGGAGAGGCGAGATCTTGACACGCCCCCTACCTGGCGCGCCAAATGTCGGATTTAGGGCTCCGCAAAACGTATGAAGTTCGAACGCAGGGGCGTGAACGAAGATCTCTCCCGCTCACGTCTACCTAGCGACTCGCCCTCATCGGGGAAGAGATTCAAACAAACAACATATAGAACATGCAAGAGTTTACCAAGGTTCGGGCCACCGTGTAGTGTAAGACCCTACTTCCTGCTTTGGTGGATAAGCCTCGGGAGGGCTGGAATATGAGCTAGTACAGTGGTTCCTGAGCTCGGGAGGCGAGCTCAGGAGGGTCAAGAGGCAAGTGTTCTTGCTCCTTGCGTGGTGGCAGAGTGTATCGATCGATCCCCCTTAATAGTGGGAATCCTAGCTACTTATATAGGTGGCCACGGTCCTCCTCCCTTGAAATGTTTAGGCGAGAAGGGATCCCACAACGGCCATTTTTGAGAGGGAACACAAGGACTTTCCTACCCTGACAAAAGCAGTCTTCGCCTACAAAAGGACCAGGCGGTGACGCGGTGGTGGGCTCGACAGTGACATCCTCCTTGTCGTCCTTGCGGTCTTCGATCTTGTTGCACCAATGGGGAAACCTTTGCCCCGCTCCTCAGGAACCCGCGGCTGCGCTATCCCCCTTGCACCGAAATGGTAACTACACCGCTGGAGAGCGCTGGCACCCGCTAACGCGGTGCGTCTTTGCTGACATCACCGCGTCCTCCTGAGGCAGGTTTGGCCTTGAATTCTCCACCCCTTCAGGGCTCCTTGCTAAGGACGCTCCTGAGGAGGTCTTGACGCCGTTCTCCTCGCGAGGCTTAGCCCCCTCGCGAGGGTCTTGGATAGCTGGTCGGCCAGCAAGGCCGTACCAGCCGTAGTAGGACCGCGTCGTGGCCCGCAGATAGGCAAGACGGGGTACCCTGGTTCCCAGGACGCCAACAAGGGTTATTTGCCTATGCGAGCCCTGACATGCTATGCTTGCTTCTAGGGCGGTTCAACCTCTCCAGGCTCGCGTGCCCGTTTAGGAAGGCTCCTCCTCTAGGGATATCTTGTCTATTTAGCTAGTCTTGGTTGACTTGATCTTCTCGACAAGCTCTCTGGTTCCTCATAGAGCTGATCCCTTCGTGTCTTGATCTGATCCTGGTGATGTAACATTGTCCTTGGACCTGTGCACAGTCTGGGGCAACTGACCCAGGGTGTGTTGCACCGATACCCCCAGCCATCCCTTCAAGCCCCGCTCCGACCTCTAGATCCGGCAGAAGCAGCTCCTGCGCCCCACACCCGTATGATAGACACTGATGCGCCGCTTCCCTAATGAACAGGAGGACTAGGTGCTCCACGCACCTAAGCAGGTGCTGCTTCTTTTCATTGCGAATCAACTGACCCTGAATTTAAATCCAAGCGTGCAACTGACCTCCAGCTAAGGTGAAATAGTAAATGGGAGGAAACCTTGTGCATTTAGTATCACAAAGAAGGTGCAGTAAGAAGCATTCTACTTGTTTCTTTCGTTGGATGAATATGATGTGTGAGCAGAGATGTAAGATTTGCACAAATAAGGGAAGATTAGTACCTCTTTCTGCTGGTACTATTGTGTCCTCCTTCTGTTTTTCCAATGATCTTCTTGTGGTTCGCTAGAAACAAGAAGTTGTGGAGGACGGTGGAGCGTTGGACTAACCCATGGCCAAGTTGTTAATTGTGGTGCGGTGGCCATCTGTCGGTGGCAGGGAACCACATCTGAGCCATCGAACGACGGCGTAGCGGGAACAACTCTGTTGTGGTGGACGGTTGCGACAGTGGAGCGACGTTGGTGAGGCATAGGACGGCATGGTAGAAGTTATTCTAGTACGACGCATGTCGGCTTCGGCGTCGTGGTGGCAGCTCCGCCTTAGCTTTAGGTACTAAGTCCTTCATGGTGTTGCGGTTGCAGTTGCGTTGGACGACGACGTCGGGGGACAGGCTCCGGAGTGATTGACGAGCGTGACGATGGGTTGGGCGCGATGGGATGGAGGATGATGCATGCTGGGGTTTCGTGGCTGGTGGAGAGGGCGTTTTGGCGGCCACAAAGTATGAATGGGGAAACAGAGGGAAGGTGGAACTAAGGGGGAACAATGTTTCGGTTTGGGATGCGCTTGCTTGAAATTTTGGGGAAGTTACAAACTTTGCCCCCGTCTATAAAATATAATACATATTACAAGTTGGGGGTAGGACTGTAATTTAGGTTTCCCAAATAGTGGGCGGGGTATATTTCGGGCAAGCGCATAGGTGTTTAGGCGCCCACGGTGTATGAAAGCTTATTGGTGGCGGTTGACTAGAGTGTTTGTGAAGTTACAAACCTACCCCAGTTTAGACCTTTGGATATCGGGCTGATAGGCTACACAGGTCAGAGTCAAGACAGAAATTTCCTACCACCAAACTTTAGTCTCGCGCGGTTTCGGGCGACCAGAGGCTTATTTGGCGCTTCGTTCAATATTTGGGAGCAGAAGCATTAACGTTTATCGTTCTCTTGAATTGAACTTTCAGGATTTGTCAAACTTACAAAATCTTGACTCTTGAAAATCCTAAAACTATGATTATTTTGGAATGGAGGAGGTAGCTTTGAATATACATTATACATGAGTATATATTAAAAAATATGCAGCTTGGCTCAATTCATGCATGGTTCGAGATATAATATCATTGGTTGCAAAAAAATAGTTAGACATGCATATGAATATATAGCATGTTCAAACGCACAACAAAGATTGATGCCCCCTTTTAGATCTAATTTGCAAATGCCATTATCTTGAATTCAAATAGATGAATGCACTTCCTTTGAATTAGAATCTTTGAAACACTACTAGGAAAAAGTGTATCAGTAACGCGGGTTTTAGGTGTATTAGTAATGCGGGTTTTAGGTTGGCCCATGCTACTGCTATACATGGGTAGCAGTAGCGAGCTTTGCAGAAACGCGCTGCTGATAATAGCTGCAGCGCTTTTAGTAAAGCCATGCTGCTGCTAATCTAACTAGTAGCAGTGTGCTTTCTATCCAATGCTACTAGTATAGTGTTTTTCATTTTTGGCATATTTATATGCTGTTATACAAAATTTGATACAGTACCAATTAAGAGTTGTTCTGTCAGTATGTCCATGATTAATTAATTTATCATTGTGACGAAGAAACATGGATTAGATTCATTTGGATGAATCAAAAGTTGAATTAGGACGACGATCCTACTAATTCAACTTTTGGTCACTTTTGATCCATCCACATGAATATAATCCGCGTTCTTTCCACCAACACTAGATAATAATAAAGCATCATCATAATCATGCATGATCAACATCATCATCATATTAGTATAAAAACTCTTGCATCATATCACCCGAAACACTAGCTAACAATCATCATAGTCATTACCACCAACACTATTTAAACATCATAGTCATAGTGTAGCTATCTAATCACCACCAAGACTTAGCTAATAATAATCATCATAGTCATTGCCACCAACACTAGGTATTTAATCATCATAGTGATAGTGTAGCATATCATCATCTTCAAGCTGATTCTAGCTAGCTAATCACTCATGCTGCTCTCTCTCAGGTAAAATAGCATAAAACATGTGTAGCACTCCTTCATCATATTGGAGAATGCAGATGAAACTGTCTCCTAATTGTGGGCTGGGCTTCTGATTGCTACCCCCTAGTACTTCTCTGCTGCGATCCTTCACAATTTTGCTCCAGTCTTTGATTATTAAGACTTGCTCGTTCCGAGAAACTATGAATGCACTCACGTGCAATACAAGAAATCTTGGCCATAAGCTAACCATTGTCAAGTGACCTTTAGTCCCGATCCAAAAAGGCACAAAATTCACCAGGAGACCCTATTGAAGAATGTTGTAGTAACATACTTAACAATGAAGTTTAGCTTAACAAAGAACATATGCAAAAGATGCACTGACGACAAATAGTAAAAATATTACCATGTTTCCTAAATAGATGTGACCGTAGTTCAATATGCACACTAGTGGTTGCACGTGTTGAGTACTAATATTTTCAAATCCAGGAAAATAACCTGTCTTGGCAGTATCAAGACACTACTGTACGATCCTGCTAACGCGACACTACGATCAGAGACACTTCAAGAAATTGTGTGCGATGCAATCATCGCAAACGGTGGTGCTTGAAAACCGTCAGAAATGTGGAAAACGTTTGCGAAGACGGATGCATCAAACATGGTTCAGATTTTAGTTGCGTGTGCGATGAAGGGCATACGGTTAAGTTCAATTAATTGTTTGCGATGAGGAGGAACAAAAGAAACGGGCAGCCAGATGAAGGCGTGTGTGATACACAGTATACAATTCACTTGGATGAACTGTTTGTGATTAGGCAACACAAAAGAAACAGGCAGCCAGATGAAGGTGTGTGCGATATACAGCATACGGTTCAGTCAGATGAACTGTTTGTAATTAGGCAACACAAAACAAACGGTCCGCCAGGTAAAGGTGTGTGCGATATACGGTATGCGGTTCAATCGGACTTGTCGTCAGTGTGTGACCTCTGTGGCAACCGTTCGCTCCCCACTAGCCTCTTCTTGTACCATGGCAACCGTCCACCGCCTCTTCGCCTTTCCCTCTCGATTTGGACTGATGTCACATGCTCTTCCTCCCACCATTTGTCTTCACCCTTCCTTCTTCCATTGTTCGGTAAGGAACAAGCGGAAACGAGCCCGTTATTCTTGGCCCTATCTGAAAGATGACGTGTAGGAGGAATTCATTGATCGGTGCGACCTCATCATCTGGGCTAGCATGGCAGGTTCGTACAAGACCATTCTCGACTCAACCAATAGGATCATTACAAAGAACCCAAGGGTTCAGGAGCGTTTTGATCTCCCCTATCTTCTTCGTCACCGTGCTCGCCGTCGCGAGGACGACGGAAGCCTTGCCTTGTGCAAATTAATGCCTCTTGATAATGATACGTGTGATGTTAAGATGCCATGCTTAAGGGTAAGGCATGGGCAGGTGCAAATGGAGATTGGGTTGTTTATATTGGGAACAATTGCGAGTGGGAACTTGTGAATGTGTGCACTCGTCACTGGATTCCAGTTCTACAAATCTCAGACTGCCATGAGGTTCAGCACACAGATAGTCTACGTACGTTCAAATACGATCATCATGACATTCGTCTATGGAAGATAGTAATTTCTCGAGTTCCCAACCGCTCTTGGGAATACAAGAACTATGATGTTGTTGCTGTCTTCGACTAGCTTGTTGCCGTCTCTGCTTCCACGGATAGATGGATATTGCTCAAAAATCAATTTCTGTACACGAATGAGTACTGTGATGCAATTCAGTACGAGCGTCTTCTGTTGGCTGCGACCACTCGTGGCTTTTTCCATGTGATCCTTATTGTTTCGGTAAGTTTGTCTTCCACCATAATTAGAATTTTTTTCATCCACATGCATGCTAGTTAGTATCACCGTACTAATTAACATTCTTGTGTTTCCAAGGTCATGTGAACATTCCACCACCTATACTTGAAAAAAATTATAACCAAGGGGGGAATGAAGATGGTGATGAGATGATCACGAGCAGGACCCATATACTCAGTGGCGCTTGGCAACTTATTCCGATGGATCACCTCTTCTTGTATGTATACAGGGCACTGCTGATGTTACTAATGAAGCAGGCGTTGTCTCCCATGGTCGCACTATCCAGACCTATTCCAACATCCGTGGCAGGGTATTCCGGATGGATACTAGTGTACTAGCGCCCACACCTAATTCTCCCTGGTTCAGTATTCCCGATGTCTTCACAGGCACGGGGCCTTGCTTCGCAGGCACAGGGCCTTGTCTTCATAGGGACGGGGCCTTTCTTTATGTGTAAAACTTCCGGAGGTGCTGGATATTCCACGCGTTCTGGACTAGGAAGCCGTCCCCCGTTTCCTGGCGCACTGCGCCATGCCTGGAGATGTGGGTGATCTTGAACGGGCCCTCCCACATGGGTGAAAGCTTGTGCCGCCCTTCCCTGGAGAGGACTCGCCTTAGGACGAGGTCGCCTACCTCGAGCGTCCTGGAGCGGATGTTGCGACAATGGTACCGCCGCAATGTCTGCTGGTACCTTGCTGCTCGGAGTGAAGCGTCCCGTCGGCGCTCCCCTCCTAGCACGAGGTCCGTCCCCCGCATGGCGTCCTGCTGCGTTTCGTCGAACGCTAGGACTCGCGCAGAGTGGTGCCTGACCTCGTGAGGGAGAACCGCTTCGGCTCCGTAGACGAAGAAGAACAGGGTCTTGCCGGTAGGCTTGGTGGCGGTGGTGCGGATTGACCACAACACGGACTGGAGCTCGTCGTGCCAACCCCTTCCGCAAGCTTCGATCATCTTCTTCAAGGTCCTGACCTTGAGGCCTCTTAAAACCTCTGCGTTGACATGCTCGGCCTGGCCGTTGCTCCTGGGGTGCCGAAGCATAGCAAATATGCGTTCCAAGGTTAGCACAATATGTCTGGAAAAGGTTTCTAGTGAACTGTGAGCCATTGTTGGTGATGATGCGGTGGGGGACCCCGAACCGGCTTACGAGACCCTTAATGAACTTGACTGTGTAGCCAGCCAGGATGGTTCGGACGGCTTCCACCTCCGTGCGTTTGGTGAACTTGTCGAGGGCGACGTAGAGGTAGCGGTAGCCCCCGGGCGCTCGAGGGAAGGGGCCCAAGAGGTCCAGCCCCCAGACCGCAAACGGCCAGGAGAGCGGGATGGTCTGGAGGACTTGAGCCGGTTGGTGGATCTGCTTGGCATGGAATTGGCAAGCCTCGCAGGATTTGCCTAGCTCGACAGCATCGTTGAGCGCCATGGGCCAGTACAAACTACCGCGGAATGCCTTGCCGACCAGGCTGCGCGACGATGAGTGATGCCCGCAGTCCCCAGCATGGATGTCAGCTAGCAGCTCGCCTCCCTTCTTCCTGGAGATGCATCGCAAAGAAAGATCATTTGGTCGTTTCCTGTAAAGCTCACCGTCTTGAATGCAGTATGCCGTAGCATGTCGGGCCATGCGTTCGGCATCCTCCTCCTTTCCTAGCGGTGCTCCTTGCTCCAGGTACGCCTTGAGCTCCTCGGTCCAGCATCCCTCTCGAGACTCGAGCGACAGGAGCAGGCGGGCTCCTGAGGTCGTGCTGCAGGCGGGGGCTC
Organism: Secale cereale; assembly: GCA_902687465.1. NCBI lineage: Eukaryota > Viridiplantae > Streptophyta > Magnoliopsida > Poales > Poaceae > Secale > Secale cereale. Next base: position 175,675,406 of record LR738709.1, on the reverse strand, counting down.
CCGAAGTCGGCGGTTGGGGAGCCGCTCCTCTTGTGGGGGTGATGCCGAAGGCTTGAGGAGCCGCTCCTCGAAGATGCCTAGCTCCTGGGGCAGGCACCTGGATGCTCTCTTGGCGATGTCGTCGGCTTCCTCTATAGGCTTAAGAACTGCTTCTCCATTTTGCGTACCTCTGCGAGGTACGCCTCCATATGCTTGTCCTTCGGCTCGTACACCTTGTTGGAGAAGTTGATAAGGAGCTCTGAATCGCCCCTAGTGATGAGGCACTTCACTCCCAGGGCCAACGCGGCCTTGAGCATAGCAATGAGGCCCTTGTACTCAGCGTTGTTGTTGGAGACCTTATCGCACGGCTGAAAGCAGAGTTGCACAACATAATAGAGTTTGTCTTGGGTGGGCGCGATGAGCACAGCTCCAGCCCCCACGCCCTGGGGCACGAACGCGCCGTCCAACTACATGACCCAGCCGTCCGGCGCTGTTTTGCGATAGTGGGGAGGCATGGGTAGGCCAGGTGGAGGTAGTTGGTTGGCTGGGAGTGCTTGGCGGGGTGAGGTGGCGCGACGTGGTTGGCGGCAGGGGTGCTGGGCGTGGCGCCAAGTGGTGGAGGTCGGTTCGCCGGCACGAAATGTGAGGAGGAGGGGGGTTGGCTGCGGCTGGAGCTAGGGGAAGGGTAGGGTTAGACTAGGGATGTCCAAAATTGGAAGGAGGGGTGGTTTATATAGGGTAGGTGGCTAGGGTTATGGAGTTTGGGGGTCTTTTTGCACCCTCCAATGACGATCGGGTGGCATCGGTCGGAAGAGGGTGTTAGAGGGTTCTAGTGGGCTGTGTAGTGGGGTGAGTGGGCCGAGAAGAGAGGGAGGTGGCAGCCCGACACTGGGTTTCCGGAGACCGAAGACGTCCGACGATTAGCCGGCAACGGTGTCCCTATACTTCAACGGTTTGGCTATCAAACGAACTCCGAATGCGACGAAATTTGACAGGCGGTCTACCTATGCTATAATAAGACTGCACGTCAACTTTCACCCCATTCCAAGAACATTTTCCTGCCACTTACAAAATAAATATTCGGAGGTGCCGCGGGCACGTTCGAATGTGTCTGGACTCCGAACGGACAACGGAGAGAACGGGTGTCCCGAACGAATGCAAGTTTTGAAAACATGCTGAAGAAATGCACATGACGACATGGAAAAGTGCAACATGCAAGAAAATGACATGGCAACGGCACGAATAATTAGAAGACACCCGGCGCCTCGGTCTCGGGGTGTCACCACACTCACCTACTAACAAGAGATCTCATCCCGAGATCTTAGGAACAAGATGGGAGAATAGTAGGAAATTAGTTCTTCTTGGAGAAAAGAGCGAAACAAAAGAATCTTAAGAGGTTTAGCCACTTGAAAGAAAGAACAAAACGGAGATGAACGAGATTGAGAATCTCCGTTAGAAAAGAGGAACAAGGAAGAGTACAAGAGCCTTGACGGTTGAAAGACAAGAAACAAGAGCTTAACGACCAAACAATATGAAACTGCACTGGTATAACAAGATAGCCAAGGAAAAAGAATGAAAGAATTTGGAGAGCACTCTGGTTGCACATGGAAGAAATAGAACATGAACTTCAGAAGGTAGAACGATACATGACGAGATGAACAAGACAATTGCCTTCGGAAGAATTGAAATAATGGAATTAAAAGAACAGAGAAGACGACGACAACTTCTGCCACAATTGAATTGTAAAATTATCCTTATAAAGAAGGATTGAACAAATTTGTTGAGAAAGTCAACAACAAAATAATAAGCTTGTTGTGGACTTATGGAAATCATCCCAAAACTTGAGGTGAATTTGTTCGACAACTAAAGATCGATTAACTGAGAAGAACGAAGAAATGCAAATATCCAATTCAAAAGGATGTCGAGAATTATATGAATCTGGAGGTGCAAAAGAATAATGCTTGAGCTTCCCACAAGAATTAGATGAACGTTTGAAGAATGAATTATATCATGAAGAACCACCATGAAGAACTCCGGTAACAAAAGGAGGATGACGTAGGGATGAAGGCTAAAAGGAATAAGATTAAAGCCTTGCGATGATTAGACGGGGGTTCCGACGAGATGGCCGAGAAACTTTGAACTCTGGAGAAGAAAAGATGAAAGGACTTGAGATTAGAATTTATTCACTGTGAACAAACTCTGAAGGAAGGGATTAATCAACTTGATGAAATAATAATAAGAATTATGTTATGCTTATCCTCCACCAATTACATTGATGAGAAGTAATGGATTTGCATACCACTTATTCGCGTTGAAATTTATTAAAGAGGATTATAGATCAAACTTGAGAAAGTCTTCAGGAACCACCGGTAGGGTTGGAAAGAACAAATGAATTGATATGATAACAAAGAAAAAGGAATCTTTAATGAACCACCGTAAAGAATTGAAATCGAGTGATGAAAGAGGACAAACTACCATGGAGAATTTGAAGTTGTGTGAAGAAAAGAGAAGGAATCACCAGAAAGAATTAGAAGATGAATGAATAAAAAGAACAAAGATACCGCTAATGGATTAAGGCATGCTTGATCGAAGCACCGGAAGAATAGGGAGACGAACGAAGATACATCAATTAAGAATAGTTGGAGGATGAAGTTGAAAACTGAGAACGAAGAAATCTTTTGAAATGATGGCCTTCGGAGGATCACAATGGAAAGAATTCTTGAAATACTCCGGATGGTTAAAAAAAGAATTGTCATTAATAGAATAATTTGAAGGGATGGCATTAAGCTTGAACGAGGAATAGTCGAGAGAACAGACAAGATTTAGAGGAAACTCTTCTTCTGTCTTCAAATGTTGAGAATGACAACGAGATACACCACCAAAATAGTTGAGATACTCTGGAAGGATGAAATGAAGAAAAATGCTGAACCACACATGAAAAGACTTTGGAAACGATTTTGGAGAAGGCATGTGACATATGAAATCCATACTTATGTCACATTTTGAAAAGAATTTGGGAATCACTCCGGAAAATTAGAAGAGTCAAGTAAGATCCTGGAAAACAACCATTGGAAAGGATTGAAAATGAGATGATGCACCGGAACGATTGAATGACTTGAATGAAGTGATAACCTCGAATAAATTAGAACACAAACGAATCTCCTGAGATGTTTTCGGAACTCCGGAATAATTAAGTGGCGAGAGGTGAACGAGCAAGGGGAAAATATTTGAGCAATGTGAAAGAATATGATCAACACCGGATATTTGAATTGAATCCACTAGAAAAGAAGAAGAGATGAAGAATGTCGAATGAGACGAGAATTCATCGGAGAAGAAAAGAGATGAAGGATGACGAACTAGACGAGAATTCACCAGTTGAAACAATTGAGGAAAGAAAGCATAGAATTCGCACGAGTAGGATGGAAACTCGATTAAGGGCTCCGACTCCGAGAAGAAAAATGGTGGGTGGGTGGGGAAAAGAAGGACCACTTCGGATGGGGAAATGACGCCGGTTGGAAAGAACTGAGGATTGGACTTGGAAAAGACAAAGAGGGCTGAATCAACTCATACAGAAGTGCGCCGGACGAAAATAACTGACATCGCAACGATCGGAAAACTAACTCCATGATCCTAGAAAAATTTTGAAGGGGAAGAGGAGTAATTCGAATACCCTACGTCAAGATTCCTCACCAGAGCGATGAAGGGGATGAGGAGTAAAATTAATTCCTACTCTCCGATATAACTAGACTGTGAAAATAGTTTCTTCTAGACTCGACAACAGCCAAACTACGATCAATCAAGGGGGCTCCTATGGTCGGTCGAGGCTCTGATACCAACTTGTCATGCCCAAGATGCGAGCCTATCCCGATCACATGATAACTTCGTGATTGGGGCACAGCTGCATTTCGGGCGATTAGCAAGATGGATATCATTACATCGTACCATTACATAAATAGATGGGGATACATACAAGTCATACAACTGTCACATGAATACAGCACATCATACACAAGACATCCGACTACGGATGAAAAACATGAAAAGCTCAATGACATCCATCCTGCTATCCTAGGCTGCCGACCATGAACCTATCCCAAGATCGACGAAGAAGAAGAAGGAAGAACTCCAACACATGTAAACATCGCCCTCACGTCAAGTCATTGGAAACCTGAATCTGCTACTATTGTTGTAGTATCTGTGAGCCATGAGGACTCATCAATCCCATAACCATGGGTATCAAGACTTGCAAAACTTAATGGGTATGGAAAGGTTGAGTGGTGAGGTTGGAACAGCGGATAAGCATTATATGGTGGATAACTTATGAGTACAAGAGTAAGACGAGTATCTACGCAAACGGTCACAACTAGTAATGATCGCTAAGTGATCCCGAACTACCTGCGAGTCAATCATTACCCCACCGCGTTCTCTTGTCAAAACGAAAAGAGACGATCACTTTTACACACGCGGTTGGTGTATTTAATTTCGGATCCTCTGTCAAGTTTTCTACACCGGACATTAACAAATTCGAATCTGCCACATAACCATGGGCATAGCTTCCGAAAGATCATAACCCTTCAGGGGTGTCCCAACTTAGCCCATCACAAGCTCTCACGATCAGCAGAGGTAAAACCTTTTATCTTATGGACAACCCAATCAGACTCGGAATCCCGGTGCACAAGACATTTCGACAATGGTAAAATGAGTCCAGCAAGACCTCCCGGCGTGCCAACACCCTGATAGTAGCCGTGCATATCTCGTTTGTACAACTAAAACCTGTCCTCGAGTTTCCCCATGGTGGCGCTGCAAGGGGCTCTAGTTTGGACCAACACTCATGAGGAGCACTGGCCCGGGGTTGTAAATTAAGTCCTCGGGGTCCGGAAAATCCCTATTGAAGTTTTTTTAGTTATGGCAAATGGCAAAACCAATGTTGGGCCTTGCTCGAGGAGTTTTATTCAAATCAAACTATCAAGGGGGTCCCATAACCCCCTACCATGTTAGGAACGCAAACTCAAGGAACATAACACCGGTTTATCGGTTCTTAAGGTGGCATGAGTGGAAAAAAACACCGAGCAAAAGGCCAATCCTTCCACCCATTGCCAAGTATATAGGTGCATTAATTATAGCAAAAAATATTGTGATATTCCGACATCCAAGTTCCGACATGGACCAATCTTTATCTTCACCTGCAACTGACAACGCTATAAGAGGTGCTGAGCAAGCGGTGACATAGCCAAACAACAGTTTACTAGGATGGTATCAAATGTTAGAGGTTTCATGGCAACAATGAGAAGCTGACTACAATAGATAGGAAGCGCGGCATATAGCGATAGCATCAAGACAAATAGCTTAGCAACGATAGTAATGAGATCCAAGGTGATGGTCAGTTTGCCTGAGATCCCGCTAGGAAGAAGAATGAGTCCATGAGGAAGTAGAAGCCACGAAGACGAACCAAGTGTAGTTGAATGAATCCACACGATCGCAATGAAATAGGAACTAACGAGAGGAAGCAAACAACATGGTAACCACATAACGCAAAAACAAGACATGATGCACAACCAAGAATGATGCATGACAAGGTACATGATGCTAATCATGGCAATATATGATGCATACAAGAACATCTGATCAAGGCAAGTTTAAATGAGGCCGGAAACAACATATAACAATTCCGGTAAGTCGTCATATGCAAATTTCGAAATTGGTCCAGATCTGAACAAACCATAAGTTAAAGTTGTTAAACAGCAAGTTAAGATGCACCCATGATGATGTTGGAAATATGCCCTAGAGGCAATAATAAAAGAGTTATTATTATATTTCCTTGTTCATGATAATCGTTTATTATCCATGCTATAATTGTATTGATTGGAAACTTAAATACATGTGTGCATAAATAGACAAACTTTGTGTCCCTAGTAAGCCTCTTCAGGACTAGCTCGTTGATCAAAGATGACCGCGGTTTCCAGGTCATAGACATGAGTTGTCATTTGATAACGGGATCACATCATTAGGAGAATGATGTGATGGACGAGACCCAAACGTTAAACATAGCTTTTGATCGTATCAGTTATCGCTATAGTTTTCTGCATGTCAAGTATAAGTTCCTATGACCATGAGATCATGTAACTCACTGACACCGTAGGAGTGCCTTGTGTGTGCCAAACGTCGCAACGTAACTGGGTGACTATAAAGGTACTCTACAGGTATCTCCTAAGGTGTCTGTTGAGTTGACATGGATCGAGACTGGGATTTGTCACTCCGTGTGACGGAGAGGTATCTCCGGGCCCACTCGGTAGTACGTCATCTCGATGAGCTCAAAGTGACTAAGTAGTTAGTCACGGGATTATGTATTACGGAACGAGTAAAGAGACTTGCCGGTAACGAGATTGAACTAGGTATAGAGATACCGACGATCGAATCTCGGGCAAGTAACATGCCGACGAGACAAAGGGAACTGTATACGGGATTACCTGAATCCTTGACATTGTGGTTCATCCGATGTGATCATCGAGGAACGTGTGGGAACCAATATGGGTATCCAGATCCCGCTATTGGTTATTGACCTGGGAGTGTCTCGGTCATGTCTGCATAGTTTCCGAACCCGCAGGGTCTACACACTTAAGGTTCGGTGACGCTAGGGTTGTTAGTGAGAACAGTGTATGGTAACCGAAGGTTGTTCGGAGTCCCGGATGAGATCCCGGACGTGACGAGGGTCTCCGGAATGGTCCGGGGATGAAGATTGATATATGGGATGAGAGTGAACGGAGTCCGGAATTGTTCCGGGGAACATCGGGAAGGAATCGGAGAACCGAAAGGTGTTTCGGGGGCCACGGTAAATGTTACGGGCCCTATGGGCCATAAGTGGGGAGACGCAACAGCCCACACAGGGGCTGTGCGCCCCCCCTAGGCCCCTGCACCTGCGCCTAAGGGGCTGGGCCCCCCTAGGGCAGCCGCACCCCCTAAGTCTTGGGGGGCAAGGCGCCTGGGGGGGGAACCCTAACCATGGCCGCAGCCCCCCCCCTTGGCCGCCGCCCCCTAGGGGGGAACCCTAGGGGCGCCCCCTCCCCTCTCTCCCCCCTATATAAAGAGAGGTAGAGGGAGGGCAGCAACACAAGTTCGTGCCTCGGCGCTGCCCTCTCTCTCCCACGAATATCTTCGTCTAGTTTGCAGTGCTTGGCGAAGCCCTGGTGGAATTCCTCCACCACCATCTCCACCACGCCGTCGTGCTGCTGGGTTTCTCCGTCAACTTCTCCTTCCCCCTTGCTGGATCAAGAAGGAGGAGACGTCCCCGAGCTGCACGTGTGTTGAACGCGGAGGCACCGTCCGTTCGGTGCTGGGATCTTCGGCGATTTGAATCGCGGCGAGTACGACTCCATCAACCGCGTTCTTGAACGCTTCCGCTTAGCGATCTACAAGGGTATGTGGATCCGACTCTTCCCTCGTAGATGCATCTCCTAGATTGATCTTGGTGAGCGTAGGAAAATTTTTGTTTCCCATGCAACGTTCCCCAACAGATGATCTACACGGTTTTGTAGTCAAGTTACATATAAAGTTCATTTAATTCGGAGCTACAGCCTAGAAGATATGTGCAAAACATGTTAAGCATGGCATTGATGCAAAATGCATTCAAACATCAAGCACACATACTAAAAACATGGATGCAACATGACATATGCATATACATGGAAAACGAAGCAAGTTCCATCTAGAGCATGCCCGAAAGGGAGCCACGGTTCAACACATACACACGAAACAAGTTTGAGACACAATCTATCCAAAATAGCAACTAGGCCCTTTGCAATCATCAAAACAACATGCTACAGGAACATTTCATGGCATCAAAGGGCATGTCGAGCATGTATATGTCAAGCATTACAAAACATGATAACTAAGCTACTGCCAAATACCACTGGAACATGCTCAAGACATCATGGCAAGATTGCAAATGATAACAGTTTCACAGACTTGGTGAAATAAACGAAACATGGCAGGAACAACGACAAATAGGCATGTTTACAAGCTTGTGCAAGTCATCTCAAAGCATATCATGGCATCTGAATATAACCAACAGCAAAAAGACATGTTTATGCAGCTACTCATGTCAAGAACATTGTCATACGATCCATAGAACACTAGCTATTCACATGGCAAAAATGAACTTACTGCTAATAGGCTGACAGAGACATTATTTAGCAATTTGAGAGCAAGGTAATGACAAGCTATAGCAGGCCAAAATTGCAAACAAAAGCATGGATGGATAGAGAATAACATGGACAACAAAACATGATCACTAAACATCTCCATATTATGATGGATCTGACTATAGCATCAAGCAAACATGGCATCACAATATAACAGTTTCAGATTTTCCAATTTTCATCAAGTCTCAGAAAACAGCAAACAGTGAGCAGGCCAATTTGCAACCTTGTTCCAGTTGGTGTAGAGGCCTGGTTGGACGGGCGCAGGGAAGCAGGGCTGGTCCGGGCGAGGCTTCGGCCCGCGAGGCCGGTCCGGCAGGACAGGGGCACATGCGGTGAGGAGGCATCCTCCCACACGATCCCGCCTCGACCGGGGGAGGCAGGTGCGGCGGCGCCCTTGGGACTCCGGCGAGGAGGCAAGAAGGAGGCCGAGGACTGACGCCGGAGGATGGATCTGGTGGCTACCTCTCCGTTCCCGGCATCGCCGGCTAGATTGGCGAGCAGATGAGGCGGCGGCGAGCTCCTGCGGCGGCGGTGGCTTCCAGACCACACAGAGAGTGGGTTTACGGGAGAGAGACGGGAGCAGGCCAGCGGGGTCCACCCTTGTGGGGTGAAGGTGGTCGCCGGTGGTGAGTCCGGCGAGGCAGCGGGGAAGGAGCAGACGGCGGGGACGAGCGCTCCGGATCCGCTCGGGGTCGAGCCGAAGGAGCAGCGCGGCTTGGGCAGGCACCTGCGAGCGTGGGGCGCTGGCCGGTCGGGGCCCAGTTCGGCCCGTGGCGGGCCTCGGCCGGGCCTCGGGGGGCTGTGATAGTGGGGAGGCGTGGGAAGGCCAGGTGGAGGGAGTTGGTTGGCTTGGAGTGCTTGGTGGGGCGAGGTGGCGCGACGTGGTTGGTTGTAGGGGCACTGGCGGTGGCACCAAGTGGAGGAGGTCGGTTCGCCGTTGGGAAATGCGAGGAGGAGGGGGTTGGCTGCGGCTGGAGTTAGGGGAAGGGTAGGGTTAGACTAGGGATGTCCAAAATTGGAAGGAGGGGTTGTTTATATAGGGTAGGTGTCTAGGGTTAGGAGGTTTGGGTGTGTTTTTCACCCTCCGATGACGATCGGACGACACCGGTCGCAAGGGGGTGTTAGATAGGTCTAGTGGGATGTGTAGAGGGGTGAGTGGGCCGAGAAGAGAGGGAGGTGGCAGCCCGACACTGGGTTTGCGGAGATTGAAAATGTCCGGCGATTAACCGGCAACGGTTGCACTATACATCAACGGTTGGGCAATCAAACGAACTATGTATGCGACAAAATTTGACAGGCGGTCTACCTATGCTATAACAAGATTGCACGTCAAATTTCACCACGTCCGAGAACATTTTCCGGCCACTTATAAAATAAATATTTGGAGGTGCCGTGGGCGTGTGCGAGTGTGTCTGGACTCACAACGGACAACAGAGGGGACGGGGGTCCCGAAAGAATGTATGTTTTGGAAACATGCTAAAGAAATGCACATCATGACATGGCAAAGTGCAACACGCAAGCAGATGGCATGGCAATGACAATGAATAACTGGAAGGCACCTGGCGCCTCGGTCTCGGGGTGTCATAGAAGCCTGACTATCTACAAGACCCTCCCAAGGGAACAAGATCATAGTCGAGGTAACAAGCTAAACGTCGAAGTCCACGCAGAACCACTAGTGAGAATGAAGTCTCTCTGCAAAAACATAAATTAAGCAAATGTGGGTACAAATGTACTCAGTAGGAATTACATCAGAACTAGTTAAATATGCATAAATATCAACAAAGGGGTAGTGGAGTTTAACTGCAGCAAGGCAGCTTTGACTCAGTGGCTATCCTATACTATGAATGCTGGTAACTCTTCTGAGGTGACGCACACGAGTCCACATATTCACCATATCAATACACTACTATGGATCCGCTCCAGTCTCCCTATGAGAAGGCCATCCATAGAACTCAGGCTTATCTTGCGCATTTTAGAGTATCCACTTTCACTTGTCTATGAACTGTATAAGCAACCTGGTAGTACATTACTACAGATGCGGCTATTCGAATAGATCATGTTAACCCTGCAGGGGTGTGTTTCTTGACACACGCTCTCGCCACTTACCGCCATGTACACATCATGTACCTCGGCAACCTTGAAGCGGAAGCCTGGCGAGGGTGTCGGCCACGACTTGACTAACCACACAAATCTCTAGTCCAGGTTTATCGCCTATTTGAGTTCCATCCACAAGGAAGTCCGGTCGAGATTTCACTCACGGCCACAAATGATGAGAGAAGGGTTCCCAAGAGCACCGTTCGGGTATCATCCCGGTACACCATGCCTCGATGTATCTACTTCATCATAGCACACCCCTAGGTTGAGCGCTACGCACGGCCTCGAACACATATCCTACAAACACCAGAAACTAGTTGCAACTCCTGGACAGAGATCAGGGCGATTAATACGTCGAGAGGATCCATCGGTTTCGGGCCCAATGCATGGTAGTAGCTATTCTTGGATCACAGACACAGAACTCAGTTCCTGAGGACGGCTTCAATGAGACAACCCACCATGTACTCCTACATGGCCTCTCATCGCTACCTTTACCAAATCATGTTCACACACTTAGCTCTCATCAGAAGGACATGTTCATCGCCATCCCAATCCATCCTAGATGAATCGGTCCTGACACAACTCTAAGCATAGAAGGCAAGAAAGCAAGCATGAATGAGTAGGCACAACATGGCTCAAACAACTCCTACTCATGCTAGTGGGTTTCAACTATTTACTTTGGCAATGACAGGTCATGCAGATGAAAGGGGTTCAGCTAGTGCAGCATATAGTAGTTGAATCGTTGTTGTCCTAATGCAGTAAAAGAGAGCAGAACTGAGAAGATGAGTTTGCATCAGAATGTTGAATGGGGTTGCTTGCCTGGCACTTCTGAAGATAGTAATAGTTCTTCATCGGTGTCATCAAACTCATTGTCGGAACAACGTCTACTTGGGGGGGGGGGACACCGACAAACAAGAGAGAACATAATCAATGCAAAGCAACAATATGACGCCTGCTCATGACATGGAAATATGTTGTGATTTGGACTAATGCAACTAGTAACAATTTAAGTGAAGTTGGTTTTAACACAAGATTCAAATACAAATTCCACATAAGGAATTTCAAATACCATTAATTCAAATTTTCATATACATTAGCTTTGGGTTGTTCAAACATGCATGAAAATGCCATAAACATATTCTTTTTGTTTTTCTGATAATTTTTCATATATAAATTATTTCATTTGGAGTTACAGTTGAATTTATATGATTTTTCAAAGTTTGGAATTTTTTCTGAATTAAAGAAATCAATTCCTGATTTATTCAAAATCTACAAAATAGTTATTGCATCAGCAAGCGTCAACACTACATCAGCAAAGCCAACACAGTCACTGACGTGTGGGTCCGGTCAAGTAGTGACGTGGCTAGGTCAAACTAACTGGTGGGGTCAGTAGTGTTAGTTTAAAATAAACAGGGGGTTAACCCTGTGCTTAACTAGGGGTGGGGCCCGTTTATCATTGCCTGTGGCTTTTACTAAAAGTGATTAAGCCTAATTAAGCGAGCGCCACGTCGGCATGCCGGAGTTACTCGCCGGTGACCACATTCCGTGGCGGTGTCTCGTCGGAGAGGCTCAGGTTTCACGTATAGGGGGAGGTTTCGGGTGAGGCTAGTCCCGTTGGAAAGCTGGCACTCGGCCGCATCCAACGGAGTTGGAGGTAAGCCGTGGGGTTGCAAGAGCAGTCGACGGCGTCGACGTTTGGCAGCGGCCGGAGCACGTGATAGCGCGGGCGTGGGGCTGCAACTCGCTTTCGAACGAACGGAGAGCACATGCGGTAGCTACTGGGCAGCAGGAGCTCGACCACGTGCTCAGACGTGATGTTGGTCCATTGTAACAACGACGACGACAAATATAGCGGTCGGAGCTTGCCGCCAGGACGGCGAGGTCAGTTAGCGGACGAGCGCGACCAGGGAACACTACAAGAAATATGTCAACTTGTGACCACCACTATTGGTCACTGAATGGTCACAAATTTCCATTTGTGACCTTTTTGTGACCAAAAACATAAGGTCAAAAGCTGGCCGTCATAAACTGACTATAGCGACCTTCTCTGTGAGAAGGTCGTAGACGTTTATGACCAAAACAAAAGGTCGTTGAACCAATGACCTTTTGTTTTGGTCATTGGATGTCTGCCCAGGCCACGTCGGATTCGACGAGGCAATCTGACGTGGCAAAATTGCGACCAATTGAAAAGGTCACTGATAAGATTCAGCCCGGTCCGATTAGGTGTTTTACATGGGCCGAGCCCAACAATTCAGCCTTTATGTATATTTTTCCTGTTATTTTTTACTAGCTACATGGGCCTAGCCTAGCAATTCAGCGATTTTTTTCTTGGCCATTGCCTTTAATAGTCCATTTTTTTGCCCTCAACTCTTTTATAGTCCATTTCTGTATTGGGCCTCGGCCTTTTTACATTCCATATACTTTTTGGGCCTTGGCCTTTTCGTTTGTCCCACTGGTCATCTTTCTATTTCTCACACTTTCACAATAAACAAATGAAAAATATTTCAAATGCCAAGAGAACATACTAAACTGCTAAAATGATAGCCAATATTAGCACCAAATATGTTGACTACTGTACAACGTACGCGATTACAGTATTTACAATAGTGTTCATACAACCAGATATGCAAGCCACTGTACAACATAACTAGCACTACTAACTCGCTACTCTTTACTTTGTCGGGCTTCAAGCTTCTTCAAATTTCTTCAGCCCGGAGCTCCTGTCAAGAGAGGTAACACCACACATTTAGAGCTAGATCAAAGGCAGAAACATATGAGTCAAAATGCAGTATAGGCACAGGACAAGGACACTCCTATTATCACACATTTAGTGTAGTACAGAATGTATCACTATAGCTTTGGAAAATAGTTAAGTCTTGTGGGTATCTAGTTTACTTGCATATGGCCAACACTAACTAGTATGAGTTCGTTCAATAACTACAAGGGATCTAAGTTTTGACTTAAACAGCAGTAGCAGCAATTTGAAACAGCAGGAGGGAAGCAGCAGCAGTTTTGACTTGAACAACAGTAGGAAAAAACAGTAGTACTAAGAAGCAACAACATCAATAGTTTTGACTTGAACAGCGGCAGGGAAACAGCCGTAGTAGTGAGAAGCAACTACAACAGCATTATTGAGAAGCTACAACAGTAGCCATACTGAGAAGCAACATCAACAATAGTACTGAAAGCAACAACAGTAGCAGTACCTGAAAGCAACAACAACAGCAGCACAGGGGAGGGAGGGAGGGCGGACGGGGATGGGGGGATTACCCAGCCCTGGATCTCCTCCAGGACATGTAGAGGGGGTCCTGCGCGGAGCTCATGGCGGACGTCGGAGGTTGGTGAGGTCGGTGAGGGGCAGCTACTGCCTCCGAGGATGCAGCCGCAGCAGCATCTCATCGCCTCCTCCGGCTCCGGCTCCGGCGATTGCCGTGGTCCGGCCAGCTCGACGAAGCGCCGCGCGTCGAAGCACCCACGCGCACGCTGGCGAGCAAGCCAGGTATAGTGCTTCGTCGACGCCAACACCAGTAGTGGTCAGCGAGATGTCATGGACCTGCAAAAACAATTATAAAGAGCAAATAATAAGGTAACATCGCCAATAAATTGCAGCTTTTGAAAGCAACTATAGTTACAATTATAAAGAGCAAATAATAAGGTAACATCGCCAATATATCGCCACATCACAGTAACTACAAATGGGTTCTACTACAAGAGCACAATTTAACAAGTGTGCTACTCCAAATCATCATCACTTGTAAATAGGAATGATCTGCAGGTGTACCAAATCCTTGAAGCAGCATATGTGCTTTATGACAGGAGAGAGTTCATCCAAACTCATTAAATTAATCGGCGCATTCCAGCTAACAAGAAGGAAGGAAACAGAGCAAGCATATGCTATATAATGGAGACCAGACACATACATATATACCTGGCTGTTATTCAGTATTTCTGCTGTAAAAAGGATAAGCTGTGCTGGGCAAATCTCGGAGAATGCTTCATAAACTGCCCATGCAAGATTAATTGCCTACCGTCAGCAGCAACACAGCACATGGTACCAACATCGAAATACACATAAACAAGTCAAACCTATGTTGTTGCTCATAACAAAACAAATCATAAGCCAGTACAACACTTTGTACTGATAATGCAAACTAAAAAAAAACTACACAATCACGTCATGAATACTTCTGTAAAAGATGCCTGTGAGATTGTACATTTGCAGTTTGATAGTGTCTGAGAAATCGAACAATAATGTGTCTGAGAATGAAGGTTGTAAAGAATGCCTTTGCAGTCTGACAGTGTCTGAGCAATCTAGACAATAAGGCAGTAAAGAATGAAAGTACTAATTAGGCTTTGCATCCTAAAATTGCAGTTTAATATTTCAAGCAGCACCAAAATTTCATGGCAAACTGGATTTTAATGCTTCAAGAAGACTAGAGAACAAACAATGCAATAATTAGCAGTTGCAAAGAGTTGTATGAAGGTCAAGAAGTTTTGGTTGGATGAACATAATTTGTGAACAACCTGGGTATGCTTGGATGTATAACAAGATGTATGTGTAACAATAATTAGCGAGATGTCAAGAATTTAATGAGTTCATACACATACATACATAACTGGCTATATAATGGATGTATAACAATAATTAGCGAGATGTCAAGAAGGAAGGAAGGAAACAAATTATAAGGAGAGCCATTCATACACAACACAAGCATTATTCAGTATTCCCTGGCGCAGCAGAAGCAAACACGATGCCCAGACACATACATACATAATCACTAGCCAGCAACTACACTAGTTTAATGTGTTTGGCTGGCACCAGCAGTGAACTGCCCCCATCCCAACAGCTTGGCACCAGCAACTTGCTAGTTCTACTAACAGAAAGAGCAATGCTCATGTCAATATTTTGGAAAACAAATTTGAGAGCATATCATTGATGATGTCCATTTGTGAGCATATGGGTGAATTGTAAATCATTGTAAGACAGTGCATGTGGCAAATGAGATTAGTTAAACTACAAAACTGAACCAACTAAACTGAATTTTGAGACCAGATTAATGAAACCATTGTAATAGCAATAATGTTTGAAGTATCCTTGCCAGTTCTCGGAAAGGCTGTACAACCAAATTAGCACTGTAAATCCATCGTAGATGGCCAACAATTTATCTACAAAATGCATCTAATTACAAAACTAGCAAGGAGTAGAGCAAAACTTCTGTTAGGCTCTTTGTTGTGATGCATGATGTGTTTGGTTTGATGTACTGATGCATTCCAGCGAACCTAAAAAGATGATTATGTTCTGAAATGCTATTAGGCTCTTTGTGCCAAATCAATCGAACCCATACGAGGTTCAGTGCCAAATTCTAACACCGGAGAAGCAATGGCCAATCCTAGTACTAGAAAATCAATCGAGCAGAGAGGAGGAGGGGACGAGCTCACCTACGGCCAGAGAGTAAGATCTATGGCTGATGCATCCCGGGTAGCAGCCATGGTCGAGCACCCCCTCCTCAGGCGCCATCCATCCTTGCCGTCCAGTCTATCTACAACTTCCTCCTGCATACCTACAGTCAAAGAACAGAGCAGAAATTAGAGAGAGAGAGAGAGAGAGAGAGAGAGAGAGAGAGAGGAGGGGATGGAGCTCGAGTACCCCATGTCCACCGGGCGGAATAGCACCATCCAGGGGCTAAGCCGCGTGTGGGGGCGCAGTAGATGTCGGGGAGGAGCCACCAATGTCGCCAGAGCCGTGCTCACGATGGAGGCGCTGCCGCCCTAGCCACGGGGAGTGTTACGGGTGAGCGTTTGAGGCCGGGAGAGGCCGAGAGGTCTCCGAGATTCGCGTCGTCGCTGTCCTGGTGGCCGGAGACACGGCGTGCAGTGCTGCCATCGCAAACCCTAGGCAAGCCACGCGCGCGCCATGGTTCGGCCAGCTCGACGGAGCGCCGCGCATCGAAGAACGCACGCGCGCGCCGGCGAGCAAGCTAGCCACGACGCTGTTGTCACTGGGCGGCGGCGTTATTGTCTCTATTGCATGAGGAGAGGAGGTTGCTTGGTCTGGGGGAGAAGGGGCGACAGCGGGTGGATGGATCTGAAGGGAGGAGGAGAAGAGGAGGTGGCGGCGGCGATGGATCTGATGGGAGGAGGCAACGGGGGAGAAGGGACGCCAGTGGGTGGATGGATCTGAAGGGAGGAGGACATGAGGAGGTGGCGGCGGTGATGGATCTGATGGGAGAAGGAGACGGGGGAGAAGGGGCGGCTGCTGGGTTGGATCTGCCGCGCACCGGCATTGGGGCAGGAGGTCGCTGGCGGGGCTGGTGCAGCGGAGGTCGCACCGGCCGATGGGATCGGGGGAGAGGAGGTCACGGGAGGGAGGGAGAAAGAAAGGAGGCG